>CM055116.1:561976817-562576817 GCA_029206835.1 Rana muscosa | reverse complement strand
ATAGCATATAAATATATGATTTAGCTTGATTAAAACAGTACAAACAGTACCTTTTTAAAAAGCAGCAGATTCTCATTCTCCCTCTTAAATGTGTGAGAAAAACATGGGATTGTGGGTAAATCTTATACCCATAAACCCATGCTTTCTCCTTCTAGTTAAGAGGGCTGGGCTGGAAGGGAGCATGTGTCTTTTAGACACATGCCCCCTTCTATGACACTGCAGTGATAGGCTGTGTTGCGTTTGTTAAAATATGATTTTTTATATTAATCGGACATAACATTACATGGGACAATATTCAGATTACTGTCAGGGTTTGGAGTAGATTTGGAGAGTAAATATTTCTCAAACAAATGCTGTTGCATACAATGGGTACGTTGATACCATTGTTGTATTCAATTTACAGTTGGAATAGGCTATTGTCTCTATAGCTACAGTAAACAGGTAGAGAGGGTCTCTCAAACTGTTTACTGAATGACTGTTAGTCGGTTGTTATGGAAACAAGTTGTCAACAAACTTGTACATAAAAGGATGAGTAAAGACTGAGGGAGGGGGAGGGGGGGGGAGCTCATTCAAGCTTGAAGATCAGAAGCCACTCATCATAAGAAGATGCCTGGTCACCAGCAATGGAGATCATGAACATAGAGTAATCGAAGTTAAGTAACATTTAAATGTATTTGTACTGTTATAGACCATAGGCTGTTCATTTGCTAGGCATTTTGCTTGTTATAGAGATCTGTCAGTCTTGTATTGTATTCCTAATATTGTAATATTTTGTATGTACAGCATCTTTGCATAGTAAAAGCACATTTACACACTGCAGAAGTCTCAGCTACCTTGCTTATACCACAAAGTTATCTTGCTAGATAGACGCAAGCAAAACAGTTGGGGGCTCGGCCGTGATCTGTGCTGTAATTCAATTGAAGCAGTTTTCTGTAATGTGTTGTGTAGCTTGTGCTAGGTAAAATGCTGCATAAGCTGTTTAGGAAAAAGGCTACAGAGGGTCCTGGTGACGCGAAGAAAGTGTGCAGCTTACCTATCTGGGCCAGAGACAATGAGTGGGAGCCTCTTGCTAAAGAATTTGTAAAGTATGCTTCTCCCTTGAAGCTGACTTGGGGTGATAAAGTCTCAGATCATTTTGTAGATTTTAGCCTTAAGGGATTGGATTTAAGTAAAAAAGAGAAGAGGACAGTGTCCAAAGTGGGTTAGTACTTCCTCCATGCTCTCTATACTGAATCACAAAGGAGGCATAAGGCAAAGGCAGAAGTTAAGGTATTAAAAGACCAGCTAGCAGTTGCTTCAGAGTGTGTACGTTCAATCGCTAGTCGGGCTGATGATTTGCAAGAGCGGTGTGCAGCCCTCATGACCAAATCAATTAATGCCTTAAGGAAAAGGAAGGGGCATAAACCTGTTAGTAAAGCCAGGGTACATGCCATTGTCACATCCCAAAACTGGGATTGTGAGGATGTGCTCTCCTCAAATGATAGTGAGAATGAGGAGATAGAGTTTGATATTTCAGATGATGATCACCCAATGGGAAAGAAAAAGCATGCCAGACCTCTGGACACTGGATCAGAGATCCCTAAACGTATAAGAGAGGAGCCTGGGAGATGTATAAACCCCGAACAGGACTTTTCCTGTCTCTCTCAGGGACGCTCTGCTACACATCCTCCCCTCTTGTTTCAACCCCAAGGTTGGAACACCTGTGGCCCAACAGGAGTGAACCCGGGACATGGCATCTGCATTCCCCATCTCAACACCTGGCCTGTGTTTTACAGAAAAGGAAAAATCCTGTAGAGCCAAAAACCACTGGTTCACCCGTCTATTAGTCTCCTTCTTTTGGGCCATCCATTTCAGGGGAGCATGGTCAGTTATTAACTCAAACTGGCGCCCTAACAAGTAGTACCTGAGCGCGTCCACGGCCCACTTTATGGCTAAGCATTCTTTTTCAATGACTGCATACTTTTTCTCATGGTCATTGAGCTTTCTGCTTAGGTACACCACAGGATGTTCTTCCCCATTGTGTACCTGTGATAGTACTGCCCCGATACCAACATCAGACGCATCCGTTTGAACCAAAAAGTCTTTGGAGAAATCGGGGGAGTACAATACTGGCTGTGCACAAAGAGCCTTCTTCAGGACTTGGAAAGATTCCTCCGCTACTGTGGACCATTTCACAATTACAGAGTCTTTCCCTTTCGTAAGGTCTGTCAGTGGGGCAGCTATAGTTGCAAAATTTGGGATAAATCTTCTATAATACCCCGCAATCCCAAGAAAGGCCCTGACCTGCTTCTTGTTTGCAGGACGTGGCCACTCCTGGATGGCTTCTATTTTATTCACCTGTGGTTTTATGACACCACGGCCAATAGTGTAGCCCAAATACCTGGCTTCCTCCAAACCAATGGCACATTTTTTTGGATTTGCCGTAAAGCAGGGATATGCAATTAGCGGACCTCCAGCTGTTGCCAAACTACAAGTCCCATCATGCCTCTGCCTCTGGTTGTCATGCTTGATGCTGTCAGAGTCTCGCTATGCCTCATGGGACTTGTAGTTTGGCAACAGCTGGAGGTCCGCTAATTGCATATCCCTGCCGTAAAGCCTTCCTTGAAGAGGGAATCAAGGACAGCTTGGACACGGGGCAAGTGAGACTCCCAGTCAGTGCTATGCACCACTATGTCATCCAGATAGGCTGCAGCATACTGTCGGTGAGGTCTTAGGGTCCTGTCCATAGCCCTCTGAAATGTTGCAGGGGCATTTTCAACCCAAAAGGCATTTTCTTATACTGAAACGACCCCTCCGGGGGTCACAAACAGTCTTTTCTTTGGCACTCCCAGTCAGGGGTATTTGCCAATATCCTTTGGTCAAGTCCAAAGTGGTCAGATAATGGGCCTTGCCAAGTCAGTCTATAAGTTCGTCTACCCTGGGCATTGGGTACGTGTCAAACTTTGTCACTGCATTCAACTTCCTGAAGTCGTTACAGAATCTCCAAGTACCATCCGGTTTTGGGACTAACACGATGGGGCTAGACCAGTCACTATTGGACTCCTCAATGACATCTAGCTCCAACATTCTTTTAACTTCATCACTGATGTCCTTTCTCCTCGCTTCAGGAATTCGGTATGGTTTGAGCTTGAGACGGACCCCAGGTTCAGCAACAATATCATGCTGAACTGCTGAAGTCGTGTCAGGTAACTCTGAAAATTTCTTTCTATTCCTTTCCAGGAACTCTCTAGCTTCAATTTTTTGGGAATATGACAGGGTGTCTGGAATCGTGACCTCAGGGACCAGAGGGGACCCAGTACCCTTAGGCGTTCCCGGGAGGGACCTCACAGTTAACGCCAGTCTATCCTTCCAGGGCTTTAACAGGTTTATGTGGTAAATCTGTTCGAGCTTCCTTTTACCTGGTTGATAGACCTTGTAATTGACTTCCCCAACTCTTTCAATTACTTCAAAGGGACCCTGCCACTTAGCCAGGAACTTGCTCTCAACAGTGGGAACTAACACGAGGACCCTGTCACCAGGTGAGAAAACACGGAGTTGGGCCCCCTGTTGTATATCCTCTGTTGGGCTGCTTGGGCCTGCAGTAAATGTTCTTTTACCACCGGCATGATTGCTGCAATCCTGTCCTGCATTTGAGCGATATGCTCAATGACACTTTTTTGTGAGGTGTCTGCTCCCCCTCCCAAGTTTCCTTGGCTATGTCTAAGAGTCCCCGAGGGTGTCTCCCATAAAGCAGCTCAAATGGAGAGTACCCCGTAGAGGACTGGGGTACCTCCCTGATGGCGAACATCAAGTATGGTATCAGGAAGTCCTAGTTTTTCCCATCCTTGTCAACAACCTTTTTTAACATACTCTTTAATGTCTTATTGAAGCGTTCCACCAAGCCATCCGTTTGAGGATGGTACACCGAGGTTCTTAACTGCGTCACCTTAAATAACTTGCACAGCTCCCTAGTTATTCGTGACATGAATGGGGTGCCCTGGTCTGTAAGGACTTCTTTAGGGATGCCAACCCGACTGAACACCATAAACCGCTCTTTGGCAATGTTTTTAGCAGACGCGGTGCGTAAGGGAACGGCCTCGGGGGAACGGGTAGCGTAATCCATGATCACAAGGATATGCTGATGACCGCGGGCAGATTTGGGGAGCGGACCCATGAGGTCCATGGCAATCCTCTTAAAGGGCACTTCAATAATGGGCAAGGGCACTAAAGGACTTCGGAAGTGGGGCTGTGGGGCTGACATCTGACACACAGGACAGGATTGACAATAATTCTCTATATTTTTCTGTATCCCAGGCCAGTAAAACCTGCGCAACACCCTTTCAGTGCTTTTCTCAACACCTAAATGGCCTCCTAGCAAGTGCCCATGGGCAAGTTCCAACACCAGCCATCTGTATGGCTTAGGGACTACCAACTGTTCAACCACTTCATCATTAGATTTACATACACGATACAGTAAATCCTCATTGCTGCAGAAATATGGAAAACAGGGCCTGTCCCCTGGTTCGACAGGTACATCATTAATCACCATTACATTTTCCCAGGCCCTGGCAAGGGTAGGGTCTTTTCTCTGCTCAATACCAAAATTTTCCTTGTGCACATTAAGATCAGCAAACTCCAACGTAGGCTCAGATTCAGCAGACGGCTGTCCAGCTCTACTGGTTGTGGGGACTTCTTCAGGCTCCTCCAGCTCTCCTGCCATAACTGAGAAAGGATAACCCGGAGAGCCCTGAGAGGAGTCCCCTGAACCCACAATGTCAGTAGCGGCCAGGAGTTCTGGCTCTGCGACTGAGTCAGGTACTGCAACCGGGTTGGGACAATCCCACAGTTCCCAAAACTTAGGGAAGTCCCTACCAATGATAGCCTCATGCACCAAGTGGGGCACAAGTCCGACCGAATGGGTCACCGTACCTAAGCCAGTTTTAAACTGAACAGTGGCTATTGGATACTCCAAGGTAACCCCATGTACACAAATCACAGCAACTTTTTTAGCATGAAAATTCACAGTTTCAACCATCTCAGCTGTAACCAAAGTAACTAGACTTCCAGAGTCCAGCAAGGCTGTAATAGGCTTATTATTAAGTCATTTGACACATGTGTTTTCCCACATTTGGCACTGCAGCGCATGAAACAGCAGCAAACAGACTGCCTTCTAATAGAGAGATCCCACTGCATTGGTTCATCTGTCAATGGACAGTTTGCTGCAACATGTCCCAGTTCTTGACAACGAAAACACCTAATGTTTCCCCAGTTTGGTTTGCTGACAGGCAGTGGCTTCCCTTGCTTGGGACGCCAAACTTCAGTCCTGGCACCAAAAATCCTCCCCCCTATTTCCTTGCCATGCTTACCACCCACTTCCCCTGGAACAGTCTTACCGGTTGCCTGGGGAGACCGTGGCTTTGGGTGGAAAGTCCGTGCAGCTGTAGGGGTGGTGACCAGGTTCTCTGCAGCAAAGTACCTCTCAACGAGCTCCACCAGGTTGTCTGCCGACTTGGGGTCTCCTTGACTCACCCACCTTTGCAGGGGAATTGGCAGTGACCTCAGGAATTGGTCCATGACCACACGCTCCACTATTTGTGGGGCAGACAGGGTCTCCGGCTGTAGCCATTTCCTCACCTAGTGGATTAGATCAAACATCTGCGATCTTGGGGGCTTCTCATCTTGGAAGAACCAGCTGTGGACCTGCTGAGCTCAAACAGCCAAGGTGACACGAGTCGCGCCAGGATTTCCCGCTTGACCTTCTCATAGTCTCCCGCTTCTGCTGACTCCAGATCATAGTAGGCCTTCTGCGATTCTCCAGAAAGCAAGGGGGCGATCAGTCCTGCCCACTGGGTTTGAGGCCAACCTTCCCTCTCAGCGGTTCGTTCAAACGTTAGTAGGAAGGCCTCTGGATCATCATCTGCAGTCATCTTAGAAAGAAAGCGACCCACATGGATGGCTGCGGGCTTGTCTCCAATATCATTCATTTTCGCAGGTGACCCCTGTGCTAGCATCTCCACAACCTCAGTAAGGGTTTTCCTATCCGCTTTTGCAGCAGTGGCAAGCTGTTCAAACAGCCTCTGCGATTGCTCCTGTACAGCACCAATCTGTTGGCACAGCAACTTGGTTTGCTCCTGTGCAATAGCGTTCACTTGCTTTTGTGCAGCGTTTGCTTGCTGTTGTGCAGCGTTGGATAACAGCATTTGTTTGAGGATTTCCTCCATGTTGTCACTTTAGGTACTGGCCTTTTAAATAGTAACTTACTACAGCTGGTTGCAGTCTCCACCATATGTAACCTGGGGGATAGGTAGCAGGTACAAAAGCTCCATGGGATGAGCAGGCACAGATACCAAGTCCATGGGATAAGTGAAAAAACAGTGTTGTTTATTGGTGCTATATACAAAGTCTATTGACAGGTGCTGTACAGTGTGCAGAAAAACAAACAGAACAAAAAAATAGCTAAACAAAACCCTAGCCGTGTCTCGGCTCTAACTACACAGTATTTACAGGCCTTCACTACCAGGCTGAACAAGCCTACCGCTTGCCAGCTTCCACATCAACTGATTAACAGTTTTCACCAACCTTCTTGCTCTCACAGACCAGCGTTGTCTGTGTGTCCCAGGCAGAGCAAAGGCTGTCTGCTCAGGTGAGCTTTTAATTGACCTGGGAGAGAGGACCAACACTTGGACTGGATACTGGATCAGAGATCCCTAAACGTATAAGAGAGGAGCCTGGGAGATGTATAAACCCCGAACAGGACTTTTCCTGTCTCTCTCAGGGACGCTCTGCTACAATAAGTACAATCACTTATCTTAAAGCCTATATGCAGGAATAACATCTGCTACTTTATATATAGGACATGAAAGAAAAAATATATATATATATGAAATTGAGAATGCATACATGCTAGTACATTAAAGGAAACAGACATATACTAAAAAAATATATTATTTAAAATATTTGATAAAAATTAATTGATAAAAAAATTAATTAATAAAAAAATATTTTTTCTCTTAATTAAGGCTAAAAAATTAATTAATTTCTGCCTTCTCACCCTGTCAGTGTCAGTAACGCTAATAGGTACCCCAGGGATAATATGGTAACATATACATACATATATAAATCAAGCTTAGACCAAAAGCATAACATTTAGTATGTATCGCGACTAAAAAAAGGGAAAAAGAAGATACTGGCTAATCACAATATATCCAGCCTATCTTAAGTACCTTAACAAACAAAAAAAAAACAAAAAAGGGGAGGGAGAGAGGGGAAAGAATACACTCCAATAATTGGAGAATATTATCTGGTATATATGGCCTGACCCCTGTGTGTGCCACCCTGGTCCCTCCATGTACCCCCCCCTATGTATATAAACACAATGAGGAACAAGTAGATAAACGGGGGAAGGAAGGGTAAAGGAGGGGGAGGGGGAAGACAAAAAGAGATACTATACACAGAGCAGTGGATTTTCGTGGGACCCCTTATTTTTCAGAAAAAAAAAAACCCAAATGAAAAAAATATCAACTATTGTTAATGTAGCAGTTGATGTCCCATTCGATGTTAAGGCCCCAGGGACTGTAACACTGCATATCAAAAATCCACCGCGTTTCTCTGTGCGATATTTTGCGTTTCAGGTTATCCCCTCTCCAGTTAGGGACATATCTCTCTGTAGCGGGTATTTGAATTTAGGGGAGGCATCCGGGTGGTAGTGTAACCCAGATGCACTGTTAGGGAATTTGGGACCATTTGTTGTTCATGGAGGACTCTGGTGTTGTGAGGTTCCCTGCAGCCTGTGGGTGGCGCTGTTACCCTGGGCCGGGGTTGAGCCCTCACTGCAGTACTGTACCCTTTTTGTCCTCTTCTGACGGTTGTACAGCGGGGCGGGGAACTTGCTGTGATGCTGGGGAGAGGAGATAAAAGGGGGCGGACGCCCTGAACACGGGGTTCAGAGTCGGAGGTCAGAGCCGCGCCCAGGCACCTTCAGCCTGGGTGCCGGCGTTCCGGAGTTCCGGGCCCAGGTGCCCTTGAACTGGCCGGAGCAGGAGATGGAGTCCATCCCAGGCATCTTTAGCCTGGGGTGAGGTACTATTGAGGAGGCCTGGGGCCCGGTACCTTCGACTGGGTCCCGCAAGGGTGGAGGAATCCGAGGGGACCCTAAAGCCTTGGGTGCCCGAATCTGAGATGAGGAGACCAGGGAGCGTAACCCCTCCGAACAGTCCGGTGCAGCATTGCTGGTGATGGCGGGGCCTCTGGTAACTCTCTTGGATGGATGTCTTCCCTCTGACAGGGGCTGCGCTTAGCGAAGGTAATTCACTCTCTGTTCTTCACAGTCGGTGGCAGCGACTGTGAGCCATAACCATTGGTGACACCACAATGGTTGGTTCTATCTAAGGATTGTACCTCGACCTACTCCCCATCTATACTGAACTGTTGTTTGGTCACAACCTGTCTATGCTAAATGACGATTTATTGCTATTGGAGAATAAATACGAGTTGGACCTTTTCAGTGGTGTGGAACTCCAGTTACTGGGAGCAGAGGCGGTCATTTACAGAAAAGACTTGGCTCTGGGTTATACGCACGACACGATGGTAAAATAGGTTCTGGCCTTCACCTCTATCCAAAAGAGGACATGGGCCGTGGTGTATCACATCCCTCCTCCCATACTCCCCCCTAGACGAGACAAAGAAGGGGTGAGAGGGGTGAGGTCGCTACACGTGGGGGCGTCGTCCGGGATCCTGTATATGGCAAGCAAACATGCCAAAAGTACCGGCATGGACCCGCTAGAAGTGAAAGCGTGGTGCGAAGCAGCCAAGACAAATCCAGACATGTCAGTGGTCATCAGTCCCCCAGGAGAAGAATGGTCAAAAGGTGCGGCGGAGCGACTCTTAGTGTCGTTATCCCCAAATAATACACCATGGGTGATGGACATGAAATCAGACCCAGACACCTCGTTTCAGTATGCACTGATAGAATGGTGGGATGGAGTACCGGGGAACTTTAAAGGCCGAAGTGTGCAGACGCCAGATAACAAAACTTATGGTTTGGCGCACGCAATGACCGTGAAGACGGAGTCACCTCCGCCATCCCCAACGGGATCACCGCCAGGGATACCCCATGCAACAGAGAAGCAGAAAGGGACGACACCTCCGGTGACATCCATTACTGCCATAGGGCCAGAGCTGTTAAATGCCTTAGGGGATCTGCTCGCAAAGTGTCAGAAAACGAACACGGTACACATAGAGGCCAGCTACCGGAAGGTGAGAACATTTTCGGGGAGGAAGACTTCGATACCTGGATCGAACAGGCGTTGTCAGCGGTAGAGGCATGGGAGGTGCCTGAAGCGCAGAAGAAGCAGCGCGTGATGGAAAGTCTGAAAGGCGCGGCTGCGGAAGCTGTAAAGTGTCTCCGGTTTGGAAATGCTGCCTGCACGGCTTATGACCATGCTACAAGAAGAGTTTGGTCAGTTAGAGAAAGTAACGGAACTGGTGTATCAGTTCGAACACACCTTTCAGCAGCCAGGAGAAAAGCTGTCGGAGTATGTCAGAAGACAAGATACTTTTTTCCAAATCGTGCTAAAAAAAGGGATGGTGCCCCAAGCCATAGATGCGGCAAGGATGAAGCAGATCTTAAAGGGAGCGCTACGCTCGGATCCAGTCTGGCTCCACCTGAAAACCTCTGGAGGAGGTATGTCGCTGAATTATCCTGATCTAGTAAAGATCATTAGAGATGAAGAGGCTCTACAGAAGGATCAGCAACCGATCAAGACGCATACCTCTTCTACACCAGTGATGGTCAGATCAGCCATGACCCCTGAAAGAGACTCATAAGTAGATACCCTGAAGTCACAGATGTCTCAGGTGTTGGAGATGCTGACCTCTTTGATGGCAAAGGATCCAAGGGTAGTAGAAAATGAGGGACCGGAGAAGGAGTTGTTCCCGGGTACCCCAGCGCCCCCTCCCCTACAAGAGTGGGGTGATGCGATTTGTTTTAACTGCGGAGGAATTGGCCATATTGGGTAGCGTTGGCAAGGTGTGGCTTCAATCCATTGTTTGTTGTGACCATGGTGGGATAGGAGTAGTCGTTTGGTCGGCTCCGTGTTCCTGCTGGGAGAATGAGATAAAATTGAAGCGAGATGCATCTGCTGCAGCATTGCATTTGCCAGGAATATGCTCAGTAAATGTTAAATTGGTGACGCAGTGATAATTGCATCAGCCTGCACAGGAAGGACATGATGGGGAGTGACTTGGACCTACCCTTATTGATGATGTCTGCCGTAGCCTGGTTGTCTGTGATGAAGAGCACTGTTTGACCTGCCCACGTGTGGCCCCAAGCTTGGGCAGCTGCCACGATAAGATATAGCTCGAACAATGATGAAGATTCAGTGAAACCAGGAATCAGGCCGATTTTCTGGAGGCCAGGGTCTGGCGAACCAGAGATGGCCAAAAGTTGCAGCAAAGCCTGTGGAGGCTGCAGCAAGCTATGAATAAGCATCATGCCCTGATGTGAAACGCGTCAGCCTTGTTCCCTGCATGCCCTTTTATGCTTGATTGCTTTTGATGGATTTTGGATATTTTATTTTGGATATTTTGGTATTTCTTTTTTTGACAATAAACGCTTGAACAGAGTGCGGCAGTCCAGACTACCTTCTTTCTCTATCTGTGACTACCTGTGGTGACTGGTCTGACACTGACGGAATAAACATTAATATGCCATTCCAGTTGGTGAGGAACTTGTCCCACATTGCTAAGTCCACTATTGCTGCTGGGTCTAACCTGAGAACTTGGTCGGGGTCCCATACTTGAGCGAGAAAGACCAAGAGCTGTGAGATGAATGACCGACCCTGAGGAATAATCCTTATGGCAAAATTGAGTATCCCTAACAAGGACTGCAGCTGTCTTTTAGTATACCACTGTGACCGGGTAAAGTCATGAATGACCGACCTAATACGGGCTAGTTTCTGAGAAGGCAGACTAGCCTGCATGACGTGCATATCCAGAATGACACCTAAGAAGGTGATGGAATATGCCGGGCCTTCCACTTTATGTTCAGCTTTGGGGACGTTGAGGTTGTTAAACACCACTCTTAGCTTGTCTAGGTCTACCGGGGGTATGTCTGGCGGTTCGATGAGCAGAAAATCATCGAGATAATGGATAGCCATCTGTCATTGGGCCTGGTGCGACAGGATCCATGTAAGGGACTGGGTAAAAATGTCGAAAATCCATGGACTGCTTTTGGACCCGAAGGTCCTGAGAAGTTAAACACACCTGACCTGTATCACCATTGTCATTGGACAGTTTAACCCGCCCTGTTTTCCAAGGGTGGGAGGGAAGTGATTTGAAGAGAGATATCTGTTAACATGTGCTTGAATAAAGCAGTTTGTGGTTTTACCCTACACTGAGGTGTTGTCTGTGGACTGAGGGGCTAAATAAGTTGAGTTGAGTTGAGTTGAGAGGTATCTTAATATAGCGCGGTCTTACCCTGAAGGGTCCCGACGTGCATAGCAGAGTTCCTGGGAAAAGAGGACCCAGGAACCAGAAGCAGCACAGAGCAGCAGAAAGGGTGGAAGAGAGAGGCTACGCAGGGAAGGCTTGCGTGAAAAGCCAAGTCTTCAGTAACAGGCGGAAGACCGGAATAGTAGGGGCCTCCTTAAGCTCGACAGGGAGGCTATTTCACAAAATGGCACCCTGGTGGGAGAAGGCCCGACCACCACGCCAGATCTTCTTGGGCACCGAGATGTGGCGGAGATCTCTGCCGGTAGATCTGAGTGATCTAACAAAAGCTAGTTTATGAAAACGTGAGCAAAGATAGCTTGGGGCCAGGCCTCTCATTATCTTAAACATAATACATCCAGCCTTAAATAAGGTGCGATAGTGGACCGGCAGCCAGTGTAAGGCGCAGAGGACAGGGGTGATATGATCCCTCAGCGGGACATCCATGAGTAACCTAGCCGCAGCATTTTGAATAAGTTGAAGCTTCTGCACTAACATCTTTGGCAATCCCAGATAAAGAGAGCTGCAGTAGTCTAGGCAGCTACCTATCGTGGTGCAGATGACAGTTTTTCTGTCCGAGATATCCAAATATTTAAACAGCCCCCTCAGGAGTTTTAGCTGCCAGTGACATGCACTGACGACCCTCTTTACCTGAGGAGCCAAAGTTAAACCTGAATCTATAACAAATCCCAGATCACGGACCTGGGGGGCCACCTCCGGAGCAGGACCAAATGAGGGAGGCCAAGGTGGGATATCTGGAGGGGTGGCCAGATCGCTGAAGATGATCACCTCAGTTTTTCCCCCATTAAGTTTCAGGAAGTTGGCAGACATCCATGTGTTGATGGCCTCCAAACAGCTGGCAAGGGTGGCATCGGCCACCTGGTTCCTAGGAATCTTTAAGTAAACCTGGGTGTCGTCCGCATAAACATGGTAATGGACGGCGTGGGACTTTAGCAGGTCGGCAAGGGGCCTCATATACTGTAGATATTAAACAGCAGGGGAGACAAGGCAGAGCCCTGTGGCACTCCGCAATCCAGGGCAGTGTACTTAGAGTAAAAGGGGCCAGTCTTGACTCCCTGAACTCTGCCTTCTAAGAAAGAAGCCACCCATGCCAAAGCCGACCCACTCATGCCCAAAACAGATCTCATCCGCTCCAGTTAGATTCCATGATTAATTGTATCAAATGCGGCTGACAGATCCAAAAGAACCAGAGCTACTGAGTCACCCCTGTCCAAATTGCGAAGGACATCATCATAGACACAGATGAGGCTTGTCTCTGTTCCATGTCCAGGTCGAAATCCAGACTAGAATTCGTCCAAGAGATGGAAAGACTCAAGGTAAGCCTGTAGCTGGATAACCACCAGGCGCTCCATCACCTTTGCCAATAAAGGCAAGATGGAAATCGGCCTGTAGTTGCCCAGTATGTCCGGGTCCAAGGTTGGTTTCTTCAGCAGGGCCAAGACCATGGCCCGCTTCAGAGCGCATGGGACAGTACCTGTCCTGAAGCAGCAGTTGATTGTCTCCCCAATAAAGGGGGCCAAAAAGGCAGCAGATTTTTTAACCAGCCCGGCAGGACATACATCTAATGGAGAGGAAGATGGTTTCAAAGAGGCAATTACCTCAACCACCTGTATAAGCGTAACCGGCTGGAAACCGGGCAATCCAGGGGCCAACACTGTGTAGCCGATGTCCTCTTGCACAGTCTCTGGCCTGGGAATGTTGTCTCTAATGGTCTTAACCTTAGAGACAAAGAAGTCAGCGAGCTCCTGGCACCAGTCCTGTGACTCCTTGGGAGCAGAGATGGTAGCTTCGGGATGGGTTAACTCTGAGGAGATCTTGAAAATTTCGGCCGTGCTGTTGGCTGCCTTCCTGATTCGCTCTCGGAAGTAGGTCTTTTTAGCCTCTCTAATAGCCCTCTTATAAAGATAGAGGACCACCAGATGCAGCTTTTTGTCAGCTTCCAGAAGGAACTTCCGCCAGCGTCTCTCCCTGGACCGAACCCGCTTTTTGAGGAGCCTAAGCTCCTCGGTAAACCATTGCGGGCTCTTGCCCAGGGGACGGGGATTAGATCTCATCCTACGGGGTGCTAACACATCATGGGCCACTTTAACCGACTCCTGAAAAATACTCAGTTTCTCTACCGGGTCGCCCAGCTCAAAAAAGTTTGGCTGGTTAATACCCGTAGCCACAAGGTTTCCAAATCTGTCTGGGCAGACTTTTGAAAAGTTTCTCGAGAAAACCTTGGGGCTAGAGCGATCTGGGATATATGGAGGTTTCCCTTCCGGTATGGCCTGTCTAAAGGAAATAAACCTGTGATCCGACCAGGTCAACTCCCTAGGCAGCACACAGGTTGCCGACAATCCACTGAACAGGAGCCAATCCAACACATGATCAGCAGTGTGGGTGGCCGCTGTCACATGTTGCCTATACCCCAAAAGCAACAGTTCTTGGATAAGGGATTGGGTGGGGGAATCACTTAGCTCCTCCGCCCAAAAGTTTAAATCACCCAAGATGCAGGAGCCTTTGAACACATGGACATCTGTGAGGCTAGACTGAGAAATTCAAAAACAAAATCAAGTTTTAACGCAGGGGGGCGATAAATCAAAGCAAACCCGTAGGTGAGCTTGCTAGCTACTTGAAAAGAGAAAAAAAAAATTTCAAAAGATTTGTAAATAGTGTTAAAATTCTCTGAAACTGATACTAAAAAATGTTTTTTTTAAAATCACGGCTACCCCACCCCCCGCCAGTTGGGCGGTTACATTGAAATATTTTATAATGGGGAGGGACCAGCTCGTCCAAGATAGGGGCTTTAAAATCTTGAAGCCAAGTCTCAGTGAGACAAAGAAAATCCAGATCCTGATCCATAATAAGGGCCGCGATATTAGCTGCATTAGCCACTGCTGACCTGCAATTTAGAAGACCCCCTGTTAAGGACGATGCAGGAAGGTTTCTTAATGGATGAGGAAGTGTATTAGAAGCATTGACCCGTGAGAACGATCTATGAGAAGACGAAGTGTGTGAATTAAAACCATTGGCCTCAAACTGAGGAGTTACATTAGTATGGGAGATACACTTAGTGTCCTCTGGTAATAAAAATAATGGGGACTGCGTGTGAAATGGTCTTAGCAGGAGGGCTAAGCTTGGAAGGTGCTGGATCTGAACAGAGGAAGCATTGACGGCAGACCTAGATCTGTTTGAAGACAGAGGGTTCGTCACAACTGGTTGGCAGCAGCGGGATCATGCTTCCTGGCGGTGAAGACCTCCACCTGGATCCAAGATCGGATAGCAGCCTTCAGCCACCCCAGCGGAGATATGGATCTGGCATCAGAATTCCCGGGGCTGCTGCAGATCGTACTTTCAGCATACACCAGGTCTGTGTCTGTGGATGAATACCTGGAGGTCAGGCAGCAGATTCGGGTAAGGCACTGGATTAGATGCCTCCAAGTTCCTGGTATGCAACAAGGAAAGTGCTTTCCAACCCCAGAGCAGCAGGCCAGTGAACAAAGGGAGTTGCGGATGCAATTCCTGGGAGAGCGGCCCCAGGAGCAATGGGTGACTGAGTTGGACAGGCTGGTCCAGCAGGAGATAGAGCT
Source organism: Rana muscosa (assembly GCA_029206835.1). Classification (NCBI taxonomy): domain Eukaryota; kingdom Metazoa; phylum Chordata; class Amphibia; order Anura; family Ranidae; genus Rana; species Rana muscosa. The sequence continues at coordinate 562,561,758 of CM055116.1, read as the reverse complement.
GGACAATCGGTATCGGGCTCTGCAATGGCACGCGGAGGAGAAATATTTAGGAGAGACAACAGAATGCTCTCCTTAGGGATATGACTTTGGAGGCCCTGGATTGCTGTGGGAGAGCCTTACAGATTGTTTTGTGTTTGGCGATGAAGGGGAACCTACCCTTTAGGACCTGCGAGAACACAGAGAGGCTAGAATGCTAGAATGCGTCCAGTAGCATTCCAGAGAATCGGCAGTGGAAACTCCGGAGATTGCGGTCTCCAAAGCTGAAGTGCTGACAACAGTGCAGAGCTCTGCTAACCTCCGCCCAGCAGCAGCTTCAGCCTCCCTGAGGGAAGAGGTAGTCGGCCTTTCTCCCACAATACTGACAGTAACATGGGATTTTCTGCCAGAAGCATCTTTGGAGTTACAAGAGACTCCTCCAGCTGAAGCGCTGGCAACCAAACAGAGGGTCCAAGACCTCTGTCCCACACTTTTAGCAATTCCAGAGACTGGGGATGTAATAGACATTTCTGTAGAGGAGGAACCACCTAGCAAACCCCCATCAGAAGTGCTGGCAGCAGGACAGAGTAATGCAGACACCTGCTCTACACCTGTGGCAGTTTCGGAGGCCCGAGGTGAGGAGGTGGTGTTTCTTTTTCCCCAGTGGATTTCAGAGATGCAGGGAGAGGAAGCTGCCATTCCCCCTCCCCAACAAGGTTTTTTGAACCTGGGAGACAATAACAGAGACAGGGAGTTTCAGCAGCAGACGGTGCCCCCAAAATTATGACACCAACCCAGCTGAAGTGCTGGTAACCAGACAGAGGGTTCAAGACCTCTGCCCTACACTTGAAAAAATTCTGGAGGCCCAGGGTGAGGAGGTGGCAGTCTGTACCGAGCTGCAGATCAAGATTAAAGGAGAGAATGCAGTCGTCACCTCACAACTGCAGCTTGATCTGGTGTCGGTGGATGGGCCTGTGGTCTCCACTAGGGATGAGCCGAACACCCCCGGGTTCGGTTCGCACCAGAACCTGAGAACGGACCGAAAGTTTGTGCGAACTTTAGAACCCAATTAAATACAATGGACGCGAACGTTCGAAATCTAAAGTGCTAATTATAACGGCTAATATGCATGTTTTTGTCCTAAAAAGGGTTTGGGGACCCGGGTTCTGCCCCAGGGGACATGTATCAATGCAAAACGAAGTTTTAAAAACGGACGTTTTTTCTGGAGCAGTCATTTTAATGATGCATAAAGTGAAAAAAAAAGTGAAATATTCCTTTAAATATCGTACCTGGGGGGTGTCTAAAGTATGCCTGTGAAGTGGCATGTGTTTCCCGTGTTTAGAACTGTCCATTCACAAAATGACATTTCTAAAGGAAAAAAAGCCATTTAAAACTGCTTGCGGCTTTAATGTCATGTCTGGTCTCGGTAATATGGATGAAAATCTTTGAGAAAAATGGCATGGCTACCCCATCAGCCCCCCCACCCCAGCCCATTACCAGCCCCTTTGGGTCTTGTATGGATATTAAGGGGAACCCCGCACACAAAATAAAAAAGGCCCTATATACTCTGAACAGCAGTATACAGGCGGTGCAAACAAGACAGGGACTGTAGGTTTGTTCATAAGTAGAATCTGTTTGTAATTTTGAACACGTACATTGTTTAAGTGTATCTCAAGGCAAAAAATCTATTTTTAAGCTTTTTGGAAAACATAGGGAAGGGTTATCACCCCTGTAACATTTGTTTTGCTGTCTGTGCCCCTGTTCAGAACATTTCACCTCACTTTCCGTCCCAATGACAACTGTTTTTGAAAAGTGGGGTTTTTATTGAAACAAGATTGGTGATAAAGCATCAGTAGAGGAGACACATTTTTCCCATATTAACTCTTACAGGAGAGAATTTCCCTTCCTAGAGGTAGATTTCCTCTCACTTCCTGTTGTCTCCTTCCGTTTGCAAGTAGGAGTCGTTTGTAAGTTGGATGTTTGAAAGTATGGGCCTGCCGTATATACTCTGCAGAAATTGACCCCTTAGGTGTTGGTGTTGGCACAACACTGTAAGAACTCAGTTACTCTTTGTGGGCGCTGGAACGCCCTGCTGTCAACTATTATATCAGGAATTGTAATTACATGCCATTGTTAAACAGTGGTAGGAAAAATTGGGCCTTTGATGGTGGTGCTGGTGCCACAACACTGTAAGCCCTCACAGTTACTCTTGGTGGGCGCAGGAATGGGCCCTGCTGTGAATTATTAGATCAAGAATTTTAATTACATGCCCCTGTAGAACAGGGGCTGAAAAATTGGGTCTTAGCCACTGGTGCCACAACACTGCAACCCCTATCAGATACTGTACTTGGAGCACAGTAATGAGCCCTGTTGCAAAGTATTGCATCAAAAATTGTAATCACATGCCCCTGTTAAACAGGGGCAGAAAAATTGGGCCTTAGGCACTGGTGCTGGTGCCACGACACTGCAACCTCTCCCAGATACTCTAGTTGGAGTGCAGGAATGAGCCCTGCTGCAAAGCATTGCATAAAAAATTGTAATTACATGCCCCTGTTAAACAGGGGCTGAAAAATTAGGCCTTAGCCACTGGTGGCGGCACCCAGAAACAAAAATGTTTTTCCAAGATATCATCATGAATCGGATCATTGAGGAGGAGGAGGAGGAGGATAGTCAGTCAACATAGCAGGACAGTCACTCAGTCAGCATCAGCATCAGTCTTGAAGGGATGTGACATTTGAAAATAAATTATTCTGTTATATAAGCTTCAGGTGCTTGGTAGCTGGTGGTGATCCAAGACTGATTCATATTTATGAAGGTCAGTCGATCAACCGAATCGGTGGACAGGCGCACCCTGTGATCCGTGACAAATCCTCCAGCAGCACTGAATGTGCGTTCCGAAAGAACGCTGGATGCAGGACAGGCCAGTAGCTCAATTGCATACTGTGCAAGCTCTGGCCAGTAAGACCCAGTAAGCCAGAGGATTTTCGGTGGGAAAGGTGTCCAAATCTGACCTTGCCCCTAGGTATTCCTGCACTACGTATATCAGACGCTGGCGATGGTTGCTGGAACCGATCATACCTTGGGGCTGCGGACTAAAGAATTGTCTGAACGCATCGGTCAGACGGCCACCTTCCCCACCGCTCCTTCTTTCACTGACCGAAGCCTCAGCAACTCGTTGTCCCAGACCAGGAGTTTGTAACCTCCCAGTCTCTGGGAACGCGTTGCACAGACCTTTCTGCAAGGCCTCCCGGAGTTGTCTCATCCTCTGCTCCCTCTGCGACGGTAAGGTCCGCAACCTTAGCCTTGTACCGTGGATCAAGGAGAGTGGCCAGCCATTAATGGTCCCTCTCCTTGATCCGAAGAATACGAGGATCCTTTCGCAGACTTTGCAGGATCAGGGAGGCCATGCAGCGTAGGTTAGCTGAGGCATTAGGTCCGGAGTCCTCTGGGTCACTAAGGACGACATGATCCGCAGCCACCTCCTCCCAGCCACGTACAAGTCCACGGGTTTCTTAGGACTGTAAATCATCCCTAAAAGACTGCTGCTGTTGATGCTGCTGAATGCCAGGCTCCACCTCCATGCTGACACAATCCTCCTCCTCGTCCTCTTCCTGTGCGATGGGTGGGACAGAAGGAAGACTGTCTGGGTAAAGGGGGCCTTGAGAGGCAAGGAAGTCCTCCTCTTCCTGCCTCTGTTCTGCCTCAAGTGCCCTGTCCATTATTCCATGCAGCGTGTGCTCCAACAGGTGGACAAGAGGTACAGTGTCACTGATGCATGCACTGTCACTGCTCACCATCCTCGTGGCCTTCTCAAATGGTGCCAGGACAGTGCATGCATCCCTGATCATGCCCCACTGGCGTGGTGAAAAAAAACCAAGCTCCCCTGACCCTGTCCTGGTGCCGTAGTCGCACAGGTACTCATTGATGGCCCTCTGCTGCGTGTGCAGCCGCTGCAGCATGGCCAACGTTGAGTTCCACCTGGTGGGCATGTCACATATAAGGCGGTTCTTGGGCAGGTTCAACTCCTTTTGCAACTCAGCCAGGCGAGCACTGGCATTATAAGATCTGCGGAAATGCACACATACTTTCCTGGCCTGCCTCAGGACATCCTGTAAGCCCGGGTACCTGCCCAAGAACCGCTGCACCACCAGGTTAAGGACGTGAGCCACACAGGGCACATGGGTCAGTTGTCCCTGTCGGAGGGCGGAGAGGAGGTTGGTGCCATTGTCGCAAACCACCATTCCTGCCTTAAGCTGGCGTGGCGTCAACCACCTCTCGGCCTGCCCCTGCAGAGCAGACAGAACCTCTGCCCCAGTGTGGCTCCTGTCCCCCAAACACACCAGCGCAAGCACGGCATGACATCTTTTTGCCTGCGTACTTGCGTAGCCCCTTGAACGCCTACGGAGCACCGCTGGTTCCGAGGACAAAGCACAGGAAGAGGCCATGGAGGAAGAAGAAGAGGAGGGGGTGGAGGAGAGAGGTGTGTCACAACCAGTAGTAGCATTTTGGAAGCGTGGCGGCGGAACAACCTCCAACACTACTGCACCTTGTCCTGCATCCTTCCCAGCTGCCAAAAGAGTGACCCAATGGGCCGTGAAAGAGGTTGACTCGTCGCTTCCTCTCGCAGTAATGGTAAATCTTCGGTCCGCAGAGATTAATATAGGCTTCTCATGACGTCACAGTCACATGCTCCGGGGGAAACATGTGCCCTGGAGCATGTGACTGTGACATCATGTGCACATGTGCCCTGGAGCATGTGACCTGTGACGTCATGTGCACATGTTCCCCGGAGCATGTGACTGTGACGTCATGAGAAGCCTATATTAATCTCTGCGGACCGAAGATTTACCATTACTGCGAGAGGAAGCGACGAGTCAACATCGAGGAGGAGAAGAGGGAAGAAGACGCAGACGGCGATGACGGAGAAGACCGGGCCTCTGCTAGCAAAAGAGCTAAAAAGAAGTTAGCGGATGCCCGGCGGAAGAAAGAACCGGAGAACGCGGCGACGACACCGGAGAGCAGGAGAAGAACCGGAGAGCAGGAGAAGAAGAAGACGACGGAGAAGACCGGGCCTCCGTTAGCAAAAGAGCTAAAAAGAAGTTAGCGGAGGCCCGGCAGAAGAAAGAACCGGAGAACGCGGCGACGACACCGGAGACCCCCGAAGTCGGAAGAAGACCTCCGGAGCGGTGCAATAAAATACTTTTAAAAACTGTGTTGTGTTTTTATTTCCATTTATTTTCCACCAGGTGAATGGGTAGGGGTACGATGTACCCCATACTCATTCACATAGGGTGGGGGCTGGTATCTGGGGGCCCCCTTATTAAAGGGGGCTCCCGTATTCCGATTAGCCCCCCACCCGCAGACCCCGACAACCAACGGCCAGGGTTGTCGGGAAGAGGCCCTGTCCTCATCAACATGGGGGCAGGGTGCTCTGGGGTGGGGGGGCCGCAGGTCGCCCCCCTGCCCCAGAGCACCAAACCCCCCATGTTGAGGGCATGTGGCCTGGTACGGTTCAGGAGGGAGGGGGGCCGCTCTCGTCCCCCCCCCTCTTCCCCTGCTGCAGCTGCTGGAACATGACTGCTAGATTGGTGTCCTTCTTGAGCATCCCCTCTCTCTGCTCTCACACTACTGCCTTCCTCTAGCTGGGTATCATCATCAGACCCTTCGAAGCGCTGGGCATCCTCCTGGAGAATTTACCCAACACTGTGCTGATGGAGGTGGCTGAACAAAGGACGTCTCTGAACATCAAGGCCAGGACAAACTCAGTGACCAACAGCTTACGACTGAGCCTGGGGTCTTTCGACTTGACAACCACTGAGACGTCCCCCAGGTGTACGATTTATTTTCAGCTAAATCATGGGCTGAAACGAGCAGAGATGCCAGATTGACGTCTTTGCCCTCCAAGATAGCCTTCCTGACGCCGGCCCAGACAAGATGAGCAGGGAGGATGGTAGGTGTAGACCCTGGCGTACCTGCAGAAGGAGACGCTGGCATCGGGACCATGACCGGGTCAGGGAGGGCTGTGGGTGGGCATACTTCCAGAACTGAAGACTAAAACGGGAAGATACAAAACCACACATAGGAAAGACATTAGGAATAAATGTCAATCCATACAGACACACATAATATGTGCGTATGTAAAAAATGTCAGGGGTACATAATATATATCAACTTGGCATCACGTAGTGGTATAGATAACTTAATGACACAGAAAAACAATCTCATATATATAAAACCATAAAACATCTGAAAAGCATGGACATAAGGGGTGAGCATATTAAAAACACTGCATGAATTTCATGTAAGTACTTAGGGTGGGCGCTTTTGCCCTTCCCTGGGACTTATTACAGTTTGACCAACCTATCTATCTCCATCATATTTTGTAGATAATTTCCAGCATCAGCCCCTGATGAGTGCTCACACACGAAACGCGACGGGCACCCAGGATGCATTTTAAGTTCAACATTACATTATCCACTCAGAACATCATCTACTCAATGAATTTAGGTTTCACTGTTTTTAATATGCTCACCCCTTATGTCCATGCAGTTCAGATGTTTTATGGTTGTATATATATATGAGATTGTTTTTCTGTGTCATTAAGTTATCTATACCACTACGTGATGCCAAGTTGATATATATTATGTACCCCTGACATTTTTTACATACGCACATATTATGTGTGTCTGTTTGGATTGACATTTATTCCTAATGTTTTTTCTATGTGTGGTTTTGTATGCTTACATGCATTTTATCCAATTTCTGTTACTCAATAAATATACATCTGTATCCAATTTACCATCATCATGTTGAAGAGCCTCATTTAAAGTCCCAATCTTCCCGTTTTAGTCTTCCGCACCAGGGATGGAGGCACACTTTATGTGTGCCTCATTTAAAGTCCCAAACTTCCCCCACCATTCTCCCTACTTCCAGAACTGTGACTCTGGTCTGGATATCCAAGATTGTTGTGTCTAAGGAGGAGACCAAACAGTGCAGCTGGGAAATGGCCCCCAAGATGGATGTGTCCTGGGCCCAGCTGCAGCTGGTGGCAGGAAGAGGAGCCTGAAAAGCTCTGCCTTCCTGGCCATAGCGGGGTAGGGAATGTCCCTGAGTCTCAGCTCAGCTATGAGTTTGGGGATGGTACATCCCCTGAGGGACTGCACGCTGCCGCACTCTCAGCCCACGGAGGGTGACAGAGGAGTGGGTGTGAAGTCCTCGCTGCCGGCCTGCGACATGACTCCGGCTATAAGACAAAAATGCGGGGGTGCACATGTTAAGAGGAGTCATAGCCGTAGGATAGAGAGCGGAGTGGGAAACAAAAATCTCAGAAAAGAAGGAAATGGAGAAGTACAGTAAAAGGGACGACAGGCGTAGACAGGAGCTGATTGTGGTCTATTGTGACAAAACTTTGTTGAGTGTAAATTTAGAAAACTCAACAGAGTGCGTGGCGACCGAGGTGAGGCAGGAGGTGACTGACCAGATAACCAATAGCACGGGTGCCTGTTTGTGCCGAGCACAAACCTGTAGACCAGAACCCCAGGGCATACTGGGGTAAGAAGCTGAAGTTTGGTACGGCCTACGTATGAATGTTGCAGTCTGTAGTGGGTGACGTATGCTCGGCCTGCTAACACTTGCACTGCCAGCAAGCTCAATGTTAAGCGACCTTGTCTGCGAGGTGAAGGGTCGCCCTTCGAAAACAGAGTGTCGTGTAGAGATATATCTGACAGTAACCAACGCCTGGTGAGTACGCCCAATGATGTATGTGAAGTAACAGTATAGTGAAAGGGTGAGAGGAACCCATGAACTACGCGCCTGACTGACGCCCTAGTAGTGAGGTCCTGGTTAGGATCGAAACTTGGTCGACCGGAAACACCTGCCATAAGGGTGCAATATTACGTTTTCTCTCTTTTTTTTTTTTCTTTGGAATGAGCTTTCCCCCCCTGTATGCGACTGGCCCTGGTGAAGATGCAATCCTTATGTTTCTCTTCTTTCTTTCTTTTTACCTGGGAAATAACGTCCAACATGGTGCAGGATGGAACCTGAACTCGACTGACACGAGGGAGAAATGACAGACAGAAAATAATGAGTGGCTCGTATAAAAATGCCACTGGGACGAGTGGCCAATTAAGTGCCACTAATAATGAAGTGTGGCTGTGTGAGTGCCACTGTGAATCTGCTTGCAGCGATTGCAAAATGCATCGGTGCGAAATGCATCTGATGCGAACCGTAATGCTGCTGACACGACTAGGTTCGAGCCGGAGTGTGATGGGTATGAATGAAAATGTGACACAAATCTGTTAGTAAATAATAAAAAAAAAAACATGAGTAAAAAACTATTTACAGGGTATGACAAGAATCGATAGGGATCGATGTGCAAAATACAACCGATGCAAACCCTTGAGCTGCCGGTGTGACTAGGTTCAAATCGGACTGTAATGCGTATGAATGCAAATGTGATACGAATCTGTTAGTAGGAAAATTACATGAATAACGAACCGTAAGGTTCATACCTTAAAGACTAAAGACTTCTTAAATTTTCTACAAAGTATCAAGGTTGAAGAAGGCCAAGAGATTTTATTGGTAACATCTGACGTTTCATCCCTCTACTCAATCATACAGCATGATGATGCCTTATTGGCACTGAATTGGGCTTTGAGTCAGAGGGATGATTTACCCCACAATCAGAAAGTTTTTATTGGCCATGCCCTTGACTTCTGTCTCTCACACAATTATTTTTGGTATGCCAACACATTTTATGCACAACAAAGAGGCGTTGCAATGGGGGCCAAGTTTGCACCCAGCATCGCAAACCTTTTTATGGCGGAATGGGAAGACAAGGTCAGTTTTAAAGAAAGAAGGGTGGAGCTGATTTTTTATAAACGTTTTATTGATGATCTGTTTTTTATTTGGGCCGGCTTGGTTGACTCTTTACAGGAATTTTTAAAGGTTTTAAACCCCAACAATAACAATATCAGGTTGACGTCTGATTGGCACAGTGAAGTAATACATTTCCTGGACGTAACAGTATATCGACAGAACCTGAAACTTGAAACTAAAGTGTTTTTTAAACCGACCGATAGAAAGCTATCTACCCACCACTAGCGGTCATCATCACTCAGGAACCTTTCCAAAGGGCAAATTATGAGGGTGAAACGCAACTGTTCTGAGATTGACAATTTCCGCACACAATCAAAAATCCTCACGGAAAGGTTTGAAGCAAGAAGCTACAACCCTAAAGTCCTGGATAAAATTGTAGAAAAGGTTGGATTATTATCCAGGGAGGTATGTTTACAAGCAAAACCTGAACCAATACCAGGAGTAAATAATACGAAAGAATGGGGCTTCATCTCACAATTCCATACCCAATATAAAGAAGTAGAGGCAATATTCAATCAACACTGGCATATACTGTTACTAGACAAGAAGTTGGGTCCAGTATTACCTCCAAAAACCACAGTTTATATACCGGAAAGCCCCTAATTATGGTGATCGGGTGGTTAAAGTTTTGGATCCGCCCAGAAAACCTCAGACATTCTGGGATCTAAATGGCTTCTTTTCCTGCAGAAGATGTAAAGCCTGCAGGGAAGTCGCACGACCAGTGAGAGGTTTAGAGAACTTTGTCTCCCCCTCAAATAACCAACAATTCGATATTAAACAATTCATCACATGCAACAGCAATTTTGTGGTGTATGCTTTAAGATGTCCCTGCGGGCTCCTTTATATAGGACGCACCAAAAGATTACTTAGGATACGAATAGCCGAACATATCCACAATATCAAAATTGGTTTTAAGGACCATAACGTATCCCTTCATTTTAAACTTAAGCACAATCAGGATGCCTCTGGCCTGGAATTTTGGGGCATCGAATGTTTGGAACAGCATTGGAGAGGCTCTCAGAATTCGTGAATTATCTAAACGAGAGACCAAATGGATATTTTTAACGGATGTTTTAGTACCCAAAGGACTCAATGTAGAATTGGATATAAATTGTTTTATTAGCGATACTTGAGGGCCTTGATGCACTTACATCTGATTTTTTTCCATTTTTTAACTCCTTTTCCATTTTTGTATTTTTTAATTCATGTTTTAATAAATTTTAATAAAGTCCCAGCCTGCCCTGTTTTAAGGATTTAATCCCAGCCTGTCGGTTTCAGTGGACCAATCGGTCTTAATCTTTTTGTCTGACCACTCCGCAGACTATAATTAGGACAGTCGGGGAAGTGTAGGTCTGTACACTTAGTTTATTTATTTATTTCTAATTGCATCTGTTGCACACTCATTTGAATTTTATGAGGGAGAATGCATTATGGCCACCTCCCGCTCTGTGCCCATGTCTGGCCAAGGGGCATTAGAGTGGTTGAGGGGCAGGGTGACTATATGTACATATGTCATGGTAGCGTTGACACTGTGCTTTGTCCTGAAGGATGGGGTCTGATCGTTAGAGAGCTCTTGATCTGAACCTGCTTATATGAACAACACAGGTCTTTAGTTTACTGGCATTGAATCATGTGCACTCTACATAGATTGATTCTTCATTCATTTATCCATTTGCTATACACTTTTATATTATGCATATTGTTTTATATTATGCATTATGCAAATAATTTTTTAATATGATTTAAACATTATGAACAAGACATGTTGCCCTTCATATTAATGCGCCGTGTTGGTGACTGATTGATCTGTTCACCGACATGTAAATACATGTCGGTGACGGACACGACAATACGGCGCAGGTTCACTTAGCACTGTTGTCATGGATATGCATTAATGTCTGTCTGCCATCTTACCTTCCTCCTCATGTGTTCATCTAGAGACCAGACCTCCTTCACCTGGCTTCCTTTATAATCTCCTCCCAGCCTGACTCCACCCCAGGCCCTATCACTGAACACTATATTAACCTGTGCACTGCAAGCCTGCTTTGCTGATCAACGTGTTTGTTAGGCATTGTGTGTTTGGGTTCCTGCCTGCCGTGTGCTACGTCTGTCTCTCTGTTACGTTATTGGCTTGTCCCCGACCATCCCTGTCTGCTCGTGACCCTTGACCTTCGGCTCGTTCTTCGTTATCCTTGTCTGCTTGTGGCCCCTGACCTTCGGCTTGTTATTCGGTTCTCTCTATCGTGTGCTGCTGCTTCCCCTTATCCTACGGGGCGTGAGCTAGGAAACTCCAGGGGCCGCGACCTGGTCCCAGCCTGCAGCGTAACATCCTCACCACTAGAGGCCCTGGAGAAGACCAGCTGGGTCTTAGACTCCGCGCCCTGGGGAATCTTGGCTCTCGCTTCCGTTGGGATCCCGGTTGTGCTCCTCTGGTCCCGCTTTCCACAACCACCCAGTTTCCTATCCACAGAAGCCAGCCATAGGGTTCACTACCTCGCGGTGCACTCCTGTCCCCCTACGGTGTGCATCTGTCACCTGGCCACAGGTGACCCTGACAGTTTGATCAGCCATGAACCCGGCTGACATCCCGCTTCCCGCGGATGATCCATTGCAGGGCATAGTTCGCAGACTTGAGACCCAGGAATCAAATCAGACCCAGGTGATGCGATTCCTCCAGGATCTGGCTTCTCGATTCGAGCAGCTTCAGGTCTCCTTGGGAACCCCGAATCCGCAACCCCAAGTACAACCAGCGGCTGTACCTATCGCACCAGTCGCAGCCTCACACTCACTAAGATTGCCAGCTCCGTTCCGTTTCTCTGGGGACTCCAAGGCCTGCAGGGGGTTTCTCAGTCAATGCACTATTCATTTTGAGCTTCAGCCTCAAAGCTTCCTATCTGACCGGGCTAAGGTAGCCTATATCATTTCCCTCCTCTCCGGTGAAGCTTTGGCCTGGGCTGCCCCCCTGTGGGAGAGGAACGATCCGGTGGTTTCCAGTCTGTCCGAATTCTTGAAGCTCTTTCGTAATATCTTCGAAGAGCCGGCTCGGGCTTCTTCAGCGGCTAGTGCTGTCTTACGTCTTCGCCAAGAATCTAGTTCAGTGGGGCAATATGCTCTTCAGTTCCGTATCCACACAGCTGAATTGAGCTGGAATAATGAGGCCCTGGTCGCTACCTTTTTACATGGCCTCTCTGACCGAGTGAAAGACGAATTAGCGGGAAGAGCCATTCCCGTCGGTCTGGACGATGTAATTTCATTATGCAACCAGATCGACATTCGTTTTCAAGAGAGGTCCTTAGAAAAAAGACGCCAGCACTCTCTGGGTCCTAGCCAGTCTGAGCTCCCCTCCCTTCATTCCGTGGAGCATCCTCTACCTGCTGAAGAACCTATGCAGCTGGGCCGGACCAGACTAACCCCCGAAGAACGTGCTAGGCGCAGAACTCTGGGCTTGTGCCTCTATTGTGGGGGCAAGGGTCATTTTCGTGACTCCTGCTCGCTTCGTCCGGGAAACGCTCGGGTCTAATACATTTGGAAGGTGGAGTATTGGACCCAGAAACATCACCTTCTCGCCTGCTCTTGCCGGTGTCCCTTCATGTAGGCACTTCTCCTCAGTCAACCCTTGCATACCTGGATTCCGGGGCTGCCGGCAATTTCATGGATTGGAGAACTGCTTCTTCTATGAAGCTTACCCTTTCACCTCTCACTACCCCATTGGTAGTCTCGGCAATTGATGGCACTGTTCTCCCAGGGGGCCCTATTCGCTTCCAGACGCTACCCATTAGGATGTCGGTAGGGATTCTCCACCAGGAGTGGATATCCTTTCTTATTCTACCCAAGGCCTCTACCCCAGTTGTATTGGGCCTCCCTTGGCTACAGCTCCACTCTCCACATGTGGACTGGGTCTCTGGGCAGATCCTGGCCTGGGGTTCCTCATGTTTCTCGTCGTGTCTTCTCAAGGTGACCCCCAAGGAGAGTCTTCCGGTTGCTGCCACTTCTGTTTCTTCTGATCTTCCCGCCGCATACAGCGATTACCGGGATGTGTTCTGTAAAAAATCAGCTGAGGTGCTTCCTCCCCACAGGTCTTTTGACTGTGCTATTGATCTTGTCCCCGGAGCAACTCTACCCAGGGGTCGTACCTACCCTCTGTCCATCCCAGAGACCCAGGCCATGTCGGAGTATGTAGCAGAGAATCTGGAGAGAGGGTTCATCCGGAAATCCTCATCGCCTGCAGGGGCAGGGTTCTTTTTTGTTGCCAAAAAGGATGGTACCTTAAGACCCTGCATCGATTATCGGGGTTTAAATGCGGTTACTATTAAAAATCGATACCCCTTACCCTTAATATCTGAGCTATTCGATGGGTTGAAGGGTGCCTCCATTTTCACCAAGTTGGATCTCAGAGGCGCGTACAATCTCATTCGAATACGGGAGGGTGACGAATGGAAGACTGCATTTAACACTAGAGACGGGCATTACGAATATCTGGTGATGCCTTTTGGTCTGTGTAATGCTCCAGCCGTGTTTCAAAACTTTGTCAATGAAATCTTCAGAGATCTGCTGTACCAGTTTGTTGTCATCTATCTGGATGACATTCTGATCTTTTCTGAAAATCTGCTCGTCCACAGAAACCATGTCCGCACTGTACTTCAACGTCTTAGAGAGAACAATCTCTATGCCAAGCTGGAGAAATGTTCCTTTGAATGTTCTGAGGTCCTGTTTTTGGGGTGCTTTGTCTCATGTTCGGGGCTTCGTATGGACCCTGGGAAGGTCTTGGCTATCACCAACTGGCCTCTTCCTGCTAGCCTCAAGGCCACACAGCGCTTTCTTGGCTTCACTAATTATTATAGGCAGTTCATAAGGAATTACTCTTCCATTGCCGCGCCTATTATCGCTTTGACCAAGAAGGGTGTGAATGCCAGAGACTGGCCTCCCGAAGCTGTCTCTGCATTTCACAACCTGAAACAGGCCTTTGTTTCTGGCCCCCTCTTGAGGAGACCAAATCCTGGGAATGCATTTTTTATTGAAGTGGACGCTTCCTCAATGGGGGTGGGAGCAGTGCTTCTTCAAATCTTTGAGAAGAGACGCCAACCATGTGCGTTCTTCTCCAAAAAATTTTCTCAGGCAGAGAGGAATTATGCCATCGGTGATCGGGAACTTCTCGCTATTAAATTGGCGTTAGAGGAGTGGCGTCATCTCTTGGAGGGTTCCCCTCACTCCATAACGATCTTTACCGATCACAAGAATTTACAGTATCTACAGAATGCTAAACGTCTGAATCCTAGACAGGCCAGGTGGAGTCTCTTCTTTGCCCGTTTTAATTTCACGATTACCTACAAACCTGGTTCCTGCAACGGTCGGGCTGATGCGCTCTCTAGGTCATTTGACACTTTGGACGAGGAGTCCGCCCCTGAACCTGAGCCGATCATTCCCACCTCATGCATTGTTGCCCACTCTACCACCCTGAAGTCTAAAATTCCGCCTGGTAAGACCTTTGTCCCCACTGAGCTAAGAGCTAAGATCCTTCGTTGGGGACATGATTCCAAGGTGGCAGGGCATTCTGGATTCCTCCGATCCTTCCTACTCATCAGTCGTCACTACTGGTGGCCTAATCTCCGCTCAGACGTCAAAGACTACGTTAAAGCTTGTCATGTCTGTGCTCAGTCCAAATCCTCCACACAAGCTCCTGCTGGTCTCCTCATGCCCTTGCCTATTCCTAAGGAACCCTGGGCCCATATTGCCATGGATTTTATCACCGATCTCCCACTGTCTGAGAATAATACAGTCATTTGGGTGGTAATCGATCGATTCTCCAAGATGGCTCATTTTGTTCCTCTTCCTGGTCTTCCTTCTGCCCCTGCCTTGGTTCCCATTTTCATTCGAGAAATTCTCCGCCTACATGGGGTCCCTTCTCATATTGTTTCCGACAGGGGAGTCCAATTCACGTCTCGTTTTTGGAGAGCCTTTTGCAAATCCCTCAATATTGTCTTGGATTTTTCTTCTTCTTACCATCCCCAATCCAATGGACAGACTGAGAGGGTTAATCAGGAGTTAGAGGTCTTTCTTCGCACCTTTGTGTCTTCTCACCATGACGATTGGTCCTCTCTACTCCCGTGGGCAGAATTCTCCCATAACAATCATGTGAATACCAGTTCGCAGAAGACACCCTTTTTCACAGTTTATGGAAAACACCCTCAACTTCCTCTTCCTATGATCTGTTCTCCAGACATTCCAGCTTTGGCTTCGGTTCAGGAGTCTCTCAATTCCGTTTGGGGTCACGTTCATGATTCCCTCCGGGCAGCTGCTGAAAAATTCAAAGGCTTTGCAGACCGCCGCAGGCGTAAACCGCCTTCTCTTCAGCCAGGGGACAAAGTCTGGCTCTCTACCAGGAACATCAAGCTCCGAGTTCCTTCTCTGAAGTTTGCTCCACGATTCATCGGTCCATACACGGTAACTGCTAAACTGAATCCGGTTTGTTTCAAACTCCAGATTCCTAAGAGCCTTAAAATCACTAACTCCTTTCATGTTGCTCTTCTAAAGCCTTTAGTCCTCAATAAATTCTCTCGTCCTCTTCCTACCGTGGCGCCTGTCTCGGAGGATAATCAGGAGTACGAGATCAGTCAAATTCTGGACTCCCGACTCTGTAAAGGCGTTCTTCAGTACCTCGTTCATTGGAAAGGGTTTGGTCCTGAGGAGAGGTCTTGGATCACTGCATCTGAGGTCTTTGCACCTCGTCTGTTAAAGGAGTTTCATCTGAAGTTTCCCTCTAAACCTGGGCCCAGGCGGGGAAGGGGGAGGCCTCGTAAGAGGGAGGGTACTGTCATGGATATGCATTAATGTCTGTCTGCCATCTTACCTTCCTCCTCATGTGTTCATCTAGAGACCAGACCTCCTTCACCTGGCTTCCTTTATAATCTCCTCCCAGCCTGACTCCACCCCAGGCCCTATCACTGAACACTATATTAACCTGTGCACTGCAAGCCTGCTTTGCTGATCAACGTGTTTGTTAGGCATTGTGTGTTTGGGTTCCTGCCTGCCGTGTGCTACGTCTATCTCTCTGTTACGTTATTGGCTTGTCCCCGACCATCCCTGTCTGCTCGTGACCCTTGACCTTCGGCTCGTTCTTCGTTATCCTTGTCTGCTTGTGGCCCCTGACCTTCGGCTTGTTATTCGGTTCTCTCTATCGTGTGCTGCTGCTTCCCCTTATCCTACGGGGCGTGAGCTAGGAAACTCCAGGGGCCGCGACCTGGTCCCAGCCTGCAGCGTAACATCCTCACCACTAGAGGCCCTGGAGAAGACCAGCTGGGTCTTAGACTCCGCGCCCTGGGGAATCTTGGCTCTCGCTTCCGTTGGGATCCCGGTTGTGCTCCTCTGGTCCCGCTTTCCACAACCACCCAGTTTCCTATCCACAGAAGCCAGCCATAGGGTTCACTACCTCGCGGTGCACTCCTGTCCCCCTACGGTGTGCATCTGTCACCTGGCCACAGGTGACCCTGACAACTGTACTTCCGCCCATAGCCTGGCAACGGTACAGGTCGTGCTGGCGCGATGACGCGTGACGCACACTAGTGCGTCGGGCGTCACAGATGGAGCGGGAGCTGTGCATTCAAAAGCCTGTTGTTGTGATGGTGGGTCACGTCCTCAGACGAAGTCAGGAAGTGACGAAACGCGTCAGTGCATGACCACGCATCAAACAACCGGAAGTGACGTGTGCACTCCACGGACTTACAACCAGGAAGACGCTGGAGGAACTCAGAAGCGGCGATCTTCAGGGTCATGTTAGTCAGAGCACTCACATATTTTACATTGCCTGTGTTTTACTTAAGTTTGTTATTACAAACGTTTTTTATTGAAAAAGTACAAAAGTAATACAGACAATTGACAGTATGTGTAACATATATTCTATGTTGATATATACTTAAAAATGTCAACGCAGTGACAAAAAGAAAAACATATAAATGAACTTTGAAGCATCTGAGAGAAGCAGTAGCAGACAACAGAGTATCTATAGGTAACACAGTCTCACATATTAGATTTAAAGGTGAGGGAGTGTAGCAGCGCACCATGGCCTAAAGCAGCTTGGTAATCGGTATCAGTGGTTAAGACTGTGGCAACAGGATTTGTCTGAGAGTTCCAGGGATTCCATCTTTGGTCAAATAAGTGCATCTTATCATTTAGAGTATATAGGATCCTTTCCATTAACATGATATAATCCATCCTGTGAAGGATGGAGGAGATAGGGACAGTGGGGGATTTCCAATGTAGGGCAATGGCCCACAGAGTGGCCAAGCAAACAGTGTGGATAAGACATTCTTCAGAACGAAGCATTCCTTGGATAGATGCTCCAAGGAGGCACATAGAAGATGTAAGTTGTACCGGAGTACCTACTATTGCTGATGCTATAGCCCTCACTGTGTTCCAAATGGGGAAAAGCCGAATACAGTCCCAAAATATGTGCATAAAGGTACCAGGAAGTTGACATCCTTTGAAGCAGAGATCAGAGGTCCCTGGGAAGATAGAGTGAAGTCTGGATGGGGTGTAATACCATCTGGTTAATACTTTGTAGGCCGTTTCTCTGACAGCCAAGGATTTAGAAGTTTTGCGTAAGTTGGTCAGCATTGTGTCCCAGTCATCCGAGTCAAAGATTTTGTAGCAATCAGCCTCCTGATTTGCGTTTATACGGGACAACCCCGGGAAATACTGCAGTTAGAGCTGATTTGAAGAGCGTGGAGATAAGGCCTTTTCCTCTGGGGGAGTCACGGCAGATCTGTTCAAACGTAGTAGAAGGGGATGATGGGGAGAGGGCAAAGTGGGAGATGTAAAAGTGCCTGATTTGCAAGTACCGGAAATGTTCCCTTAGTGGGATTAGTTTATGTGTACGTAGAAGGTCAAATGAAGCAAAGGAGTTACCAATCTGCAGGTCAGCTAATGTGACCATAGAGTTGGAGATCCACCATGAGAAACCTTCGGGGTTATCGAAAGCTAATTTAAATAAGGGTTCTCCTACAAAGGAGGAGCCTCGGGGTGCATGGGACGCTAGGTCTAGTTTATGTTTGTATCGGTACCACAGGATAAGGGAGTGTGCTACTAGGGAGTTAAGGGAGATAATTTTATGTACCAATTTGGAGGGGGGCCAAAGTATAGCAGAAAGCCTATAGGGAGCGATGGATTGCGATTCAAACTCTACCCAGGGTACTTTAGAATTAGGGATATTCCATTGTGCAATCTGGGAGAAGCGAGCGGCTAGGAAATAGAGCCAGAGGTTTGGTAGACCTAGTCCACCATTTGTTTGTGGGTTAAACAAGATAAGTTTGGAGAACCTTGGCCGTTTGTTCTGCCAGATAAATTTATGGATATCTTGTTGCAGTTTATCTATAAAGGATTTAGGAACAAGGATAGGTAGGGCTCTGAAAAGAAATAGAAGCTTGGGTAAGAGGGTCATTTTGATTGCCGTGAATCTCCCGAGAAAATAAATATGTAGGTGCTCCATAGTTTGAGCAAAATGCGGAGACGGGACACACATGCCGGATAATTCGCAGCAAAAATAGAGGACCAATGTGGTGTGATATGGATGCCCAAATAGGGTATTTTGTCGGTAGACCATTGCAGGGGGAAGTAACTCCGGAGGGTCTCACACTGAGCAGGGGGAATGTTGATCAGAAGTGCAGTGGACTTGGACATATTAACTGTAAGCCCAGAAATAGAGGCGAATCGGGATAACAAGGTAAATAGGTTGGGCAGGGAGATATGGTGTTGGGTTAGAAAAAGCATGACATCGTCCGCATACATGCAGAGATGAGATGTGGTGGTAGCCATGGGGTAACCAGATATGTCAGAGTGTTGTTTGATAGCGGTGGCAAGGGGTTCTAGGGCCAGGGCGAATAATAGGGGAGATAGGGGACATCCCTGACGGGTGCCCCTGCCCAGTGTGAAAATCCAGAGCTGCAGCCCGGAATTTTGATTCTCGTTTGCGGGAGATGGTATAGGGCCTGCACACCCATCAAGAATTCATCCCAGAAGCCTAGTCTTTGAAGTACTGCGATTAAGTAAGGCCATAGTACGCTGTCAAACGCTTTATTAATGTCTAAGCTGAGAAGAAGGACTTGTTGTTTACGTATATTAGCATCATGGAGAACATTAAGTGTCAAACAAATATTATCCGTGATGAGTCTATTGGGGATGAAACCAGATTGGTCAGGGGAGGTCAGCGTTTCAATAATGGCGGCTAGTCTGTCAGCTAGGGCTCGACTAAAGATTTTAAGGTCGTTGTTAATGACCGAAATCGGTCTATAATTTTGGGGGAGGGAGTGATCCTTAAGAGGTTTGGGTAGGAGAGACATGTTAGCTAAGGTCATTTCAGAGGGGAATTGTTCTCCTGTAAGAATCTTGTTGAACATGCTAGTGAGGCGTGGAAGTAATACAGGGGCATAATGTTTATAATAGCTAGCAGTGAAACCATCTGGGCCAGGGGCTACAGAGCGTTTCAGGGATTTGATAACGCCCAGCAGTTCTTCTTCTGTGAACGGGGCATTAAGAGATTCAGTTTGTAAATTGGACAAAGTGGGTAGGGGTAGGGAGGCTAGCCAGTCTTGAGAGGGTTGGGCAGGATATGGAGGTGGGTGAGAAAGAAGTTTGGAATAGAAGTCTTCAAAGACGTTTAAGACTTCTTTGGGGTGGGAGACTATTCTACCTGAGGAATTGCAGAGTTTATAAACATGGGGGGGACGTAGTATGTGGTTTCATTTACGAGCAAACATGGCAGATGCTGTGTTGCTGTGAAAAATAAAGTTGGCCTTGGACCATCTTAAAGATTTTTCCGTCTTAGTGGATAACAGAGTGTCCAATTCTAACCTTTTTTGATCTACCAGGCGTGCGTTGGCATGTGATGGGTTACCTATTTGGGATTTATGAAGATTGTCCAGTTCAGTGGTCAATGTGAAGATTTGCTGCCATCTTTCCTTGTTTTTTCTTGATGCAATACTAATAAGGTGGCCTCGTAACACTGCCTTATGAGCCATCCACAGAGTGCCAGGGGATATGTCCGGGGTGGCATTGATAGTGAAGTATTCTTGAATAGCTTTAGAGATTTCCTGGCGTATGATAGGGTCAGTTAAGAGGGAGTCATTTAATCTCCATGTATAGGGCGTATCAGATAGGCCAATGAGAGAGGTAGACATGGCGACCATATTATGATCAGACCAGGGGCAGAGATGGATCACAGATTGTGTGGAGTTAGCAAGAATGATGGGTGTGCAGAAAATATAGTCTAAACTGGCAAAGGAGTTATGGGGGCGGGAGTAAAAGGTGAAATCTTTTGCACCAGTATTGTGAGTTCTCCAGGCATCGGACAATTGGAGCGACTGCAGAGTTTTGGACATTGATTTGGGGAATGCTGAATTCAGTTGGGAGGAGGTGCTTCTGTCTAATTGTGGGTGCGCTACTAGGTTGAAATCTCCCCCAACAAACATGTGTGTTGAGGAATATTTCTCAAGTGTCCTAAAGAAGGCGGAAAAAAAAGTAGCCTGTGCGACATTAGCGGCATAGACATTAGCAATCGTGAGTTCACGTCCAGCTACTAGACCTTTAACAATAAGGAACCTGCTATCAGGATCCTTATAAACCTGCTGAACCTCCAAGGGGAATGAATTGTGAAGGAAGATCGCCACCCCTCTGCATTTAGAATCGTACAAAATATAAAAGGCTTGTTTATATGAGCTATGAAAAAAAGTTGGGTGTTTGTCGGCAGCGAAGTGGGTCTCCTGCAGTAATAGAATTTGTGCCCCTAGCTTTTTATAGGTCGTGAATGCTTTCTTCCGCTTGTGAGGAGAATTGAAGCCCCGCACATTATGGGTAATACATGTAATCACCATTTATGTATGTAGGAGCGTTATAGGCTCACCTGGGGGGTCAAAGGACCCTGGGAGTGCAGTGTCAAAATTTTCCGTCACAAGGGGATCGTCAATCTGGGAGAGTCGTGAGCAATAGACAGCATCAGGAGCTGGATCTGAACAGAGGAAGCATTGACGGCAGACCTAGATCTGTTTGAAGACAGAGGGTTCGTCACAACTGGTTGGCAGCAGCGGGATCGTGCTTCCTGGCGGTGAAGACCTCCACCTGGATCCAAGATCGGATAGCAGCCTTCAGCCACCCCAGCGGAGATATGGATCTGGCATCAGAATTCCCGGGGCTGCTGCAGATCGTACTTTCAGCATACACCAGGTCTGTGTCTGTGGATGAATACCTGGAGGTCAGGCAGCAGATTCGGGTAAGGCACTGGATTAGATGCCTCCAAGTTCCTGGTATGCAACAAGGAAAGTGCTTTCCAACCCCAGAGCAGCAGGCCAGTGAACAAAGGGAGTTGCGGATGCAATTCCTGGGAGAGCGGCCCCAGGAGCAATGGGTGACTGAGTTGGACAGGCTGGTCCAGCAGGAGATAGAGCTGGACAATCGGTATCGGGCTCTGCAATGGCACGCGGAGGAGGAATATTTAGGAGAGACAACAGAATGCTCTCCTTAGGGATATGACTTTGGAGGCCCTGGATTGCTGTGGGAGAGCCTTACAGATTGTTTTGTGTTTGGCGATGAAGGGGAACCTACCCTTTAGGACCTGCGAGAACACAGAGAGGCTAGAATGCTAGAATGCGTCCAGTAGCATTCCAGAGAATCGGCAGTGGAAACTCCGGAGATTGCGGTCTCCAAAGCTGAAGTGCTGACAACAGTGCAGAGCTCTGCTAACCTCCGCCCAGCAGCAGCTTCAGCCTCCCTGAGTAGGGATGAGCTTCGTGTTCGAGTCGAACATACGTTCGACTCGAACATCGGCTGTTCGATCGTTCGACGAAGATCGAACGATTTGGGCCGTTCGCGCCAAATTCGAGTGACGCGAACGGCCCACAATGCACTACGCCATCGCAGTGTCATCCAGGCGCTGTGATTGGCCAAGCATGCACTGTGACCCCGCATGCTTGGCCAATCACAGCCCCGGCAGCGAGGAGAGCAATGATTGGCCACAGGCAGGATGCCTGTGGCCAATTATTGCTGAGGGTGTTTAGTACACGCCCCACACTATAAAAGGCCGCCAGCACGGCGGCCTAGTGTAGTGTGTTCCGGAGCAGGGAAAGAGAAGCATAGGCAGGGACAGTGACATTTATTTTTTCTTGCTTAACCTGGATTCCTTTAGTTTAGGGAAAGAGAAGGATAGGTAGGGAGAGTGTCAGTGTGTTTTACTGTGCGAATCCTTGTTTCTAGGGACAGGGAAGGACAGTGAGGGAATTCTCCTTGTGCTATAGTGTGCTTTAAAAAAACATTTTTTCTAGGGACAGAAAACTATAGGTAGGGAGAGTGTCAGTGTGTTTTACTGTGCGAATCCTTGTTTCTAGGGACAGGGAAGGACAGTGAGGGAATTCTCCTTGTGCTATAGTGTGCTTTAAAAAAACATTTTTTCTAGGGACAGAAAACTATAGGTAGGGAGAGTGTCAGTGTGTTTTACTGTGCGAATCCTTGTTTCTAGGGACAGGGAAGGACAGTGAGGGAATTCTCCTTGTGCTATAGTGTGCTTTAAAAAAACATTTTTTCTAGGGACAGAAAACTATAGGTAGGGAGAGTGTCAGTGTGTTTTACTGTGCGAATCCTTGTTTCTAGGGACAGGGAAGGACAGTGAGGGAATTCTCCTTGTGCTATAGTGTGCTTTAAAAAAACATTTTTTCTAGGGACAGAAAACTATAGGTAGGGAGAGTGTCAGTGTGTTTTACTGTGCGAATCCTTGTTTCTAGGGACAGGGAAGGACAGTGAGGGAATTCTCCTTGTGCTATAGTGTGCTTTAAAAAAACATTTTTTCTAGGGACAGAAAACTATAGGTAGGGAGAGTGTCAGTGTGTTTTACTGTGCGAATCCTTGTTTCTAGGGACAGGGAAGGACAGTGAGGGAATTCTCCTTGTGCTATAGTGTGCTTTAAAAAAACATTTTTTCTAGGGACAGAAAACTATAGGTAGGGAGAGTGTCAGTGTGTTTTACTGTGCGAATCCTTGTTTCTAGGGACAGGGAAGGACAGTGAGGGAATTCTCCTTGTGCTATAGTGTGCTTTAAAAAAACATTTTTTCTAGGGACAGAAAACTATAGGTAGGGAGAGTGTCAGTGTGTTTTACTGTGCGAATCCTTGTTTCTAGGGACAGGGAAGGACAGTGAGGGAATTCTCCTTGTGCTATAGTGTGCTTTAAAAAAACATTTTTTCTAGGGACAGAAAACTATAGGTAGGGAGAGTGTCAGTGTGTTTTACTGTGCGAATCCTTGTTTCTAGGGACAGGGAAGGACAGTGAGGGAATTCTCCTTGTGCTATAGTGTGCTTTAAAAAAACATTTTTTCTAGGGACAGAAAACTATAGGTAGGGAGAGTGTCAGTGTGTTTTACTGTGCGAATCCTTGTTTCTAGGGACAGGGAAGGACAGTGAGGGAATTCTCCTTGTGCTATAGTGTGCTTTAAAAAAACATTTTTTCTAGGGACAGAAAACTATAGGTAGGGAGAGTGTCAGTGTGTTTTACTGTGCGAATCCTTGTTTCTAGGGACAGGGAAGGACAGTGAGGGAATTCTCCTTGTGCTATAGTGTGCTTTAAAAAAACATTTTTTCTAGGGACAGAAAACTATAGGTAGGGAGAGTGTCAGTGTGTTTTACTGTGCGAATCCTTGTTTCTAGGGACAGGGAAGGACAGTGAGGGAATTCTCCTTGTGCTATAGTGTGCTTTAAAAAAACATTTTTTCTAGGGACAGAAAACTATAGGTAGGGAGAGTGTCAGTGTGTTTTACTGTGCGAATCCTTATTTCTAGGGACAGGGAAGGACAGTGAGGGAATTCTCCTTGTGCTATAGTGTGCTTTAAAAAAACATTTTTTCTAGGGACAGAAAACTATAGGTAGGGAGAGTGTCAGTGTGTTTTACTGTGCGAATCCTTGTTTCTAGGGACAGGGAAGGACAGTGAGGGAATTCTCCTTGTGCTATAGTGTGCTTTAAAAAAACATTTTTTCTAGGGACAGAAAACTATAGGTAGGGAGAGTGTCAGTGTGTTTTACTGTGCGAATCCTTGTTTCTAGGGACAGGGAAGGACAGTGAGGGAATTCTCCTTGTGCTATAGTGTGCTTTAAAAAAACATTTTTTCTAGGGACAGAAAACTATAGGTAGGGAGAGTGTCAGTGTGTTTTACTGTGCGAATCCTTGTTTCTAGGGACAGGGAAGGACAGTGAGGGAATTCTCCTTGTGCTATAGTGTGCTTTAAAAAAACATTTTTTCTAGGGACAGAAAACTATAGGTAGGGAGAGTGTCAGTGTGTTTTACTGTGCGAATCCTTGTTTCTAGGGACAGGGAAGGACAGTGAGGGAATTCTCCTTGTGCTATAGTGTGCTTTAAAAAAACATTTTTTCTAGGGACAGAAAACTATAGGTAGGGAGAGTGTCAGTGTGTTTTACTGTGTGAATCCTTGTTTCTAGGGACAGGGAAGGACAGTGAGGGAATTCTCCTTGTGCTATAGTGTGCTTTAAAAAAACATTTTTTCTAGGGACAGAAAACTATAGGTAGGGAGAGTGTCAGTGTGTTTTACTGTGCGAATCCTTGTTTCTAGGGACAGGGAAGGACAGTGAGGGAATTCTCCTTGTGCTATAGTGTGCTTTAAAAAAACATTTTTTCTAGGGACAGAAAACTATAGGTAGGAAGAGTGTCAGTTTCTTTCACTGTGATAATCCTTGTTTCTAGGGACAGGGAAGGACAGTGAGGGAAATTCTCCTTGTGCTATAGTGTGCTTTAAAAAAACATTTTTTCTAGGGACAGAAAACTATAGGTAGGAAGAGTGTCAGTTTCTTTCACTGTGATAATCCTTGTTTCTAGGGACAGGGAAGGACAGTGAGGGAAATTCTCCTTGTGCTATAGTGTGCTTTAAAAAAACATTTTTTCTAGGGACAGAAAACTATAGGTAGGAAGAGTGTCAGTTTCTTTCACTGTGATAATCCTTGTTTCTAGGGACAGGGAAGGACAGTGAGGGAAATTCTCCTTGTGCTATAGTGTGCTTTAAAAAAACATTTTTTCTAGGGACAGAAAACTATAGGTAGGAAGAGTGTCAGTTTCTTTCACTGTGATAATCCTTGTTTCTAGGGACAGGGAAGGACAGTGAGGGAATTCTCCTTGTGCTATAGTGTGCTTTAAAAAAACATTTTTTCTAGGGACAGAAAACTATAGGTAGGGAGAGTATCAGTTTCTTTCACTGTGCGAATCCTTGTTTCTAGGGACAGGGAAGGACAGTGAGGGAATTCTCCTTGTGCTATAGTGTGCTTTAAAAAAACATTTTTTCTAGGGACAGAAAACTATAGGTAGGAAGAGTGTCAGTTTCTTTCACTGTGATAATCCTTGTTTCTAGGGACAGGGAAGGACAGTGAGGGAATTCTCCTTGTGCTATAGTGTGCTTTAAAAAAACATTTTTTCTAGGGACAGAAAACTATAGGTAGGGAGAGTATCAGTTTCTTTCACTGTGCGAATCCTTGTTTCTAGGGACAGGGAAGGACAGTGAGGGAATTCTCCTTGTGCTATAGTGTGCTTTAAAAAAACATTTTTTCTAGGGACAGAAAACTATAGGTAGGAAGAGTGTCAGTTTCTTTCACTGTGATAATCCTTGTTTCTAGGGACAGGGAAGAACAGTGAGGGAAATTCTCCTTGTGCTATAGTGTGCTAAAGCATTCCTCATCAACCATCTTTGAAATCCTTGTTTTTTGGACAGTCAGGGAAATTGTCGTTGTGCTATTCTGTGCAAAAGCAATCATCCTCAACCATATTTAGAAATCCTTAAGTAAAGGGACAGAGAAGGACACCTGAAGGTAGCCCTTATTGCTTTTTTCCCATCTCCCTGCAGGCCATCTATTAGAATGTCTGGAAGGCAAACAAGGAGAGGCAGACAGTCAGGAGGCAATAAAAGAGGGCAAGCAGGCTCTGTGTCTGGGGGCAACAGTGCTGGTCGTGGACGCGGTGCATTGTCATCAGCACATGGCCATGGGACACGCTTGTCCTTCTTTTCGGCAGCTGGACATGTTGAGCCACATCATGCCGAAGACTTGGTAGAGTGGATGACCAAGCCCTCCTCCTCCTCCTCATCCTCTCTCACCCAGGCTCAGGGTACTGGCAAAGCAGCTGCCAAAGCGTCCTCTTCCCTGGTATCAATGTCAGACTCATCATCAGTCACTCCTTCCCTAGACCCACCATGTCCTCCTCCTGAGGAGTCCCCCGAACTGTTTGAGCACAGTGTTGGGTACATGCTCCAGGAGGATGCCCAGCGTTTCGAAGGGTCTGATGATGAAACCCAGCTACAGGAAGGCAGTAGCGTGAGAGCAGACAGAGGGGATGCTCAAGAAGGACACCAATCTGGCAGTCATGTTCCAGCAGCTGCAGCATACTGCCAGATTGGCTCCAGTGATGAGGAGGGAGGGGATGATGAGGTCACTGACTCCACGTGGGTGCCTAATAGGAGAGAGGAGGAGGAGGAGGATGAGGAGGAGGCACATCTCCAACGAGGCAGGATGCCCTTTGGTGGCCAGCGTAAGGGCAGTACACCGACGGAATCACACCGCAGAGCTCTGCCTGTGCAGGGCGCTGCCTCTGCCCGTCATTCAAAAAGTTCTTTGGTGTGGGCCTTTTTTGAGGCTAGTGCATCAGATCGCACAGCTGCTGTTTGCAACATATGTCTCAAGCGTATATCGCGTGGCCAAAACATCAGCCGCTTGGGTACCACATGCCTGACCAGACATATGTTGACCTGCCATGCAGCTCGTTGGCAAGCCTACCTCAAAGACCCACACCAAAGAACAAAGCGGACCTCTCCTTGCACCGCATCAGCTGGGATCTCCAACCCCACTATAACTTCAGTCCTCTCTGAAACATGCACTGAGAGGAATGAAGGTGTAGAATTAGGTGTGTCACAGCCAAGTAGTTGCGGCCACTCTGCTAGCAGTACACCGACGTCCGATTCTAGCAGGCAAATTTCCCTGCCCCAGCTGCTGGACCGTCGAAAGAAGTTCACTCCCAGCCATCCACATGCCCAGCGGTTGAATGCTAGCTTGGCTAAATTGCTAGCGCTTCAACTGCTGCCTTTTCAGTTGGTAGACTCGGCCCCCTTCCGTGAGTTTGTGCAATGTGCGGTTCCTCAGTGGCAGGTTCCCAAATGCCACTTTTTCTCACGGAAGGCTATTCCGGCTCTCTACCGGCATGTGGAAGGCAATGTCTTGGCCTCGCTGGACAGGGCGGTCAGCGGTAAGGTGCATATTACCGCTGACTCATGGTCCAGCAGGCATGGACAGGGACGTTACCTTTCTTTCACGGCCCATTGGGTCACTCTTTTGGCAGCTGGGAAGGATGCAGGACAAGGTGCAGTAGTGTTGGAGGTTGTTCCACCGCCACGCCTCCAAAATGCTACGACTGGTTGTGACACACCTCTCTCCTCCACCCCCTCCTCTTCTTCTTCCTCCATGGCCTCTTCCTGTGGTTTGTCCTATGAACCAGCGGTGCTCCGTAGCCGTTCAAGGGGCTACGCAAGTACGCAGGCAAAAAGATGCCATGCCGTGCTTGCGCTGGTGTGATTGGGGGACAGAAGCCACACTGGGGCAGAGGTCCTGTCTGCTCTGCAGGGCCAGGCCGAGAGGTGGTTGACGCCACGCCACCTTAAGCCAGGAATGGTGGTTTGCGACAATGGCACCAACCTCCTCTCCGCCCTCCGACAGGGACAACTGACCCATGTGCCCTGTGTGGCTCACGTCCTTAACCTGGTGGTGCAGCGGTTCTTGGGCAGGTACCCGGGCTTACAGGATGTCCTGAGGCAGGCCAGGAAAGTCTGTGTGCATTTCCGCAGATCTTATAATGCCAGTGCTCGCCTGGCTGAGCTGCAAAAGGAGTTGAACCTGCCCAAGAACCGCCTTATATGTGACATGCCCACCAGGTGGAACTCAACGTTGGCCATGCTGCAGCAGCTGCACACGCAGCAGAGGGCCATCAATGAGTACCTGTGCGACTACGGCACCAGGACAGGGTCAGGGGAGCTTGGTTTTTTTTCTCCACGCCAGTGGGTCATGTTTAGGGATGCATGCACTGTCCTGGCACCATTTGAGGAGGCCACGAGGATGGTGAGCAGTGACAGTGCATGCATCAGTGACACTGTACCTCTTGTCCACCTGTTGGAGCACACGCTGCGTGGAATAATGGACAGGGCACTTGAGGCAGAACAGAGGCAGGAAGAGGAGGACTTCCTTGCCTCTCAAGGCCCCCTTTACCCAGACAGTGTTCCTTCTGTCCCACCCATCGTACAGGAAGAGGAGGAGGAGGAGGAGGAGGAGGAGGAGGAGGATTGTGTCAGCATGGAGGTGGAGGCTGGCACTCAGCATCATCAGCAGAAGTCTTTTAGGGATGATTTACAGTCCCAAGAAACCAGTGGACTTGTACGTGGCTGGGAGGAGGTGGCTGCGGATCATGTCGTCCTTAGTGACCCAGAGGACTCCGGAGCGAATGCCTCAGCAAACCTACGCTGCATGGCCTCCCTGATCCTGCAAAGTCTGCGGAAGGATCCTCGTATTCTTCGGATCAAGGAGAGGGACCATTACTGGCTGGCCACTCTCCTTGATCCACAGTACAAGGGTAAGGTTGCGGACCTTATGTTACCGTCGCAGAGGGAGCAGAGGATGAGACAACTCCGGGAGGCCTTGCAGAAAGGTCTGTGCAACGCGTTCCCAGAGACTGGGAGGTTACAAACTCCTGGTCCTGGACAACGAGTTGCTGAGGCTTCGGCCAGTCAAAGAAGGAGCGGTGGGGAAGGTGGCCGTCTGACCGATGCGTTCAGACAATTCTTTAGTCCGCAGCCCCAAAGTATGATCGGTTCCAGCAACCATCGCCAGCGTCTGATAAACATGGTGCAGGAATATCTAGGGGCAAGGTCAGACTTGGACACCTTCCCCACCGAAAATCCTCTGGCTTACTGGGTCTTGAGGATGGATCACTGGCCAGAGCTTGCACAGTATGCAATTGAGCTACTGGCCTGTCCTGCATCCAGCGTTCTTTCGGAACGCACATTCAGTGCTGCTGGAGGATTTGTCACGGATCACAGGGTGCGCCTGTCCACCGACTCGGTTGATCGACTGACTTTCATCAAGATGAACCAGTCTTGGATCACCACCAGCTACCACACACCTGATGCTGATATAACAGACTAATTGATTTTAACATGTCATATCCCTTCAAGACTGATGCTGATGCTGAGTGCCTGTGCTGTTATGTTGACTGGCTATCCTCCTCCTCCGAGTCCTCAATGATACGATTAATGATGATAGCTTGGAAAATCATTTTTGTTTATGGGTGCCGCCACCAGTGGCTAAGGCCCAATTTTTCAGCCCCTGTTTTACAGGGGCGTGTAATTACAATTTTTTTAGCAATAATTTGCCATAGGGCTCATTGCTGTGCTCCAAGTACAGTATCTGAGAGGGGTTGGAGTGTTGTGGCACCAGTGCCTAAGGCCCAATTTTTCAGCCCCTGTTTAACAGGGGCGTATCATTACAATTTTTGAAGCAATACTTTGCAACAGGGCTCATTGCTGTGCTCCAAGTACAGTATCTGTGAGGGGTTGTAGTGTTGTGCCACCAGTGCCTAAGGCCCAATTTTTCAGCCCCTGTTCAACAGGGGCATGCAATTACAATTCTTGATCTAATAATTCACAGCAGGGCCCATTCCTGCACCCACCAAGAGTAACTCTGAGGGCTTACAGTGTTGTGGCAACACCACCACCACCACCACCACCACGAAAGGCCCAATTTTTCAGCCCCTGTTCAACAGGGGCATGCAATTACAATTCTTGATCTAATAATTCACAGCAGGGCCCATTGCTGCACCCACCAAGAGTAACTCTGAGGGCTTACAGTGTTGTGGCAACGCCACCACCACCACCAC
The DNA here is from genome assembly GCA_029206835.1 of Rana muscosa. Classification (NCBI taxonomy): domain Eukaryota; kingdom Metazoa; phylum Chordata; class Amphibia; order Anura; family Ranidae; genus Rana; species Rana muscosa. The sequence goes on along the minus strand of CM055116.1, from coordinate 562,531,966 downwards.
CACCACAAAAGGCCCAATTTTTCAGCCCCTGTTCAACAGGGGCATGCAATTACAATTCTTGATCTAATAATTCACAGCAGGGCCCATTGCTGCACCCACCAAGAGTAACTCTGAGGGCTTACAGTGTTGTGGCAACGCCACCACCACCACCACCACGAAAGGCCCAATTTTTCAGCCCCTGTTCAAAAGGGGCATGTAATTACAATTCTTGATCTAATAATTCACAGCAGGGCCCATTCCTGCACCCACCAAGAGTAACTCTGAGGGCTTACAGTGTTGTGGCAACACCACCACCACCACCACGAAAGGCCCAATTTTTCAGCCCCTGTTCAACAGGGGCATGCAATTACAATTCTTGATCTAATAATTCACAGCAGGGCCCATTGCTGCACCCACCAAGAGTAACTGTCAGGGCTTACAGTGTTGTGGCACCAGCACCACCATCAAAGGCCCAATTTTTACTACCACTGTTCAACAATTATATGTAATTAAAATTCCTGATATAATAGTTGACAGCAGGGCGTTCCAGCACCAACCAAGAGTAACTGTGAGTGCTTACAGTGTTGTGCCAACACCAACAACTAAGGGGCCTATTTCTGCAGAGTATATACGGCAGGTCCCTACTTTCAAACATCCAACTTACAAACGACTCCTACTTGCAAACGCAAGAAGACAACCGGAAGTGAGAGGAAATCTACCCCTTGGAAGGAAAATTCTCTCCTGTAAGAATTAATATGGGAGAAAGGTGTCTCCTCTGTACTGATGCTTTATCAGCAATCCTTGTTTCAAGAAAAACACCACATTTCAAAAACAGTTGTCATTGGGACGGAAAGTGAGGTGAAATGTTCTGAACAGGGGCACAGACAGCAAAACAAATGTTACAGGGGTGATAACCCTTACCTATGTTTTCCAAAAAGTTTAAAAATAGATTTTTGGGCTGGAGCTACACTTAAACAATGTACCTGTTCAAAATTACAAACAGATTCTACATAAGAACAAACCTACAGTCCCTGTCTTGTATGCACCGCCTGTATACGGCTGTTCAGAGTATATAGGGCCTTTTTTATTTTATGTGCGGGGTTCCCCTTAATATCCATACAAGACCCAAAGGGGCTGGTAATGGGCTGGGGTAGGGGGGGGTCATGGGGTAGCTATGCCATTTTTCTTAAAGATTTTCATCCATATTACCGGGACCAGACATTACATTAAAGCCGCAAGCAGTTTTAAATGGCTTTTTTTTTCCTTTAGAAGTGTCATTTTGTGCAGGGACAGTTCTAAACACGGGAAACACGTGGCACTTCACAGGCATACTTTAGACACCCCCCAGGTACGATATTTAAAGGAATATTTGACTTTTTTTTTCACTTTATGCATCATTAAAATGACTGCTCCCGAAAAACGACCGTTTTTAAAACTTCTTTTTGCATTGATACATGTCCCCTGGTGCACAACCCGGGTTCCCAAACCCTTTTTAGGACAATAACATGCATAATAGTTGTTATAATTAGCACTTTAGAATTCGAACGTTCGCATCCATTGTATTTAATAGGGTTCTAATGTTCGTACGAACTTTCGGTCCGTTCGGGGGTTCTGGTGCGAACCGAACCCGGGGGTGTTCGGCTCATCACTATCCCTGAGGGAAGAGGTAGTCGGCCTTTCTCCCACAATACTGACAGTAACATGGGATTTTCTGCCAGAAGCATCTTTGGAGTTACAAGAGACTCCTCCAGCTGAAGCGCTGGCAACCAAACAGAGGGTCCAAGACCTCTGTCCCACACTTTTAGCAATTCCAGAGACTGGGGATGTAATAGACATTTCTGTAGAGGAGTAACTACCTAGCAAACCCCCATCAGAAGTGCTGGTAGCAGGACAGAGTAATGCAGACACCTGCTCTACACCTGTGGCAGTTTCGGAGGCCCGAGGTGAGGAGGTGGTGTTTCTTTTTCCCCAGTGGATTGCAGAGATGCAGGGAGAGGAAGCTGCCATTCCCCCTCCCCAACAAGGTTTTTTGAACCTGGGAGACAATAACAGAGACAGGGAGTTTCAGCAGCAGACGGTGCCCCCAAAATTATGACACCAACCCAGCTGAAGTGCTGGTAACCAGACAGAGGGTTCAAGACCTCTGCCCTACACTTGAAAAAATTCTGGAGGCCCAGGGTGAGGAGGTGGCAGTCTGCACCGAGCTGCAGATCAAGATTAAAGGAGAGAATGCAGTCGTCACCTCACAACTGCAGCTTGATCTGGTGTCGGTGGATGGGCCTGTGGTCTCCACTAGGGATGAGCCGAACACCCCCGGGTTCGGTTCGCACCAGAACCTGAGAACGGACCGAAAGTTCGTGCGAACTTTAGAACCCAATTAAATACAATGGACGCGAACGTTCAAAATCTAAAGTGCTAATTATAACGGCTAATATGCATGTTTTTGTCCTAAAAAGGGTTTGGGGACCCGGGTTCTGCCCCAGGGGACATGTATCAATGCAAAACGAAGTTTTAAAAACGGACGTTTTTTCTGGAGCAGTCATTTTAATGATGCATAAAGTGAAAAAAAAAAGTGAAATATTCCTTTAAATATCGTACCTGGGGGGTGTCTAAAGTATGCCTGTGAAGTGGCATGTGTTTCCCGTGTTTAGAACTGTCCATTCACAAAATGACATTTCTAAAGGAAAAAAAGCCATTTAAAACTGCTTGCGGCTTTAATGTCATGTCTGGTCTCGGTAATATGGATGAAAATCTTTGAGAAAAATGGCATGGCTACCCCATCAGCCCCCCCACCCCAGCCCATTACCAGCCCCTTTGGGTCTTGTATGGATATTAAGGGGAACCCCGCACACAAAATAAAAAAGGCCCTATATACTCTGAACAGCAGTATACAGGCGGTGCAAACAAGGCAGGGACTGTAGGTTTGTTCATAAGTAGAATCTGTTTGTAATTTTGAACACGTACATTGTTTAAGTGTATCTCAAGGCAAAAAATCTATTTTCTTGTTCATACATCACGGGACACAGAGCAGCATAGTCATTACTATGTGGGTTATATAGAATTACCTTCAGGTGCTGGCACTGGCAACTTCCAAAACAGGAAGTACCCTCCCCTATATAAGCCCCTCCCATCCGGGAGTACCTCAGTTTTTTGCCAGTGTCTAAGGTGTTGGCCAAGGTTAACATGTATTCATCTGGGCTTGTGTACAGGTTCTCTGGGCCTTAGCAAGCTATTCCGGATCCAACCAAAAAAGCTTCATAGCTAAACGGTCGGTACCCGGGCCTTGCAGAGAAGAGCAGGGTTTTGCCTGTAATGCCTCTCTTAGGAGGGCTGGACCCTGGGATCCAGAGCTCTGGTCATACCCAAAACCAAGAGGCTATCTGTGCAGGGTGCTATACAGGTCCAGGGGAGTGGAATCCTTGGGAACCCGGTCCCTGAAGGTCTAGTACAATGCCTGCCGTGAGAGGTGAAGTTTGGGCTTCTGTGGACCAAACAAAGTCCTGCGGCAGGGAAAAGGTAAGTGGGGGCCCCTCAGGAACTTGGTTCTATTGAGGGGACCCCCAAGCCTAATATGTCTTTCTGCCTGTTACCTAAAAGGTATTCCCGCTAATAGCTGTATATGCCTAAGAAATCCTAGAAATGTTTTTTCATAAGGGAAGTTTTAAAATCTGTAAACCTGGAAATGTTTTTCATAAAGGAGGTTTTAAAAAAAAAAAAAAAAAAAAAGACAAAAGTGCGGTACCTGTGTTTGTCCACTAGAGGCCGCTGTGGAACGTCTTTTTTCTTGGGACTATTCCTTCCATGGTGAAAGTCCAGGCAGATGAGTGAGCTCTCTATCAGGGAAGCTGCATTCCTCTGTCATGCTGCCAAGTAGTTTCCTTCCATCCCCGAGTCCTGGTGAAACAGGGACCCTGGCTCCTCTCCCTACATGGCGCCAAGAGCGCACACGTGCACGCGCGCGCGCGCACACATGCTTTCCTTTTATAAGGTTTAGCTTCAAAAAAAGGGGGTGGAGCCTGGCGGATGACGCGCTCTGTGCGCCCAGCGCTTCTGCGCATGTGCGGGCGTCCCAGCAAGATAAAAGGACTCAGTCCACGCTGCTTGCTATGGACACAGAGCATGAAAAGGAGCTGGTAGCATGGTATAGGGGCTTACAGCGGGCGGTTGATACAGGCATCCCCAGAAAGACGCATTAGTAGACACCCACTGATGTACATAGCAGCAAATTGCATTAGACTATTTCAGTAAGGGGTGTATTGCGGCTGGAATACCTCAGCTTTGAACTAAGGAATATGCCCCCTAAAAAACTCCGAGATATACCTCTCAGGAAGTGTAGGGGGTCTCCATCGGGCTCTGAGGATCTGGAGCAGTCATCTGCACCTTCCTCCCCTGAGAAATCAGAGGTTAATACCCATAAGGAACCCCCGGGAGTGCCAGGTACTGCGGCTGTCCTCAGTCCACCTGCTCCTGCATATATAACAGAGGAGGTTTTTTCCTCAACTCTGGAGGGATTGGAGCAGAGATTGGCTGCATTGATCGCTTCTTCTCTACAGGAAAGAAAGCGCGCCAGATCTCCATCACCTCCATTAGAGTGCCTGTTGGCAGAGCAACAGTCCCAGGAAGGGACCGACCTACCTGAAGGGGATCAGGAGGAGGTTAGCTCTGTTTTTGAGGAATCGACAGTAGATGAACCATTTTCAGCATCACAGACTGAAAGATTGTGGGTCCAGACGCTAACTGACATGGTTCGATCTGCATTTAAAATTAGTGTTGAGCGGACCCGAACTGTAAAGTTCGGGTCCGTACCGAATTTTGGCGTTTTCCCGACCCCGGACCCGGACCCGGATTTTGCGCTAAAGTCCGGGTTCGGGTCCGGATTCGGGAATTTAATGGCGCAGTTAGAAATGCTTCAGGGGCCAGCCAATCACCATTTGATTAGCTGGTGTGCCCTTAGAAGCCATCATAGCCATGCCTACTAATGGCATGGCTGTGATTGGTCAGTGCAACATGTGACCCAGCATGTGACCAGCTTCTATATAAGCAAGAGGCACACAGCACAGATCGTCACTCTGCTTTTAGACAGTGTAGGGAAAGGATCCTGGCTGCTGTTGCCGTGAGGGAGAGAATTATATGATAGGAGTTAGTCCTCATTCTGCAATCTACTGATAGAAAAGATAGAGAGACTGTGTAGTGTAGTGTAGGGGCAGGATCCTGTTTGTGCTTTCAGGGAGAGAGATTTAGATAGGAGTCCAGATTGAGAGATATAATAGCTCAGCGATCTGCATAGGTTTATCTGTTTGTGTTGCAAGCTCAGTGCACCAGCACTGCATTACGTTGAGTGATACACCTATTCCATACTGTGGCTGTATTGTGCTCTTGCTAAAAGACCCATTTCGGGCAGAAAAAAAAAAAAAAAAAAAAAAGGCACTTTATTGTGCTTTTGCTAAAAAGACCCATTTTTGGGCCCCAAAAAAAAAAGGCACTTTATTGTGCTGTTGCAAAAAAAAAAGGCACTTTGTTGTGCGCAGAAAAGACCTATTTTTGGGCAAAAAAATTATTTTGCAGTGTATATCTCTAGTTGTGTGAAATAACCAATTTCTATATATTTTTCTTGTACTATGCTATACTAAAAAAAAAAAAACACCTTTTTTTTGAATAGCATTCTCTGCAGCTGTGCGATTCAGCGGTTATATACTGTTGGGGTTGTTGTGCTCTTCCAAAAAACGCCATTTAGGGCCACAGAAAATAAATTGCAGTGTGAAATACACATGTGGAGGTGTGTAAAATAAACAATTTCTATATATTGTACAGTGCTATACTAAAAAAAACAACATTTTTTTTGAATAGCATTCTCTGCACTTCTATAGCTGTGCGATTCAGTGGTTAAATACTGTGGTTGTGTTGTGCTCTTCCAAAAAACGCCATTTAGGGCCACAGAAAATATTTTGCAGTGTGAAATACACATCTGGAGGTGTGTGAAAAAACAACATTATTTTTAAAAAGCATTCTCTGGCCTCTGCAGCTGTGCGATTCAGCGGTTATATACTGTTGGGGTTGTTGTGCTCTTGCAAAAAACGCCATTTAGGGCCACAGAAAATATTTTGCAGTGTGAAATACACATCTGGAGGTGTGTGAAAAAACAACATTATTTTTGAATAGCATTCTCTGGCCTCTGCAGCTGTGCGATTCAGCGGTTATATACTGTTGGGGTTGTTGTGCTCTTCCAAAAAACGCCATTTAGGGCCACAGAAAATAAATTGCAGTGTGAAATACACATGTGGAGGTGTGTAAAATAAACAATTTCTATATATTGTACAGTGCTATACTAAAAAAAAAACATTTTTTTTTAATAGCATTCTCTGCACTTCTATAGCTGTGCGATTCAGTGGTTAAATACTGTGGTTGTGTTGTATACTTCCAAAAAACGCCATTTAGGGCCACAGAAAATATTTTGCAGTGTGAAATACACATCTGGAGGTGTGTGAAAAAACAACATTATTTTTAAAAAGCATTCTCTGGCCTCTGCAGCTGTGCGATTCAGCGGTTATATACTGTTGGGGTTGTTGTGCTCTTGCAAAAAACGCCATTTAGGGCCACAGAAAATATTTTGCAGTGTGAAATACACATCTGGAGGTGTGTGAAAAAACAACATTATTTTTGAATAGCATTCTCTGGCCTCTGCAGCTGTGCGATTCAGCGGTTATATACTGTTGGGGTTGTTGTGCTCTTCCAAAAAACGCCATTTAGGGCCACAGAAAATAAATTGCAGTGTGAAATACACATGTGGAGGTGTGTAAAATAAACAATTTCTATATATTGTACAGTGCTATACTAAAAAAAACCCATTTTTTTTGAATAGCATTCTCTGCACTTCTATAGCTGTGCGATTCAGTGGTTAAATACTGTGGTTGTGTTGTGCTCTTCCAAAAAACGCCATTTAGGGCCACAGAAAATATTTTGCAGTGTGAAATACACATCTGGAGGTGTGTGAAAAAACAACATTATTTTTAAAAAGCATTCTCTGGCCTCTGCAGCTGTGCGATTCAGCGGTTATATACTGTTGGGGTTGTTGTGCTCTTGCAAAAAACGCCATTTAGGGCCACAGAAAATATTTTGCAGTGTGAAATACACATCTGGAGGTGTGTGAAAAAACAACATTATTTTTGAATAGCATTCTCTGGCCTCTGCAGCTGTGCGATTCAGCGGTTATATACTGTTGGGGTTGTTGTGCTCTTCCAAAAAACGCCATTTAGGGCCACAGAAAATAAATTGCAGTGTGAAATACACATGTGGAGGTGTGTAAAATAAACAATTTCTATATATTGTACAGTGCTATACTAAAAAAAACAACATTTTTTTTGAATAGCATTCTCTGCACTTCTATAGCTGTGCGATTCAGTGGTTAAATACTGTGGTTGTGTTGTGCTCTTCCAAAAAACGCCATTTAGGGCCACAGAAAATATTTTGCAGTGTGAAACACACATCTGGAGGTGTGTGAAAAAACAACATTATTTTTAAAAAGCATTCTCTGGCCTCTGCAGCTGTGCGATTCAGCGGTTATATACTGTTGGGGTTGTTGTGCTCTTGCAAAAAACGCCATTTAGGGCCACAGAAAATATTTTGCAGTGTGAAATACACATCTGGAGGTGTGTGAAAAAACAACATTATTTTTGAATAGCATTCTCTGGCCTCTGCAGCTGTGCGATTCAGCGGTTATATACTGTTGGGGTTGTTGTGCTCTTCCAAAAAACGCCATTTAGGGCCACAGAAAATAAATTGCAGTGTGAAATACACATGTGGAGGTGTGTAAAATAAACAATTTCTATATATTGTACAGTGCTATACTAAAAAAAAAAACATTTTTTTTGAATAGCATTCTCTGCACTTCTATAGCTGTGCGATTCAGTGGTTAAATACTGTGGTTGTGTTGTGCTCTTCCAAAAAACGCCATTTAGGGCCACAGAAAATATTTTGCAGTGTGAAATACACATCTGGAGGTGTGTGAAAAAACAACATTATTTTTAAAAAGCATTCTCTGGCCTCTGCAGCTGTGCGATTCAGCGGTTATATACTGTTGGGGTTGTTGTGCTCTTGCAAAAAACGCCATTTAGGGCCACAGAAAATATTTTGCAGTGTGAAATACACATCTGGAGGTGTGTGAAAAAACAACATTATTTTTGAATAGCATTCTCTGGCCTCTGCAGCTGTGCGATTCAGCGGTTATATACTGTTGGGGTTGTTGTGCTCTTGCAAAAAACGCCATTTAGGGCCACAGAAAATATTTTGCAGTGTGAAATACACATCTGGAGGTGTGTGAAAAAACAACATTATTTTTGAATAGCATTCTCTGGCCTCTGCAGCTGTGGGATTCAGCGGTTATATACTGTTGGGGTTGTTGTGCTCTTCCAAAAAACGCCATTTAGGGCCACAGAAAATAAATTGCAGTGTGAAATACACATGTGGAGGTGTGTAAAATAAACAATTTCTATATATTGTACAGTGCTATACTAAAAAAAACAACATTTTTTTTGAATAGCATTCTCTGCACTTCTATAGCTGTGCGATTCAGTGGTTAAATACTGTGGTTGTGTTGTGCTCTTCCAAAAAACGCCATTTAGGGCCACAGAAAATATTTTGCAGTGTGAAATACACATCTGGAGGTGTGTGAAAAAACAACATTATTTTTAAAAAGCATTCTCTGGCCTCTGCAGCTGTGCGATTCAGCGGTTATATACTGTTGGGGTTGTTGTGCTCTTGCAAAAAACGCCATTTAGGGCCACAGAAAATATTTTGCAGTGTGAAATACACATCTGGAGGTGTGTGAAAAAACAACATTATTTTTGAATAGCATTCTCTGGCCTCTGCAGCTGTGCGATTCAGCGGTTATATACTGTTGGGGTTGTTGTGCTCTTGCAAAAAACGCCATTTAGGGCCACAGAAAATATTTTGCAGTGTGAAATACACATCTGGAGGTGTGTGAAAAAACAACATTATTTTTGAATAGCATTCTCTGGCCTCTGCAGCTGTGCGATTCAGCGGTTATATACTGTTGGGGTTGTTGTGCTCTTCCAAAAAACGCCATTTAGGGCCACAGAAAATAAATTGCAGTGTGAAATACACATGTGGAGGTGTGTAAAATAAACAATTTCTATATATTGTACAGTGCTATACTAAAAAAAACAACATTTTTTTTGAATAGCATTCTCTGCACTTCTATAGCTGTGCGATTCAGTGGTTAAATACTGTGGGTGTGTTGTGCCCTTCCAAAAAACGCCATTTAGGGCCACAGAAAATATTTTGCAGTGTGAAATACACATCTGGAGGTGTGTAAAATAAACAATTTCTATATATTCTTCTTGTACAGTGCTATACTAAAAAAAACAACCTTTTTTTTTGAATAGCATTTTCTGTAGCTGTGCGATTCAGCGGTTACGTGCTGTGGGTGTGTTGTGGTCTGGCAAAAAACGCCATTTAGGGCCACAGAAAATATTTTGCAGTGTGAAATACACATCTGGAGGTGTGTAAAATAAACAATTTCTATATATTCTTCTTGTACAGTGCTATACTAAAAAAAAAAAACCTTTTTTTTTTAATAGCATTTTCTGTAGCTGTGCGATTCAGCGGTTACGTGCTGTGGGTGTGTTGTGGTCTGGCAAAAAACGCCATTTAGGGCCACAGAAAATATTTTGCAGTGTGAAATACACATCTGGAGGTGTGTGAAATAAACAATTTCTATATATTTTCCTTGTACTGTGCTATACTAAAAAAAACAACCTTTTTTTTTTTGAATAGCATTTTCTGCAGTTCTGTAGCTGTGCGTTTCAGCCATTACGTACTGTGGGTGTGTTGTGGTCTTCCAAAAAACGCCATTTAGGGCAAGATCCTAAATTTGGAAAATATGAGGGGAAGGTCAAAGGGACGTGGTGGCCCCGGTCGTGGTGCTGCTGGTGAAGCTCCTGTTGCAGGGAGAGGACGTGGTGGATCTGTGCCAGCTACACGCACAAGTGAAACACCTTCCTCAGGTGCGAGTAGGCGACCGAGCCTGCGGCGGTATTTTGTCGCGCCTAATGAGGCTGTACCAATGTTTAGGCCAGGACAAGTACAGGCGATAGTAGATTGGGTTGCTGACAGTGCCTCGGGTTCCTTCACATTGTCTCCCACCCACTCTTCTGATGAAAGATCAGAGTTGGCACCTGAAGCCCATGTCCATCAGTCTTTCACCTCACCCCCTTGCAAATCAGCCAAGCAGTCTGAGCCCCAAATCATGCAGCAGTCTCTTCTGCTTTTCGATGACTCTGTTAGCAGGGTTTCCCAGGGCCATCCACCTAGCCCTGCCCCAGAAGTGGAAGAGATTGAGTGCACCGATGCCCAACCACTTATGTTTCATGATGGGTACATGGGAGGACCATCGCAGCACGTCTTGGATGATGACGAAACACAGGTGCCAACTGCTGCTGCTTTCGCAATTGTGCAGACAGACATGGAGGGCAGGGGTGAAGACTGGGTGGAAGATGATGTGGAGGACGATGAGGTCCTCGACCCCACATGGAATCAACGTTATGCAGGTGACCAGTGTAGTTCGGAGGAAGAGGCGGTGGTCGCACAGAGCCACCAGCACAGCAGAAGAGGGAGCAGGGTGCAAAAACGGAGCATTCGTCCCCTAGACAGTACATCTGCTACTGCCCAACGCAGCAAGGGACCGAGCACACCAAAGCCAGGTCCAAGGACTTCCCTAGCGTGGCAGTTCTTCACACAGTGTGTTGATGACAAGACACGAGTGGTTTGCACGCTGTGCAATCAGAGCCTGAAGCGAGGCATAAACTTTCTCAACCTGAGCACAAGCTGCATGACCAGGCATCTAAGTGCAAAGCACTGAACGTGTATTTAGCACGGCAGGGGGCGTTATCACAGACAAGCGCAGCCGCCTGTCCAGAGCCAATGTGGACAAGCTCACGTTCATTAAAATGAACCAGGCATGGATCCCACAGGACTTGTCCGTACCTTGTGCAGAATAGACATGTATACCGGTGTTGTGACAAAAACTGTCCGGCCATCGGATTGTGCCCGGCCCGTACTGCGCAGGCGCAGCGCTTGCGCAGTACAGAGGACAAGGAGATTCACAAAATCTCCGAAGATGAACGGCGCCTGCGCTGTGAGTGCAGGTTCAAGCCCCACCATCCAAGAGGACATACGGTAGCACATAGTAACAGGGCCCCTCACGGGCTCGCTTCGATCGCGGCCTTGCTTTGCTCGGCTTTAACCACGGATGGTGTGGCCTTCACCTGAACTCAACACGCAGGCGCCGTTAGTCTTGGGAGATTTTTGAAATCCCCTTGTCCTACATACTCAGCAAGCGCAGTACAGGGCGAACACTATTCGACAGGGGACAGAATTCGACACATCACCGGCCTTACCCAGCCATTGTTGTATTTTTGAACCAGTGTTGGCTACCTCGTCCTCCTCCACCGCCGCTTCCACCTACACAGCCACATCCACCGCCACCTCAACCTCCTACTCCATATGGACCTCGTCCTGCTAGGCCAAGATTAAAATTTTTATTTTATTTTTTTGTAGCGCACAGATCCTTTCCCCCTTACCTGCCTTTATGTTGTTGGCTCTTCGCAGGAGGGAGAAAGGCACACCGCACTACCAGCCCGTATCCTCCTATATAAAGAGGTTGAGCGGTGTACTTGACGTGCCGTGTCCACAGCCGGAGTCAAAACTCCTCCAGAGGATGATTCTCACCTCTACTGTAGGTAGAGGCAAGTCCTTTAATTGCCAGTAAAGTCAATGTCCACACCAGCTGAAACTCCAACTCTTATTCTCTCATGGCAAAATAAACTGTACTCAGATAGAAAAGGTTAGAGCAAAGAAACAGGACAGCTTAAGGTGTGGAGGAGGTCCAGGCACAAACGTAGCACATTCACTTCACTGCTTAGGTTTCTCAAACAGTTTTTGGCGCACGGTCTCTGCCACAGACATTGAGGTTGGTCTCTGCCACAGACCGGGTGTACAAGGCCCCTGCCACGGGCCTGGAGAACTTTGGTCTCAGCCACAGACCAGGGTGTATAAGGCCCCTGCCACGGGCCGGTTGAATAAGGCCTCTGATACAGTCAAGGTGACCTTGAGCTTCTCCTTCTACGAACCTAGCCCATATCAAGGGGAAGACATCTCTCCAGGGAGTCAACAGACCATTCCTTCACCGTGACTCCCGCATCGGTCCATCAGAATGATCCTCCCTTCCCTGGAACAGGGTCCCCTACACGAGGCGGCTCTGGACTCCAGGCTTTACTCCCGCCCCTAGGCCTCCATACCCAGGGCAGCAAGAACTCCAGGATAGTACCTCACCCCGGGCTAAAGGTGCCCGAGATGGAACAGGAACACATGCACCCAGGCCGAAGGCACCTGGGCGCAGACCCCACTGGACATCAGCCCCCAGGCCAAAGGTCTGCCCCATTTATATGCTCTCCCGGCATGCACAGCAGGTTCCCCGCCCCGCTGTACTACTGCCAAGAGGGGACACAAAAGGCGCCACCTGTAGGCCGCAGGGAACTGCACACCAATACTGTCCCCCGAGGACAAAATGGTCCATGAATCCTACAGAATTAGGGTATTTGAGCCTATTTACCACTCAAACACTTTCCTTATATTTAGCACCCCGCTACATTTTTATTTCAAAGTATTTTATTTTCCCACTAGCTTATCCATTAAATTAAATAATTTATTCCAGAAAGGGCGTATTCTGGGGCATTCCCACCATATGTGTGGCATCGTGCCGTTGAGTTTCTGAGGTTCTTAATGACTTCCTGTACCTCTTCTGCTGAAAAGGGGGCCTCCAGCATATTTTTTTATTTTTTAATTTTTTTTATGTTCTTTTAAGTTATTTCCTATCCACATTTGTTTGCAGAGCACTTGCCATGTTCTTAACAACATTTTGCTGCCATTTGCAGCCCTCTAACCCTTTCCATTACTTTTTTAGAGCCTTTTTAGTCGTTAGAAGTCCGGGTCCCCATTGACTTCAATGGGGTCCGGGTCCGGGTTCGGGTTAAAGTTCGGTCCCGAATCCGAACTTTTTTCCGAAGTTCGGCCGAACCCGCCGGACCCGAATATCCAGCTACCCGCTCAACTCTATTTAAAATGCCTCTTGTTGAACCATCAACTACTGCTGTCTCCTCATTGGGGTCGCTAAAAGCTCCCCAGGTTAATTGCTCCTTTCCAATACATCCATTATTGGAAGGACTTATATACCAGGACTGGGAACATCCTGATAAACTATTTGTTCCGCCTAAAAGGTTTCCGGTGATCTATCCCATGGAGGAAAAGTTCACCCAGAGATGGAATGTTCCTACGGTGGATGCAGCCATCTCTTCTGTGAACAAATCACTGACATGTCCAGTAGATAATGTTCAAATGTTTAAAGATCCAGTGGATAAAAAATTTGAATCTTTATTAAAATCTGCTTTTTCCACAGCAGGGGCTGTTACACAGCCAGCAGTGGCAGCTATTGGGGTCTGCCAAGCTTTAAAGGATCAAATGAAAATGGTCCTGAGGGATTTTCCAGACCAGCAGGCCCAGGCTCTGGCTGCTCTGCCTAGAGCATTATGCTTTGCGGTTGACGCCATCAAGGATTCTATCCATCAGGCCTCCCGCCTCACGCTGTCTTTGGTACATATGCGTAGGCTTCTGTGGCTCAAAAACTGGTCAGATGAAGCTCCCTGTAAGAAGCTCTTAGTTAGCTTCCCATTTCATGGGGAACGCCTTTTTGGCGAAGACCTGGATAAGTATATCCAGAAGATTTCCAGTGGTAAAAGTACTCTCTTACCGAGTAAGAAGAGGTCTAGGGGTCCATCTTTTAAGAGGACTACCTCTCCTATCCCTGCGACGTCTGCTACTAAGCAGTTCCGACGGCCTCCTCGGTCAAACTCAGGAGGTAAAAATCAGGGACAGTCACAGGGTAATAAAAAGCCCTGGATCCGAAGAGGTACTAAACCAGCCTCCAAGTCAAGCCTATGAAGGGCTGCCCCCACTCAAACGGGTGGGGGGAAGACTTCAGTTGTTCGCAGAGACCTGGCGGGAGACGATCAAAGACAGATGGGTGCTCTCCGCAGTAACTCTGGGATACAAGTTGGAGTTAAAAGAGTCTCCTCCTTCCCATTTTATGTGGTCAGGCATGCCAAGAGACCCTCTGAAAAGAGGGTCTCTCCTATTGGCGTTAGAACAACTATTGCTCCAAGGAGTAATTATGGAGGTTCCTATGGAAGAGTGGGGGTTGGGTTTCTACTCAAACCTTTTCACAGTCCCGAAGCCAAATGGGGACATAAGACCCATATTAGACCTAAAGAGTCTAAACAAATTTCTAAACGTCCGGTCTTTCCGGATGGAGTCGATCCGATCGGTCACCGCTGCCCTACAAGGGGAGGAATGGTTAGCCTCGATCGACATCAAAGATGCTTACTTGCATGTTCCCATCTTTCCAGGTCATCAAAAATTCCTACGCTTTGCAGTAGAAGGGCGCCATTTTCAGTTCAGAGCCTTACCATTCGGTCTGGCCACAGCACCACGAGTGTTCACAAAAATTCTGGCCCCACTGTTGGCCGATCTAAGAACACGGGGTGTAACGATAATGGCATACCTAGACGACCTGTTGTTGATGGACCACTCAGTTGCCAAGCTAGAAGTGGTAATTGTCGATACAATCAAGTATCTAGAATCTCACGGTTGGGTCATCAACCTGGACAAGTCAGCCCTACAGCCAGTGAAAAACCTGGTATATCTAGGGCTACGGCTGGATTCAGACCAGAGGAAGATTTTCTTACCTCTAGACAAGGTATCCTCTTTGAGGGGCTTGGTCCGTCTGCTTTGTGCAAAAAGACAGCCGTCCATACGCCTGTGCATGAGGCTGCTAGGAAAGATGGTAGCATCATTCGAAGCTGTGCCATATGCCCAATTCCACTCAAGGAATTTACAAAGGGCCATATTGTCAGCCTGGAACGGAAAAGTTCAGGCTCTAGACTTCCCGATGGCTTTGTCCCCTTCCGTTCGGAAGAGTCTCTGCTGGTGGTTGATCCCCCAGAATCTCCAGAAGGGAAAACTCTTCAGCCCGATATCTTGGAAGGTGGTCACTACAGATGCCAGCCTTATAGGCTGGGGGGCAGTACTGGAGCAATGGTCTCTCCAGGGCAGATGGTCAAATATAGTAAAAACCCTGCCCATCAATCTCTTAGAGATACGAGCAGCCCGGTACGCCCTAGTAGCCTGGACATCCAGACTCCAAGGGTCCCCTGTCAGAATTCAATCAGACAATGCCACAGAAGTGGCATATATCAATCATCAGGGAGGCACCAGGAGTCGTGCAGCCCAGAGGGAAGTAAGTCACATCCTGGAATGGGCAGAAAAGCATGTCCCATGTATATCAGCTGTCTTCATTCCAGGGGTGGAGAATTGGAAGGAGGACTTTCTGAGTCGCCAACAGTTATGCCCAGGGGAATGGTCCCTTCATCCCGAGGTCTTCCGGGCAATATGTCAGCGGTGGGGAACACCGGATGTAGATCTGCTAGCATCCAGATTCAACGCAAAGGTGGACAGATTTGTCTCCCGGACAAGGGATCCCCTTGCTTGCGGCTCGGATGCTCTGGTGTTCCCTTGGGATCAGTTCAGACTGATATATGCATTCCCTCCGCTACAATTGTTGCCTCGACTCCTTCGCAGAGTCAGGTTGGAGAAGAAGCCGGTGATCCTGGTGGCTCCAGCGTGGCCCCGAAGGGCCTGGTACGCGGAGATCATCAAAATGTTTGTGGGGAGTCCTTGGACCCTTCCACGTCGTCCGGACCTGCTTTCGCAAGGACCGATATACCACCCTTCCTTACTAACTCTAAGTTTAACGGCCTGGCTATTGAATCCCACATCCTAAAGAAGAGAGGTCTCTCTAACTCTGTGGTATCAACTATAATCAATGCCAGGAAGCCTGTATCCAGGCAGATCTACTATAGAGTTTGGAAGGCGTACATCACTTGGTGCGAGGCCAGAAAATGGCATCCACGTAAGTACGTTATAGGCAGAATTCTGGGCTTCCTGCAGTGGGCTGTAGACAGGAAGTTTGCCTTAAGTACTATCAAGGGCCAGGTTTCGGCCTTATCAATACTATTTCAAAGGCCCCTGGCTATACATTCACTTGTCAAATCCTTTATGCAAGGTGTGACTCGTATTATTCCACCGATTAAAGCTCCCATATGCCCATGGGATCTAAATTTGGTTCTGTCGGTTCTGCAGAAGCAGCCATTTGAACCTTTGCGGCACATTTCCTTGGTTCTACTCACCAGGAAATTGATATTTTTAGTAGCCATATGCTCGGCTAGAAGAGTGTCGGAATTAGCCGCCATGTCCTGTAAAGAGCCATATCTGGTTATCCATAAGGACAGAGTAGTATTACGTCCTCACCCAGCCTTTCTTCCTAAGGTGGTATCGAGGTTTCACTTGAACCAGGATGTGGTTCTTCCTTCTTTTTTCCCCAAACCAAGCTCGGTAGAGGAAAAGTTATTGCATTCTTTGGATGTAGTAAGAGCAGTTAAAGCTTATCTAAAAGCTACTGCTCAGATTCGTAGAACGGATTCTTTGTTTGTTCTGCCGGAAGGCCCCAGAAAGGGTCAGGCAGCATCAAAATCTACTTTAGCCAAGTGGATTCGACAGGTCATAATACAAGCCTATGGCTTGAGAAGTAGACCGCCTCCGTTCAAAGTTAGGGCGCACTCCACGAGAGCAGTTGGAACTTCATGGGCAGTGCATCACCAGGCCTCCCTGGCGCAAATTTGTAAGGCCGCAACATGGTCTTCAGTACACACGTTTACTAGGTTCTACCAGGTGGACGTTAGAAGTCAGGAGGATGTCGCCTTTGGGCGCAGTGTGTTGCAGGCCGCAAAAGATCCTCATGCCTGATGGCGCCCAGCTTATGTATGGTGTACCCCCCCCCTCATTTGGCATTGCTTTGGGACGTCCCACATAGTAATGACTATGCTGCTCTGTGTCCCGTGATGTATGAACAAGAAAGTAGGATTTTTGAAACAGCTTACCTGTAAAATCCTTTTCTTGGAGTACATCACGGGACACAGAGCTCCCACCCCTCTTTTGGGGACACGTATTGCTTTGCTACAAAACTGAGGTACTCCCGGATGGGAGGGGCTTATATAGGGGAGGGTACTTCCTGTTTTGGAAGTTGCCAGTGCCAGCACCTGAAGGTAATTCTATATAACCCACATAGTAATGACTATGCTGCTCTGTGTCCCGTGATGTACTCCAAGAAAAGGATTTTACAGGTAAGCTGTTTCAAAAATCCTACTTTTAAGCTTTTTGGAAAACATAGGGAAGGGTTATCACCCCTGTAACATTTGTTTTGCTGTCTGTGCCCCTGTTCAGAACATTTCACCTCACTTTCCGTCCCAATGACAACTGTTTTTGAAAAGTGGGGTTTTTATTGAAACAAGATTGGTGATAAAGCATCAGTAGAGGAGACACATTTTTCCCATATTAACTCTTACAGGAGAGAATTTCCCTTCCTAGAGGTAGATTTCCTCTCACTTCCTGTTGTCTCCTTCCGTTTGCAAGTAGGAGTCGTTTGTAAGTTGGATGTTTGAAAGTATGGGCCTGCCGTATATACTCTGCAGAAATTGACCCCTTAGGTGTTGGTGTTGGCACAACACTGTAAGAACTCAGTTACTCTTTGTGGGCGCTGGAACGCCCTGCTGTCAACTATTATATCAGGAATTGTAATTACATGCCATTGTTAAACAGTGGTAGGAAAAATTGGGCCTTTGATGGTGGTGCTGGTGCCACAACACTGTAAGCCCTCACAGTTACTCTTGGTGGGCGCAGGAATGGGCCCTGCTGTGAATTATTAGATCAAGAATTTTAATTACATGCCCCTGTAGAACAGGGGCTGAAAAATTGGGTCTTAGCCACTGGTGCCACAACACTGCAACCCCTATCAGATACTGTACTTGGAGCACAGTAATGAGCCCTGTTGCAAAGTATTGCATCAAAAATTGTAATCACATGCCCCTGTTAAACAGGGGCAGAAAAATTGGGCCTTAGGCACTGGTGCTGGTGCCACGACACTGCAACCTCTCCCAGATACTCTAGTTGGAGTGCAGGAATGAGCCCTGCTGCAAAGCATTGCATAAAAAATTGTAATTACATGCCCCTGTTAAACAGGGGCTGAAAAATTAGGCCTTAGCCACTGGTGGCGGCACCCAGAAACAAAAATGTTTTTCCAAGATATCATCATGAATCGGATCATTGAGGAGGAGGAGGAGGAGGATAGTCAGTCAACATAGCAGGACAGTCACTCAGTCAGCATCAGCATCAGTCTTGAAGGGATGTGACATTTGAAAATAAATTATTCTGTTATATAAGCTTCAGGTGCTTGGTAGCTGGTGGTGATCCAAGACTGATTCATCTTTATGAAGGTCAGTCGATCAACCGAATCGGTGGACAGGCGCACCCTGTGATCCGTGACAAATCCTCCAGCAGCACTGAATGTGCGTTCCGAAAAAACGCTGGATGCAGGACAGGCCAGTAGCTCAATTGCATACTGTGCAAGCTCTGGCCAGTAAGACCCAGTAAGCCAGAGGATTTTCGGTGGGAAAGGTGTCCAAATCTGACCTTGCCCCTAGGTATTCCTGCACTACGTATATCAGACGCTGGCGATGGTTGCTGGAACCGATCATACCTTGGGGCTGCGGACTAAAGAATTGTCTGAACGCATCGGTCAGACGGCCACCTTCCCCACCGCTCCTTCTTTCACTGACCGAAGCCTCAGCAACTCGTTGTCCCAGACCAAGAGTTTGTAACCTCCCAGTCTCTGGGAACGCGTTGCACAGACCTTTCTGCAAGGCCTCCCGGAGTTGTCTCATCCTCTGCTCCCTCTGCGACGGTAAGGTCCGCAACCTTAGCCTTGTACCGTGGATCAAGGAGAGTGGCCAGCCAGTAATGGTCCCTCTCCTTGATCCGAAGAATACGAGGATCCTTTCGCAGACTTTGCAGGATCAGGGAGGCCATGCAGCGTAGGTTAGCTGAGGCATTAGGTCCGGAGTCCTCTGGGTCACTAAGGACGACATGATCCGCAGCCACCTCCTCCCAGCCACGTACAAGTCCACGGGTTTCTTAGGACTGTAAATCATCCCTAAAAGACTGCTGCTGTTGATGCTGCTGAGTGCCAGGCTCCACCTCCATGCTGACACAATCCTCCTCCTCCTCCTCGTCCTCTTCCTGTGCGATGGGTGGGACAGAAGGAAGACTGTCTGGGTAAAGGGGGCCTTGAGAGGCAAGGAAGTCCTCCTCTTCCTGCCTCTGTTCTGCCTCAAGTGCCCTGTCCATTATTCCATGCAGCGTGTGCTCCAACAGGTGGACAAGAGGTACAGTGTCACTGATGCATGCACTGTCACTGCTCACCATCCTCGTGGCCTCCTCAAATGGTGCCAGGACAGTGCATGCATCCCTGATCATGCCCCACTGGCGTGGTGAAAAAAACCCAAGCTCCCCTGACCCTGTCCTGGTGCCGTAGTCGCACAGGTACTCATTGATGGCCCTCTGCTGCGTGTGCAGCCACTGCAGCATGGCCAACGTTGAGTTCCACCTGGTGGGCATGTCACATATAAGGCGGTTCTTGGGCAGGTTCAACTCCTTTTGCAACTTAGCCAGGCGAGCACTGGCATTATAAGATCTGCGGAAATGCACACATACTTTCCTGGCCTGCCTCAGGACATCCTGTAAGCCCGGGTACCTGCCCAAGAACCGCTGCACCACCAGGTTAAGGACGTGAGCCACACAGGGCACATGGGTCAGTTGTCCCTGTCGGAGGGCGGAGAGGAGGTTGGTGCCATTGTCGCAAACCACCATTCCTGCCTTAAGCTGGCGTGGCGTCAACCACCTCTCGGCCTGCCCCTGCAGAGCAGACAGAACCTCTGCCCCAGTGTGGCTCCTGTCCCCCAAACACACCAGCGCAAGCACGGCATGACATCTTTTTGCCTGCGTACTTGCGTAGCCCCTTGAACGCCTACGGAGCACCGCTGGTTCCGAGGACAAAGCACAGGAAGAGGCCATGGAGGAAGAAGAAGAGGAGGGGGTGGAGGAGAGAGGTGTGTCACAACCAGTAGTAGCATTTTGGAGGCGTGGCGGCGGAACAACCTCCAACACTACTGCACCTTGTCCTGCATCCTTCCCAGCTGCCAAAAGAGTGACCCAATGGGCCGTGAAAGAGGTTGACACGTCGCTTCCTCTCGCAGTAATGGTAAATCTTCGGTCCGCAGAGATTAATATAGGCTTCTCATGACGTCACAGTCACATGCTCCGGGGGAAACATGTGCCCTGGAGCATGTGACTGTGACGTCATGTGCACATGTGCCCTGGAGCATGTGACTGTGACGTCATGTGCACATGTGCCCTGGAGCATGTGACCTGTGACGTCATGTGCACATGTGCCCCGGAGCATGTGACTGTGACGTCATGAGAAGCCTATATTAATCTCTGCGGACCGAAGATTTACCATTACTGCGAGAGGAAGCGACGAGTCAACATCGAGGAGGAGAAGAGGGAAGAAGACGCAGACGGCGATGACGGAGAAGACCGGGCCTCTGCTAGCAAAAGAGCTAAAAAGAAGTTAGCGGAGGCCCGGCGGAAGAAAGAACCGGAGAACGCGGCGACGACACCGGAGAGCGGGAGAAGAACCGGAGAGCGGGAGAAGAAGAAGAAGACGACGGAGAAGACCGGGCCTCCGTTAGCAAAAGAGCTAAAAAGAAGTTAGCGGAGGCCCGGCAGAAGAAAGAACCGGAGAACGCGGCGACGACACCGGAGACCCCCGAAGTCGGAAGAAGACCTCCGGAGCGGTGCAATAAAATACTTTTAAAAACTGTGTTGTGTTTTTATTTCCATTTATTTTCCACCAGGTGAATGGGTAGGGGTACGATGTACCCCATACTCATTCACATAGGGTGGGGGCTGGTATCTGGGGGCCCCCTTATTAAAGGGGGCTCCCGTATTCCGATTAGCCCCCCGCCCGCAGACCCCGACAACCAACGGCCAGGGTTGTCGGGAAGAGGCCCTGTCCTCATCAACATGGGGGCAGGGTGCTCTGGGGTGGGGGGGCCGCAGGTCGCCCCCCTGCCCCAGAGCACCAAACCCCCCATGTTGAGGGAATGTGGCCTGGTACGGTTCAGGAGGGAGGGGGGCCGCTCTCGTCCCCCCCCTCTTCCCCTGCAGCCTGCCAGGTTGCGTGCTCGGATAAGGGTCTGGTTTGGATCTTGAGGGGGACTCCCACGCCGTTTTTTTGGCGTAGGGTTCCCCTTCAAATCCAGACCAGACCCAAGGGCCTGGTATGCCCCTGGAGGGGGAACCCATGCCGTTTTTTTCTTTAAAAATTGTCGTGGAGTTCCCGCTCAGGATTCATACCAAACACAGTGCCTGGTATTGGCGGGAATCCGCGTCGGATCCCCGCTCAATACAGTGTCGCGTCTCCTCGCCATTGCAGCGAGCGCGACACGTGTCGCCACCCTGCTGCCGACATCTCGGCACTCCTGTCGCCGAGAATCTCGGCGATGGGAGCGCGATAGAAACACAATATCGGTGGCACCTACTGTACGCTTGAGACATATGTTGCAAACAGCAGCTGTGCGATATGATGCACTCGACTCAAAAAAGGCCCACACCAAAGAACTTTTTGAATAACGGGCAGAGGCAGCGCCCTGCACAGGCGGAGCTCTGCGGTGTGATTTCAGTCGGTGTGCTGCCCTTACGCTGGCCCAACGAGGGCATCCTGCCTCGTTGGAGATGTGCCTCCTCCTCATCTTCCTCCTCCTCCTCTCTCCTATTAGGCACCCACGTGGAGTCAGTGACCTCATCATCCCCTCCCTCCTCATCACTGGAGCCAATCTGGCAGTATGCTGCAGCTGCTGGAACATGACTGCTAGATTGGTGTCCTTCTTGAGCATCCCCTCTCTCTGCTCTCACACTACTGCCTTCCTCTAGCTGGGTATCATCATCAGACCCTTCGAAGCGCTGGGCATCCTCCTGGAGCATTTACCCAACACTGTGCTGATGGAGGTGGCTGAACAAAGGACGTCTCTGAACATCAAGGCCAGGACAAACTCAGTGACCAACAGCTTACGACTGAGCCTGGGGTCTTTCGACTTGACAACCACTGAGACGTCCCCCAGGTGTACGATTTATTTTCAGCTAAATCATGGGCTGAAACGAGCAGAGATGCCAGATTGACGTCTTTGCCCTCCAAGATAGCCTTCCTGACGCCGGCCCAGACAAGATGAGCAGGGAGGATGGTAGGTGTAGACCCTGGCGTACCTGCAGAAGGAGACGCTGGCATCGGGACCATGACCGGGTCAGGGAGGGCTGTGGGTGGGCATACTTCCAGAACTGAAGACTAAAACGGGAAGATACAAAACCACACATAGGAAAGACATTAGGAATAAATGTCAATCCATACAGACACACATAATATGTGCGTATGTAAAAAATGTCAGGGGTACATAATATATATCAACTTGGCATCACGTAGTGGTATAGATAACTTAATGACACAGAAAAACAATCTCATATATATAAAACCATAAAACATCTGAAAAGCATGGACATAAGGGGTGAGCATATTAAAAACACTGCATGAATTTCATGTAAGTACTTAGGGTGGGCGCTTTTGCCCTTCCCTGGGACTTATTACAATTTGACCAACCTATCTATCTCCATCATATTTTGTAGATAATTTCCAGCATCAGCCCCTGATGAGTGCTCACACACGAAACGCGACGGGCACCCAGGATGCATTTTAAGTTCAACATTACATTATCCACTCAGAACATCATCTACTCAATGAATTTAGGTTTCACTGTTTTTAATATGCTCACCCCTTATGTCCATGCAGTTCAGATGTTTTATGGTTGTATATATATATGAGATTGTTTTTCTGTGTCATTAAGTTATCTATACCACTACGTGATGCCAAGTTGATATATATTATGTACCCCTGACATTTTTTACATACGCACATATTATGTGTGTCTGTTTGGATTGACATTTATTCCTAATGTTTTTTCTATGTGTGGTTTTGTATGCTTACATGCATTTTATCCAATTTCTGTTACTCAATAAATATACATCTGTATCCAATTTACCATCATCATGTTGAAGAGCCTCATTTAAAGTCCCAATCTTCCCGTTTTAGTCTTCCGCACCAGGGATGGAGGCACACTTTATGTGTGCCTCATTTAAAGTCCCAAACTTCCCCCACCATTCTCCCTACTTCCAGAACTGTGACTCTGGTCTGGATATCCAAGATTGTTGTGTCTAAGGAGGAGACCAAACAGTGCAGCTGGGAAATGGCCCCCAAGATGGATTGCAGGGATGCCTGCTGTGTCCTGGGCCCAGCTGCAGCTGGTGGCAGGAAGAGGAGCCTGAAAAGCTCTGCCTTCCTGGCCATAGCGGGGTAGGGAATGTCCCTGTCTGAGTCTCAGCTCAGCTATGAGTTTGGGGATGGTACATCCCCTGAGGGACTGCGCGCTGCCGCACTCTCAGCCCACGGAGGGTGACAGAGGAGTGGGTGTGAAGTCCTCGCTGCCGGCCTGCGACATGACTCCGGCTATAAGACAAAAATGCGGGGGTGCACATGTTAAGAGGAGTCATAGCCGTAGGATAGAGAGCGGAGTGGGAAACAAAAATCTCAGAAAAGAAGGAAATGGAGAAGTACAGTAAAAGGGACGACAGGCGTAGACAGGAGCTGATTGTGGTCTATTGTGACAAAAATTTGTTGAGTGTAAATTTAGAAAACTCAACAGAGTGCGTGGCGACCGAGGTGAGGCAGGAGGTGACTGACCAGATAACCAAAAGCACGGGTGCCTGTTTGTGCCGAGCACAAACCTGTAGACCAGAACCTCAGGGCATACTGGGGTAAGAAGCTGAAGTTTGGTACGGCCTACGTATGAATGTTGCAGTCTGTAGTGGGTGACGTATGCTCGGCCTGCTAACACTTGCACTGCCAGCAAGCTCAATGTTAAGCGACCTTGTCTGCGAGGTGAAGGGTCGCCCTTCGAAAACAGAGTGTCGTGTAGAGATATATCTGACAGTAACCAACGCCTGGTGAGTACGCCCAATGATGTATGTGAAGTAACAGTATAGTGAAAGGGTGAGAGGAACCCATGAACTACGCGCCTGACTGACGCCCTAGTAGTGAGGTCCTGGTTAGGATCGAAACTTGGTCGACCGGAAACACCTGCCATAAGGGTGCAATATTACGTTTTCTCTCTTTTTTTTTCTTCTTTGGAATGAGCTTTCCCCCCCTGTATGCGACTGGCCCTGGTGAAGATGCAATCCTTATGTTTCTCTTCTTTCTTTCTTTTTACCTGGGAAATAACGTCCAACATGGTGCAGGATGGAACCTGAACTCGACTGACACGAGGGAGAAATGACAGACAGAAAATAATGAGTGGCTCGTATAAAAATGCCACTGGGACGAGTGGCCAATTAAGTGCCACTAATAATGAAGTGTGGCTGTGTGAGTGCCACTGTGAATCTGCTTGCAGCGATTGCAAAATGCATCGGTGCGAAATGCATCTGATGCGAACCGTAATGCTGCTGACACGACTAGGTTCGAGCCGGAGTGTGATGGGTATGAATGAAAATGTGACACAAATCTGTTAGTAAATAATAAAAAAAAAAACATGAGTAAAAAACTATTTACAGGGTATGACAAGAATCGATAGGGATCGATGTGCAAAATACAACCGATGCAAACCCTTGAGCTGCCGGTGTGACTAGGTTCAAATCGGACTGTAATGCGTATGAATGCAAATGTGATACGAATCTGTTAGTAGGAAAATTACATGAATAACGAACCGTAAGGTTCATACCTTAAAGACTAAAGACTTCTTAAATTTTCTACAAAGTATCAAGGTTGAAGAAGGCCAAGAGATTTTATTGGTAACATCTGACGTTTCATCCCTCTACTCAATCATACAGCATGATGATGCCTTATTGGCACTGAATTGGGCTTTGAGTCAGAGGGATGATTTACCCCACAATCAGAAAGTTTTTATTGGCCATGCCCTTGACTTCTGTCTCTCACACAATTATTTTTGGTATGCCAACACATTTTATGCACAACAAAGAGGCGTTGCAATGGGGGCCAAGTTTGCACCCAGCATCGCAAATCTTTTTATGGCGGAATGGGAAGACAAGGTCAGTTTTAAAGAAAGAAGGGTGGAGCTGATTTTTTATAAACGTTTTATTGATGATCTGTTTTTTATTTGGGCCGGCTTGGTTGACTCTTTACAGGAATTTTTAAAGGTTTTAAACCCCAACAATAACAATATCAGGTTGACGTCTGATTGGCACAGTGAAGTAATACATTTCCTGGACGTAACAGTATATCGACAGAACCTGAAACTTGAAACTAAAGTGTTTTTTAAACCGACCGATAGAAAGCTATCTACCCACCACTAGCGGTCATCATCACTCAGGAACCTTCCCAAAGGGCAAATTATGAGGGTGAAACGCAACTGTTCTGAGATTGACAATTTCCGCACACAATCAAAAATCCTCACGGAAAGGTTTGAAGCAAGAAGCTACAACCCTAAAGTCCTGGATAAAATTGTAGAAAAGGTTGGATTATTATCCAGGGAGGTATGTTTACAAGCAAAACCTGAACCAATACCATGAGTAAATAATACGAAAGAATGGGGCTTCATCTCACAATTCCATACCCAATATAAAGAAGTAGAGGCAATATTCAATCAACACTGGCATGTACTGTTACTAGACAAGAAGTTGGGTCCAGTATTACCTCCAAAAACCACAGTTTATATACCGGAAAGCCCCTAATTATGGTGATCGGGTGGTTAAAGTTTTGGATCCGCCCAGAAAACCTCAGACATTCTGGGATCTAAATGGCTTCTTTTCCTGCAGAAGATGTAAAGCATGCAGGGAAGACCAGTGAGAGGTTTAGAGAACTTTGTCTCCCCCTCAAATAACCAACAATTCGATATTAAACAATTCATCACATGCAACAGCAATTTTGTGGTGTATGCTTTAAGATGTCCCTGCGGGCTCCTTTATATAGGACGCACCAAAAGATTACTTAGGATACGAATAGCCGAACATATCCACAATATCAAAATTGGTTTTAAGGACCATAACGTATCCCTTCATTTTAAACTTAAGCACAATCAGGATGCCTCTGGCCTGGAATTTTGGGGCATCGAATGTTTGGAACAGCATTGGAGAGGCTCTCAGAGTTCGTGAATTATCTAAACGAGAGACCAAATGGATATTTTTAATGGATGTTTTAGTACCCAAAGGACTCAATGTAGAATTGGATATAAATTGTTTTATTAGCGATACTTGAGGGCCTTGATGCACTTACATCTGATTTTTTTCCATTTTTTAACTCCTTTTCCATTTTTGTATTTTTTAATTCATGTTTTAATAAATTTTAATAAAGTCCCAGCCTGCCCTGTTTTAAGGATTTAATCCCAGCCTGTCGGTTTCAGTGGACCAATCGGTCTTAATCTTTTTGTCTGACCACTCCGCAGACTATAATTAGGACAGTCGGGGAAGTGTAGGTCTGTACACTTAGTTTATTTATTTATTTCTAATTGCATCTGTTGCACACTCATTTGAATTTTATGAGGGAGAATGCATTATGGCCACCTCCCGCTCTGTGCCCATGTCTGGCCAAGGGGCATTAGAGTGGTTGAGGGGCAGGGTGACTATATGTACATATGTCATGGTAGCGTTGACACTGTGCTTTGTCCTGAAGGATGGGGTCTGATCGTTAGAGAGCTCTTGATCTGAACCTGCTTATATGAACAACACAGGTCTTTAGTTTACTGGCATTGAATCATGTGCACTCTACATAGATTGATTCTTCATTCATTTATCCATTTGCTATACACTTTTATATTATGCAAATTGTTTTATATTATGCATTATGCAAATAATTTTTTAATATGATTTAAACATTATGAACAAGACATGTTGCCCTTCATATTAATGCGCTGTGTTGGTGACTGATTGATCTGTTCACCGACATGTAAATACATGTCGGTGACGGACACGACAATACGGCGCAGGTTCACTTAGCACTGTACTTCCGCCCATAGCCTGGCAACGGTACAGGTCGTGCTGGCGCGATGACGCGTGACGCACACTAGTGCGTCGGGCGTCACAGATGGGGCGGGAGCTGTGCATTCAAAAGCCTGTTGTTGTGATGGTGGGTCACGTCCTCAGACGAAGTCAGGAAGTGACGAAACGCGTCAGTGCATGACCACGCATCAAACAACCGGAAGTGACGTGTGCACTCCACGGACTTACAACCAGGAAGACGCTGGAGGAACTCAGAAGCGGCGATCTTCAGGGTCATGTTAGTCAGAGCACTCACATATTTTACATTGCCTGTGTTTTACTTAAGTTTGTTATTACAAACGTTTTTTATTGAAAAAGTACAAAAGTAATACAGACAATTGACAGTATGTGTAACATATATTCTATGTTGATATATACTTAAAAATGTCAACGCAGTGACAAAAAGAAAAACATATAAATGAACTTTGAAGCATCTGAGAGAAGCAGTAGCAGACAACAGAGTATCTATAGGTAACACAGTCTCACATATTAGATTTAAAGGCGAGGGAGTGTAGCAGCGCACCATGGCCTAAAGCAGCTTGGTAATCGGTATCAGTGGTTAAGACTGTGGCAACAGGATTTGTCTGAGAGTTCCAGGGATTCCATCTTTGGTCAAATAAGTGCATCTTATCATTTAGAGTATATAGGATCCTTTCCATTAACATGATAGAATCCATCCTGTGAAGGATGGAGGAGATAGGGACAGTGGGGGATTTCCAATGTAGGGCAATGGCCCACAGAGTGGCCAAGCAAACAGTGTGGATAAGACATTCTTCAGAACGAAGCATTCCTTGGATAGATGCTCCAAGGAGGCACATAGAAGATGTAAGTTGTACCGGAGTACCTACTATTGCTGATGCTATAGCCCTCACTGTGTTCCAAATGGGGGAAAGCCAAATACAGTCCCAAAATATGTGCATAAAGGTACCAGGAAGTTGACATCCTCTGAAGCAGAGATCAGAGGTCCCTGGGAAGATAGAGTGAAGTCTGGATGGGGTGTAATACCATCTGGTTAATACTTTGTAGGCCGTTTCTCTGACAGCCAAGGATTTAGAAGTTTTGCGTAAGTTGGTCAGCATTGTGTCCCAGTCATCCGAGTCAAAGATTTTGTAGCAATCAGCCTCCTGATTTGCGTTTATACGGGACAACCCCGGGAAATACTGCAGTTAGAGCTGATTTGAAGAGCGTGGAGATAAGGCCTTTTCCTCTGGGGGAGTCACGGCAGATCTGTTCAAACGTAGTAGAAGGGGATGATGGGGAGAGGGCAAAGTGGGAGATGTAAAAGTGCCTGATTTGCAAGTACCGGAAATGTTCCCTTAGTGGGATTAGTTTATGTGTACGTAGAAGGTCAAATGAAGCAAAGGAGTTACCAATCTGCAGGTCAGCTAATGTGACCATAGAGTTGGAGATCCACCATGAGAAACCTTCGGGGTTATCGAAAGCTAATTTAAATAAGGGTTCTCCTACAAAGGAGGAGCCTCGGGGTGCATGGGACGCTAGGTCTAGTTTATGTTTGTATCGGTACCACAGGATAAGGGAGTGTGCTACTAGGGAGTTAAGGGAGATAATTTTATGTACCAATTTGGAGGGGGGCCAAAGTATAGCAGAAAGCCTATAGGGAGCGATGGATTGCGATTCAAACTCTACCCTGGGTACTTTAGAATTAGGGATATTCCATTGTGCAATCTGGGAGAAGCGAGCGGCTAGGAAATAGAGCCAGAGGTTTGGTAGACCTAGTCCACCATTTGTTTGTGGGTTAAACAAGATAAGTTTGGAGAACCTTGGCCGTTTGTTCTGCCAGATAAATTTATGGATATCTTGTTGCAGTTTATCTATAAAGGATTTAGGAACAAGGATAGGTAGGGCTCTGAAAAGAAATAGAAGCTTGGGTAAGAGGGTCATTTTGATTGCCGTGAATCTCCCGAGAAAATAAATATGGTAGGTGCTCCATAGTTTGAGCAAAATGCGGAGACGGGACACACATGCCGGATAATTCGCAGCAAAAATAGAGGACCAATGTGGTGTGATATGGATGCCCAAATAGGGTATTTTGTCGGTAGACCATTGCAGGGGGAAGTAACTCCGGAGGGTCTCACACTGAGCAGGGGGAATGTTGATCAGAAGTGCAGTGGACTTGGACATATTAACTGTAAGCCCAGAAATAGAGGCGAATCGGGATAACAAGGTAAATAGGTTGGGCAGGGAGATATGGTGTTGGGTTAGAAAAAGCATGACATCGTCCGCATACATGCAGAGATGAGATGTGGTGGTAGCCATGGGGTAACCAGATATGTCAGAGTGTTGTTTGATAGCGGTGGCAAGGGGTTCTAGGGCCAGGGCGAATAATAGGGGAGATAGGGGACATCCCTGACGGGTGCCCCTGCCCAGTGTGAAAATCCAGAGCTGCAGCCCGGAATTTTGATTCTCGTTTGCGGGAGATGGTATAGGGCCTGCACACCCATCAAGAATTCATCCCGGAAGCCTAGTCTTTGAAGTACTGCGATTAAGTAAGGCCATAGTACGCTGTCAAACGCTTTATTAATGTCTAAGCTGAGAAGAAGGACTTGTTGTTTACGTATATTAGCATCATGGAGAACATTAAGTGTCAAACGAATATTATCCGTGATGAGTCTATTGGGGATGAAACCAGATTGGTCAGGGGAGGTCAGCGTTTCAATAATGGCGGCTAGTCTGTCAGCTAGGGCTCGACTAAAGATTTTAAGGTCGTTGTTAATGACCAAAATCGGTCTATAATTTTGGGGGAGGGAGTGATCCTTAAGAGGTTTGGGTAGGAGAGACATGTTAGCTAAGGTCATTTCAGAGGGGAATTGTTCTCCTGTAAGAATCTTGTTGAACATGCTAGTGAGGCGTGGAAGTAATAAAGGGGCATAATGTTTATAATAGCTAGCAGTGAAACCATCTGGGCCAGGGGCTACAGAGCGTTTCAGGGATTTGATAACGCCCAGCAGTTCTTCTTCTGTGAAGGGGGCATTAAGAGATTCAGTTTGTAAATTGGACAAAGTGGGTAGGGGTAGGGAGGCTAGCCAGTCTTGAGAGGGTTGGGCAGGATATGGAGGTGGGTGAGAAAGAAGTTTGGAATAGAAGTCTTCAAAGACGTTTAAGACTTCTTTGGGGTGGGAGACTATTCTACCTGAGGAATTGCGGAGTTTATAAACATGGGGGGGACGTAGTATGTGGTTTCATTTACGAGCAAACATGGCAGATGCTGTGTTGCTGTGAAAAATAAAGTTGGCCTTGGACCATCTTAAAGATTTTTCCGTCTTAGTGGATAACAGAGTGTCCAATTCTAACCTTTTTTGATCTACCAGGCGTGCGTTGGCATGTGATGGGTTACCTATTTGGGATTTATGAAGATTGTCCAGTTCAGTGGTCAATGTGAAGATTTGCTGCCATCTTTCCTTGTTTTTTCTTGATGCAATACTAATAAGGTGGCCTCGTAACACTGCCTTATGAGCCATCCACAGAGTGCCAGGGGATATGTCCGGGGTGGCATTGATAGTGAAGTATTCTTGAATAGCTTTAGAGATTTCCTGGCGTATGATAGGGTCAGTTAAGAGGGAGTCATTTAATCTCCATGTATAGGGCGTATCAGATAGGCCAATGAGAGAGGTAGACATGGCGACCATATTATGATCAGACCAGGGGCAGAGATGGATCACAGATTGTGTGGAGTTAGCAAGAATGATGGGTGTGCAGAAAATATAGTCTAAACTGGCAAAGGAGTTATGGGGGCGGGAGTAAAAGGTGAAATCTTTTGCACCAGTATTGTGAGTTCTCCAGGCATCGGACAATTGGAGCGACTGCAGAGTTTTGGACATTGATTTGGGGAATGCTGAATTCAGTTGGGAGGAGGTGCTTCTGTCTAATTGTGGGTGCGCTACTAGGTTGAAATCTCCCCCAACAAACATGTGTGTTGAGGAATATTTCTCAAGTGTCCTAAAGAAGGCGTAAAAAAAAGTAGCCTGTGCGACATTAGCGGCATAGACATTAGCAATCGTGAGTTCACGTCCAGCTACTAGACCTTTAACAATAAGGAACCTGCTATCAGGATCCTTATAAACCTGCTGAACCTCCAAGGGGAATGAATTGTGAAGGAAGATCGCCACCCCTCTGCATTTAGAATCGTACAAAGTATAAAAGGCTTGTTTATATGAGCTATGAAAAAAAGTTGGGTGTTTGTCGGCAGCGAAGTGGGTCTCCTGCAGTAATAGAATTTGTGCCCCTAGCTTTTTATAGGTCGTGAATGCTTTCTTCCGCTTGTGAGGAGATTTGAAGCCCCGCACATTATGGGTAATACATGTAATCACCATTTATGTATGTAGGAGCGTTATAGGCTCACCTGGGGGGTCAAAGGACCCTGGGAGTGCAGTGTCGAAATTTTCCGTCACAAGGGGATCGTCAATCTGGGAGAGTCGTGAGCAATAGACAGCATCAGGAGCATAGTAATAGGATATACATCTGGAGTGCTTCAACAGTCTGAACAAAAAAAACAAAACATGTAATAGAACATAAAAAACATCTAAAAGTAGTGCCAGCAGAGCAAACGTGAGCTGGACTAACAATGGGTCAGGTTGTAAATAGCAGAAGCCTGAAACAGTGAAGTAAGCTTTGTAAGGGGCAAAAGCTCCCTTAACTCCCCAGTAGGGATGGGCCCGGTGCTCGATTCGAACCCATGTTCGAATCGAGCACCGGGCGTTCGCTCGCTCGTCGAGCCCAGAACTATTTGGGCCGTTCGCATCACATTCGTGTGATGCGAGCGGCCCCGCAATGCATTGCGGCCGGCGCGGCCGGCGCAGTGCATTGCTGGCTGATGATTGGCCAAGCATGCACTGTGACCCCGCATGCTTGGCCAATCACAGCGCCCGAAACTCGGAGAGCAATAATTGGCTACAGGCAGGACGCCTGTAGCCAATTACAGCTCAGGGGCTTTAGTACACGCCCCACCATTTAAAAGGCCGCCACGCCATCGGCCCCGGTCACATGAGTTCCGGCTTTAGGAGAGATCAGTCTGCTGTTTCTGTCTTTGCTTGATACTGAAAGATTTGCTCTTCTTTGCTAAACCATTGGCTATTTCTTTGCTAAACCATTGCTACCTAAGTCATTGATCGTTCATTGCTGCTGATTGCACAGTTAGTGTGTTATTAGCTGCTGCTGGGGATTAGTCTGGTGCGTGCTTACTGTTAGTACAGTATTGCAGTAGTACCAACCGCAGTGCTGTTAGCACAGCATTGCACCCCAACAGCACCCATAGGACTTCTAGTGTGTTAGTGGCAGCAAACAGAGCTCCTATATTTTCTTCTCAGCAGCACCCATAGGACTTCTAGTGTGTTAGTGGCAGCAAACAGAGCTCCTATATTTTCTTCTCAGCAGCACCCATAGGACTTCTAGTGTGTTAGTGGCATCACACAGAGCTCCTATATTTTCATCTCAGAAGCACCCATAGGACTTCTAGTGTGTTAGTGGCATCACACAGAGCTCCTATATTTTCTTCTCAGCAGCACCCATAGGACTTCTAGTGTGTTAGTGGCAGCAAACAGAGCTCCTATATTTTCTTCTCAGCAGCACCCATAGGACTTCTAGTGTGTTAGTGGCATCACACAGAGCTCCTATATTTTATTCTCAGCAGCACCCATAGGACTTCTAGTGTGTTAGTGGCAGCAAACAGAGCTCCTATATTTTCTTCTCAGCAGCACCCATAGGACTTCTAGTGTGTTAGTGGCAGCAAACAGAGCTCCTATATTTTCTTCTCAGCAGCACCCATAGGACTTCTAGTGTGTTAGTGGCAGCAAACAGAGCTCCTATATTTTCTTCTCAGCAGCACCCATAGGACTTCTAGTGTGTTAGTGGCATCACACAGAGCTCCTATATTTTCATCTCAGAAGCACCCATAGGACTTCTAGTGTGTTAGTGGCATCACACAGAGCTCCTATATTTTCTTCTCAGCAGCACCCATAGGACTTCTAGTGTGTTAGTGGCAGCAAACAGAGCTCCTATATTTTCTTCTCAGAAGCACCCATAGGACTTCTAGTGTGTTAGTGGCATCACACAGAGTTCCTATATTTTCATCTCAGAAGCACCCATAGGACTTCTAGTGTGTTAGTGGCATCACACAGAGCTCCTATATTTTCATCTCAGAAGCACCCATAGGACTTCTAGTGTGTTAGTGGCATCACACATAGCTCCTATATTTTCTTCTCAGCAGCACCCATAGGACTTCTAGTGTGTTAGTGGCATCACACAGAGCTCCTATATTTTCATCTCAGAAGCACCCATAGGACTTCTAGTGTGTTAGTGGCATCACACAGAGCTCCTATATTTTCTTCTCAGCAGCACCCATAGGACTTCTAGTGTGTTAGTGGCAGCAAACAGAGCTCCTATATTTTCTTCTCAGCAGCACCCATAGGACTTCTAGTGTGTTAGTGGCATCACACAGAGCTCCTATATTTTCATCTCAGAAGCACCCATAGGACTTCTAGTGTGTTAGTGGCATCACACAGAGCTCCTATATTTTCTTCTCAGCAGCACCCATAGGACTTCTAGTGTGTTAGTGGCAGCAAACAGAGCTCCTATATTTTCTTCTCAGAAGCACCCATAGGACTTCTAGTGTGTTAGTGGCAGCAAACAGAGCTCCTATATTTTCTTCTCAGCAGCACCCATAGGACTTCTAGTGTGTTAGTGGCAGCAAACAGAGCTCCTATATTTTCTTCTCAGCAGCACCCATAGGACTTCTAGTGTGTTAGTGGCATCACACAGAGCTCCTATATTTTATTCTCAGCAGCACCCATAGGACTTCTAGTGTGTTAGTGGCAGCAAACAGAGCTCCTATATTTTCTTCTCAGCAGCACCCATAGGACTTCTAGTGTGTCAGTGGCAGCAAACAGAGCTCCTATATTTTCTTCTCAGCAGCACCCATAGGACTTCTAGTGTGTTAGTGGCAGCAAACAGAGCTCCTATATTTTCTTCTCAGCAGCACCCATAGGACTTCTAGTGTGTTAGTGGCATCACACAGAGCTCCTATATTTTCATCTCAGAAGCACCCATAGGACTTCTAGTGTGTTAGTGGCATCACACAGAGCTCCTATATTTTCATCTCAGAAGCACCCATAGGACTTCTAGTGTGTTAGTGGCATCACACATAGCTCCTATATTTTCTTCTCAGCAGCACCCATAGGACTTCTAGTGTGTTAGTGGCATCACACAGAGCTCCTATATTTTCATCTCAGAAGCACCCATAGGACTTCTAGTGTGTTAGTGGCATCACACAGAGCTCCTATATTTTCTTCTCAGCAGCACCCATAGGACTTCTAGTGTGTTAGTGGCAGCAAACAGAGCTCCTATATTTTCTTCTCAGCAGCACCCATAGGACTTCTAGTGTGTTAGTGGCATCACACAGAGCTCCTATATTTTCATCTCAGAAGCACCCATAGGACTTCTAGTGTGTTAGTGGCATCACACAGAGCTCCTATATTTTCTTCTCAGCAGCACCCATAGGACTTCTAGTGTGTTAGTGGCAGCAAACAGAGCTCCTATATTTTCTTCTCAGAAGCACCCATAGGACTTCTAGTGTGTTAGTGGCAGCAAACAGAGCTCCTATATTTTCTTCTCAGCAGCACCCATAGGACTTCTAGTGTGTTAGTGGCAGCAAACAGAGCTCCTATATTTTCTTCTCAGCAGCACCCATAGGACTTCTAGTGTGTTAGTGGCATCACACAGAGCTCCTATATTTTATTCTCAGCAGCACCCATAGGACTTCTAGTGTGTTAGTGGCAGCAAACAGAGCTCCTATATTTTCTTCTCAGCAGCACCCATAGGACTTCTAGTGTGTTAGTGGCAGCAAACAGAGCTCCTATATTTTCTTCTCAGCAGCACCCATAGGACTTCTAGTGTGTTAGTGGCATCACACAGAGCTCCTATATTTTCATCTCAGAAGCACCCCATAGGACTTCTAGTGTGTTAGTGGCATCACACAGAGCTCCTATATTTTCTTCTCAGAAGCACCCATAGGACTTCTAGTGTGTTAGTGGCATCACACAGAGCTCCTATATTTTCTTCTCAGCAGCACCCATAGGACTTCTAGTGTGTTAGTGGCAGCAAACAGAGCTCCTATATTTTCTTCTCAGAAGCACCCATAGGACTTCTAGTGTGTTAGTGGCAGCAAACAGAGCTCCTATATTTTCTTCTCAGCAGCACCCATAGGACTTCTAGTGTGTTAGTGGCAGCAAACAGAGCTCCTATATTTTCTTCTCAGCAGCACCCATAGGACTTCTAGTGTGTTAGTGGCATCACACAGAGCTCCTATATTTTCTTCTCAGCAGCACCCATAGGACTTCTAGTGTGTTAGTGGCAGCAAACAGAGCTCCTATATTTTCTTCTCAGCAGCACCCATAGGACTTCTAGTGTGTTAGTGGCATCACACAGAGCTCCTATATTTTATTCTCAGCAGCACCCATAGGACTTCTAGTGTGTTAGTGGCAGCAAACAGAGCTCCTATATTTTCTTCTCAGCAGCAAACATAGGACTTCTAGTGTGTTAGTGGCAGCAAACAGAGCTCCTATATTTTCTTCTCAGCAGCACCCATAGGACTTCTAGTGTGTTAGTGGCAGCAAACAGAGCTCCTATATTTTCTTCTCAGCAGCACCCATAGGACTTCTAGTGTGTTAGTGGCATCACACAGAGCTCCTATATTTTCATCTCAGAAGCACCCATAGGACTTCTAGTGTGTTAGTGGCATCACACAGAGCTCCTATATTTTCATCTCAGAAGCACCCATAGGACTTCTAGTGTGTTAGTGGCATCACACATAGCTCCTATATTTTCTTCTCAGCAGCACCCATAGGACTTCTAGTGTGTTAGTGGCATCACACAGAGCTCCTATATTTTCATCTCAGAAGCACCCATAGGACTTCTAGTGTGTTAGTGGCATCACACAGAGCTCCTATATTTTCTTCTCAGCAGCACCCATAGGACTTCTAGTGTGTTAGTGGCAGCAAACAGAGCTCCTATATTTTCTTCTCAGCAGCACCCATAGGACTTCTAGTGTGTTAGTGGCATCACACAGAGCTCCTATATTTTCATCTCAGAAGAACCCATAGGACTTCTAGTGTGTTAGTGGCATCACACAGAGCTCCTATATTTTCTTCTCAGCAGCACCCATAGGACTTCTAGTGTGTTAGTGGCAGCAAACAGAGCTCCTATATTTTCTTCTCAGAAGCACCCATAGGACTTCTAGTGTGTTAGTGGCAGCAAACAGAGCTCCTATATTTTCTTCTCAGCAGCACCCATAGGACTTCTAGTGTATTAGTGGCATCACACAGAGCTCCTATATTTTCATCTCAGAAGCACCCATAGGACTTCTAGTGTGTTAGTGGCATCACACATAGCTCCTATATTTTCTTCTCAGCAGCACCCATAGGACTTCTAGTGTGTTAGTGGCATCACACAGAGCTCCTATATTTTATTCTCAGCAGCACCCATAGGACTTCTAGTGTGTTAGTGGCAGCAAACAGAGCTCCTATATTTTCTTCTCAGCAGCACCCATAGGACTTCTAGTGTGTTAGTGGCAGCAAACAGAGCTCCTATATTTTCTTCTCAGCAGCACCCATAGGACTTCTAGTGTGTTAGTGGCAGCAAACAGAGCTCCTATATTTTCTTCTCAGCAGCACCCATAGGACTTCTAGTGTGTTAGTGGCATCACACAGAGCTCCTATATTTTCATCTCAGAAGCACCCATAGGACTTCTAGTGTGTTAGTGGCATCACACAGAGCTCCTATATTTTCATCTCAGAAGCACCCATAGGACTTCTAGTGTGTTAGTGGCATCACACATAGCTCCTATATTTTCTTCTCAGCAGCACCCATAGGACTTCTAGTGTGTTAGTGGCATCACACAGAGCTCCTATATTTTCATCTCAGAAGCACCCATAGGACTTCTAGTGTGTTAGTGGCATCACACAGAGCTCCTATATTTTCTTCTCAGCAGCACCCATAGGACTTCTAGTGTGTTAGTGGCAGAAAACAGAGCTCCTATATTTTCTTCTCAGAAGCACCCATAGGACTTCTAGTGTGTTAGTGGCAGCAAACAGAGCTCCTATATTTTCTTCTCAGCAGCACCCATAGGACTTCTAGTGTATTAGTGACATCACACAGAGCTCCTATATTTTCATCTCAGAAGCACCCATAGGACTTCTAGTGTGTTAGTGGCATCACACAGAGCTCCTATATTTTCATCTCAGAAGCACCCATAGGACTTCTAGTGTGTTAGTGGCATCACACAGAGCTCCTATATTTTCTTCTCAGCAGCACCCATAGGACTTCTAGTGTGTTAGTGGCATCACACAGAGCTCCTATATTTTCATCTCAGAAGCACCAATAGGACTTCTAGTGTGTTAGTGGCAGCAAACAGAGCTCCTATATTTTCTTGTCAGCAGCACACATAGTACCTATAGTGTGTTAGTGTCAGCACCCATAGGACCTACAGTGTGTTGTGAGCACACATAGGAGTTCTATTTTTTATACTATATACACTACCGACTACAATGGCTGGAAGACCGCCAAGGAGAGGCAGAGCGTGCCGAGGCAAGAACACAGGGCAGGCAGGCTCTGTTTCTAGAGACAACAGTGCTGGCCGTGGACGTGGTCGTGCATCGTCATCAGCACGTGGCCATGGGACACGCTTGTCTTTGTTTTCGGCAGCTGGACATGTGGAGCCGCATCATGCCGAAGGCTTGGTAGAATGGATGACCAAGCCCTCCTCATCCTCCTCATCCTCTCTCACCCAGGCTCAGGGTACTGGCAGAGCAGCTGCCAACGCGTACTCAATGGCATCATCAGCCACCCCTTCCCTAGACCCACCATGTCCTCCTGAGGAGTCCCCCGAACTGTTTGAGCACAGTGTTGGGTACATGCTCCAGGAGGATGCCCAACGATTCGAAGGCTCGGATGATGATACCCAGCTTGAGGAAGTCAGTAGTGTGCGCGCAGAGAGAGGGGATGCTGAAGGACAGCAATCTGGCAGTAGTGTTCCACCAGCTGCAGCTTACTGCCAGGTTTGCTCTAGTGGTGAAGAGGGAGGGGATGATGAGGTCACTGACTCCACGTGGGTGCCTGAAGGGAGAGAGGAGGAGGAGGAGGAGGAGGAGGAGGATGCAGCGTCACATGTCCAACGAGGCAGGATGCCCCCTGGAGGCCAGCTAGAGGCCAGCACAGCAACTGTACCACACCGCAGAGCTCCGCCTGTGCAGGGCGCTGCCTCTGCACGTTATCACAAAAGTTCTTTGGTGTGGGCCTTTTTTGAGACGAGTGCATCAGATCGCACCACTGCTATTTGCAATATTTGTCTCAAGCGTATCTCGCGTGGCCAAAACATCAGCCGCTTGGGTACCACAAGCATGAGCAGACATATGTCGACCTGCCATGCAGCTCGTTGGCAAGCACACATAAAAGACCCACACCAAA
Organism: Rana muscosa; assembly: GCA_029206835.1. Taxonomy (NCBI): domain Eukaryota; kingdom Metazoa; phylum Chordata; class Amphibia; order Anura; family Ranidae; genus Rana; species Rana muscosa. The sequence continues at coordinate 562,493,338 of CM055116.1, read as the reverse complement.
GAACAAAGCGGACCTCTCCTTGCTCCTCATCAGCTGGGATCTCCATCCCCACTATATCTTCAGTCCTCTCTGAAAGCTGCTCTGAGAGGACTGAAGGTGTAGAATTAGGTGTGTCACAACCAAGTACTTGCAGTACACCGACGTCCGATTGTAGCAGGCAAATTTCCCTGCCCCAGCTGCTGGACCGTCGAAAGAAGTATACTCCCAGCCATCCACATGCCCAGCGGTTGAATGCTAGCTTGGCTAAATTGCTAGCACTTCAACTGCTGCCTTTTCAGTTGATAGACTCGGCCCCCTTCCGTGAGTTTGTTCAATGTGCGGTTCCTCAGTGGCAGGTTCCCAAACGCCACTTTTTCTCACGGAAGGCGATTCCGTCTCTCTACCGGCATGTGGAAGGCAATGTCCATGCCTCGCTGGACAGGGCGGTCAGCGGTAAGGTGCATATTACCGCTGACTCATGGTCCAGCAGGCATGGACAGGGACGTTATCTTTCTTTCACGGCCCATTGGGTCACTCTATTGGCAGCTGGGAGGGATGCAGGACAAGGTGCAGTAGTGTTGGAGGTTGTTCCGCCACCACACCTCCAAAATGCTACTACTGGTTGTGACACACCTCTCTCCTCCACCCCCTCCTCTTCTTCTTCCTCCATGTCCTCTTCGAGTGCTCTGTCCTCGGAACCAGCGGTGCTCCGTAGGCGTACAAGGGGCTACGCGAGTACGCAGGCAAAAAGATGCCATGCCGTGCTTGCGCTGGTGTGTTTGGGGGACAGGAGCCACACTGGGCCAGAGGTTCTGGCAGCTCTGCAGGGGCAGGCCGAGAGGTGGTTGACGCCACGCCAGCTTAAGCCAGGAATGGTCGTTTCTGACAATGGCACCAACCTCCTCTCCGCCCTGCGACAGGGGCAGCTCACCCATGTGCCCTGTATGGCTCACGTCCTCAACCTGGTGGTGCAGCGGTTCTTGGGCAGGTTCCCAGGCTTACAGGATGTCCTGAGGCAGGCCAGGAAAGTCTGTGTGCATTTCCGCCGATCTTATAATGCCAGTGCTCGGCTGACTGAGCTGCAAAAGGAGCTGAACCTGCCCAAGAACCGCCTAATATGTGACATGCCCACCAGGTGGAACTCAACGTTGGCCATGCTGCAGCGACTGCACACGCAGCAGAGGGCCATCAATGAGTACCTTTGCGACTACGGCACCAGGACAGGGTCAGGAGAGCTTGGCTTTTTTTCCCCACGCCAGTGGAGCATGATCAGGGATGCATGCACTGTCCTCTCACCATTTGAGGAGGCCACGAGGATGGTGAGCAGTGACAGTGCATGCATCAGTGACACTGTACCTCTTGTCCACCTGTTGGAGCATACGCTGCGTGGGATAATGGACAGGGCACTTGAGGCAGAACAGAGGCAGGAAGAGGAGGACTTCCTTGTCTCTCAAGGCCCCCTTTATCCAGACAATGTTCCTTCTGTCCCACCCATCACACAGGAAGAGGATGAGGATGAGGAGGAGGAGGAGGATTGTGTGAGCATGGAGGTGGAGCCTGGCACTCAGCAGCAGCAGTCTTTTAGGGATGATGTACAGTCCCAACAAACCAGTGGACTTGTACGTGGCTGGGAGGAGGTGGCTGGCGATCATGTCATCCTCAGTGACCCAGAAGACTCCGGACCGAATGCCTCAGCTAACCTACGCTGCATGGCCTCCCTGATCCTGCAAAGCCTGCGGAAGGATCCTCGTGTTCTTCGGATCAAGGAGAGTGACCATTACTGGCTGGCCACTCTCCTTGATCCACGGTACAAGGGTAAGGTTGCGGACCTTATCTTGCCGTCGCAGAGGGAGCAGAGGATGAGACATCTCAGGGAGGCCTTGCAGAAAGGTCTGTGCAACGCGTTCCCAGAAACTGGGAGGTTACAAACTCCTGGTCCTGGACGACGAGTTGCTGAGGCTTCGGTCAGTAGCAGAAGGAGCGGTGGGGAAGGTGGACGTCTGACCGATGCGTTCAGACAATTTTTTAGTCCGCAGCCCCAAGGTATGATCGGTTCCAGCAACCATCGCCAGCGTCTGATATACATGGTGCAGGAATACCTAGGGGCAAGGTCAGACTTGGACACCTTTCCCACCAAAAATCCTCTGGCTTACTGGGTCCTGAGGATGGATCACTGGCCAGAGCTTGCACAGTATGCAATTGAGCTACTGGCCTGTCCTGCATCCAGCGTTCTTTCCGAACGCACATTCAGTGCTGCTGGAGGATTTGTCACCGATCATAGGGTGCGCCTGTCCACCGACTCGGTTGATCGACTGACCTTCATAAAAATGAATCAGTCTTGGATCACCACCAGCTACCAGACACCTGAAGCGGATATAACGGAATAATTTATAATGTCACATCCCTTCAAGACTGCCTATGCTGATGCTGAGTGACTGTCCTGTTATGTTCACTGACTATCCTCTTCCTCCTCCTCAATGATCCATGCCACCACACCAGTGCCTAAGGCACAATTTTTCAGCCCCTGTATAACAGGGGCGTGTAATTACAATTTTTTAAAAAGATGCTTCGCAACAGGTGTGACTGCTGTGCTCAGAGTACAGTATCTGTGAGGGGTTGCAGTGTTGTGGCACCAGCACCAGTGCCTAAGGCACAATTTTTCAGCCCCTGTTGGGGCGTGTAATTAAAATTTTTAGGCAATGCTTTGCAACAGGTCTCATTGCTGTGCTCAGAGTACAGTATCTGTGAGGGGTTGCAGTGTTGTGGCACCAGCACCAGTGCCTAAGGCACAATTTTTCAGCCCCTGTTGGGGCGTGTAATTACAATTTTTAGGCAATGCTTTGCAACAGGTCTCATTGCTGTGCTCAGAGTACAGTATCTGTGAGGGGTTGCAGTGTTGTGGCACCAGCACCAGTGCCTAAGGCACAATTTTTCAGCCCCTGTATAACAGGGGCGTGTAATTACAATTTTTTAAAAAGATGCTTCGCAACAGGTGACTGCTGTGCTCCAAGTACAGTATCTGTGAGGGGTTGCAGTGTTGTGGCACCAGCACCAGTGCCTAAGGCACAATTTTTCAGCCCCTGTTGGGGCGTGTAATTACAATTTTTAGGCAATGCTTTGCAACAGGTCTCATTGCTGTGCTCAGAGTACAGTATCTGTGAGGGGTTGCAGTGTTGTGGCACCAGCACCAGTGCCTAAGGCACAATTTTTCAGCCCCTGTATAACAGGGGCGTGTAATTACAATTTTTTAAAAAGATGCTTCGCAACAGGTGACTGCTGTGCTCCAAGTACAGTATCTGTGAGGGGTTGCAGTGTTGTGGCACCAGCACCAGTGCCTAAGGCACAATTTTTCAGCCCCTGTTGGGGCGTGTAATTACAATTTTTAGGCAATGCTTTGCAACAGGTCTCATTGCTGTGCTCAGAGTACAGTATCTGTGAGGGGTTGCAGTGTTGTGGCACCAGCACCAGTGCCTAAGGCACAATTTTTTAGCCCCTGTATAACAGGGGCGTGTAATTACAATTTTTTAAAAAGATGCTTCGCAACAGGTGTGACTGCTGTGCTCCAAGTACAGTATCTGTGAGGGGTTGCAGTGTTGTGGCACCAGCACCAATGCCTAAGGCACAATTTTTCAGCCCCTGTTTAACAGGGGCGTGTAATTACAAATCTTGATCTAATAGTTCACAGCAGGGCCCATTCCTGTGCCCACCAAGAGTAACTATGAGGGCCTACAGTCTTGTGGCAACACCGTCCACCACCACCACCACCACCACCAAAGGCCCAATTTTTCTGCCCTGTTCAACAGGTGCATGCAATTACAAATCTTGATCTAATAACTCACAGCAGGGCCCATTCCTGCACCCACCAAGAGTAACTGTGAGGGCTTACAGTCTTGTGGCAACACCGTCCACCACCACCACCACCACCAAAGGCCCAATTTTTCTGCCCTGTTCAACAGGTGCATGCAATTACAAATCTTGATCTAATAACTCACAGCAGGGCCCATTCCTGCACCCACCAAGAGTAACTGTGAGGGCTTACAGTCTTGTGGCAACACCGTCCACCACCACCACCACCACCACCAAAGGCCCAATTTTTCTGCCCGGTTCAACAGGTTCATGCAAGTACAAATATTGATCTATTAACTCACAGCAGGGCCCATTCCTGCACCCACCAAGAGTAACTGTGAGGGCTTACAGTCTTGTGGCAACACCGTCCACCACCACCACCACCACCAAAGGCCCAATTTTTCTGCCCTGTTCAACAGGTGCATGCAATTACAAATCTTGATCTAATAACTCACAGCAGGGCCCATTCCTGCACCCACCAAGAGTAACTGTGAGGGCTTACAGTCTTGTGGCAACACCGTCCACCACCACCACCACCACCACCAAAGGCCCAATTTTTCTGCCCGGTTCAACAGGTGCATGCAAGTACAAATCTTGATCTATTAACTCACAGCAGGGCCCATTCCTGTGCCCACCAGTCTTGTGGCTACACCAACATCTAATAGGGCAAATTTCTGCAGAGTATATACGGCAGGCCCCTACTTTCAAACATCCAACTTACAAACGACTCCTACTTGCAAACGGCAAGAGAAAACAGGAAGTGAGAGGAAATCTACCCCTAGGAAGGGAAATTCTATCCTGTTAGACTTAATTTGGGAAAAAGGTATCTCCTCTCTACTGATGCTTTATCACCAATCCTTGTTTCAATTAAAACCCCACTTTTCCAAAAACATTTGTCATTGGGACGGAAAGTGAGGTGACATGTTCTGAACAGATGTGCAAAGACAGCAAATGTTACAGGGGTGATAACCCCTCCCTATGTTCTCCAAAAAGCTTAAAAATTTATTTTTTTGGGATGGAGCTACACTTCATAATGTACCTGTTCAGATTCTACTTGAGAACAAACCTACAGTCCGTGTCTTGTTTGCACCACCTATATACTGCTGTTCAGAGTATATAGGGTTGTAGGTATAGGGTTTTATTTTGGGTGCGGGGTCCCCCTTAATATCCATACAAGACCCAAAGGGGCTGGGGTGGGGGGGGGGGGGGTGATGGGGTAGCCATGCCATTTTTCTCAAGGATTTTCAGCCATATGGCGGCCAGGACAAGACATGACATTAAAGCCGCAAGTGGTTTTAAATGGCTTCTTTTTTTCCTTTACAAATGTCATTTTGTGCAAGGACAGTTCTAAACACGGGAAACACATGCCACTTCACAGGCATACTTTAAATATGGTACCTGGGGGGTGTCTAAAGGAAAATTTCACTTTTTTTTTTTCACTTTATGCATCATTAAAATGACTGCTCCCGAAAAAACTTTAGTTTTTAAAATTTCTTTTTGCATTGATATATGTCCCCTGGGGCAGGACCCGGGTCCCCAAACCTGTTTTATGACATTAACATGCATATTGGCCGTTGTAATTAGCAATTTTGATTTCGAACGTTCGCGTCCATTATAACGAATAGGGTTCGAAAATTCACGCGAACTTTCGGTCCGTTCGAAGGTTCTGGTGCGAACCGAACCCGGGGGTGTTCGGCTCATCCCTACTCCCCAGGTCATATCCAGAGTTCCAAAGGAAGTCGGGATATGAGAGGAGTGGGGCAGCACGGCATCGACCTCAACCGAACTAGCCTGCTGCAAAAAAGGGAAAAGAAAAAAAAAAAGAAAAAAAAAGGATGTGCATGCCAAAGTTTGCTGACCTGATATATCAGTCCCTCTAATGATCTGGAAACCATCATCATATAGGAAATAAAACCAGGAAGTCCCACGAACAACTGAGATTGTGCCTGCGATTTCGATTGTCGAGGTCTTCGACTTGGGTTTGCAGCTGAGTGACCGTCGCATTGAGGGATTCAAATTCTCTGGAGAGATCATTGTGAGCAATACTGAGCTCATCGTGCCTAGTTTCTAAGCGGTCAGTACGGGCGCCCAGGGCAGAGATCTCCTGTGTTAGGGTATTGGTACTCTTGTGTAGCTCCGTTTGGAACTTGGTGGCAATTTTGCTATAGATAGATTCCAAGCTTTTGTCTAGGTCTGCTTTGGTCAGGGGAGGAAAGTACTCAGTCTTGTGCAGAGTCTTGTGCAGATGCAGTGGTGTCCTGTGAGTCCTGCAGTGAGGGAGAAGCAGGGCCGCCGGCGCCATCTTGGGACATGCTGTAGCGTTCCTGGTTCCTCAGCAGATAGGTGGTTAAGGACCTCTGCGTGGTCTTTTTCCTTTTTTTTTGCTTCGGCGGCATGCACAACTCGATCCGGGGGGTGTTGGGAATTGTTGTGGTCATAAATGTGTGCCTATGGCCCCGGGAAGCAGGCTAGATGGTCGGAGTAGTGCGGAGCTACTCAGTCATGCGGCCGGTCCCGTGGAAGTCGCGCATGCGCCCCCTTTTACTTAAGTTTGGTACGCACATTTTGTAAAGGGGGTACTAAGGGGTTTATTAAACTTTCCAAAACAGTATTGCCCTATGTGGATGTTTATTTACCTCACATGTAATCACGTTACCTATCAACAAGTAAAACCCATGGTGGAAAGCACAAACGCTGGAAGTTAATGCTCAGAATAATCTTACATTTGGTGAGTGCATCCCCAAAAGGGGAATTACATCCCCCCACGCGGTGAACATCCCTGGTGAAAGGAGCACTTACGCTAGGACTTTTTGACCAATCACAGCCATCCTCATCTGTTTCACTATCTATTTCCTATATGAACTGTTATATAGAAGTCTTTCGAACAAGCGTTTTGATTGCAGCGCTGCTACAGTGTTGTTGTGGACTTTTTTAGAGTTTTTGAATATTACTGTTTTTACATGTAATTTTCCTACTACAAGAACCACTACAAATCGGTGTGCAGGATAAGAGCGATGTAAACTGTTGTGCCGCCGGTGCAAATAAGTTTGAATCGGTCTGTGATGCGTATAAATGCAAATGTGATACGAATCTGTTAGTAGGAAAATGACATGAATAACGAACCGTAGGGTATGAGAAGAACTGCTACCGAATTGGTGTGTGGGATACGACCGACGCAAACTGTTGTGATGCCGACTCGACTAGGTTCGAAACAGACGGTATTCGATATAAATCAGTCAGTAAGGAAAATTACATAAACAACAACAAACCATTTGTAGGGTATGACAGGAACCGATATGAATCAGTGTGCGGGATGCATCCAATGCGAACCGTTGTGCTGCCGACTCAACTAAGTTTGAATCAGACTGTGGTAAGTATGCAATGAATCCGATATGAATTGGAGAAGTAAAACATTAAAACAGACCTGTAACTGGCCGTGTGGTGCAGCGCCGTGCGTGATGCATTCAAAACAAATAACTGTGGGGTTGGCATGTTGGCAGACTAACGACTGCATACTGGAGACCTACGAACGATTCGTAAGTTCCGCAGCGGGAACCGAACATACGAAACTGAAACTGAATATGATACGAAAGGGGGTTACGAATCCTACCTGCGACAATGAGCAAGACTTGATCGACAACCACGAATAAGCAACCGCAACTCACTGTATTTGGGAACAACAGACTCACGAACACGCAGTGAGCTAAAGAGTCGGTCTGGTGACGAAACGAATTGCGCACTGGAACTGACAAGGAGCATGGCCGAGTGGGCTGCTTAAATACCCCCCGGGCTCCTCCCATAAATTCAGGCCACCATACTGACCTTCTTTTATATATATATATATATATATATATATATTGTGACAGCAGGAAGGTAAAGTCACCTGGTTGCATCCAGGGGGGTAGATATATTTCGCCCAGATTCAGGCTTTACGCCGACTTATACAACTAGGTGGAGAGTTGTATAAGCCCAGCTAAGGCTAGTGGGCTCATGGATGACTCATACCTCTAGGGAGAGTGTGGGGCGTCGTGCAGACAGGGAGTTGATGAGACCAGCTGAAGCTTGTCAGCTCATTTAGGCCTCTATAAGAACTCCCAGCTTCATTAGATGTTAGCTCATGCCTGGACCCAGACCTGTGTGGACTGTCTAGGGAGAGTGAACCCCTGTGCGGTGAGACAAAGCCTGTGTGGCTATTTGCTTGGACATTTAAAACCAGGGACTTAGGGACTAGGACAGCACTAGGCTGATCCCAGTTGTTAGTTAGGAAACCTGTATGTTTAGTCAGAGGTCAAGTTGACCAGGATTTATTTTGTTTATATGTTTCTTTTGGCTTTGCTGTGTTTTGTCACTGTAAATAGAAAATAAACCGCACCTTTTTTTTGATTTTGAAAACCACAACCTCCGTTTGCTGGGCCTGTTTTGTGTGGGGAGCCCATCCCGGGGGTCACACACACCCGCTGCCGAGCTAACCCCCTCACAGTATATATATATATATATATATTGTGAGGGGGTTAGCTCGGCAGCGGGTGTGTGTGACCCCCGGGATGGGCTCCCCACACAAAACAGGCCCAGCAAACGGAGGTTGTGGTTTTCAAAATCAAAAAGGTGCGGTTTATTTTCTGTTTACAGTGACAAAACACAGCAAAGCAAAAGAAACATAAACAAAATAAATCCTGGTCAACTTGACCTCTGACTAAACATACAGGTTTCCTAACTAACAACTGGGATCAGCCTAGTGCTATCCTAGTCCCTAAGTCCCTGGTTTTAAATGTCCAAGCAAATAGCCACACAGGCTTTGTCTCACCGCACAGGGGTTCACTCTCCCTAGACAGTCCACACAGGTCTGGTTCCAGGCATGAGCTAACATCTAATGAAGCTGGGAGTTCTTATAGAGGCCTAAATGAGCTGACAAGCTTCAGCTGGTCTCATCAACTCCCTGTCTGCACGACGCCCAGCACTCTCCCTAGAGGTATGAGTCATCCATGAGCCCACTAGCCTTAGCTGGGCTTATACAACTCTCCACCTAGTTGTATAAGTCGGCGTAAAGCCTGAATCTGGGCGAAATATATCTACCCCCCTGGATGCAACCAGGTGACTTTACCTTCCTGCTGTCACATACCCCCCCCCCCTCTTGTTTTAACCTCGGGGTTGGAACACCAGCAATCAGGCATTCATGTACTCGAGACAAAGCATCCACATTCCCCATTTGAACGCCAGGGCGATGCTTTACTGTGAAGTTGAATTCCTGGAGGGCCAGGAACCACCTATTCACTCTTCTATTTGTTTCCTTGTTTTGAGCCATCCACTTTAACGGAGCGTGATCCGTAACCATGTCAAAGTGCCTACCTAGCAGGTAGTACCGAAGGGAATCTAGAGCCCACTTCACCGCTAAACACTCCTTTTCAACGGTGGCGTAATTTACCTCATGGGACTTCAACTTCCTGCTGAGGTAAATGACTGGGTGCTCTTCCCCGTTCCAGACCTGGGACAATACTGCTCCTAACCCCACATCTGACGCATCACTTTGTACGACAAAGTCTTTAGAGAAGTCGGGTGAGTACAACACTGGCTGGCTACATAAGGCTTGTTTCAAGAATTGGAATGCTGCCTCAGCCTCGGGGGTCCATTTAATCATGACCGACCCTTTCCCCTTCGTCAGGTTGGTTAGGGGCACAGCCTTAGAAGCAAAGTGGGGAATGAATCGCCGATAATACCCAGCGATTCCCAGAAAGGCTCGTACCTGCTTCTTGCTGTTGGGACGTGGCCAACTCTGGATGGCCTCGACTTTGTTGAGTTGGGGTTTTATTACTCCCCTCCCAATGGTGTACCCAAGATATTTGGCCTCCTCCTGCCCAATGGTACACTTCTTGGGGTTAGCCGTAAACCCCGCTTCCCGAACAGAGTCCAGGACTGCTTGCACTTTTGGCAGATGTGAGGCCCAATCTGTGCTATGGACAATTACGTCATCCAGGTAAGCCGCAGCATACTTCCGATGGGGCCTCAGCATCTGGTCCATTTTCCGCTGGAATGTGGCCGGCGCATTCTGTAACCCGAACGGCATTCTTTTATATTGGAACGCCCCGTCTGGGGTTACAAATGCGGTTTTCTCTTTGGCCGACTTGGCCAGGGGGATTTGCCAATACCCTTTTGTGAGGTCAAGAGTCGTCATGTATCGGGCTGTTCCCAGCCGGTCGATCAACTCATCTATACGTGGCATGGGGTAGGTGTCAAATTTTGTAACTTTGTTCAACTGACGAAAATCGTTACAAAATCGCCAGGTCCCATCCGGTTTAGGCACCAACACAATGGGACTAGACCAATCACTTTGGGACTCCTCTATCACCCCTAAGTTCAGCATTTTCTGTACTTCCTCCCGTATTGCCTCCCGTCGGGCCTCTGGGATCCGATAGGGTTTTAACTTCACCCTTTCACCGGGCGGGGTAATGATGTCATGCTCTACCCCAGATGTTTGTCCCGGCAGCTCAGTGAATACCTCCTTGTTGCGAAGCACAAACTCCTTAACCTCCTGTTGTTGGGGTTGTGACAAGGTGGCTGCTATTCCAACCTCAGGAATCACGCAACCAGTTTGAGCTGGTGACCAAGTGTCTGCGACTAGGGACTCTCTATCCCTCCAGGCTTTCAACAGATTAACGTGATAGATCTGTTCGGGCTTTCGCCTTCCTGGTTGTCTGACCTTGTAATTCACTTCGCTCACTTTTTCCATTATCTCATAGGGGCCTTGCCATTTGGCAAGGAATTTACTTTCAACCGTAGGGACAAGTACCAGTATCCTATCCCCCGGGGAAAAGGTACGGGTCTTGGCTCCACGGTTGTGCACTCTCTGCTGTGCTAACTGTGCTTGGGCCAAATGTTCCTTCACGATGGGCATTACCTGTGCAATTCGGTCTTGCATCAGGGCGACATGCTCAATCACACTCCTGTGGGGAGAACTCTCACTTTCCCAAGTTTCCTTGGCAATATCCAACAGCCCTCTTGGGTGTCTCCCATACAGTAACTCAAAGGGGGAGAATCCCGTAGAGGATTGGGGCACCTCCCTAATAGCAAACATCAGATAAGGAAGTAGACAGTCCCAATCCTTTCCATCTCTAGCCACCACTTTCTTCAACATTTGTTTTAGGGTTTTGTTGAATCTTTCAACCAGCCCATCGGTTTGGGGGTGATACACAGATGTACGTAATTGCGTCACTTTGAACAATTTACACAGCTCCTTCATAACCCGGGACATAAAGGGTGTACCTTGGTCCGTAAGCAGTTCTTTACAAATACCCACCCGGCTAAACACAAGAGATAGCTCTTTGGCTATGGTTTTGGCCGAGGTATTTCGGAGAGGGATCGCTTCTGGATAACGGGTGGCATAGTCCATTATAACTAATATGTACTGGTGCCCCCTAGCGGACTTGATTATAGGCCCTACCAAATCCATGGCGATCCTCTCAAACGGGACCTCAATGATGGGTAGAGGGACCAGCGGGCTACGGAAATGTGGCATCGGGGCCGACCTCTGACACACAGGGCAGGAGGAACAATAATTTTCTATGTCCTTCATCACCCCCGGCCAATAGAATCTCTGTAATACCCTCTCTCGGGTTTTCTCTGTCCCCAGATGACCTCCAAGAATGTGCCCATGGGCCAACTCCAACACCAACTTCCTGTAAGGTTTGGGCACCACAAGCTGCTCAACGGTTTCTTCTGCCCTTTTTGCCACCCGATACAGTAGGTCCTTCTCTACGCTGAAGTATGGGTAAGTGCAGGTATTATCTGGGTTCACTAACTCGCCATCTATTTTCACTACGTTTTCCCGTGCCTTTATTAGGGCGGGGTCTTTCAACTGTTCTGTGGCAAAGTTTTCCCTGTGAACCTCAAGATCAGAAAACTCCACAGACGGTAGGTTTTCGTCTGAGGAGGTGGGCTCCTCTCCAGTTTCTTGAGTCTCCCCTGCCAATACTGATAAGGGAAATTCCGGAGAGTCCTCACCACTCTCAGGGGAGTTCTGGCTATCACATTCCTGGTACATAGGGGCACCAGTGGGGGGCTCAGGATCATCCCACAGTTCCCAGAACTTCGGAAAATCCCTTCCCACAATGGCGTCATGCGGTAACTGAGATACTAAGCCCACTGGATGAGAGAGGGTACCTTTGGGGGTCTCGAAACACACTGTAGTCACTGGATACTCTCGGGTGTCCCCATGCACACAAATAACAGCTACCTTGCTATTCCCAAAGACCTCTGTTTTAACTAACTCAGCCTTTATCAGGGTCACAAGGCTACCTGAATCCAGCAATACCACAACATTTCTACCATTAACACACATTTTGCATAAATGTTTCTCAGTTCCTCGAATGGCAGTGCATGCGACTGTCGCACACAGCGACTGACGTCTGCCCGTCAGAAAGTCACACTGCATGGGTTCCTCCACAACCGGGCAATTGGCTGCAATATGTCCCGCTTGCCGGCAGCGGTAGCAAACGATCCTTCTTGCCGCCTCTTGAGCCGCTGATTTCCCAGGCTGTTCTCGCCAAACTTGGGGTAGAGCTCCCACCCTCTCACTCTCTCCACCCTCACCCCTTGGAATCCTCTTATCCGCCCCTGGGGATGGTCTGGTCTTAGGGTGGAAAGTCCGAGTGTCTCTGGAAGAGGCCGTCAGGTTCTCTGTAGCCAAGTATTTCTCCACACGATCCACAAGACCATCGGCCGTCTCTGGGTTTCCATGGCTTACCCACTTTTGGATGGCAGTAGGAAGAGCTCTCAAAAACCGATCCATTACAACACGTTCCACAATCTTTGGTGCGGACAAAGTCTCTGGCTGTAGCCACTTTCTGCTCAGGTGAATGAGATCATACATTTGAGACCTGGGGGGTTTTCCAAGCTGGAAAGTCCAGTTATGCACACGCTGAGCCCGGACAGCCTGGGTGACACCCAGCCTTGCCAAAATTTCAGCTTTTAGCATCACATAGTCTTTTGCTTGGTTAGGCTCTAGGTCATAGTAAGCTTTCTGCGATTCACCAGTTAACAGAGGAGCCACCAGTCCAGCCCACTGCTCCTCAGGCCACTTTTCTCTTTCAGCGGTCCTTTCAAATGTGGTCAAAAATACCTCTGGATCATCCTCTCCAGTCATTTTTGTCAAAAAACGACTCACCCCAAAGGACGCGGTATTAGTGGGACGGCTTTCCTCACTGGTCTGCGGACGTTGCTGCATTACTGCTTCCATTTGTTGTAGTCTCTGCTCTTGCTTCTGTAACAGGTCTATGAAGCGGGCCTCAGATTGCTGCTGGGCTTGTTGCTGAGCTGCAAGGCTCCTTTGCAAACCTGCATTTGTCTGCTGTTGATTGGCATTTGCTAGAGCCAGCTGTTTCAGTATCTCCTCCATGCTGGCTTAAAAAAAACTGCCACTGGTTCTCCACCAACTGTGAGGGGGTTAGCTCGGCAGCGGGTGTGTGTGACCCCCGGGATGGGCTCCCCACACAAAACAGGCCCAGCAAACGGAGGTTGTGGTTTTCAAAATCAAAAAGGTGCGGTTTATTTTCTGTTTACAGTGACAAAACACAGCAAAGCAAAAGAAACATAAACAAAATAAATCCTGGTCAACTTGACCTCTGACTAAACATACAGGTTTCCTAACTAACAACTGGGATCAGCCTAGTGCTGTCCTAGTCCCTAAGTCCCTGGTTTTAAATGTCCAAGCAAATAGCCACACAGGCTTTGTCTCACCGCACAGGGGTTCACTCTCCCTAGGCAGTCCACACAGGTCTGGTTCCAGGCATGAGCTAACATCTAATGAAGCTGGGAGTTCTTATAGAGGCCTAAATGAGCTGACAAGCTTCAGCTGGTCTCATCAACTCCCTGTCTGCACGACGCCCAGCACTCTCCCTAGAGGTATGAGTCATCCATGAGCCCACTAGCCTTAGCTGGGCTTATACAACTCTCCACCTAGTTGTATAAATCGGCGTAAAGCCTGAATCTGGGCGAAATATATCTACCCCCCTGGATGCAACCAGGTGACTTTACCTTCCTGCTGTCACAATATATATTGTATGTTGTAGAGGGTCAGCCTGGGGCAGGTACTTCCCCTTCAGACCTGCTTATTGCCAGCTGGGCCGAAAGTGTCAGAGAGGAGCCGTTTGAGTAGGAGAGAGAGACACAGCAGCACGCTGTGTGGAAAGATCCAATGCTGGATTGTGTACTTGCTGGATGAGCTTAACCACATAAAAGACTGTAGCTCTGATTAGAGCCAAGAATTATTGCCTGTAAGCCTGTATGCTGCCGAACTGTGAGCTGTACCTGTGTTCACAACTGTGTGACAAGACAAGCCTGTCGTGTCTTCTGGTTGTTTTTGCCAGTTTAAAGCCATTTTTATTTTACTGGACTGTCTCTGAGTCGGCTGTTCACCCCTCTCATCCCCTACAATATATATAGATGTTCCTCGGTGCTCTCATCATCCACCCGGTAATCCACTTCCTCTCCTCTGTTCCCCTGTATGAAGGACACAGATAGGCAGCATGAAGGACACAGGCAGCACGAAGTACACATGCAGCATGATGGGCACAGATAGGCAGCATGAAGGACACAGGCAGCACGAAGTACACAGGCAGCATGATGGGCACAGATAGGCAGCATGAAGTACACAGGCAGCATAATGGGCACAGATAGGCTGCATTGCTGGGCACGGGCAGGCTGCATTGGTGGACACGGGCAGGCTGCATTGGTGGACACGGGCAGGCTGCATTGGTGGACACGGGCAGGCTGCATTGGTGGACACGGGCAGGCTGCATGGTGGACACGGGCAGGCTGTAACGTATCTTAGTTGTGAGCCTGATGTGTGGAGAGGGACCTCCCGTACAACCCCGGCTCGGAGACCACTGGAGTGGGGACAGCGGTGGTAAGAGCACGGTGAGGTAAGGGTGCCTGTCTGATCCTCACTGCTTGGAGTGGTGGAGCCGAGTGGAGACTGGAACGGCTGATACCGAAAGCAGCGGATGCAGGTCAGCAGGTGCAGGTTGCAGAGCAGAGAATGCAGGTCAGTGGGTGCAGCTTGCAGAGCAGAGGATGCAGGTCAGCAGGTGCCGGTTTGCAGAGCAGGGTTGCAGGTCAGCAGGTGCAGGTTTGCATTGCAAAGGATGCAGGTCAGCGTGTGCAGCTCGCAGAGCAGAGGATGCAGGTCAGCTGGTGCAGGTTTGCAGAGTCAGACAAGCCGGGTCATACACATCTAGGTAAACATCATAAGTGGCAGGCAGAGAGTAGTCAAAGTCCAGGCTGGGTCTTGGCAACAGGCAGACTGGCAGATAACTGAGCAGGGTCAAATGAGCCGAGGTCAGGACTGGAGACAAAAGCGTGGTCAGGAAGCCGGGTCAAACACAGGAACAGAATCAGGAACTCAGGGAACAGAAGCAGATCAAACTGCAAGGGGCAACATCTCTGGAACGTCTTTTATAGGAATTTCATGGGAGGAGCAAGGGGTTCAGGGTTCAACAGCAATCAAGACACCAAGCAGAGTAGTCTAATGGATCAGATAGGTTTATCCAGCAGATCAGGCAGGGAACTGTCCAGCATCCCAGATAGCTCAGTGGGAAGAGTCAATGCTAGACACAGAAGAGGTCCCAGGTTCAAGCCCAGTACGTCCCTGACACAGGCTGCATTGATGGACAAGGGCAGGCTGCATTGGTGGACACGGGCAGGCTGCATTGATGGACACGGGCAGGCTGCATTGGTGGTCACGGGCAGGCTGCATTGGTGGACACGGGCAGGCTGCATTGGTGGACACGGGCAGGCTGCATTGGTGGACACGGGCAGGCTGCATTGGTGGACACGGGCAGGCTGCATTGGTGGACACGGGCAGGCTGCATGGTGGACACGGGCAGGCTGCATTGGTGGACACGGGCAGGCTGCATTGGTGGACACGCGCAGGCTGCATTGGTGGACTCGGGCAGGCTGCATTGGTGGACTCGGGCAGGCTGCATTGGTGGACTCGGGCAGGCTGCATTGGTGGACTCGGGCAGGCTGCATTGGTGGACTCGGGCAGGCTGCATTGGTGGACTCGGGCAGGCTGCATTGGTGGACACGGGCAGGCTGCATTGGTGGACACGGGCAGGCTGTATTGGTGGACACGGGCAGGCTGCATTGGTGGACACGGGCAGGCTGCATGGTGGACAAGGGCAGGCTGCATTGGTGGACACGGGCAGGCTGCATTGGTGGACACGGGCAGGCTGCATTGGTGGACACGGGCAGGCTGCATTGGTGGACACGGGCAGGCTGCATTGGTGGACACGGGCAGGCTGCATTGGTGGACACGCGCAGGCTGCATTGGTGGACACGCGCAGGCTGCATTGGTGGACACGCGCAGGCTGCATTGGTGGACACGCGCAGGCTGCATTGGTGGACACAAGTGAGGTTGCATTGATGGGCACAGGTAGGCTGCACATATTTATTTTTAGAACTTAATTCTGCATAAAACATTTAAGTGTCATTTCATGAGATAATTTATGAGGGCATGTTTAGGGGCGGGCATGGTAGGGGTTGGGTGGGGCAACTGGTGGCGAGTAACCCTTGAGGCTTGGCTAGTAGCTCAGGACTTGAAATTTTGGGCCCTGATATATATATATATATATATATATATATATATATAGCGCTTACCACCCTCTCCTCCTTGTCTTTGGCTCCTCACAGGAAGAGAGGGCACATCCAGCTCTATATGCCGTACCCTCCTGTGTAAAGAGGTTGAGCGGTGTTATAATGCAGGTCTCCACAGCCAGGTTCTCCAGAGAATGGCCCTTATCTCCATGCTCAATAAAGACAAGTCTCTATTTCCCCCAATGACTTCAAGGTCCACACCAGCCGTAACTCCAACGTAGAGTTAATTTCTCTTAAAAGACAGTCTCTGATAGGAAAGATTGGAGAGAGAACAGGACAGCATAAGGTGTGGGAGAGGTCCAGGCACAAACGTAATACACTTCACTGCTTGGCTTCTCAAGCAGACTTAGCCCATTTGGATAGTCTCCTTAGATAGGGACTAGCAGCTAGAATGGTACTTTAACTAACCGCACAATCACTACACAAACTGGTACACTTGGTCTCTGCCACAGACCTGGTGAACTTGGTTTTCAAAGCTCGGCCTCTTTGTAAGGAGAAGACATCCCTTCAGAGAGTTACCGGGCCCCTTCCTTCACTGTGACTTCTCACCAGTCCCTTGGAACGGTCTTTCCCCGGCCTCCTCGTCTAAGATGCGGGTCCCCTCGCAAGGCGGCACCCTGAGATTCCTCGATCCTTGATGGGCCCCAGCCAAATGTGCTGGGCCCAAGGCCTTTAGTTGCAGCCCCAGGGCTAAAGGTGCCTGGGACTGATTCACCGACCACCGCCCCTGGGCCAAAGGTGCCTAGGGCGGACAGGAACACACACTCCCTGGGAGTAGGACTCCCGACAACCGACCCCTACAGGCAGTGTCTGCCCCTTTTATGTCCTCTCCCAGCATACACAGCAGGCCGACCACTCCCACTGTATGGTTGCCGAGAGGGGACACACAAGGCACAGCACTGTATCAGCGGTTCAACCCAGGCATACTATGGCAGCTCCACCTGCAGGCCACAGGGAACGGTACACCGATACTCTTCCTGCAGAAAAAATGGTTGATAATGTCCTAACAATTTAGGTGTTTGAGCATATCTACCACTCAAACATTACCACTAAATTGAGGACCCCGCTACATATATATATTTATTATCTCACAAAAGTAAGCACACGCCTCACATTTTTGTAAATATTTTATTATATCTTTTCATGTGACAACACTGAAGAATTTACACTTTGCTACAATGTCAATTAGTGAGTGTACAGCTTGTATTGCAGTGTAAATTTGCTGTTCCCTCAAAAAAACGCAACACACAGCCATTAATGTCTGTCAACAAAAGTGAGTTCAACCCTAATGCGGCATACACACGATCGTTTTTCATGCCAATTTTTTAACCAACGTTTTTCTCGTCGTTTTTTTCCATGTTTCCTCTCAAGCCTGTCTTGCATCCACACGATCATTAAAAAAAACGCTCGAGCAAAGCTCAGTGACGTACAACACGTACGACGGCACTATAAAGGGGAAGTTCCATTCGAATGGCGCCACCCTTCATGTTAGTAAACTTTGTTGAGCGGCGATTCACGCTTTTCAGCCTCGTGCTTTTCAGCCTCGTGCTTTTCAGTCCGTTACAGCGTGACGAATGTGCTATCTCCATTACGAACGCTAGTTTTACCAGAACGAGCGCTCCCGTCTCATACTTGATTCTGAGCATGCGCGTTTTTTTTCCCCTCGTAAAAGCATACACACTAACGTTTTTCACGTCGTTAAAAAAAACGACATAAAAACGACGTGAAAAAATAGAGCATGTTCGAAATTTTTAATGCCCGTTTTTCACGTCGTTAAAAATGCTCTGGAGCATACACACGATCGGTTTTAATGCCCATTTTAAAAAATTGCATTTTTAACGGCATGAAAAACGATCGTGTGTATGGGGCATTAGTGAAAATGTCCAAATTGGGTCCAATTAGTAATTTTCCCTCCCCGGTGTCATGTTACTCGTTAGTGTTACAAGGTCTCAGGTGTGAATGGGGAGCAGGTGTGTTAAAATTGGTGTTATTGCACTTATACTGGTCACTGGAAGTTCAACATGGCACCTCATGACAAAGAACTCTCTGAGGATGTGAAAAAAAGAATAGTTGCTCTACATAAAAATGGCCTAGGCTATAAGAAGATTGCCAAGACCCTGAAACTGAGCTGCAGAACGGTGGCCAAGCCCTGCAGCGGTTTAACAGGAGAGGTTCCACTGAGAACAGGCCTTGTGATGATCGAGTTCAGTGCACGTGCTCAGCGCCATATCCAGAGGTTGTCTTTGGGAAATAGACGTATGAGTGCTGCCAGCATTGTTGCAGAAGTTGAAGGGGTGGGGGATCAGCTTGTCAGTACTCGGACCATACGCCGCACACTGCATCAAATTGGTTTGCATGGCTGTCATCCCAGAAGGAAGCTACTTCTAAAGATGATGAACTAGAAAGCCCGAAAACAGTTTGCTGAAGACTAGGGTTGTCCCGATACCGATACTAGTATCGGTACCAATACCGAGCATTTGCCTGAGTACTTGTACTCGGGCAAATGTTCCTGATGCCTGATCCTATACTTGTACAGTCAGTGGTGATCGTGTGTGGGGGAGTTACAAGCACCGATTACCGCTGTATAGATTTAAAAGTTTGACAGCTGTTTCTCCGCTTCTCTCTCCCCCCCCCTCGCGCGGCTTTCAGTTGGTTTAAAATCAGCGGTGATCGGTGCTTGTAACTCCCCCACACACGATCACCGCTGATTGTCCCCATATCCTCCTCCAGCCCCCTCCATTTTGCTGCTGTCTCCCTCCATGCCGGCGTTCCCCTCCATGCCGGCGTTCCCCTCCATGCCAGCGTTCCCCTCCATGCCAGCGTTCCCCTCCATGCCGCCGTTCCCCTTCATGCTGCCGTCCCCCTCCCTGGCCCCCTCCATGCCGCTATTCCCCTTCATGCCGCCGTTCCCCTTCATGCTGCTGTTCCCCTCCATGCCGCCGTCCCCCTCCATGCCGCCGTCCCCCTCCATGCCGCCGTCCCCCTCCATGCCGCCGTCCCCCTCCATGCCGCCGTCCCCTTCCATGCCGCTGTCCCCCTCCATGCCGCCGTCCCCCTCCATGCTGCCGCCCCCCTCTGTGCTCCTCCTCCACCCCCTCAATCTGTCAGGATGGAGAGTGGAGGTAGGAGCCGGTAAATCCGGCTCCCTACTTGTCGGAATGTACAGAGTCAGTGATCACTGACTCTGTCCATTCACATAACTGAAACATCGTAAACTGTGTTTACAATGTTTCAGTTTGTGAATGGAAAGGAGCCGCTGTCTTCTCTTCATTCATTCATTCATTTCATTCATTTTCAGCGCAGCTGAGGCTGCTGAGAAAGGGACTGGGGAATCTGTGTCCTTAGTCCCTTTCCCTGTCTCAAAGGGGAGATGTCAGAGGTCTGTTAAGACCCCTGATATCTCACCTTAAGCCCCCCAACAGGGCTGAAAAAAAAAAAGAATAAAATAAAAATAAAATAAAAATTAATTGTAAAAAATAATAAATAAAAGAAAACGCACACACTGACACTGTCCACCCCCCCCCCCCCCTCATTAAAAAAAAAGAAAGCATTGTAAAAAATTATTAAATAAATAAAGTAAATTGTAAAAAAAAAAAAAAATTGTAAAAAAAAAATAAAAAAATATTGACACATGAGATTAAAAAAAAGTATCGGTATTCGGTATCGGCGAGTACTTGAAAAAAAGTATCGGTACTTGTACTCGGTCTTAAAAAAGTGGTATCGGGACAACCCTACTGAAGACAAGCAGACTAAGGCCATATTTGGTTCAGATGGTGTCAAGCATGTGTGGCAGCAACCAGATGAGGAATACAAAGACAAGTGTGTCTTGCCTAAAGTAAAGCATGGTGGTGGGAGTGTCACGGTCTCGGGCTGCATAAGTGATGCCGGCACTGGGGAGCTACAGATCATTGAGGGAACTATGAATGCCAAAATGTACTGTGACATACTGAAGCAGAGTATGATCCCCTCCCTTCAGAGACTGGGCCGCAGGTTCAGTATTTCAACATGGTAATGACCCCCAAACACACCTCCAAAATGACCACTGCCTTGCTAAAGAAGCTGAGGATAAAGGTGAAGGACTGGCCAAGCATGTCTCCAGACCTAAAGACTATTGAGCATCTGTGGGGCATCCTCAAACGGAAGGTGGAGGAGCGCAAGGTCTCTAACATCCTCCAGGTCCGTGATGTCGTCATGGAGGAGTGGAAGAGGATTCCAGTGACAACCTGTAAAGCTCTGGTGAACTCCATGCCCAAGAGGGTTAAAGCAGTGCTGGAAAATAATGGTGGCCACACAAAATATTGACACTTTGGGCTCAATTCAGACATTTTCACTTAGGGGTGTACTCACTTTTGTTGCCAGCGGTTTAGACATTAATGGCTGTGTGTTGCGTTATTTTGAGGGGACAGCAAATTTACACTGTTCTACAAGCTGTACACTCACTACTTTATATTGTAGGAAAGTGTCATTTCCTCAGTCTTGGCACATGAAAAGATATAGTAACATTTTTACAAAAATGTGAGGGGTGTACTCACTTTTGTGAGATGCTGTGTGTATGTGTAATATGCGCATGGTTTTCATAAAAAAAAATGAAGTACTCCATTTTTTTTTTCTGTTCTTAAAAAAAAAAAAAAGACAACACTTCCTGCATGTAGCAAAGTCTAAACACAGCAGACAACTTAAAGGAGCTCCAGGCTCTCCCCCCAAAATACTAAAGGAGATGATCAGAGACTGCGGACATGCTACAGGAGATGATCAGAGACTGCGGACATGCTACAGGAGATGATCAGGGACTGCGGACATGCTACAGGAGATGATCAGAGACTGCGGACATGCTACAGGAGATGATCAGAGACTGCGGACATGCTACAGGAGATGATCAGAAATGACATTAGAAAACACTTTTCCTTATTATGAAAATTGAAATTTTGCCCGAAAAGGTGAACTTAGCCTTTAATTTTGCATATAAAATATTTTCCTTTTGTAGATTTGGTTTATATTGCTGTTAATTTAAAATCTACTAAACATGCTTCACTGTGCCCAATGCCTCACACTGTGCCCAATGCCTCACTGTGCCCAATGCCTCACACTGTGCCCAATGCCTCACACTGTGCCCAATGCCTCGCACTGTGCCCGTGTCTCACTGTGCCCAATGCCTCACAGTGTCCAATGCCTCACTGTGTCCGTGCTTCAATGCCCCTACCTGATCGGCGGCGTCCCGGCGGCCATTCCACAGTATTCAAACGCCGCGCCTCCCGAGTCCTCGTCGTCTGTGATAGGCGGAACACTCAATTTCCCAGCATTCAGTGTTCCGCCTATCACGGACATCCGCCCATCCTCATAACACAGACGAAGATGAGAGGATGTCCGTGATAGGCGGAACACTGCCTCCTGTGAAATTGAGTGTTCCGCCTATCACAGACAACGAGGACTCGGGAGGTGCGGCTTTTGAACACTGCAATGGCCGCCGTCTGTCTGCATAACACGCTGTTCAGGTAGGCAGACGGCAGCTTGCAGTTTGTTAGTGTTACATTACATCTACTCGCGGCGGCTGCGGCGAGTAGATGTAATGGGGGCAACGCCGCCCAAGTAATGGGCGGGGCTAGACATCGATTATTAGGGTCGCCTGCATCGGTGCCGCATCGGGGACACCCGAATCGCGATGCAGCGATTAAATTCGGCACCCCTTATATCTATCATCTATCACCTAATACCATAGTAGAATGTAAAAATATAATCAAGATATGGTCTTAAGAACACGAGGATCAATGTGAATACGGACTGGGCTATTGATAATTAGTAAATATTTATTCAAAATATGGTCTCCAAAAGGAGCAATTTGACACTTCTGCCCAGCTAACAAATAATGTTGATTAAACATAATGATTATTATACATAAACATACCCTCTATCACATAAGTCAAGTATTATCACCAAGTATTATCTATGAGAAAACGTACAGTAAAGGTTATACACTGTAGTATCTTACAAATTTCCAAATAAAATACTAAAGGGTTTATTTCCCCTTTAACTCATTCGCCTCCAGGCCCTGCTCTTCACTTTTAAACTCTCCAGACCATTTTTGCAATTTTAACCATGTTTTTTTTATTTTTCACATATAGCTTTTAGAGTTTGGTAAAGACCCCCAAACCATACCTTTTATGAAAGTATAGGACTGGTTGAAAAAAAAACAAAAAAAAAAAAAACCTCCTACTGATTTCTTAGGTTTCACTGCAGACAAAAAATATTAGCAGACACAAACAGAACAAAATATGTTAATTTATTCTAAATCTAAAACGTATTAATTTTAATAGGCTACCCAAAACACACATAAATAGCACTAAAAAGGTACATATACATTTTTTTTTAATGCAGTGCACCACGATGCATGGTAATAAGTAACACATGGGGGCTGATTTACGAAACGTTTGCGCCATGAGTATCGGCGCATCTGCGTGCTCAATGGCTGTTTTGGTATTTACAAAACATTAGCGCCGGTAGCGCAGTGCTATTTCCCATTTACTATAGTGTTCTCGGCGGATGGGAGGAGGCGCTCAGTGCGCCACTATGGACCTGGCGCACGGCATCTTAAAATCTAAATATAAAGAAGCTGGAAGTGCCAATATAATGGGGGTGACATGGGGTGATGTGAGGAAGTGAAGTGACACCTGCCCAAGTAACAAATATGCCCAAAATAGAGTGAGAAAGTAACTTTTTCAGAACCAGCCCGCTGGGTCGGCAAGTACGATTAGAACTGCAAGGGTTTTTTTGTGCTCAGCAAGGGAATTTTACTCGTTCAAACGCGCCGGGACACTGCGCCGGCAAAATCTTAGTAAATGTCAGGTCACGTAAGTCAATTTGCATAAGTTGAACAGGCGCAGCTTTGAACTTGCCAGTGCGCCAGCAAAATTACATTTCTAAAGGAAAAAAAAAGGCATTTAAAAGCACCCGCGGCTATAATGAATTGTTGGTTCCCGGCAATATAGAGAAAAGTCATTGAAAGTCTTTGATAAAAACAAAAAAAAAAGCGTGGGGTCCCCACAAATTCCATTACCATGCCCTTCAGGTCTGGAATGGATATTAAGGGGAACCCTGCCGCAAATTTAAAAAAAATGCGCGTGGTTCCCCCAAATATCCATATCAGGCCCTTCAGATCTGGTATGGATTTTAAGGGGAACTCCACCCCAAATTTTAAAAAAAATGGCGTGGAGTTCCCCCCAAAAATCCACACCAGACCCTTATCCGAGCACGCAACCTGGCAGGCCACAGGAAAAGAGGGGGGGCGAGAGAGCGCCCCCCCTCCTGAACCGTACCAGGCCACATGCCCTCAACATGGGGAGGATGTCCCCCATGTTGATGGGGACAAGGGCCTCATCCCCACAACCCTTGCCGGTGGTTGTGGGGGTCTGCGGGCAGGGGCTTATCGGAATCTGGAAGACCCCTTTAACAAAGGGGACCCCCAGATCCCGGCCCCCCCCTGTGTGAAATGGTAATGGGGTACAAATGTACCCCTACCATTTCACAAAGAAAGTGTCAAAAATTTCAAAAATGACAATAGCCGGTTTTTGACAATTCCTTTATTAATGTCTTCTCCTTTCTTCCATCTTCTTCTTCCATCTTCTTCTTTTCTCCATTCGGGTTTCTTCCTCCATCTTGTTCTTCATCTTCCTCTTCATCTTCATCTTCCTTCTTCTTTCGGTGTTCTCGTCCGCATCTTGCTCCGGCTTCTTGTTCCCCTTCTTCTTTCTTCGGCCTCTCCGTTTGAATTTGAGGTTCCCGCTGTGTGACGCTTCAGTTCTTCAGTTCTCCTCTGTGTCCGCTGCCCCCCTCTGACACCACGGGAAAGTCCCCGTGAAATCCATGTGCGTCAGAGGGGGGCGGGGTCACCGGGTGGCAGTGGACCAAGAGGAGAACTGAAGAACTGAAGCGTCACACAGCGGGAACCTCCAATTCAAGCGGAGCGGCCGAAGAAAGAAGAAGGGGAACAAGAAGCCGGAGCAAGATGCGGACGAGAACACCGAAAGAAGAAGGAAGATGAAGAGGAAGAGGAAGATAAAGAACAAGATGGAGGAAGAAACCCGAATGGAGAAAAGAAGAAGCTGGAAGAAGAAGATGGAAGTAGAAGAAAGAAGAAGATGGAAGAAAGGAGAAGACATTAATAAAGGAATTGTCAAAAACCGGCTATTGTCACTTTTTTTACACTTTCTTTGTGAAATGGTAGGGGTACATTTGTACCCCATTACCATTTCACACAGGGGGGGCGGGATCTGGGGGTCCCCTTTGTTAAAGGGGTCTTCCAGATTCCGATAAGCCCCCCGCCCGCAGACCCCCACAACCACCGGGCAAGGGTTGTGGGGATGAGGCCCTTGTCCCCATCAACATGGGGACATCCTCCCCATGTTGAGGGCATGTGGCCTGGTACGGTTCAGGAGGGAGGGGGGCCGCTCTCTTGTCCCCCCCTCTTTTCCTGCGGCCTGCCAGGTTGCGTGCTCGGATAAGGGTCTGGTGTGGATTTTTAAGGTGACTCCCACGCTATTTTTTTTTAAGTTTGGCGGGGGGTCCCCTTAAAATCCATACCAGACCTGAAGGGCCTGGTAATGGAATTTGGGGGACCCCACACATTTTTTTTTATTTTTCAAAGACTTTCAATGACTTTTATCTGTATTGACAGGAACCAGCAATTCATTACAGCCGCGAGTACTTTTAAATGACTATTATTTTACTTTAGAAATGTCATTTTGCTCTCGAACTGTTATAAACATGGAAAACATGCGCTACTTTACAGGCATACTATAGACACCTCCCAGGTATGATATTTAGGGCCAGTTCACACCGGATGCAGTGCAGTGCATTTTTTTGATGCATGAAAAACGCAAAGAAAGATGATCACATTAATGCCAATGGCATAGTTCACACCACTGCAGTCCGTTCCAGTGCGTTTCAGAAAGGAAAAAAAAATTGGTCATGCTGCATTTTTTAGGTACAGAACTGTACTGGACCGCAGTAAAACACATCAAAAACGCAACGGAACGTACCAAAAACGCACTGGAATGCACCGGAACGCACCTAAATGCACCAAAGACGCACTGCAACACACTTGTCCTAAGTGAAAAGAGGGGGGAAAAAAACACTGGACTGCATCAAAAACGCATCAAAAATGCACTGGAACGTGTCAAAAACGCACATGCAGAAAAGCACCTGGAACGCATCCAGACTGCGTTTCTATGGTGTGAACTAGGGCCAGTTCACACCATAGAAACGCAATCCGGATGCGTTCCAGGTGCTTTTTTGCATGCACGTTTTTGATGTGTTCCAGTGCATTTTTGGTACGTTTTTGATGCAGTCCAGTGCTTTTTTTTCACCCCTCTTTTTTATTAACCATAGATAAGGACAAGTGTGTTCCAGTGCATGTTTGGTGCATTTAGGTGTGTTCCGGTGCGTTCCGGTACGTTTATTATGCGTTTTGCTGGAACGCACTGGAACAAACACTGCCATTTAGAACCATATAACCAACTTTCCATGCATTTTTGATGCATAAAAAACGCAATGGACTGCATGTGGTGTGAAATGGCCCTTAAGCAATTTGGCATATTTAAAGGCACTTCTCCTTGTTTTGTTTTTGGTGTTGTCCAAATTGGTGACATTGATATATGTCCCTTAGGGTGGGACCTGGGCCCCCATTTTAAGGCCAATGACTCGAAGATAAGCCAGCCAAGTGGGGACTAGCAAAATTAACAAGTCAGTTCCCATAGACTGCAATGGTATTTGTTGGTAGGGGGGGGGGTTGTCCCATCTCTAATTTTGTAACATGCTGGATGATGTGCTTAATTTTGGACGGGGGGGGGGTATTTTCTGCTAGCTGCATTTGTGTTGTTCTGAGCATGCCCATGCAGTTAGTTTTTTTGTTTGGTGCTTTTTGTGTGTGAACAGCACCTGGATATTTCTGGGCATGCTCAAAGTGTTTTTATGGGTTAGTAATTGAAGGACATCCTTAACAGGTGTACCCACTTTGAAGTTCAGTCTCTACATTGGGTGAACTTGCATTTTGGGTGTTTCATGGACTGTGCATGTGTTTTCAATTGCCTCATTAGCTCACAAACCTATGTTATATAAAGCTTGCAGATAGCATCCTCTCCCTTGCCCTGAAAAGAGGCAAGTGTGTGTGTGTGTGTCCGGCAAAAAGTACATTTTGGTGTCCTTATCGAGTTTGTAACACATGTATTTTATTTGTTATGTCTTTGCAAAACAGGTGTTTGTTTTACTTTTGTGGATTGTATTTTTTTGTGTGGGGGAAATGTTCCCCTGAAATACAGCTGATTGGCATGTCAAAACAAAACAGGTGTGATTTATCTACCCTGGTGCCTTCATGCTAGCATATGCATGCATTGTGTGCTGCCATGGATAATCACCAGGAAATGAAAAATACAGAGCGGTAAGTATTCATTTTTCCTTTTTACTGCAGTGGTTCTCAACCTCAGTCCTCAAGTACCCCCAACAGGACATGTTTTGTGAATTTATCTTATCGAGAATTGCTGTCCAAAATACAAAACCATTGACTGTGATTTAAAGCACATGTGCAAGATGAAGGAAAACCTGAAAACATGGCCTGTTGGGGGTACTTGAGAAGCACTGATTTAGAGCACTGCACTTAAAAATAGCTCAAGGCAATACGATTCTAATTGTGGGCATTTTGAGGGAAACAAAGTAAGTGTTAGAACCCCTGCTTGTTTTTTTTTTTTTTAGGTTGGGATTTGTGTCCCCTTTTAGTAAAATTGCCTTCACTTCCTATCACACAGCTAAACAGGAAGTGAAGGTAAAACCCTACTAATGTCTTTTCTTGGGGACACACAGATCAATCTAACTAGTGTCCCCATTAAGCAAATTGCACTCTAGCACTTTGTTGTGTACACCCCAAATCATTGGTTAGTTTGGGGCTTAGTAAAGACAAATCCACTCTGCAGTAAAAGTGTAGCTGCTGAAAATATGAGAGGAAGCACTGGTGATTGTAACATCCAATCATGTAAAAGCAAAGATGGTGTTTTTTTTGGTTTGCTTGCATGTCCCCCTCGGATATCCAGCAAGTGCACTTGTAGTGCAAAGTAGATTTGCCTTTAGTAAATAAACCCCAAAGTCCAAAATACCTAATAATTTTGGGTGTACCCTGCAAAATGCTGGAGTGCAATGTACATAATGGGGAAAGTATTTAGATCAGGGGCCTCAAACTGGCGGCCCTCCAGCTGTTGTGAAACTACAACTCCCAAAAGACATTGCAAGGCTGACAGTTACAAGCATGACTCCCACAGGCAGAGGCTTGATGGGACTTGTAGTTTTGCAAAAGCTGGAGGGCCACTAGTTTGAGACCACTGATTTAGATTGACCTGTGTGTCCCCCAAGGAAAGACATTGGTAGGGATGTGACAGGAAGTGAATTATTTGGAAGGATAAAGTGGCCAAATTTGGGAGTTGTCTTCACCCTATCAGGGGTGCAGACATCCCCAAAAACTGTCTAGACTTCTAATCCCTCTGCACTCTATCCCAAGCAAAAATAAGAAAGGATTTCATTTAGTTTAACTTTGCAAAGACACATTCCTAAGTTGAATTGTGATGCATGTCAATGGCCCATTTAGACCCTCTTTAATCACTTGAGATCAGCACTATAACTGATCGACGGCCACAGCACAGTTCTCAATTGCCGGGAGTCCGTCAATAGACGTCCTCCTCTTCGCACGCGCGCTGTGGTCACCGAGTCACTGAGACTTGGGTGATGACAGATCCGAGTAAGGGGCCGATCCCTGCCCTTTACCATGTGTTCAGCTGTCAGCCAATGACAGCTTATCACGTGATGTAAACAAAAGCTGGGTAATGGTTTTTCCTGGTGCCTCCATGGCAGCATACCTGTGATAGAGCTCTGCCTCGACTCCTCCTTCAGGACTAGTGAATAGCATAAATTAAAGGCATAGTCCCTCCCCCAACATTCTCCTTTCTCCTTTTTTCCTCATACCTTCTTGTGCTGGTGAAGAGTAGCAGTATGTCCATACCTCTGCAGTCGGCAGCTTCCGCCGGGTTTAGCCTTTCCTGTGCGCAGTCCCTGTTCTTGGGCCGCTCACAGCGCTGATAAGACTGGGAACCCCTCTGTGGATCTGTTGGGGTCATTTTGCAGAGTTTCCTCACAGGAACGCAGTCTGCTATCACATCCATGATGAATGCAGTGGAAGTCGCAAAAGGATCAGCTCCATCTTCCCAGGCTGGTGGTTTCCATTTTTTATTACAGGCATTTGTGTTTTTCGCCTTACTTTTCCTCTCTTCCCCCTTCCTCCCCTTTCCTTTGCTTGCTAGGCGCCTTCAAATGATTATTGTCTTACTTTTTTGTTCCTTTAAAACTGTGCAACTGGATAGGGCAGGTGTCTCTCTGTGCAACAACATTGTGGTGCTTATTTCCGGGTTCGGGGGGGCTACAGGTGCTCTGTACGTCCCGCCAGGTAGGAGAGTGTCATGGCACGGCGTCCTCGCCGCCGTCTGCGCATGCGCGATTCGGGAGTGATACAGAGCCGTCGTTTCTTGGCTCTCTGTACTGGGCGACGCTGGATCTTCTGCGCGTGCGCATGCACGGTCGCTTGGTTCAGTGGAAGCCATCTTGGATTCTGGAAAGAAGGCTAGATTTGCCCTTTTTTTCAATCAATTCCAAATGGTGGTTTATGGGATTAGCCCACGCACCTTGAGCCTATTTAGGTTCAGATTCAGGGATTGCTGTCAGAGTCTCCTCAGCTGTGCCCTGCTAGGTCTCTCTGATGCTGCTTTGTGGTAGGTACTTTTTATTTTTTCTCCAAAAAAAAAAATGTTGCCGATCAAAAATTTTTATGTTAAAAAAATAAAAATGACGATATAAAAATGTTTATCTTTAAAAAAAAAAAAAAAAAAGATGACGATATAAAAATGTTTGTTAAAAAAAAATAATTAAAAAAAAAAGGATGCCAAAAACTGATTCTTTTCCCTTTCTTACTATATTTCCGGAGCTGATCCTTGTGCCCAACTCCGCAATGAGTCATTCATCTCGCAGCAAAGATCCTCACACTTCTATTAGGTATGTGACCAACTATACGTGAGTATTAAAAAAAAAAAAAAAAAGTGCGCTCACTGGTCTAGCGTGAGTTCCTTACATCGTAGCCCTACCCACTCCAAGGGGTCCCGCTCATCAGGGCGTAGGTCCCATTCTTCACATCGTAGATCAGAGAGGTCAAGATCCAGAGGACATGATCGGTCCCCCTCTCCTAGGACCTATAGAAAGAGAAATGCTGGACATGTGGGGCTACACTGCTACCAGACAGAGTGGTCTGTAAGGACTGTTTTACGGACTATGCGTCCAACCGCGAGCTAGAAAATCAGCACGCTGTAGATCTGCTCAAGCGAACAATGAAGGACTCCTTCTCTGAGCTTTTGGCTTTGGTCCCCGCTCAACTACTTCAGCAGATATCCCAGGTTCAGGATATAGAACCTAATCTCCCTGGTCCGTCAGCAGTCAGTACACCTCTGCCGCCGTCAGGCCGACCAGCTAGAGATTCACCACCTGAAGACTCTTCAGAGGAATCAGAACCTTCTGGCTTCAGTCTCTCCTTGGTAAAGCCATTCATCCAGGCAGTCAAAACTGCAATCGCCTGGAAAGACGCAGAATAGCCTCCCCAAGAGTCTACAAGCTACTTCCCATTCCTCAGATGGGCGAGATTAGTCAAGTCATTCAGAAGGAATGGTCAAAGACTGATAAACTATATACCCCCTACCAGAGTCTGGAACGCAGTCACCAAACTCCATGCCAGTGGTAGACGCGTCGGTGGTGCGACTCGCAAAAAATATAACTTTGCCAATGGAGGATTCCGCTTACTTCAAAGACCCTCTAGACAGGTGAATCGACCTGGAGCTGAAGAGGAGCTACTTAGCCCCGGAAGCAGCATGTAAGCCAGCTATTGCCCTCACATCAGTATCAAATGCCATAAGATCTTGGACAGATAATATTGAGACGGCTTTGCGTCAGGATGTCCCGATGGAGGATATAACTAAGTCCTTAGAAGAGCTTAGATTGTCGGCAGACTTTGCCTGCGTAGCGGCCATTGACACGATCAGGTGGTCGGCAAGATCCATGTTGCATTCAGTGATGGCGAAGAGGGCCTTGTAGCTGAAACCCTGGATGGCTGACTTATCCTCCAAACAAAATGGGTGCAAAATCCCGTTTGATGGGAAAGCACTATTCGGAGACAAAATGGATAAAGCTATCTCCAGGCTGTCAGGAGGGAAGTCTGGTATGCTTCCACAGGACAGAAGTAGGCGAAGATTCAGAGGTGGTTCCTCTAGGTTCTGCCAGTCAAACCCAAGGGATTTTAGGCAGTCGAGACAGCCCAGAGACAACAAAAGACCTTGGAAAGGTACTCAGGGATCCTTTTTGAACAGGAAGATGAAAGCCCTTCCGGCTCCACAGGAGCAGAAGCAGTCTTTTTTTTTTTTACACCAGAGTAGCCCAGGCACTCCCGGTGGGAGCCAGGCTAAAGTTTTTTACCCCAGTCTGGGCCACCCGCTGCCACGACCCCTGGGTTCTGTCAACAATTCAGTGGGGGCACTTTTGGAATTTTTCTCACCCCCCTACCTCGGAACTCTTTCAAAGGACAGAGATTCCATCCTCTCCACTGAAGGCTCAAGCTCTGAAAAACTTCCTAACGTCACTCCAGCTTCAGGGGGCGGCTGTTCCGGTTCCCTTGGCAGAGCGCTTCACAGGCTTTTACTCCACCCTATTTCTGGTCCCAAAGAGGACAGGTGGGTGGAGGCCTGTGATAGACCTAAAGAGGCTCAACCGGTATATCCGCCCCGAAAGCTTCAAAATGGAGTCCCTGCAGACGATTATTCAGACAGTCCAGCCATCAGATTGGATGATTTCGGTCGATCTACAGGATGCATACCTACATGTTCCAATTCTACCTGCATTTCAAAAATACCTGAGATTTGCAGTGGGATGGACCCACCTACAGTTTCAAGCACTGCCTTTCGGTCTGTGTACCTCTCCCAGGGTGTTCACCAAGATACTAATATCTGCTTTGGTTCCCCTGCGGGAGAGGGGCTTGAGGATATACCACTACTTGGACGACATCCTACTCCTAGCAAGCAATCCGGATCAGTTGGTATGTCACCGGGACATTCTTCTACAGTCCCTAAAAAGAGCTAGGGTGGCTGGTGAATTCTGACAAGTCAACTAACGCCAACACAGCAGATAATCTACACGCAATGTTCGACACTCAGGTGGGGACAGTGTCATTACCACCGCCGAAGGCAAGGATTGTCATCCAGAGAATGATTAAAGTTATCCGGAGCCCATATCTGACGGCTTCACAATGCCTGAGCCTCATTGGCACAATGTCTTCCTATATACCCATGGTTCCTTGGGCACATTGGCACTTTAGGTATTTCCAGACTGGTTTCTTGGCGCAGTGGAAGAAACAACGACTATCTCAGACGATCCTGCTGACGGGGAAAAATGCGCAGGAGCCTTCACTGGTGGACAGTTCCCGGAAAACCTCTCCAAGCCTCATCACCTGGGCTCCCTTCCTTGGATCACAATTACGTCCAATGCAAGCAGACAGGGCTGGGGAGCCCATTGCGGGAAAACCAGAATACAGGGGAGATGGTCATGCACCACCCAGGGAGTGGTATCAAACATCTTGGAGATGAGGGCAGCCTTCTTGGCACTGACCTCTTTGGCACCCCAAATCAGAGGCCAGAGAATACTCCTACGCCTAGACAACAGGGCAGCTGTCGCTTATCTGCAGAAGCAGGGAGGCACTCGCAGCAGGTCACTCCTCAAGGAGGTAGAGCCGATCATGCTCTGGGCGGAGCAGAACCTGTAGGCGATGTATCTGCCAGGCAGGTTGAACACGGAAGCAGACACATTATCCAGAAACTTCCTGGACAACAACGAGTGGGCTCTCCACCCCCATGTCTTCCTTTAGATTGCCAACATATGGGATCCCCCTCAGGTAGATCTGTTCACCTCCCCGAAGAATGCCAAGCTGGACAGGTTCTTCTCTCAGCTGCCGCATCCACAAGCCGAGGCAGTGGATGCCCTGTCATGTCCCTGGAGGTTCACCACGGAATATGCCTTTCCTCCAAGGCCATTAATATTCAAATTCCTCCTGAGGCTCCTCAGGGAGCCAGTCCAGGTGGTGGCAGTACTTCCGTATTCCGCCTCAGTGTGGGCTCTCCAATCAAGATCCCTCCTTTCCCTCAACTTCTGTCGCAGGGCAGTCTAGTTCATCCAAACCCTCAGAAGTTGAATCTTCAAATCTGGAGGTTGAGAGGCGAAGGTTCGAGTCCCTAGGGTGTTCTGCAGGAGTCATATCAACCCTTCTAAAAGCTAGGAAGCCAGCAACTAATGCCATATATTCAAAAATATGGGACAAGTTCTTGTCATTTGTTTCCGGAAATGGATTTGATCCAATCCTTCCTTCTACATCTCATGTTCTAGGATTCCTTCAGA
This sequence comes from Rana muscosa, assembly GCA_029206835.1. NCBI lineage: Eukaryota > Metazoa > Chordata > Amphibia > Anura > Ranidae > Rana > Rana muscosa. The sequence continues at coordinate 562,460,359 of CM055116.1, read as the reverse complement.
CAGGACTTGGTCTGAGCTCTCTCAAAGTGCAGGTAGCAGCAATCTCTGCTGCAACAAATAAGAGATTGGCGGAGGATCCTTCAGTAGTCACTTTCCTCAGAGGTATATTGAAGATTCGCCCTCCTGTCAGATGATCATTTCCTAAGTGGGATCTGTCCCTAGTCCTGGAAGTTCTATCTGACCATCCCTTTGCTCCAGTGGAACAAGTAACAATATGAAACCTGACACTAAAGACGGCTTTCCTGCTAGCCATTACATCTGGCAGAAGAATCTCGGAACTTCACTCTTTAGGGATAGGTGACGACCACATCTCCTTCTCCCCAGACAGAGTGGAACTTCGTCCCCTTCGGGGGTTCACACCAAAGGTTGCTACTCCAAGCCACCTGTTGGAACCCTGGGCACTACCAGTGTTTACAGACACGGATTCAGAGCCTTGTCACGAACTGGATGTATCCAGAGTGCTCAGGGCCTACCTAGAAGCCACCGGCCCCTTCAGAAATTCTGAGAGACTTTTCATCGTACCGTTCGGTAAATACAGGGGCAAAGAAGCTTCCATCAGAACTCTGGCATCTTGGGTTGTAAAGTTTAATCCAGAAGGCCTACAGGGTGAAGAATATGGAGCCTCCATCTCGAGTGAATGCTCATTCTACAAGGGCAGTCTCAGCTTCCTGGGCAGCAAGGGCTAATGTTTCATTGGAGACGGTGTGCAGGGCCGCCACCTGGTCTTCTCACCATACGTTCCTCAGACACTACCATATTGATCCAGGAGCGCTCACGACTGTTGAGTTTGGAAGGAGGGCAGTTCAGGCTGCTATGTCCTCTTCTAATTAAACATTTATTGTTAAGCAATTATCCCACCCATGTCAGCTAGTTATTTATCACAGGTATGCTGCCATGGAGGCACCAGGAAAACGGAAAATTGTATCATACTTACCAGTAATTTTCCTTTCCTGGTGCCTATCCATGTGTCAGGGTCACCTGTGGCCAGGTGACAGATGCACACCGTAGGGGGACAGGAGTGCACCGCGAGGTAGTGAACCCTATGGCTGGCTTCTGTGGATAGGAAACTGGGTGGTTGTGGAAAGCGGGACCAGAGGAGCACAACCGGGATCCCAACGGAAGCGAGAGCCAAGATTCCCCAGGGCGCGGAGTCTAAGACCCAGCTGGTCTTCTCCAGGGCCTCTAGTGGTGAGGATGTTACGCTGCAGGCTGGGACCAGGTCGCGGCCCCTGGAGTTTCCTAGCTCACGCCCCGTAGGATAAGGGGAAGCAGCAGCACACGATAGAGAGAACCGAATAACAAGCCGAAGGTCAGAGGCCACAAGCAGACAAGGATAACGAAGAACGAGCCGAAGGTCAAGGGTCACGAGCAGACAGGGATGGTCGGGGACAAGCCAATAACGTAACAGAGAGACAGACGTAGCACACGGCAGGCAGGAACCCAAACACACAATGCCTAACAAACACGTTGATCAGCCAAGCAGGCTTGCAGTGCACAGGTTAATATAGTGTTCTGTGATAGGGCCTGGGGTGGAGTCAGGCTGGGAGGAGATTATAAAGGAAGCCAGGTGAAAGGGCTCAGGCCTCTAAGATGAACACATGGGAAGGAAGGTAAGCTGACAGACAAACACTACTGCATATCCATGACACCATGGCAGCATACGCTCCCACCCTCGGTATTCTATATTACAGAGAATGTTGGGGGAGGGACTATGCCTTTAATTTATGCTATTCACTAGTCCTGAAGGAGGAGTCGAGGCGGAGCTCTATCACAGGTATGCTGCCATGGATAGGCACCAGGAAAGGAAAATTACTGGTAAGTATGATACAATTTTCCGTTTTGTTTTATCCTTGTGCTGACAGCGTGAGCATAAAAAAAGGCAATCACCGGCTTATGTGCAAGGGACATGGGGCCCGAAGAGGAAGAGGCAATTCTGCGTCATCTGTGACAATCAGTAGCCCCTGCCAGTGCCACCTATTAATGCTCACCACTGGTGCCAATCAGTGCCACCTAGCAGTGCTGTCTATCAGTGCCCATCACTGCCAACTATCATTGCCACCTAGCAGTGCCACTTCTCAATGCCCACCAGTGCCAACTAGCAATGCCACCACTCAGTGCCCACCCTTGCCACCTTATCGGTGCCCATCAGTGCAGCCCATCAGTGCAGTCTCATCAGTGTACATCAATGAAGGAAAAAAATTACCTTTTTTCGAAATTTTCGAAATATTAACCACTTCCCTACCACCCACCGTCAAATGACGTCCTTGGCTTTGTGCGGTGACATCTGAATGATGCCTGCAGTTGACATCTGGTGCTTCTCCAGGCTATCCTGTGCCATCTGGGGCTCGGAGAACGAATTGGCCGGCGCCGGATGGGAAGCATAGAGATGACTGGTGACCATCTGGTCACCAGTCATCTCTATGACCGTCGGAGGCCCGGGCGCAACGTCATGACATCAGGCCGGGTTCCCGTATGTAAACAAAGCCGTGATCTCGGCTGTCAACATGAGATCGGTGAATTTTTTTGACCAATCTCATGCTTTCCAGCCTGGAGGAGAGATGTGGGGTCTTATTGACACTGCATCTCTCCATAAAGAGGACCTGTCACAATAGATTCATATTACAAGGGATGTTTACATTCCTTGTAATAGGAATAAAAGTGATCAAAAAAACAAAAAAGTTAAAAAAAGAGTAAGAAATACAAAAAAGTTAAAAACGAAAAAAATAATAATAAAAAAAAAAAAACGCCCACTCCTCATAAGCGAACACACACGTAAGTCCCGCCCACATATGTAAACGCCGTTCAAACCACACATGTGAGGTATTGCTGCGTGCGTTAAAACGAGTGCAACAATTCTAGCACTAGACCTCCTCTGTAATGCGAAAATGGTAACGTGTAAAAAAATTTAAAGCATCGCCTAGGGAGATTTTTAAGTACTGAAGTTTGGTGTCATTCCATGAGTGTGCGCAATTTTAAAGCGTGACATGTTAGGTATCTATTTACTCAGCATAACAACATCTTTCACATTATCCCAAAAAATTGGGCTAACTTTACTGTTTTGTAATTTTTTTAAATTCATGAATCCATTTTTTTACCAAAAAAAGGCGTTTGCAAATTTATTGCGCAAATACCGAGCAAGATAATAACCACCATTTTATTCCCTAGGGTGTCTGCTAAAAAAACATATATAATGTTTTGGGTTTTGAAGTAATTTTATAGCCATAAATTTATGATTTTTACATGAAGGAGAGAAGTGTCAGAATAGGCCCAGTGCTGAAGTGGTTAAAATATCCCAATTTTTTTTTTTTAAGTCGGTCTTTTGTATTTATATAAAAAAAAAAACCCAGAGGTGATCTAATAGCACCAAAAGAAAGCTCTATTTGTGTGCCAAAAAATAATACATTTTCATTGGGTTACAGTGTTGTATGAGCACGCAATTGTCATTCAAAGTGCATCAGCGCTGAAATTTGAAAATTGGTCTGGGCAGGAAGGGGGTTTAAGTGCCCAGTGCGCAAGTGGTTAATATAAGGCTACATGCACACGGACATTTTTCCAGCCGCTTGTTTGAGCGTTTTTTGCAGCTTAACCACTTAACGACCGCTCACTGTATATATACGTCGGCAGAATGGCACCGACAGGCACAATCACGTAGAGCATATGTGATTGCCTTTGTATAGTTGGGGGGTCCAATCGGACCCCCCTCCTATACAGTGAGCGGTGGCTAAGTGTCCGGGAGCGTTCCGGGATGAGGGGGCAGCCATTCGTTTCCGGCCACCCCCTCGCGATCGCTCCCGGCGAATGGAAATGCCCCCTCTGTCTGTGTCAGACAGAGGAAGCAGGAGGAAGTGATGTGATCTCTGGTGCGGCGCTCACATATCCCGAGCGCCGTACAAGAGAAGACATCAGGTCAGTGCACACAACACTACACTGACACCAGGACACATAGGGACATAAATCGCCCCCCCCCAGACACCCCAGATCACCCCCCAGCCCCCAGTCACAGTGTCACTGATTGCAGTGACCATTTATTTAGTGATCACTGCAATCAGTGACATTTGTGACTGTAAAAGTGTCACCAAAGTTTAGTCTTAGGTCCAGTGTAGCCCCCTAACCCCCCCTAATAAAGGTTTAACCCCCTGATCACCCCCCAGATAACCCTTTCACCCCTATCACCACTGTCGCTAAGCGATCATTTTTCTGATCGCTGTCTTAGCGTCAGTGATGCCGATCGGCAGCCAGTAATTTTTTTTAGGTTTGCGGCATGTTTTTATAGCGTCAGGTACCCCAATATATTATCTAATAAAGGTTTAACCCCCTTGATCGCCCCCCAGGTAACCCTTTCACCCCCTATCACCACTGTCACTAAGCGATCGTTTTTCTAAACGCTGTCTTAGTGTCGGTGATGCAGATCGGTAGCCGGTAATTTTTTTTAGGTTCGCCGCAGGTTTTTATAGCGTCAGGTACCCCAATATATTATCTAATAAAGGTTTAACCCCCTTGATCGCCCCCCAGGTAACCCTTTCACCCCCTATCACCACTGTCACTAAGCGATCGTTTTTCTAAACGCTGTCTTAGTGTCGGTGATGCAGATCGGTAGCCAGTAATTTTTTTTAGGTTCGCCGCATGTTTTTATAGCGTCAGGTACCCCAATATATTATCTAATAAAGGTTTAACCCCCTTGATCGCCCCCCAGGTAACCCTTTCACCCCCATCACCACTGTCGCTAAGCGATCATTTTTCTAAACGCTGTCTTAGTGTCGGTGATGCAGATCGGTAGCTGGTAATTTTTTTTAGGTTCGCCGCAGGTTTTTATAGCGTCAGGTACCCCAATATATTATCTAATAAAGGTTTAACCCCCTTGATCGCCCCCCAGGTAACCCTTTCACCCCCTATCACCACTGTCGCTAAGCGATCGTTTTTCTAAACGCTGTCTTAGTGTCGGTGATGCAGATCGGTAGCCAGTAATTTTTTTTAGGTTCGCCGCATGTTTTTATAGCGTCAGGTACCCCAATATATTATCTAATAAAGGTTTAACCCCCTTGATCGCCCCCCAGGTAACCCTTTCACCCCCATCACCACTGTCGCTAAGCGATCGTTTTTCTAAACGCTGTCTTAGTGTCGGTGATGCAGATCGGTAGCTGGTAATTTTTTTTTAGGTTCGCCGCAGGTTTTTATAGCGTCAGGTACCCCCATATATTATCTAATAAAGGTTTTAACCCCCTGATTGCCCGTAGTTAACCCTTTCACCATTGATCACCATATAAGTGTTACGGGTGACGCTGGTTAGTTAGTTTGCTTTTTATAGTGTCAGGGCACCCGCCGTATATAACCCAATAAAGGTTTAACCCCCTGATCGCCCGGCGGGTGATATTAATTAGGTTTTAGCGTCAGAGAGGGTCTGCGTCACACCCCAGGCAGCGTCAGGTTAGTGCCAGTAATGCTAACACCCACGCGTGAAGCATACACCCCCCTTAGTGGTATAGTATCTGAACAGATCAATATCTGATCTGATCAGATCTATACTAGCGTCCCCAGCAGTTTAGGGTTCCCAAAAACGCAGTGTTAGCGGGATCAGCCCAGATACCTGCTGGCACCTGCGTTTTGCCCCTCCGTCCAGCCCAGGCCACCCAAGTGCAGTATCGATCTATCACTGTCACTTACAAAACAAAAACACACATAACTGCAGCGTTCGCAGAGACAGGCCTGATCCCTGCGACTCCAGTGCTGTAGGAGGTGATTTTACCACCACAGTTAAAAAAAAAAAAGCAAATATGCCGAAGCATTGGGGCAGCAGGGGCGGAGGAGCGATTTTGCTCATAATGCCGCGTACATACGGTCGAAATTCCGACGGAGGCTTGCCCGTGGAAAAGTCCGACCATGTGTGTGCGGCATAACTTTTTTGCGGGAGGATGCCCCCATGCTTCGGCATATATAAATGGTGCGTGTATGCCCATCATTGGAAGTGGGTGGATGAAGGGCGGTATTCTAATGGTGGGCATACCCACCGATCAATCTCTTTTTTCGTTCAGCCAACTGGCTGCATGAAAAAAAAAGATTACAATACATGTCCAACAAGGACCAGCAACGTACTGGTATGTTGCTGGACTTTGAATGTTTATACCAGAATGATGCCTGCGGGTTTAGGTATCATCTTGGTATCATTCTTTTCAGCCAGCGGCCGGCTTTCATGTAAAAGCAATCCTAGCGGCTAATTAGCCTCTGGACTGCTTTTACAAGCAGTGGGAGGGAATGCCCCCCCCCCGGATATAAAAAGCGCCATTGGGAAATTGGGAAAGCATTTTATCACACCTATCTTGGTGTGGTCAGATGCTTTGAGGGCAGAGGAAAAATCTAGGGTCTAGAAGACCCCAGTTTTTTCAAAAAAAGAGTACCTGTCACTACCTATTGCTATCATAGGGGATATTTACATTCCCTGAGATAACAATAAAAATGATAAAAAAAAATAAAAATACTTGGAAGGAACAATTTAAAAATAAAAAAGCAAAATTAATAAGAAAAAAAAAAGAAAAAAAAAAAAAGCGCCCCTGTCCTGCCCTGCTCGGTCTGGCGTCATATGTAAACAGCAATTGCACCATGCATGTGAGGTATCACCGCGAAGGTCAGATCGAGGGCAGTCATTTTAGCAGTAGACCTCCTCTGTAAATCTACTGGGGTAACCTGTAAAGGCTTTTAAAGGCTTTTAAAAATGTATGTAGTTTGTCGCCAATGCGCGTTTGTGCGAAATTTTAAAGCATGTCGTGTTTGGTATCTATGTACTCGGCCTAAGATCATCTTTTTTATTCCATCAAACATTTGGGCAATATAGTGTGTTTTAGTGCATTAAAATTAAAAAAAGTGTATTTTTTAACCCAAAAAATGCGTTTGAAAAATCACTGCGCAAATACTGTGTAGAAAAAAAAAATGCAACACCCACCATTTTAATCTGTAGGGCCTTTGCTTTAAAAATATATATAATGTTTGGGGGTTCAACATAATTTTCTTGCAAAAAAAAAATGTTTTCATGTAAACAAAAAGTGTCAAAAAGGGCTTTGTCTTCAAGTGGTTAGAAGAGTGGATGTAAGCTTCCTAATGTTGTGTATAAAATGCCAGAACAGTTCAAACCCCCCCCAAATGACCCCATTTTGGAAAGTAGACACCCCAAGCTATATACTGAGAGGCATGTCGAGTCCATTGAATATTTTATATGTTGACACAAGTTGCGGAAAAACAACAATTTTTTTTTTTTTTTTGCACAAAGTTGTCACTAAATGATATATTGCTCAAACATGCCATGGGCATATGTGGAATTACACCCCAAAATACATTCTGTTGCTTCTCCTGAGTACGGGGATACCACATGTGTGAGACTTTTTGGGAGCCTAGCCACGTACGGGACACCAAAAACCAAGCACCGCCTTCAGGCTTTCTAAGGGTGTAAATTTTTGATTTCACTTCTCACTGCCTATCACAGTTTCGGAGGCCATGGAATGCCCAGATGGCACAAACCCCCCCCCCCCCAAATGACCCCATTTTGGAAAGTAGACACCCCAAGCTATTTGCTGAGAGGTATTGTGAGTATTTTGCAGATCTCGCTTTTTGTCACAAAGTTTTGAAAATTGAAAAAAAATAAATAAATATTGTGACAGCAGGAAGGTAAAGTCACCTGGTTGCATCCAGGGGGGTAGATATATTTCGCCCAGATTCAGGCTTTACGCTGACTTATACAGCTAGGTGGAGAGTTGTATAAGCCCAGCTGAGACTAGTGGGCTCATGGATGACTCATACCTCTAGGGAGAGGGCTGGGCGTCGTGCAGACAGGGAGTTGATGAGACCAGCTGAACCTTGTCAGCTCATTTAGGCCTCTATAAGAAACTCCCAGATTCATTAGATGTTAGCTCATGCCTGGAAGCAGACCTGTGTGGACTGTCTAGGGAGAGTGAACCCCTGTGCGGTGAGAGAAAGCCTGTGTGGCTATATTTTGCTTGGACATTTAAAACCAGGGACTAGGACAGCACTAGGCTGATCCCAGTTGTTAGTTAGGAAACCTGTATGTTTAGTCAGAGGTCAAGTTGACCAGGATTTATTTTGTTTGTTTTTTTTGCTTTGCTGTGTTTTTGTCACTGTAAATAGAAAATAAACGGCACCTTTTTGATTTTGAAAACCACAACCTCCGTCTGCTGGGCCTGTTTTTGTGTGGGGAGCCCATCCCGGGGGTCACACACACCCGCTGCCGAGCTAACCCCCTCACAGTTGGTGGAGAACCAGTGGCAGTTTTTTTTTAAGCCAGCATGGAGGAGATACTGAAGCAGCTGGCTCTAGCAAATGCCAATCAACAGCAGACAAATGCAGGTTTGCAAAAGAGCCTTGCAGCTCATCAACAGAGCCTTGCAGCTCAACAACAGAACTTCGCAGCCCAGCAGCAAGCTCATCAACAGAGCCTTGCAGCCCAGCAGCAAGCTCACCAACAGAGTCTGGAAGCTCAGCAACAAGCCCAGCAGCAATCTGAGGCCCGCTTCATAGACCTGTTACAGAAGCAAGAGCAGAGACTACAACAAATGGAAGCAGTAATGCAGCAACGTCCGCAGACCAGTGAGGAAAGCCGTCCCACTAATACCGCGTCCTTTGGGGTGAGTCGTTTATTGACAAAAATGACTGGAGAGGATGATCCAGAGGTATTTTTGACCACGTTTGAAAGGACTGCTGAAAGAGAAAAGTGGCCTGAGGAGCAGTGGGCTGGACTGGTGGCTCCTCTGTTAACGGGTGAATCGCAGAAAGCTTACTATGACCTAGAGCCTGACCAAGCAAAAGACTATGTGATGCTAAAAGCTGAAATATTGGCAAGGCTGGGTGTCACCCTGGCTGTCCGGGCTCAGCGTGTGCATAACTGGACTTTCCAGCTTGGAAAACCCCCCAGGTCTCAAATGTATGATCTCATTCACCTGAGCAGAAAGTGGCTACAGCCAGAGACTTTGTCCGCACCAAAGATTGTGGAACGTGTTGTAATGGATCGGTTTTTGAGAGCTCTTCCTACTGCCATCCAAAAGTGGGTAAGCCATGGAGACCCAGAGACGGCCGATGGTCTTGTGGATCGTGTGGAGAAATACTTGGCTACAGAGAACCTGACGGCCTCTTCCAGAGACACTCGGACTTTCCACCCTAAGACCAGACCATCCCCAGGGGCGGATAAGATGATTCCAAGGGGTAAGGGTGGAGAGAGTGAGAGGGTGGGAGCTCTACCCCAAGTTTGGCGAGAACAGCCTGGGAAATCAGCGGCTCAAGAGGCGGCAAGAAGGATCATTTGCTACCGCTGCCGGCAAGCGGGACATATTGCAGCAAATTGCCCGGTTTTGGAGGAACCCATGCAGTGTGACTTTCTGACGGGCAGACGTCAGTCGCTGTGTGCGACAGTCGCATGCACTGCCATTCGGGGAACTGAGAAACATTTATGCAAAATGTGTATTAATGGTAGAAATGTTGTGGTATTGCTGGATTCAGGTAGCCTTGTGACCCTGATAAAGGCTGAATTAGTTAAAACAGAGGTCTCTGGGAATAGCAAGGTAGCTGTTATTTGTGTGCATGGGGACACCCGAGAGTATCCAGTGACTACAGTGTGTTTCGAGACCCCCAAAGGTACCCTTTCTCATCCAGTGGGCTTAGTGTCTCAGTTACCGCATGACGCCATTGTGGGAAGGGATTTTCCGAAGTTCTGGGAACTGTGGGATGATCCTGAGCCCCCCACTGGTGCCCCTATGTACCAGGAATATGATAGCCAGAACTCCTCTGAGAGTGGTGAGGACTCTCCCGAATTTCCCTTGTCAGTATTGGCAGGGGAGACTCAAGAAACTGGAGAGGAGCCCACCTCCTCAGACGAAAACCTACCGTCTGTGGAGTTTTCTGATCTTGAGGTTCACAGGGAAAACTTTGCCACAGAACAGTTGAAAGACCCCGCCCTAATAAAGGCACGGGAAAACGTAGTGAAAATAGATGGCGAGTTAGTGAACCCAGATAATACCTGCACTTACCCATACTTCAGCGTAGAGAAGGACCTACTGTATCGGGTGGCAAAAAGGGCAGAAGAAACCGTTGAGCAGCTTGTGGTGCCCAAACCTTACAGGAAGTTGGTGTTGGAGTTGGCCCATGGGCACATTCTTGGAGGTCATCTGGGGACAGAGAAAACCCGAGAGAGGGTATTACAGAGATTCTATTGGCCTGGGGTGATGAAGGACATAGAAAATTATTGTTCCTCCTGCCCTGTGTGTCAGAGGTCGGCCCCGATGCCACACTTCCGTAGCCCGCTGGTCCCTCTACCCATCATTGAGGTCCCGTTTGAGAGAATCGCAATGGATTTGGTAGGTCCTATAATCAAGTCCGCTAGGGGGCACCAGTACATATTGGTTATAATGGACTATGCCACCCGTTATCCAGAAGCGATCCCTCTCAGAAATACCTCGGCCAAAACCATAGCCAAAGAGCTATCTCTTGTTTTTAGCCGGGTGGGTATTTGTAAAGAACTGCTTACGGACCAAGGTACACCCTTTATGTCCCGGGTTATGAAGGAGCTGTGTAAATTGTTCAAAGTGACGCAATTACGTACATCTGTGTATCACCCCCAAACCGATGGGCTGGTTGAAAGATTCAACAAAACCCTAAAACAAATGTTGAAGAAAGTGGTGGATAGGGATGGAAAGGATTGGGACTGTCTACTTCCTTATTTGATGTTTGCTATTAGGGAGGTGCCCCAATCCTCTACGGGATTCTCCCCCTTTGAGTTACTGTATGGGAGACACCCAAGAGGGCTGTTGGATATTGCCAAGGAAACTTGGGAAAGTGAGAGTTCTCCCCACAGGAGTGTGATTGAGCATGTCGCCCTGATGCAAGATCGAATTGCACAGGTAATGCCCATCGTGAAGGAACATTTGGCCCAAGCGCAGTTGGCACAGCAGAGAGTGTACAACCGTGGAGCCAAGACCCGTACCTTTTCCCCGGGGGATAGGATATTGGTACTTGTCCCTACGGTTGAAAGTAAATTCCTTGCCAAATGGCAAGGCCCCTACGAGATAATGGAAAAAGTGAGCGAAGTGAATTACAAGGTCAGACAACCAGGAAGGCGAAAGCCCGAACAGATCTATCACGTTAATCTGTTGAAAGCCTGGAGGGATAGAGAGTCCCTAGTCGCAGACACTTGGTCACCAGCTCAAACTGGTTGCGTGATTCCTGAGGTTGGAATCGCAGCCACCTTGTCACAACCCCAACAACAGGAGGTTAAGGAGTTTGTGCTTCGCAACAAGGAGGTATTCTCTGAGCTGCCGGGACAAACATCTGGGGTAGAGCATGACATTATTACCCCGCCCGGTGAAAGGGTGAAGTTAAAACCCTATCGGATCCCAGAGGCCCGACGGGAGGCAATACGGGAGGAAGTACAGAAAATGCTGAACTTAGGGGTGATAGAGGAGTCCCAAAGTGATTGGTCTAGTCCCATTGTGTTGGTGCCTAAACCGGATGGGAGCTGGCGATTTTGTAACGATTTTCGTCAGTTGAACAAAGTTACAAAATTTGACACCTACCCCATGCCACGTATAGATGAGTTGATCGACCGGCTGGGAACAGCCCGATACATGACGACTCTTGACCTCACAAAAGGGTATTGGCAAATCCCCCTGGCCAAGTCAGCCAAAGAGAAAACCGCATTTGTAACCCCAGACGGGGCGTTCCAATATAAAAGAATGCCGTTCGGGTTACAGAATGCGCCGGCCACATTCCAGCGGAAAATGGACCAGATGCTGAGGCCCCATCGGAAGTATGCTGCGGCTTACCTGGATGACGTAATTGTCCATAGCACAGATTGGGCCTCACATCTGCCAAAAGTGCAAGCAGTCCTGGACTCTGTTCGGGAAGCAGGGTTTACGGCTAACCCCAAGAAGTGTACCATTGGGCAGGAGGAGGCCAAATATCTTGGGTACACCATTGGGAGGGGAGTAATAAAACCCCAACTCAACAAAGTCGAGGCCATCCAGAGTTGGCCACGTCCCAACAGCAAGAAGCAGGTACGAGCCTTTCTGGGAATCGCTGGGTATTATCGGCGATTCATTCCCCACTTTGCTTCTAAGGCTGTGCCCCTAACCAACCTGACGAAGGGGAAAGGGTCGGTCATGATTAAATGGACCCCCGAGGCTGAGGCAGCATTCCAATTCTTGAAACAAGCCTTATGTAGCCAGCCAGTGTTGTACTCACCCGACTTCTCTAGAGACTTTGTCGTACAAAGTGATGCGTCAGATGTGGGGTTAGGAGCAGTATTGTCCCAGGTCTGGAACGGGGAAGAGCACCCAGTCATTTACCTCAGCAGGAAGTTGAAGTCCCATGAGGTAAATTACGCCACCGTTGAAAAGGAGTGTTTAGCGGTGAAGTGGGCTCTAGATTCCCTTCGGTACTACCTGCTAGGTAGGCACTTTGACATGGTTACGGATCACGCTCCGTTAAAGTGGATGGCTCAAAACAAGGAAACAAATAGAAGAGTGAATAGGTGGTTCCTGGCCCTCCAGGAATTCAACTTCACAGTAAAGCATCGCCCTGGCGTTCAAATGGGGAATGTGGATGCTTTGTCTCGAGTACATGAATGCCTGATTGCTGGTGTTCCAACCCCGAGGTTAAAACAAGAGGGGGGGGTATGTGACAGCAGGAAGGTAAAGTCACCTGGTTGCATCCAGGGGGGTAGATATATTTCGCCCAGATTCAGGCTTTACGCTGACTTATACAGCTAGGTGGAGAGTTGTATAAGCCCAGCTGAGACTAGTGGGCTCATGGATGACTCATACCTCTAGGGAGAGGGCTGGGCGTCGTGCAGACAGGGAGTTGATGAGACCAGCTGAACCTTGTCAGCTCATTTAGGCCTCTATAAGAAACTCCCAGATTCATTAGATGTTAGCTCATGCCTGGAAGCAGACCTGTGTGGACTGTCTAGGGAGAGTGAACCCCTGTGCGGTGAGAGAAAGCCTGTGTGGCTATATTTTGCTTGGACATTTAAAACCAGGGACTAGGACAGCACTAGGCTGATCCCAGTTGTTAGTTAGGAAACCTGTATGTTTAGTCAGAGGTCAAGTTGACCAGGATTTATTTTGTTTGTTTTTTTTGCTTTGCTGTGTTTTTGTCACTGTAAATAGAAAATAAACGGCACCTTTTTGATTTTGAAAACCACAACCTCCGTCTGCTGGGCCTGTTTTTGTGTGGGGAGCCCATCCCGGGGGTCACACACACCCGCTGCCGAGCTAACCCCCTCACAATATATATATATTTTCTTTCTTCATTTTCAAAAACAAATGAGAGCTGTAAAATACTCGCCATGCCTCTCAGCAAATAGCTTGGGGTGTCTATATTCCAAAATGGGGTCATTTGGGGGGGTTTTGTGCTATTTTGGCATTTTATGGCCTTCGAAACTGTGATAGGTAGTGAGGAGTGAAATCAAAAATTTGTGCCTAGAAATCCTGAAGGCGGTGCTTGGTTTTCGGGGTCCCGTACGCGGCTAGGCTCCTAAAAAGTCCCACACATGTGGTATCCCCGTACTCAGGAGAAGCAGAAAAATTTATTTTGGGGTGTAATTCCACATATAACCATGGCATGTGTGAGCAATATATCATTTAGTGACAACTTTTTGTAATTTTTTTATTTTTTTTTGTCATTATTCAATCACTTGGGACAAAAAAAAATATATTCAATGGGCTCAACAGGCCTCTCAGCAATTTCCTTGGGGTGTCTACTTTCTAAAATGGGGTCATTTGGGGGGGTTTTGTGCTATTTTGGCATTTTATGGCCTTCGAAACTGTGATAGGTAGTGAGGAGTGAAATCAAAAATTTGCGCCCTTAGAAATCCTGAAGGCGGTGCTTGGATTCCGGGGTCCCGTAGGCGGCTAGGCTCCCAAAAAGTCCCACACATGTGGTATCCCCGTACTCAGGAGAAGCAGCAAAATGTATTTTGGGGTGAAATTCCACATATAACCATGGCATGTGTGAGCAATATATCATTTAGTAACAACTTTTTGTAATTTTTTTTTTTTTTTTTTTTAGTCATTATTCAATCACTTAAGCCAAAAAAAAAAAATTCAATGGGCTCAACATGCCTCTCAGCAATTTCCTTGGGGTGTCTACTTTCCAAAATGGGGTCATTTGGGGGGGGTTTGTACTGCCCTGTCATTTTAGCACCTCAAGAAATGAAATAGGCAGTCATAAATTTAAAGCTGTGTAAATTTCAGAAAATGTACCCTAGTTTGTAAACTCTATAACTTTTGCGCAAACCAATAAATATACGCTTATTGACATTTTTTTTACTAAAAACATGTGGCTGAATACATTTTGGCCTAAATGTATGACTACAATTGAGTTTATTCGATTTTTCTTATAACAAAAATTAGAAAATATCTTTTTTTTTCAAAATTTTCGGTCTTTTTCCGTTTATATCGCAAAAAAAAAAAATCGCAGAGGCAATCAAATACCATTAAAAGAAAGCTCTATTTGTGGGAAGAAAAGGACGCAAATTTCGTTTGGGTACAACATTGCATGTCTGCACAATTTACAGTTAAAGCAGCGCAGTGCAGAATTCTGAATTCACCTCTGGTCCTTTAGCTACCAAATGGTCCGGGGCTTAAGTGGTTAAAAACGTCTCTCCATGTTAGCCTACGGCCTCATGGCCACCATGGCGTTTTTGAGCTGTAAATGGCATAGGTATTTTTAGGCCCGATGTACACGGGACGCTGGTGCAAAGTCTTCAGAGCTAAGGTTGAAAGGGGCGTTTAGAAAGGCGCGCTTTGTGGCGTTTGCATGCCGCGTTTTACTACATTTGCGTCTATATGCGTTTAGTTAGGAAACATCATAAGGAACCCTCCTAAGCTCCAAAAACAGTATTATTAACCATTTCAGCTATTTTGTGGGACCAGAGTGAGTATCAACAGCTGAGAGAGCAGCAGTGTAGTTGTATTTAGCGTGTCACTTGCCACATCACTTGCCACAAGTTGTGGATTGTCCACTTGCCACGTCAGCTGCCCCAAGTTGTGGATTGTCCACTTGCCACATCACCTGCCCCAAGTTGGGGCAGGTGACATGGCAAGTGGACAATCCACAACTTGGGGCAGGTGATGTGGCAAGTGGACAATCCACAACTTGGGGCAGCTGACGTGGCAAGTGGACAATCCACAACTTGTGGCAAGTGACTTGGCAAGTGGACAATCCACAAGTTGTGGATTGTCCACAATGCAATGGAAGCAATTTTTATATATATATTGTGACAGCAGGAAGGTAAAGTCACCTGGTTGCATCCAGGGGGGTAGATATATTTCGCCCAGATTCAGGCTTTACGCCGACTTATACAACTAGGTGGAGAGTTGTATAAGGCTAGTGGGCTCATGGATGACTCATACCTCTAGGGAGAGGGCTGGGCGTCGTACAGACAGGGAGTTGATGAGGCCAGCTGAAGCTTGTCAGCTCATTTAGGCCTCTATAAGAACTCCCAGCTTCATTAGATGTTAGCTCATGCCTGGAACCAGACCTGTGTGGACTGTCTAGGGAGAGTGAACCCCTGTGCGGTGAGACAAAGCCTGTGTGGCTATTTGCTTGGACATTTAAAACCAGGGACTTAGGGACTAGGACAGCACTAGGCTGATCCCAGTTGTTAGTTAGGAAACCTGTATGTTTAGTCAGAGGTCAACTTGACCAGGATTTATTTTGTTTATGTTTCTTTTGCTTTGCTGTGTTTTTGTCACTGTAAATAGAAAATAAACCGCACCTTTTTGATTTTGAAAACCACAAGCTCCGTCTGCTGGGCCTGTTTTTGTGTGGGGAGCCCATCTCGGGGGTCACCCACACCCGCTGCCGAGCTAACCCCCTCACAGTTGGTGGAGAACCAGTGGCAGTTTTTTTAAGCCAGCATGGAGGAGATACTGAAACAGCTGGCTCTAGCAAATGCCAATCAACAGCAGACAAATGCAGGTTTGCAAAGGAGCCTTGCAGCCCAGCAGCAAGCTCATCAACAGAGCCTTGCAGCCCAGCAGCAAGCTCACCAACAGAGTCTGGAAGCTCAGCAACAAGCCCTGCAGCAATCTGAGGCCCGCTTCATAGACCTGTTACAGAAGCAAGAGCAGAGACTACAACAAATGGAAGCAGTAATGCAGCAACGTCCGCAGACCAGTGAGGAAAGCCGTCCCACTAATACCGCGTCCTTTGGGGTCAGTCGTTTATTGACAAAAATGACTGGAGAGGATGATCCAGAGGTATTTTTGACCACATTTGAAAGGACCACTGAAAGAGAAAAGTGGCCTGAGGAGCAGTGGGCTGGACTGGTGGCTCCTCTGTTAACTGGTGAATCGCAGAAGGCTTACTATGACCTAGAGCATGACCAAACAAAAGACTATGTGATGCTAAAAGCTGAAATATTGGCAAGGCTGGGTGTCACCCTGGCTGTCCGGGCTCAGCGTGTGCATAACTGGACTTTCCAGCTTGGAAAACCCCCCAGGTCTCAAATGTATGATCTCATTCACCTGAGCAGAAAGTGGCTACAGCCAGAGACTTTGTCCGCACCAAAGATTGTGGAACGTGTTGTAATGGATCGGTTTTTGAGAGCTCTTCCTACTGCCATCCAAAAGTGGGTAAGCCATGGAGACCCAGAGACGGCCGATGGTCTTGTGGATCGTGTGGAGAAATACTTGGCTACAGAGAACCTGACGGCCTCTTCCAGAGACACTCGGACTTTCCACCCTAAGACCAGACCATCCCCAGGGGCAGATAAGAGGATTCCAAGGGGTGAGGGTGGAGAGAGTGAGAGGGTGGGAGCTCTACCCCAAGTTTGGCGAGAACAGCCTGGGAAATCAGCGGCTCAAGAGGCGGCAAGAAGGATCGTTTGCTACCGCTGCCGGCAAGCGGGACATATTGCAGCCAATTGCCCGGTTGTGGAGGAACCCATGCAGTGTGACTTTCTGACGGGCAGACGTCAGTCGCTGTGTGCGACAGTCGCATGCACTGCCATTCGGGGAACTGAGAAACATTTATGCAAAATGTGTATTAATGGTAGAAATGTTGTGGTATTGCTGGATTCAGGTAGCCTTGTGACGCTGATAAAGGCTGAATTAGGTAAAACAGAGGTCTCTGGGAATAGCAAGGTAGCTGTTATTTGTGTGCATGGGGACACCCGAGAGTATCCAGTGACTACAGTGTGTTTCGAGACCCCCAAAGGTACCCTCTCTCATCCAGTGGGCTTAGTATCTCAGTTACCGCATGACGCCATTGTGGGAAGGGATTTTCCGAAGTTCTGGGAACTGTGGGATGATCCTGAGCCCCCCACTGGTGCCCCTATGTACCAGGAATGTGATAGCCAGAACTCCCCTGAGAGTGGTGAGGACTCTCCGGAATTTCCCTTGTCAGTATTGGCAGGGGAGACTCAAGAAACTGGAGAGGAGCCCACCTCCTCAGACGAAAACCTACCGTCTGTGGAGTTTTCTGATCTTGAGGTTCACAGGGAAAACTTTGCCACAGAACAGTTGAAAGACCCCGCCCTAATAAAGGCACGGGAAAACGTAGTGAAAATAGATGGCGAGTTAGTGAACCCAGATAATACCTGCACTTACCCATACTTCAGCGTAGAGAAGGACCTACTGTATCGGGTGGCAAAAAGGGCAGAAGAAACCGTTGAGCAGCTTGTGGTGCCCAAACCTTACAGGAAGTTGGTGTTGGAGTTGGCCCATGGGCACATTCTTGGAGGTCATCTGGGGACAGAGAAAACCCGAGAGAGGGTATTACAGAGATTCTATTGGCCGGGGGTGATGAAGGACATAGAAAATTATTGTTCCTCCTGCCCTGTGTGTCAGAGGTCGGCCCCGATGCCACATTTCCGTAGCCCGCTGGTCCCTCTACCCATCATTGAGGTCCCGTTTGAGAGGATCGCCATGGATTTGGTAGGTCCTATAATCAAGTCCGCTAGGGGGCACCAGTACATATTAGTTATAATGGACTATGCCACCCGTTATCCAGAAGCGATCCCTCTCCGAAATACCTCGGCCAAAACCATAGCCAAAGAGCTATCTCTTGTGTTTAGCCGGGTGGGTATTTGTAAAGAACTGCTTACGGACCAAGGTACACCCTTTATGTCCCGGGTTATGAAGGAGCTATGTAAATTGTTCAAAGTGACGCAATTACGTACATCTGTGTATCACCCCCAAACCGATGGGCTGGTTGAAAGATTCAACAAAACCCTAAAACAAATGTTGAAGAAAGTGGTGGATAGAGATGGAAAGGATTGGGACTGTCTACTTCCTTATCTGATGTTTGCTATTAGGGAGGTGCCCCAATCCTCTACGGGATTCTCCCCCTTTGAGTTACTGTATGGGAGACACCCAAGAGGGCTGTTGGATATTGCCAAGGAAACTTGGGAAAGTGAGAGTTCTCCCCACAGGAGTGTGATTGAGCATGTCGCCCTGATGCAAGACCGAATTGCACAGGTAATGCCCATCGTGAAGGAACATTTGGCCCAAGCGCAGTTAGCACAGCAGAGAGTGTACAACCGTGGAGCCAAGACCCGTACCTTTTCCCCGGGGGATAGGATACTGGTACTTGTCCCTACGGTTGAAAGTAAATTCCTTGCCAAATGGCAAGGCCCCTACGAGATAATGGAAAAAGTGAGCGAAGTGAATTACAAGGTCAGACAACCAGGAAGGCGAAAGCCCGAACAGATCTATCACGTTAATCTGTTGAAAGCCTGGAGGGATAGAGAGTCCCTAGTCGCAGACACTTGGTCACCAGCTCAAACTGGTTGCGTGATTCCTGAGGTTGGAATAGCAGCCACCTTGTCACAACCCCAACAACAGGAGGTTAAGGAGTTTGTGCTTCGCAACAAGGAGGTATTCTCTGAGCTGCCGGGACAAACATCTGGGGTAGAGCATGACATCATTACCCCGCCCGGTGAAAGGGTGAAGTTAAAACCCTATCGGATCCCAGAGGCCCGACGGGAGGCAATACGGGAGGAAGTACAGAAAATGCTGAACTTAGGGGTGATAGAGGAGTCCCAAAGTGATTGGTCTAGTCCCATTGTGTTGGTGCCTAAACCGGATGGGAGCTGGCGATTTTGTAACGATTTTCGTCAGTTGAACAAAGTTACAAAATTTGACACCTACCCCATGCCACGTATAGATGAGTTGATCGACCGGCTGGGAACAGCCCGATACATGACGACTCTTGACCTCACAAAAGGGTATTGGCAAATCCCCCTGGCCAAGTCGGCCAAAGAGAAAACCGCATTTGTAACCCCAGACGGGGCGTTCCAATATAAAAGAATGCCGTTCGGGTTACAGAATGCGCCGGCCACATTCCAGCGGAAAATGGACCAGATGCTGAGGCCCCATCGGAAGTATGCTGCGGCTTACCTGGATGACGTAATTGTCCATAGCACAGATTGGGCCTCACATCTGCCAAAAGTGCAAGCAGTCCTGGACTCTGTTCGGGAAGCGGGGTTTACGGCTAACCCCAAGAAGTGTACCATTGGGCAGGAGGAGGCCAAATATCTTGGGTACACCATTGGGAGGGGAGTAATAAAACCCCAACTCAACAAAGTCGAGGCCATCCAGAGTTGGCCACGTCCCAACAGCAAGAAGCAGGTACGAGCCTTTCTGGGAATCGCTGGGTATTATCGGCGATTCATTCCCCACTTTGCTTCTAAGGCTGTGCCCCTAACCAACCTGACGAAGGGGAAAGGGTCGGTCATGATTAAATGGACCCCCGAGGCTGAGGCAGCATTCCAATTCTTGAAACAAGCCTTATGTAGCCAGCCAGTGTTGTACTCACCCGACTTCTCTAAAGACTTTGTCGTACAAAGTGATGCGTCAGATGTGGGGTTAGGAGCAGTATTGTCCCAGGTCTGGAACGGGGAAGAGCACCCAGTCATTTACCTCAGCAGGAAGTTGAAGTCCCATGAGGTAAATTACGCCACCGTTGAAAAGGAGTGTTTAGCGGTGAAGTGGGCTCTAGATTCCCTTCGGTACTACCTGCTAGGTAGGCACTTTGACATGGTTACGGATCACGCTCCGTTAAAGTGGATGGCTCAAAACAAGGAAACAAATAGAAGAGTGAATAGGTGGTTCCTGGCCCTCCAGGAATTCAACTTCACAGTAAAGCATCGCCCTGGCGTTCAAATGGGGAATGTGGATGCTTTGTCTCGAGTACATGAATGCCTGATTGCTGGTGTTCCAACCCCGAGGTTAAAACAAGAGGGGGGGGTATGTGACAGCAGGAAGGTAAAGTCACCTGGTTGCATCCAGGGGGGTAGATATATTTCGCCCAGATTCAGGCTTTACGCCGACTTATACAACTAGGTGGAGAGTTGTATAAGGCTAGTGGGCTCATGGATGACTCATACCTCTAGGGAGAGGGCTGGGCGTCGTACAGACAGGGAGTTGATGAGGCCAGCTGAAGCTTGTCAGCTCATTTAGGCCTCTATAAGAACTCCCAGCTTCATTAGATGTTAGCTCATGCCTGGAACCAGACCTGTGTGGACTGTCTAGGGAGAGTGAACCCCTGTGCGGTGAGACAAAGCCTGTGTGGCTATTTGCTTGGACATTTAAAACCAGGGACTTAGGGACTAGGACAGCACTAGGCTGATCCCAGTTGTTAGTTAGGAAACCTGTATGTTTAGTCAGAGGTCAACTTGACCAGGATTTATTTTGTTTATGTTTCTTTTGCTTTGCTGTGTTTTTGTCACTGTAAATAGAAAATAAACCGCACCTTTTTGATTTTGAAAACCACAAGCTCCGTCTGCTGGGCCTGTTTTTGTGTGGGGAGCCCATCTCGGGGGTCACCCACACCCGCTGCCGAGCTAACCCCCTCACAATATATATATATATATATATATATATATATATTTTAATGGTTTTTCCTCATTTGCCATAATTTTTGAGTTTATCAATGTTAAGAAATAGGTCACCTTTAAAAACGCTTCTAAACCAAAATGTGGCTAAACGCCGGTACCACGTCTGAAACGTGGAAATCTTTGGCGTCTGAAGGCATTTTAAACGCAACTGCAGATTTTTTTTTTCCAGGCCAAAAACAGTGTTTTGGATGTAATAGAATTCAATAGACCCGCCTCCAAAACCGTGATTTTGCGGCAATTTTTTATTTATTTTTTTAACCTGTTTATAGCTGGTTGTTAAAGGAAATGTAAAAAAATAAACATTGCCGGCTCTAAAAAAAAATCTTGAAAAAAACAGCGTGGGGTCCCCCCCAGGTCCATACCAGGCCCTTGGGTCTAGTATGGATTCAAAGGGGACCCCCTCCCCCACCAAAATGAAAAAAAAATGGCGTGGGGGTCCCCCCAAGATCCATACCAGGCCCTTCAGGTCTGGTATGGATTTTAAGGGGAACCCCGCGCCAAACTTAAAAAAAATAGCATGGGGGTCCCCCTAAAAATCCATACCAGGCCCTTCAGGTCTGGTATGGATTTTAAGGGGAACCCCGCGCCAAACTTAAAAAAAAATAGCATGGGGGTTCCCCTAAAAATCCACACCAGACCCTTTATCCGAGCACGCAACCTGGCAGGCCACAGGAAAAGAGGGGGAGATGAGAGAGCGGCCCCCCCTCCCTCCTGAACTGTACCAGGCCACATGCCCTCAACATGGGGAGGATGTCCCCATGTTGATGGGGACAAGGGCCTCTTCCCGACAACCCTGGCCGTTGGTTGTCGGGGTCTGCGGGCGGGTGGCTTATCGGAATCCGGGAGCCCCCTTTAATAAGGGGGGACCCCAGATCGAGAGAGCGCCCCCTTCCTCCTGAACCGTACCAGGCTGCATGCCCTCAACATGGGGGGTTTGGTGCTTTGGGGCAGGGGGGCGACCTGCGGCCCCCCCAACCCCAAAGCACCCGGTCTTCATCGTCTTCTTCCGACTTCGGGGGTCTTTCTGCCGGGCGCACCGCTATCTCCTTTCAGCTCTTTTGCTAGCGGGGTCCCGTCTTCATCATCGTCTTCTTCCGACTTCGGGGGTCTTTCTGCCGGGCGCCCCGCTATCTTCTTCCAGCTATTTTGCTAGCGGGGTCCCGGTCTTCATCGTCGTCTTCTTCCGACTTCGGGGGTCTTTCTGCCGTGCGCCCCGCTATCTTCTTCCAGCTCTTTTGCTAGCGGGGTCCCGGTCTTCATTGTCATCTTCTTCCGACTTCGGGGGTCCATCATTCCCCGGGACTGTGATGTCATACGGGGGCGGGGTCAGCAGGTGGCATCACCCGGTGACCACGCCCTATGCCAATATAAGTGGGTGCTCTCCGCCCACACAGCATTGTAGCGGCGGACAGCGACGAGGCAACATCGGGCGGAGAGAAGAGGGAAGAAGATGACGATGAAGACCGGGACCCTGCTAGCAAAAGAGCTGGAAGAAGATAGCGGGGCGCCCGGCAGAAGGCAGAAAGAACCGTAGATCTTGGAGAAGGCACCGGAGAGCGGGAGAAAAACCGGAGAGCGCGGAGACGACACCTGGAGAACAGAACAAGAGACCCCCCAAAGTCAGAAGAAGATGACGATAAAGACCGGGAGCCCGCTAGCAAAAGAGCTGGAAGAAGATAGCGGGGCACCCGGCAGAAAGACCCCCGAAGTCGGAAGAAGATGACGATGAAGACCGGGACCCCGCTAGCAAAAGAGCTGGAAGAAGATAGCGGGGCGCCCGGCAGAAAGACCCCTGAAGTCGGAAGAAGACGACGATGAAGACCGGGACCCCGCTAGCAAAAGAGCTGGAAGAAGATAGCGGGGCGCCCGGCAGAAGGCAGAAAGAACCGTAGATCGTGGAGAAGGCACCGGAGAGCGGGAGAAGACACCGGAGAACAGAACAAGAGACCCCCCAAAGTCAGAAGAAGATGACGATAAAGACCGGGAGCCCGCTAGCAAAAGAGCTGGAAGAAGATAGCGGGGCACCCGGCAGAAAGACCCCCGAAGTCGGAAGAAGACGACGATGAAGACCGGGACCCCGCTAGCAAAAGAGCTGGAAGAAGATAGCGGGGCGCCCGGCAGAAAGACCCCCGAAGTCGGAAGAAGACGACGATGAAGACCGGGACCCCGCTAGCAAAAGAGCTGGAAGAAGATAGCGGGGCGCCCGGCAGAAAGACCCCGAAGTCGGAAGAAGACCCCCGGAGCTGCCTAATAAATTACTTTAAGAACCTGTGTTGTGTTTTTTATTGACTTTTTTTCCACCAGGTGAATGGGTAGGGGTACGATGTACCCCATACTCATTCACATAGGGTGGGGGCCGGGATCTGGGGGCCCCCTTATTAAAGGGGGCTCCCGGATTCCGAAAAGCCCGCCGCCCGCAGACCCTGACAACCACCGGCTAGGGTTGTCGGGAAGAGGCCCTTGTCCCCATCAACATGGGGGCAGGGTGCTTTGAGGTGGGGGGTAGGTCGCCCCCCTGCCCCAAAGCACCAAACCCCCCATGTTGAGGGCATGCGGCCTGGTACGGTTCAGGAGACCTAAGGGCCTGGTATGCTCCTGGAGGGGAACCCATGCCGGTTTTTTAATAAAAATTTGGCGTGGAGTTCCCCTTCATGATTCATACCAAACACGGGACAGCGAGCGAGAGGCTGCCGAGAACCAGCGCGATGGCATCGCGCTGGAGACATTCTCGGACAGGTAGTCGCCTCTAGGACACGACTTGAGCGGCTGCTTCACGCTCAAGTCGTGTCCAAGTTGCCTCGCAAAGTCGCGCTGTCCCTGTGTCAGACGGCACACGAGTCGCCCCGCGAGTCGGATCGGCTTAATCCTCCTTCCCGGGCGACCTCTATTCAATTCAATGGGCTCCCATAGGGAACCATTCATTTTCAATAGAGCGCCGCCGACATTTTTATTTACTATAACAGTGCGCCGCTGGTTCCTGCGCCCAATGAAGGATTTATCCGGCACACAAATTAAGGTATCAACCAGCGCAGCGCACTGTTATTAGTAAATCACCCCCACGGTGTGTTACAGTGTGCTGCAACACCTGTTAGCAAGGTGTGTTGGGGTGCCATTAACCATGAATATGCAACAACAAGATCACCTGCCTTCGTGCACTGTGGCAACATACTGTACACAATGGTGTATACATTCCTGCATTACACTGATGTGAATAGGTTATTGTTCCTTTTTTAATGTTTTTTTAAATTTGTTTGTATATCATTTTATTATCATCATTATTAATATTATTATTTATTTATATATTTATTGTTTCTACTGGAAGGGGGGGGGGGGGTTAATGAAATATAATGGGTCTGAAAACCCCTAATATTTCACTTTAGAAATACAGGAAGACATTTGAGTCCTTCATACAGAGGAAATTTGAGGTGTGCTACAAGATTGGAGTCTTGGGCTCTCTATTGCAGCCCAAGCTACACATTGCTCTAGTAGTGCTCTATATAGAGTGTTTTTCTGTTCATTAACAAAGACAGACATAGTAAACATGAATTACTATTTATGTTTATTGTCATTTATGAATGAACAGCAGGTGATCAACACTGATCAACTGCTGTTCCTTCAAGACAGGCAATGGGTCGGTAAATATGTCATATTTACTGATCCTCCCCATGGGGCATCGGCACATTTCTTCCACACATTTTTTCCCTGCTGTCAGGGGATAAGCAGTGAAGGGATTGGCGGCCACTTTTTACTTAATTTAAGTTCATGGCAGCTGATGTTCTTATCAAGATTCCTGTAAGGAATCTTGGTCCCCATTATAGATAAATCTCTTGTATTTTTTATTTTATTTAAAGCCATATGTGGTTATATATCTGTGAAAGGTACTTAAAATAAAACGCCCCAAATAAAAGTACCACTCTGCGCTTAGGATAAAAAATACTACTAAAATCCACAAGAATAAAAGTGACAACCTACAAATGAGTAGCTGCTGCTAAAAATATGTACATATATAGAAACAGTCAAATAAATCAAATGGAGAGTCCCAAAGATATTAAATAAACTGTAGCAGCGCTTGCAATCAAATATTTATCTGAAAGTCCTCCATCTTAGTGCCTAGATAGGTAATACAGTATGAAGCAGGTCCACTATCTGGTGAGTGCATCCCCTATAGGGGTTCAAGATCTCCCCACGAGGTGAACACACTGTTTGGTGAAAGGAGCACTATCCCACAGATTGGTTCATCAATCACCACCAACCGCACCTGCTTCATATGTGGTTATAGATTGCTTCCTCCTCCCATTAGGCTATAAACAAATTTGCCATATGAGGTCATCCAGACATCCCACAATGGGATGCACTGGGAGCATAGCAAGGCAAACACAGTGGCTAGAATCTTGGTTAACACACTTAATGTCTAGAAATGCTAAATGGCATGCCAATGGTCTGGAAGTGCCAAGAACCCACAGCAAAATGAAGTCCCCCTGATAGAGGAAGGCTATGACAGATCTGGTAGATTCCATGTTAAATTTTTAGGTCTTAATGAAGATATGCAGGGCCTTGAGATTAATGATGGGTCGAAGGGCCAGCGATTTACTGTCAGTGGTTGTTTTCAGCACATCCCCATCCTGGACTATTCTGTGCACCGCGGATACCATGGAGGAAAGGATGCAGCAGCGCTCAGAAGTCCTTCTCCAACTATCTTCTCCATACTAGAGAGAAGTACAGCATGGCTCAAGATGGTGAAGTGTCTTACAGTTCCAGCTGCCAGTATATAATACACACAAGCAGGGGCGGTCTGGGAGGGGGGCAGGCATGCAATTCTCCCTGGGCTGCTCTGATAGGCTGTGTAAAGGCCGCTGTATCACCAGCTCAGAACCGCACATGTGCAGTTCTTGAGCTGGCCTGAGTGCGGAAGCTCCATCCATTACTGTGAGCCAGCAATGTCTTTTCTGTCGGGGGGCTGGGCTGAGCTGACAGTCTGTGTTACAGTCTCTCTGTGCAGGCAGTGTCAAGCGGTCTCGCTCTCTCTGTGCAGGCAGTGTCAAGCGGTCTTGCTCTCTCTGTGCAGGCAGTGTCAAGCATTCTCCCTCTCTCTGTGAAGGCAGTGTCAAGGGGTCGCTCTATCTCTGTGGCAATGTGGAGCAGTCTCCCTCCCTCTCTCTCTGTGCGGGGAATGTGGTGTAGATGGATGGTGAGCTGATTCAGTGGTTCAATAGGCCACTTGTCTGGACTTGCCCCCCAGGCCTAAGGCTGCCAGCCCTCCCCTGCACACCAGGACAATGAGTATTCACCTCAACTCACAATAGGGGACCTGAAAAGTAGTCTTGGAGGCTATGTATAAATAAAAAGTTCCTACTTACATTTAAAA
This sequence comes from Rana muscosa, assembly GCA_029206835.1. NCBI lineage: Eukaryota > Metazoa > Chordata > Amphibia > Anura > Ranidae > Rana > Rana muscosa. Next base: position 562,434,101 of record CM055116.1, on the reverse strand, counting down.
CAATCGTCAAAGCTTAAAGAACATAGGATGGAACACTAGGAAATCTGTCTCACAGGATGGCAGTGGGTGACGTCATCCAAACGTAGCTTCTCCCCCCCCCGTACGAGTTACGTCCAATAAGAATTTGTCAGTGGGGTGGAGCTACGGCATCACCCATCCTCTCTTATGGTAAACCAGTCGCCATGACAATGCTAAACCCCGGAGGAGCACGGCTAAAAAGAGGCAATAATCAAGCCGACCGGAACAAGCTGCAAGCCTGCTCAATGGTTAATAGGGATGGGTGAACGGTTATGTCCAAGCATGAGTTTGTACCGAACATTGGCTAGTCGCCCGTTCAACTAACACCCGTATTATCAGGGCATTTTACCGTTTGTTCGGCCCGCCGAATGACCACAATGCACTGCAACGCCGCACAGTGCATTGGAAGCCCTGATTGGCTGAAGCAATGAAAGCTTTTCCCAATCAGGGCACAGAGCACTGTCAGAGCCATGATTGGAGAAAGTAATGATAACTCTATCCAATCATGGCTCATTGCTCTTAGTCTCGCCCCAACACTATAAAAGTACTCTTTTAATAGCGGCCATTTGTAGTGTGATATCGGCGTGGCGAGAGGTAGAACAGGGCTCTGTTCAGTGCTACTAGAGAGTTAAAACCCATACACACAATACAAAAATCGCATGGAATTCGTACGGCGAGCTGTCTGCCGATTTTTGGATCGTTAGTACGGTGCTTTCGACAGCCGATTCCGCTTTTTCGTCAGACAAAAGCTGGATGTGCAGACTATAACATTTTTGTCGGATGTGAACTCAACGTCTGATTTTCGTTTCATTAGTACCGTTTGCGTACGAAAAAATCGTAAGAGGAACACTACACATGCTCAGAAACAAGAGAATACATACAAAACTATTCAACATATTACGTCACTTCTGACGTTGTCTTCTGTCGTACGAAAATGTTCCTATTATGAGTAACCGCTCCACTTTTGACATGAGACTAGCATGACACAAAAAACGGACGGTGCTATTCTGATTCTATTGTCAGTGTAGCATATCAGTTTAGTGTGAATCTAGTGATAGTTCAGTCAGTGTGAGTGTCCTGACCATTAATTTTTACATTAGTGTCAGTTTATTTTGTCAGGGCAGGTTTACTGCAGTATAGTTCAGTGCGTTAGTGCACGTTTAACGCAGTATATTTCAGTGAGTTAGTGCAACGTTTTACGCAGTATATTTCAGTGCATTAATGCACATTTAAAAGAAGTATGGGTTTCCTTTTTTTTGCTTACATCTATTCTATGTGAGCTGCTGATATCTATAAACCCTTCCAGCCTTCTCAGAATCTAGCTAAATACCTGTGGGAGGTTCTACAGACTTTCATACAGCATCATCCCGACAATGGCCTGGATATGAAGTCTTGATCCACCCCCTTTCCTGTCATTTTGCTTGATTGATGTTGGCTCTCCTCTCTCTGCTCTTTCCCGAGACTTCACAGAGGGAAGCTGCTCCCCCCTCCCTTCTCACTCCTCCCTCCTCCCCCTCCCTTCTTCTCTTCAGCCTGTTCCGTTCTTCAGAAGAATCCAGCAGCGATAACAGCCCTTCAGTGACTGTAAGGTGAGAGAAGTCATTGATAGTGCTGTGTATGAGAATCTACACTATATATTTCTATCAGAGTGAAAATAATTTTATTTTAAAGAAGAATACACTTTTGGAATTTACAGCACACAGGAATTCCATGCATTACAGGTATAGTAAAATGAAATGAAATCGGAGCTAACATTGTGAATCAATCTATTTATATGAGACAATGAAACCTTCCATTCACATCTCCAGTATACAGAGCTACTCAGACATATGGACAGATCCCCCATCATTTGTGTATTACCTATGTTGTGGAAAATTTTATTAATGTATGTTGTCAGATGTCCCCCAGTGTCGGTTTTGCTGCAGTGCGCTTATGTGAGCGTGTTCGCACATACAGACGTTGGTGGAAGACCGGTGGAGTGAAAATCTTCCTTTTGGCACAGCGATGTTTGCTCTTTTAGACTGGTTGATGGCTAATCCTGGTGGCTCCTGCCACATACCAAATACATATTGGAAAGGAAAAGAAGCCAAAGGGATAGTGCGGGCAGGGAACCAAAACAGGATAGAAAATGGATAGTACAAAAGTAATATGTAAATTAATATAAATTTATTGGTACAAAGTTACAAAAAATTGTATAAAGGAACAATCGTAGAAACAATTCATGACAACACAATTGCTTGATGCTGCACTACACAATGTAACAAAGGCCAATGAATGGCTGCACATAGTGATAACAACAACAATCCTACATGTTTCGGAGAACATAAGGGGTTTTATTCCTCCTTATGGTGTATATTTCCTTCTTCAGGGATTGAAAAAAGGTAAGCGTATGTGTTTCTAATAAAGAAAAAGTTACATTGTATAAATAAACAAAAAGTATACAAAGAAGTAAATGATATAGCATGTAACCAAATAATTCGCAAAAAAATTGCAAAAAAGCATGTAAATAAAAGTGTAAATACTCACAAGTCATATATTTTTTCAACGATAGAATAATGCGCAGGTTTTGTGACACATAAGTAATGTCAAGGTGTCTGTTGATCCAATGTATAGCCCAAAAACCAATTGGAAACAGGTGGTGTGGAGACAGACTTTCTCAGCTAATAAAATATCACTGCACTTAAGGCTCCATGTACACAGAAGCTCAAAAACGGTCGTTTTTAAAGCAGCAGAAAAAGCTATCTTTTATTAGCGTTTTTTTACTAGCGTTTATTAGCATTTTTCATTGTAGCGTTTTTTAGCTTTTTTTTTTCAATGGATCAAAAAATTCTAAAAAACGCTCGCGACCAGCGTTTTTGAGCACTTATGAGCTTTTTTCGGCGTTTTGTGTTTTTTTTGTGTTTTTTTTCTGCCGAAAAACTGCACTTTGAACGCAAATTTCTTGCGTTCAGAAAAAAGCCCATTAACTCCACTGCTCATTAAAGCTAAAAAACGTTATGTGTACATGAACATTTTCCTCCCTATCTTCTTCCCCCCCCCTCCTCCCCTCCCTCCCTCCCCGATCTGTCCCCCTCCTGTCCTATTCATCTTCTTTTCCTATCATTCCCTGAACATATTTATCTGACCGTTTAAATATTCTCCATTTTTCCCATATTGTTCTGTAGTTTTCCCCTTTTCCCTGCTCTCCCTGGCTCAGATATTCCATTTCTGAGATATACTCTACCCGCTGAATCCATTCTTTAATAGTTGTTTTTTTTGTAGATATCCAATTTCTTGGGATTAACCCCTTTGCTGCGTTAAGTAATGGTGGGACTAATGTTTTCTGGTATTGCTTTTTTGTTTTATTTGTACCGTGAAATAGGCATGTCCACGCATTTTTTATTATTTTTTCCCCCGTGACTACTTCGATATGATCCAGAATCTCTGTCCAGTACTCCTCTATTATTGGGCATTCCCACCACATATGCATCGTTGTTCCCACTTGCTTACAACCCCTCACACAGAGTGGGGAGTTGTTAGGATGTATTTTATTCATTCTTTCTGGCGTCAAGTGCCAGCGTACCATGCTTTTATAGTTTGCTTCTATTGTGGTTACATCCGATGCATAGCTATTAGGCTTGTGCAATTCGTTTCGTAACGAATCGAAATTCGTCCGAATTTAGCAACTTTCGGACATTCGGAAGCATTCGAATTTCCGAACAGAGCAATTACGAATAAAACCGAATCCGAAATAAATTATACCGCAAAATAGCGAATGCCCGAAGGTCTTCGGCATAATTCGTTATGAAAAAAGTTACGAATGTACGAATCCATTCGAAGCACAATAACACTCACTCTGCTCTCTGCTTCTCCCTCACCATGCTGAACTCCCTCTCAAAATGGTGTACAGGGGGCGGAGGCTATAGCCGCATGAAAAAACAAAAATAAAATACGAGATTTCGAATCCATTCGAAGCACAAAAAACACTCACTCTGCTCTGCTCTCTGCTTCTCCCTCACCGTGCTGAACCCTCTCAAAATGGTGTACAGGGGCGGAGCCTATAGCCGCATGTAAAAAACGAAAGTAAAATACGAGATTTCGAATCGTTACAAATAACCGCTATGTATTTAGAAAAGTACAAATCCATTCGAAGCACATTAGGCATAATAGGCAGCGTCGTTGTGAGAGAGACACGGAAAATTACGAATCAACGAACCCAAAAAAAGTTACGAAAGTAGGAGTTGTGTCCAGAATCAACGAAAAACAACGTACTCTACCGAAAGTACGAATTATAAAGCAACAAAAAATTCAACGAAAAATGTCGCTTGCAAAAATACGAATGAGTCCGAACACGAAAAATCCCGTCTAGCAAAATTACGAATGATTACGAATCAACAGGACCGGAAAGAAACGAACCGAAACGGAACAAATTTTTCCGTTGTGCACAAGTCTAATAGCTATGTACTGCCTCAGTAATTTGCTTCTCGTCTATTTCTCTACCCATATCTTGCCCCCATTTTTCTATAAAGGGTAGTGGTCCTTCTGTTTCTAGTTCTGTTAGCATTTTATACACCTGAGAGATGCCATGTCTCAAAGGCTTTTTGCTACATATCTTTTCCATTGGGGTTAGTGCTTTTTCATTTCTGATTGGTTGTGGAATAGTGCTTACTAGGTGCGTTAATTGGATATATTCCCAATCACTCAACTGACTCCATCCCTGACTCATAATTAAATCTTGTTTTGTTTTTATTTTACCTAATGTAATTATATCTTTTAGTTGTGCGGTTCCCATTCGTTTTCCTAGTCGTGTCCCGTTACCTGGTGTAAAAAACATCGTGCCTGCCAACAAAATTAATGGAGAGTTATATTTCCATTTTTCGTGTCGGTGTAATATGTCCCAAGTTTTGAATACCTTCTTTGTTATACTATGTGTATCTGTGCCTAATACTCTGAATTTTGGTGGTATCCATATATTATTTTGTAAATGTGTCATACTTAGCGTGTTTTCTATTTGTGCCCACTTCTTTTTTGTTTGTGGATTTGCCCATTCTGCTAGTCTTGCCAAGATTATTGCTTTATGGTATCTTTTTATATCTGGTACAGCCATGCCCCTATTTTTTTTCCCGCGGGTTAATAATGTATATTTTATTCTAGCCTTTTTGCCCTGCCATATATATTTCAAGATCATAGATTTAATCGCCTTAAAGAATGGTTGGGGTATATCTATTGGCAGCATCTGCAACCTATATGTTACTTTTGGGAGGATCATCATTTTTAAAATGTTGATCCTTCCTGTCCATCCAACGGGTCTCCTTGAAATATCTTTTAATTCTGTTTTAATTTTGTTTAATAGTGGAATAAAATTAACCGGATACAGTTCTTCTAGAGTTGTAGTTATTTTAATACCTAGATATGTTAAAGTTTTTGTCTCCCACGTGAACGGAAATTCTTTCTGTAATAGTTTTTCTTCCTTATTATCTATTCCTAAATTCAGGATTACTGTCTTTACTGGGTTGATCTTGAAATTTGCGAGTTCCCCGTATTTTTTTATTTCCTTTACTACGTTAGGGAGAGACAGCCTTGGTTTCGTCAAATATAAAAGTATGTCGTCAGCGTATGCCGCCACTTTATGTTCCTCCCTGCCCACCCTCACCCCTCCTATATCTTGATTGTTCCGTATGTTCTGCAACAGAGGTTCCATTGCTAACACATACAGGAGGGACGAGAGCGGACACCCCTGTCTCGTTCCGTTACACATCCCAAACACCGACAACACACTCCCATTTACTTTTACCCTGGCTGTCAGGTAGGTATATAAATTTTTAACCCATTTCATATATTTTGGTCCAACCCCTATATACCGGAGTGTGTCCATCATAAACCCCCAGTCGACTCGGTCAAACGCTTTTTCTGCGTCTATCGACATAAGTACGACTGGGGGTTTCTTCTCCTTCCTTTTCTGGATTAATAAGAGGGTTCTTATGGAATTATCTCTACCTTCTCTCCCCATCACGAAGCCCGTTTGGTCAGCGTTAATTAGTTCCGGCATTAAAGTTTTTAATCTCGTTGCCAATATTTTTGCATATAACTTGATGTCTGTATTCAGTAACGCTATGGGACGATAGTTAGAACATATTGTTCCATCTTTTCCTGTTTTTGGTATGAGGGTAATATTGGCAAGGAGAGATTCTTTTCTTATCTCTAAGTCTCCCCCCAATCTATTGAAATACTTACATAGTTCTGGGACTAACTGATCTTTAAACTTCTTATAATATTTAATCTGAAACCCGTCCGGTCCTGGACTTTTCCCCCCTCATGTTTCTTGGAGAGCTTTATTTATTTCATCCTGCGTAATTGGTTTTTCTAGGAGCTCTGCACTTTCCGGTGTTATCTTTGGTAGGATAGTTTTTTCTAAATATTCCTGTATTTTGCCTTTCCTGTTTTCTCCTTCCTGTACTGTCTCATTTCCTCTGATGTCGTACAGTGCACTATAATATGTCTTAAATGCTTCTGCGATTTCCGATGTTTTAAATTTCATCTCTCCTCCCTGATTCTTTATTTTATCTATGTAATTTAAAGTTTTTTTCCTTTTTGCTATTCTTGCGAGATACTTCCCGGGTTTATTCCCCCATTTATATCTTTCTTTTGCTACGTTCTTAAATACTTTTCTGGTTTCTTGTTCCATTAAATCTCTAAGTTGGCCCCTCTTAATTATTATTTGTTGGTGTATTTCCTTATCTTGTTGTCTTTTATCTTTTTGTTCTAGGTCATATAATTCCTTTAACAGGTTTTCCCTCTTTTGGTTCCTCTCCTTCTTTTTTCACGCCCCTATGGAGATCAATTTACCCCTTATACATGCCTTATGTGCTTCCCAGATTGTTGCCACACTTACTTCTGGTGTATTATTTATTCTAAAGTATTCTTAAATTTCTCTCGATATTATCTCTCCTACTTCTTGTCTAACAGGTCTTCGTTTAAACTCCACATACCCTTTCTTTGTTCTTCATTATTAAATCTTATTTTTATCATCGCTGGGGCATGGTCTGAGATTGATTTTACTCCTATCGAGGTGTCTACTACATATTCCAGGAGCCCATGGTCCACCAGAATGTAATCCAATCTTGAATACATGTCGTGCACCGCTGAGTAGTACGTATAATCTTTTTTACTTGGATGTGCTACTCTCCAAGGGTCTATTAATTGATGGTTGAAAAAACATTTTTTGACCAATTTTAATTGTTTACTATCTCGTATCGGTGCACCAGACGTATTATCTAATTTTTGGTCCATTGGGAAATTGAAATCTCCGGCGAGAATTACATATCCCTGTTTGAAGCCCATCAAAATATTTAATATTCTATTTAGATATCTTTTGGGGTGTGTATTTGGACAATAAATGTTTGCTAATGTACATTTTTTCCCCTGAAGGTTCCCTTTTAGGAACAGATATCGGCCCTCTGGGTCAACTCTTCTCTCCTCTACTATAAAGTTTATGTTCTTTCCAATCCCTATAGCTACTCCTTTAGCTCTCTTATTTGGGGAATCTCCGTAGTACCAAGTAGGAATCGCACACGAGTAGATTTTTGTGTTAGAGTATAGTGCTAGATGTGTCTCCTGAAGAAATACAATTTCTGCGGAGTACCTTTCAAGCTCTCTTAATGTCATATGCCTTTTTTCTGGGGAGTTCAGCCCTCTTATGTTATATGTAATAAGATTTATGTCAGTCATAAGTTCTTTTTTCTTTTCTCTTCCTTTTTCTCCTTCCCCCTTCTTTCCCCTTCCTTGTTTCACCCTCTCTTTTCGTTCCTCTCTCTCTCTTCCTCGGATGGACAGATCCTAATTCCCCCCTCCCTTCCACCCCTCCTCCCCTCACCCCCCTCTCCCCCTCCTTCCCTCCCTCCCCATCCCTTCCCCCCCAATAGAACTTTGACCACATGGTCTTGGTGCAGGATTTCTCTTTCCCTTTCCTTCCCCTCTCCCCCTCCTCTTCCCCCCCATCCTTCCCACTCTTTGTGCCCCTTTAGGCACCTCTGCACTCTTTGGCCCGAGGTGGAGTTCTGTTTGGCACCGTCGGTCCCTCCTCCCCCTCTACTTGGGAGATGGTGCCAGAGCGTCCATATGAGTCCCGGGCTCCCCTCCTGCCCCCTATCTTTCTATATCTGTTTCGTTCACACCCTTAACCCCCACCCCCCCTCACCTCCATGTATAGGAGAAGAAGAAAAAAAAAAAAAAAGCCCACTCCGGCCACACAGAGCAAAAGATAAACAGACACAGGAAGAGCAATGAACATAGGAAGAGGGGGGGGGGAGGAGAAGGGGAAGGGAAAAAAAAACACATAGTCCACCTCCTTCCTACCCCCTCCCCACTCCCCCATCCCCACCGCCAAAACCCATGTCCGGCGTTGGAATTTCCAGTTTTTTACAGAATTCCGGTATTTCCTCTATGAATCTCAGTCTTGCCATGATACCATTTTTCCTTCCTATCAGGCAGGCTGGGAAACCCCAATTATACTGGATCTCGTGTTCCTAGAGTAACTTCAGTAATGGTTTTAATTTTCTTCTTCTTTGTAACGTTTCTTGAGATAAATCTTGGAAAATTTGAATTTGGCTCACTTCCCATTTTATTGGTGACTTCCCTCTTAGGTTTCTCCATAGTTGATTTTTTTCCTCCCAACTTTCAAATCGAACAATGATATCTCTCGGTTTATCCTGAGCTATTTCTCTTGGTCTTCTTATTCTGTGTGTTCTCTCTATTTTTAGTGGGGATGTTATTTCTCTATCCAGTATTGGGTTACAAATTTTCATTATTAGTTCTGATAGGTTCTCTGGTTGGGGTGTCTCCGGTACCCCCCGGATTCTTATGTTCTTCCTTCTGTCTCTATTCTCCTGGTCCTCCCGCTTGTATGCCTGTTCCTGTTGTTCTTTCCTTATTGACTTTATCTCTCCCTCTAGTCTTCCTATGGCCGTTTTGTTATGGTCTGATTTCCTTTCCACTTCCTCCACTCTTTCGCGCAAATACCCCATATTTTCTTGTATCACCTCCATTTGTGCCTTTAACGATTTTTCCAGGGCAGCGAACATCCCTTTGATTTCTATTTTTGTTGGTAGTAGCGCCCTATTTTGTGGTTCCTCTTCTCTTCTCTGTTCCATTTCTACTTCGGTCTCCTGTTCTAATCTAGACTCTGATAGTGCGTCTGACTCCGCCTGGTTTTTATCTTGCCCTTTTTTCTTATCCTTTTTCTTCTTTTCCTCCTTACTTTCCGTCTGGCTGCTCTTAGCTCCCTGCTGCTTCTCCACCGCCTGTTTGTCATCATTTCCACCATGGGTTACATATTTATTCATTGGACCCGGGCTCGGGGTCAGACTTAAGTGGGGTGATTTTGGAATTGCTCCCCCTCTTGCTCCCCTTGCTCTTGAACTCATATTGTTTCTTTTGAGTACTGTCCTTGGGGCTTTATCCCCTTTGCAATGTTCCGCCCCGCTGTTTGTTACCAAATAGTCAGATATACCCGTCCTGCACACCATATAGTACCTCCTATATTTCAATCAAGGTCAGGCCTGCCTCATTTGACGCGGCGGGGGGGCAGTGACTCAGGAAGGTAGATACCTGCGAAAGCAGACGATTTTCTATATTTATTGCACTCCCCGGACGATATCACTTTCGCCTGACACAGTAATGAAAAGGTTAACAGCAGTAGTGGTAACAATTTACCAATGTTTTCCTACCGCTCGCACTCCTTTACACCTTTCACGCAACTTCCGACAGATGGGCACAAGGTGGTGTATCCTCAGTACATCCCGGCAAAAAAAAAAAAAAGAGAAAAAAAAAAAAAAAAAGCACTCACTGCCAATGCCGTATCGCATCAGAGGGTTTAGGTAGGTAATAAGTGACTTGCTTTTGGCGTTTCTGTGTTTAGGCACCTTTACTAATTTACAGTTTCTTTTGAGCACAGCACGGAGGGGGTACTTCGGCAGGGCAGGGCAGCACCAAGAAAAAAAAAAAACATGAGAAGTTTGGATGTTTCTTGCTACCCGTCCCTTTTCCCATTTCTCAGTTCAGGTGGGAGCAAGACAAGCCATAATAGGCATTAGTAATAGTTTCCAATATTTCCACTGTTTCTGTACTGGTCATTGGTAGCCCAGCAGGTACAGGCAATTTTAATCAGTTTTTCTGTTTCTTTAATGTGATGTACTCACCACTTCCAAAGAGGCTAAGAGGGGTCAGCGCTGATGAGTGGAGGCACAGTGAAGACACAATGTTTTATAAAGACAGGATTCCCATGTCATGCGGGGGAGTCCCGTGGTTTCCTCATGCATTTCGGGTTTATTGGATCTTCCCGCAGCATACAAAAAATGCTTCTCCGGCAGTTGCCAATAAAATAAATCCACCTTAGTCCAAAATAGTAAAAGAAAACAAAAAGAGGAAAATCATCCTGCTATAATAGCGCATACTCTTGGTTCTATTCAAACTCCCCAAATGCCATAGTCTATTCTTGTCTATTCAGAACCTTTCAGCTGGCTGTATACAGACACTTTAGGCATGGAAGTATTGGTTAGTTTTCCCAATGCTCCCTAATTTATTTTCCATCACCCCCTTCATCTGCCGTTTTTTTCCTTTCCCTTTCTTTCCCGATGAGAAGAGGCAGTCAATACAGTCAGTTTACTTGATTTCAGGATGCTTTTTAAAGGACTAGCACTTTCACAGTTTTCACATTTCTTTTCCTTCCTTTTTCTCCCTCTTTCAAAAAAAGTCCCCAATAGGGGTTACTCACGTTTCCTCGGTGCTTATCAGTTCTTATCCGCTTCCTCATCTGATACAGCGGGGGGCCATCATGCTGAGCGGTGCAGGGAGCAGAACAAATAGAGATGCTTGGGGAGCAGACAGGCGTGGGGGGGGGGGGGGTCCTGTGCTGTAGCAAGGTCTGAGCTGCGACTCAGATCTGGTCTCTCACTCCTCCTTACTGTCCGCCATCATTTCCTATGTCCCGCCGCTCTTCCCAGATCTCAAACAGGGTCACCGCTCTGTCCGGCTCAGCCTCCTGCCGGTTCTCCGGGTCTCTCACACCCGTTCACCTGTTAGCTGTGCCTCCGCACGGCGGGCTGCACGGCGGGCTGCTCTTCCTGGATCTCATACAGGGCAACCACTCTATCCGGCTCGGCTTCCTGCAGGCTCTCCGGATCTCTCACATTTGTTCACTTGCTGTCCGCAGCGGTCTGCCCACTCAGTCTGTCCTGCCGACCGATGCAGCACATGTAAGGGACAGACTACTTCCAAGCGGCGGGGGGGGGGGGCGAGCATGTTGCGGGATCTTAGGCTTGTCTCCTCATTTCTCGAAGAGGGGTCAGGAGACCGGGCGTCTCACCTACCCGCTCCTGCAAGCCGTCGGCGCCATTACTAGGCTCCTCCCTGATTGTGAGTTTGCCAACATAGAGTGCAGTTAATGGGCTTTTTAAAAAAACGCCAATAAACTGCAGTTTATCAGCTTCTGTGTACATGGAGCCTAATAGTGAGGATAACTCCAAGAATTGTGGTCTGGATCAGGGAACTGGCAATAAATAAGGACCTCCAGATGTCAAGGCGGCAAGTCAGGGCTCACAGGAGCCGCAAAGAAGGGACATGGATCTGATGGGCAGAAAAAATTGTATATATAGTACTGTGAAATATAACACAGTAAAAGATAAGCTAGCCAGAAAACTCTCAAAAAGCCCCCCAGAAAAGAGAAAGAAAGCCTTTCAAAAAAGATTTTCAAAAGAAAGGGAAGGAGCACAGAGGTAGATAATGAGAGATTACAAATGAATCTATCAAGGTATAGGCAGGTATTTGAAGGGAAGGACATCTATATCTATAGGCCATTACATGTAGTAATTCAAAAAGAGTGCATGACTCCCCTCTCATCTTAACAGAGTTCCTACTGAGCTTGTGCAGTGATAGCAATAATCCTGGCTGTGCAGCAATAAACAGCTACACCTGTCAGGGCTAAATACTGAGGGGGTGGGAGTGGTTTGGGCTGGCAGCTAATCACGAAAAGTTGGTGTGTTGAATATGTGAGATGTAGATGCAAACAGGTGATCCACACAAGGTGTGTGAAACAACTGTGCATCACTGCGCATGTCCCCGCCCAAAGAACCCACCACAAACATGGCGGCTCCTCAATCCATGTGGCGCCTGGCGCCACCGCGTCTGAAAGGCGCGATGACGTCAGACGTCAACAAGACCGCCGACACAGAGAAGGGGCAGTGGCAATCAAGACTAGGTGACCGTGGTGGGGCATGCCAAAACACTGGGATAGACCAAGTGATGACGCTCCATAGCCATGCCACACAGGAAGGCTCCCGTGTGCCGGGGAGAACCAACGAGCCACGATGACAGGAGGCACATAACGTCGGGAACCCCGAAGCAGATCCATTGCTGGATGGAATGAAATTAATTACATATATGAATAAAAGCAATATTGTGTAGATATACTGAGTAAAGTCCTAATACATGGATCATTACAGACGCCAATCTATGAGGAAAAACAAGAAAGAATATTATATGTACAAAAGCACATGATGCATGGTACATATAAAGTGCATTACAATATATGATCAACATAATGTGTTTGGCAGAAAGTAGCATTGAAAGCATATAGCCTAAACACAGATGTGAAGTAATACACATATATAGATATAATAATACATGCAATATATATGATTTATCATTGATGACCAAACAGAAAAAAGGGGAGAAGAGGGGGGAGGAAAGAAAACAAGGATGGGATATAACATTGATGAAGATAGCAAGAAGAAATAAAAACATAGAGCATGTTGGGAATAATTATTGATCCCTGTCAAAACTCCCGGTGGTATATCCAGGTAGAAAAGGTTTTAGATTAAAGGCCTTGTTTAGACCTGGTGGTACAGTAGCATTCAGGTTTGATATCCACCGAAGCTCCCGCTGCAGGAGATATTTGTCAAAATCTCCGCCTCGGGAGCTGGGGTGGATATGGTCCAGTACCAGAACCGATATCTTGGGGCAAATGCCTCCATGGGTTTGGGCAACATGTCTGCCCAGAGTGACATCAGGGTTGGTGGTCTGCATCTCCTTGATGTGGCGATACAGTCGCTGCCAAAGCTTCTGTGTCATTTTGCCCACATAAAAACAATTACAGCTGCATAAAATCTAAAGATATACCACCGGGAGTTTTGACAGGGATCAATAATTATTCCCAACATGCTCTATGTTTTTATTTCTTCTTGCTATCTTCATCAATGTTATATCCCATCCTTGTTTTCTTTCCTCCCCCTCTTCTCCCCTTTTTTCTGTTTGGTCATCAATGATAAATCATATATATTGCATGTATTCTTATATCTATATATGTGTATTACTTCATGTGACAGGGGGGTCACTTTGGACACAGGGTGAGCCAGGAAACCATGGACATTAAGAATATGGCTTGGATTGCTTGAAATTGAAATAGTAATATTAGTCCACAATATGTACTGATTATTTTATTCTGAACTCAACAGGTTAATTGAGAGATGTATTACCTGCCAGTTGTGATGTAAATGAATCTAAAAGGGCGTCTGAAGACCCTTTTAGTGTGAATAGGGATAATCAATTCTATACTTGTGTGGATTGTACTCAGACAGACAGGCTACAAATCCTTTCATTGTGAGATGTGTATTGAAGGTCGTTAGGTTTCTATTGTGTAAAGTCTTTTGATTGGGAGACAAAAGCTAGCCTAACAAGTCATTTAGTCATTTAAACTAAAAGGGGATTAGAACCTGTTGTCTCCTAACAGGTGTCAAAATAATGTGTATTGGGTCTGGTTATGTTGTGGGTGGAGCTGGACCATTGTTCATTTTAGGTTAATGCAGTATTGGATGTGTATAAAAAGCACAATGTTTTTCTTAATAAAGTCAGTCTATCCCTGAAAGATACAGAGTATGTCTCGTTCTTTCAGAAGGATTAATTCCTATGGGAAGTGGTCGTCTGGCTGTGGAGGATCGACAGTGAATTTGTGTCCAGGAGAGGGAAGATATCTAAACGGCGTTACCCCCTTTCGTATTTGGGGTGTCGTTACATTGGTTGGCAGCAGCGGGATTTTCCCTCCAGTTCCTAGGACACTCCAAACCACCACAGTGAATGACCAGCTATGCAGCCTGCAGGAAAGCCACGCTGAAAGACCTACTTGAGAGCCGAGATGGACCAGAGGGATGGTGATGCAAGACCCCGGTCAACTGAAGGTTTGTTTCAGCAACGAGTTCGAGAGTGGTTGGCATTATATGGTGCTAGCCCATCAGAGACAGCCATACAGGAAGCCATTAGAGGCATCCAGCTGCAGGATGAGCGACAAGAGAAAAAACTAGAGCGACAAAAGAGAGAACTAGAGCGACAAGAGAGAGAACTAGAGCGACAAGAGAGAACGAGAGCGACAAGAGAGAGAACGAGAGCGACAAAAGAGAGAACTAGAGCGACAAAAGAGAGAACTAGAGCGGCAACATGAGCGGAGAACGGCGGAGATACGGCAATCGGAGATCGCCTACAGACAGCTGCTAGAATCTGCTCAGCAGCAGGGTGGTGCTACCTTTGCCTGGGACTATCAGGAAATACCAGTGGACAACTCTGAAATCCTGGCTGAAGAAGCGGCAGTGGAAAATCTGAAGATTGCCATCCCTAAAGCTGAAGTGGATGATATGGAGTTCCAGGGAGCTAGTCTGGCTGAAGAATCGGCAGTGGAAAATCTGAAGATTGCCATCCCTAAAGCCGAAGTGGATGATATGGAGTTCCAGAGAGCTAGCCTGGCTGAAGAATCGGCAGTGGAACATCTGGAGATTTCTATCCCTAAAGCCGAAGTGGATGATATGGAGTTCCAGGGAGCTAGGGCAGTTGGCTCATCTCCCCAGCCACAGATTACAGAAGGTATGGACTTAAGGGACTGTTCAGAGGATGTTATGGATTATGCATCGCCTGCTCAAGTACTGGCAGCAGGACAAAGTACTGCAGACCCCTGCTCTACACCCGTGGCAGTTTTGGAGGCCCGAGGTGAGAAGGTGATGGTTCCCCTTTCCCAGGGGATTTCAGAGATGCAGGGAGAAGAAGCAGCCCTTTTCCCTCCCCAACAGTTAGCCAGAGCAAAAAATGGAAGGAAACTATTGGACAGCCGCACTCCAAAAACAATTCCTTTATTGGAAAATCACGGAAATCCAAACCACAGCAAAGAATAAGAGCAGACAAGCTGACGCGTTTCGCACCGTAATTTCAGTGCTTACTCATAGCTAGTTTACATGACAAATGCACACCAAAACAATATATGGGCTGAGTGATTTGTTTTACTAACATTTTTTCACTAAGTGTAATGCTTTTCATTATCTATTGGCACCTATAAATCCCCACACGCATATATACACAGTTCGCCTTTTGTTTACATAGGCCCACTGTGTTTTTTAGAAACAAGCATTTTAGCTAGGTCTAGCTGTGTTTTTAAGATAAAAAAAAAATAATATGCCTTGCCATTTATAGATATATATCTAATAAGAGATTAATGGATACAACACAGCTTTACAACTACAGGCAATCAGTTTGTTTATGTATGTGACAATGAACCATGCTTATAAGATACTTAATAGCTGCTTAATACCTTTAAACATGTAATAATACACACATCTGAGTTAGACAAAATATTTGAATATATCTAATAGGTGAGAACACAAACATGGTGATTGGAACATAGAAAATAAATTAGTACAGATAAAAACATAGAAATAATGCATATGGATTTTCTATATTCACTATGGTTTCTGTACTAATTTGTTTTGAGACTTCATATGTTTATTTTCACTTTCATGATGCTGTCATTCACTGTTCTTTTATTCTTTATTTTTTTTTCTTCTTCCTAATTATTTTTACGTATTTATCTATTCTTTCACTATACATATTTACACTTTATCACCTCATCACCTTTATCCGTCATTTCACCTTATACACAGTGCTACATAGATAACTAAAAAACGGAAAATAATAATGATTTTTTATATATTCACTATATATAATAATTTTTGTGATTTTTGTGCTTTAGTTCATTTATATCTTTATGCATCACAAGTAATATGTGTCTATGTGTACATGTGTATATATATATATATATATATATATATATATATATATATATATATATATCTTTTTGCAAAACAAATAGCGAAGCACTTTAATATGAGATTTTTGGTATATATATATATTGGTGTTTATTGTGAAGAAAAGGTTTTTTGTTTCCTTATTTTAGCACATATGTTTCACATATTCATCACTTATGTATAACACAGGTGTTTAATATGAGATTGTCCATCTCGAACACAGTTTTCTTGGAGTCACACACACAGGGAACACCTATTAGTTGCTCCAATCATCTAATTAGATAATTAACTGACCCTGTTTTCAATTAACTTCCTAATGATTATGTGCTTGAAAGTATAAATTTGGTGTGCATTTGTCATGTAAACTAGCTATGAGTAAGCACTGAAATTACGGTGCGAAACGCGTCAGCTTGTCTGCTCTTATTCTTTGCTGTGGTTTGGATTTCCGTGATTTTCCAATAAAGGCATTGTTTTTGGAGTGCGGCTGTCCAATAGTTTCCTTCCATTTTTCGCATTATTATATGCATTGCCTGCACCCGTGGCTTCGGATAGAAGCGAAAAAATCAATCAGGTACATCTGAGCGGTAATTTTCTCTTTTCGTTCTATTTGGACTTTGCATATCTTGCTTACCAGCTCGAGGACTACTTGATTTCTATATCTATTTTGAAGAGTCTGGCTTTGACCCACACATTTATTCCCAAGCCTGCCTTTCACAATGAATACCGTCACATCCATATTATCCACAGCAGAGAGCAGCTACAGCAGAACTCTTACTGCTCCATCAGACAACCCTCTAAGATCTCTCTCATCGACACAGATGTCACAACCTGCAGACGATGGGGAAGTTTCCCTCATTCGGATGTTCAGAAGATTGGAGTCTTTAATGGCTAAAGAAATAAGGTCCTATTGGGACACACATTTCCTCACGGAGTATACAACAATAGCACAGATTCCGAGAGGTTTGAGAATAAAAAAAAAATTCCTACCTCAGAACTCTTTAATGAGGACATGAAAAAGGAGTGGACTAATTCTCTCAATGAGTGTTCCTTTAAACTCATAGACATTCTTATCAGATCCAATAAGAAAGCACTTGAAAAACTACAAGCGGAGATGTCGCTCATACAAACCGATTTAACGGCGTTACAGACACACGCCGATTTTGCAGAGCTTGATGGTCGTCTAAATAGAAGATTGGATAAGATGGAGAAGTTTGTGATCAACACAAAAAAAGGGAAAATGGATCGTGACCGATTAGACTACGAAGGAAACAATGTGTATACATGGAAGAAACCACCTTTTGCTTCAAGACGTTTTCGCAAACACTCAGGTAAACGAGTGAGTTTTTCAGATCACGATAGTGATATAGCAAATGATACAATGGCCTTCTCAGCCCCTGAGTCATCACCTGAACAGTCACCTCCCGCCCAGTATCGAGTGGATGAGGACACCTCTGGAAACCCCCGTGGGGCCAGTATAAAAGCCAAAAAGAAATCCACCATAAGAAAACACGAAGAGGTGGACAAAAACACAGGAAGTCAGGAAAAAGTTCCATACACACTGCGAGGCAAGAGAAAGTAACAACAGTTACAAATGTAATTAACATCTCGGATAGAATCCTCAGCGCGGATGAACTTTCCCTTCTATCTAAAGGACTTAATTTTTGCCCTACGAAACACTTTGACCTATTTGGGACACTTCTGGATGTAAACAAGTTTTGCCGTACATTAACCCTCAAGAAACATTATTTGGAATCTTCGGTTGATCTGAGCGATGCTGTCCCGGGCGAGGTGGATTCGGGTGAGTCATTTCCCTCTCCTATCTCTTTTAAGGAAGTATGCGCTTTGCAGGAGTTAACAGATCTGGCCTTAGAGTCCGATCCGTGTCCCCTGGATCCCACTGACGCACCAAATACCATACCTTTCAAATTGAAATCGGATTTTTATCCGGTGGGGTCTAGGGGAGACGATCTTGACCTATTCCAGAAGATGGTGGAGAGGGATCTGACTCACTTGGCACGTAGTTGCCATAAGGGATCCACCAAGTATAATAATGTGACAGTCTTAGAAAAACAGGCTCTTAAAAACTTGGTAGCTGATGACAACATAGTCATACGTAATGCAGACAAAGGGGGGTCAGTGGTTGTTTTAAATTCCACCGCATATAAAGATGAGGCCCTACGTCAGTTATCAGATACCAGCACCTACCTTACACTAAAAGCAGATCCCACCATTTCCTTTAAAAAAACTTTAGGTTCACTTTTGGAAAGGGCTATGCTTGCCGGCATTTTTTCGCAAAAAGAAATAGAAATGTTTATACCTGAGTGCCCCATTATGTCGGTGTTCCACCATCTACCCAAGATACACAAAGGGTTAAGTCCCTTGACAGGTAGACCTATCGTTGCAGGGATTGGATCCCTTAATGAACGCCTTGGGGAATGGCTGGACAGTCAGCTGCAGCCCCTGGTGGTTAATCTGCCAGGATATTTAAAAGACAGCAAGCAGCTTTTGTCCAAATTAAACCATATTAAGTGGAATTCACAATATCGATGGATAAGCTGCGATGTTGTCAGCCTTTATTCCAGCATCCCCCATGGCCCAGGCATATTAGCGGTAGCTACCTTTTTGAGGGAATCAGGAAAATTCTCTCTGGTTCTTCAGGATTTTATTTTACAGGCTCTTGAGTATTTACTCACTCATAATTTTTTTATGTTCGACGGGGGCTACTATCTCCAGAAGTGCGGGGCCTCTATGGGGGCTAAATTTTCGCCCTCCCTAGCCAACCTGTTCATGGGTTGGTGGGAGAGGTCCCGCATTTTTGGACATGGTAGCCCCCGCCGATTGGATACAGTGTTTTTTTGTCGCTACATTGACGACCTCTTGTTCATTACATCTGACCCCGCAGCAGTTCTAGATGATTGGTTATCCTATTTTAATGAGAACTCTCTCAATTTGAAATTTACAGGCAATTTAGATACCAACACCATCAGTTTTCTTGATGTCATGCTTACGGGTGTAGGCGACAATATCATTACCAACTTACACAGGAAGGAAGTGGCGGGCAATGCCCTCTTGAGGGCTGACTCAGCACACCCTGGTCATACCATTAAGGGGGTACCGTATGGCCAATTTATTCGGCTCAAGCGTATATGTAGCGAACCTGAGAGCTTCAACAAAGAAGCTGAACAGATGGCCTGCCGCTTTCAACATAGGGGTTACCCTCTTAGTATAATTAATAAAGCATTACACACTGCTAGAACAATACCAAGAGAAAGCTTGCTTTCAAATTCCCCCTCAAATAAGGAGAAGAGGTTGACACGTGGGACTTTTGACAAAGCACCGTTTTTTTCCACACCCTTCAGTTCTGAATTTACTAAAATTAAAAACACCATTACAAAATATTTGCCAATTTTGTTTAACGATGCCGCATATAGTAAGATTCTGTCCGAAGGGATAAAGTCGGTCTCTAGGCGGGCACCGACTCTGGGGGGGTCTCTCTCCCCCAGTTTGTTCACAAGTAAAAAAATGGGCCATAATTGGTGGACTTTCAGAGGTACATTCAGATGTGGGGTCAAAAGTTGTGATTACTGCCGCTTTGTCAAAAGAGTAGATCAGTTGAAATCATATACAAATGGAAGAAGTTTTGATATTAAACAGTTTATAAACTGTAACACGAAATACGTTGTATATGTGATATCCTGTGAAGCGTGCGGTGTACAGTATGTTGGGCGGACCATCCGCAGACTAAGAGATCGTTTGCGGGACCATCTATATGATATAGAAATAAATAAAAAAACGAATGTGGCCCAACACTGGAACATTGCACATGATAAAGATACGTCCCAACTATTTATACAGGGCATTGAAAATGTGAAGGTTCCCATCAGAGGTGGGGACAGGTTCAGGATGCTGTGCAGGCGCAAGGTTTTTTGGATCTTTTCTCTACACACGAGAATACCCCTGGGCCTTAACTTTGAGTGGGATGTATCCCACTACTACGACTGATTTGGGGATCTTTTTGATCCACATTTTTCAGTCATTTACATTTCATACTTTAGTCATCTATACATGTTAACACACACGGCCCTAGCCCCGCGCTCTGCCTGCATCCTGAGCCGGTTCCATCACCCATCCTTAGTTTCGACATGTTTGTGTTTTGAGTTCCATCTGATTTTCCAGTTGTTCTTCTACTTTTCCCTAACCTTTTGGCCTGTGACATACATTTTTCCATACACAATGGCAACATGTATGCCCTACAAGGTTTCATCATTTTCCATGGGTCAATGGATCCACGGACGAGAATTTGGCCGTCAGTAACTACATGGGATCATGTGTATATAGATGGGTATCGGCTACATTTTAGGTAATGCCCACATCACATACATATCTCTAGAGGATATTGCTTCCATCTCATATTTCCACTTTTCTTTTTCTTTATTCTTACCATCTTTTCATCCTTGAGGGTTCCCGAAGGGTATATACACATTGCTTTTTCTATGCAATATAATCTCCTTCATATGCAGTAAGAGTTCCACATAGTTCATGCCATTATATATCCCCATTCCTTTCAGTCGATTATATACATAGAAAATCTTTTTATAAAAATCGTTCTTTTACAAATTTATTCTCGACAGGAATTTGATGATATAATAGTTGCACACCCCTACACCCCCATAGACATCTTAGAGGTAGTGTAAAGTAATAGGGGAAATGAATAGTATTATTTTATTACATTTTATTACTTTTTTTTTTTATGGTGTTTTTGCTTTTCTTTTCTTTTCTTGTTTCTTTTCCCCCTTTTTTGGGGTTCAATATGCGTTTTGGGGTCTGGTGTTAACATATACATCATTCCATAAAAACAATATATGGGCTGAGTGATTTGTTTCACTAACATTTTTTCACTAAGCGTAATGCTTTTCATTATCTATTGGCACCTATAAATCCCCACACGCATATATACACGGTTCGCCTTTTGTTTACATAGGCCCACTGTGTTTTTTAGAAACAAGCATTTTAGCTAGGTCTAGCTGTCTTTTTAAGATAAACAAAAAATAATATGCCTTGCCATTTATAGATATATATCTAATAAGAGATTAATGGATACAACACAGCTTTACAACTACAGGCAATCAGTTTGTTTATGTATGTGACAATGAACCATGCTTATAAGATACTTAATAGCTGCTTAATACCTTTAAACATGTAATAATACACACATCTGAGTTAGACAAAATATTTGAATATATCTAATAGGTGAGAACACAAACATGGTGATTGGAACATAGAAAATAAATTAGTACAGATAAAAACATAGAAATAATGCATATGGATTTTCTATATTCACTATGGTTTCTGTACTAATTTGTTTTGAGACTTCATATGTTTATTTTCACTTTCATGATGCTGTCATTCACTGTTCTTTTATTCTTTATTTTTTTTTCTTCTTCCTAATTATTTTTACGTATTTATCTATTCTTTCACTATACATATTTACACTTTATCACCTCATCACCTTTATCCGTCATTTCACCTTATACACAGTGCTACATAGATAACTAAAAAACGGAAAATAATAATGATTTTTTATATATTCACTATATATAATAATTTTTGTGATTTTTGTGCTTTAGTTCATTTATATCTTTATGCATCACAAGTAATATGTGTCTATGTGTACATGTGTATATATATATATATATATATATATATATATATCTTTTTGCAAAACAAATAGCGAAGCACTTTAATATGAGATTTTTGGTATCTATATATATTGGTGTTTATTGTGAAGAAAAGGTTTTTTGTTTCCTTATTTGAGCACATATGTTTCACATATTCATCACTTATGTATAACACAGGTGTTTAATATGAGATTGTCCATCTCAAACACAGTTTTCTTGGAGTCACACACACAGGGAACACCTATTAGTTGCTCCAATCATCTAATTAGGTAATTAACTGACCCTGTTTTCAATTAACTTCCTAATGATTATGTGCTTGAAAGTATAAATTTGGTGTGCATTTGTCATGTAAACTAGCTATGAGTAAGCACTGAAATTACGGTGCGAAACGCGTCAGCTTGTCTGCTCTTATTCTTTGCTGTGGTTTGGATTTCCGTGATTTTCCAATAAAGGAATTGTTTTTGGAGTGCGGCTGTCCAATAGTTTCCTTCCATTTTTCGCATTATTATATGCATTGCCTGCACCCGTGGCTTGGGATAGAAGCGGAAAAATCAATCAGGTACATCTGAGCGGTAATTTTCTCTTTTCGTTCTAGTTAGCCAGAGCAGATGGTGTGGAGTCCCCAGCAGAAGTGCTGGCAACAGGGCAGAGTGATAGCAACCTCTGCCCAGCACCGGAAACAACTGTGGAGTTTCAGGGAGCCGGGGCAGTTGGCCCCTCTCTCCAGCAACAAGCTGAGGTGGTAAAGCTTTTACCCCCAGCTGAATCACTGGCAGCAGGGCAGAATGCTACTGGCCTCTGCACACAACTGCAACTTGAGCTGATATCGGTGGATGGGACTGCAGTCTCCACTCACAGCAACCCAGCAGAAGAGCTGGCAACAGAGCAGAGTGCCGCGGGCCTCTGCTCTCAACTAACAGAAGAGGGAGTTCCTGTGGTACTGGATGGGACTTCACTGACCCAACCCCAGAAAATGGTGTGACACTGAGACAGGAGGATGTCAGCCTTGCTTTGCAAGCACTGGGGGACTTTCACCTACCACAAGTGGATGGGACTTCAGTCTCCACTTGTATACCCCAGGGATGCTGGGCAGTCGGCCCAGATCCCCAACAGCATGATGGACTGAGCCCAGTCACCCTGTCTTCTCCCCAGCGGCGGGTATGTTCTCTGAGAGAGGCAGAGGTTGGCTGGGTAAGTAATGCTCTGTTTGGAGCAATTTATTGGGGGTACTGTGTGGATACCGGCATTAGAAGAATGGACCTATGGACTAACTTCGGAGTCAACCCGTCTGGGGTCACCTCCTGTGTTAGTCTCCTGCCGAAAGGGGAGATGTGTGACAGGGGGGTCACTTTGGACACAGGGTGAGCCAGGAAACCATGGACATTAAGAATATGGCTTGGATTGCTTGAAATTGAAATAGTAATATTAGTCCACAATATGCACTGATTATTTTATTCTGAACTCAACAGGTTAATTGAGAGATGTGTTACCTGCCAGTTGTGATGTAAATGAATCTAAAAGGGTGTCTGAAGACACTTTTAGTGTGAATAGGGATAATTAATTCTATACTTGTGTGGATTGTACTCAGACAGACAGGCTACAAATCCTTTCATTGTGAGATGTGTATTGAAGGTGTTGTGGAAAAATGTATTAATGTATGTTGTCAGATGTCCCCCCAATGTCAGTTTTGCTGTAATGCGCTCATCTGAGCGTATTTGCACATACAGACGTTGGTGGAAGATCGGTGGTGGGAAAATCTTCCTATGGAAACAGCGATGTTTGCTCCATTTAGAGATGATGTTTTATGCCTCGTCGGAAGACTGGCCACCTCCTGACGGGGGGCGTTAAATGACTCCAAGCGCACAGATCTGTGTCCACAAGAACAGTAGCATAGCTATACGACAGTTGTGGTCCATTGAGGCATAATTGTTGTATAGTTCCCGTCATTGGTATCAGTGAGTTTGGTTTGCACACGGCTTTGTACAAAGCCATGCTTTCTACTGTTCCTTTGTCTCACAGAAAGCATGACCCCTGTACACAGCCGTTTGCACACATCACTGCTAGCATTTTATTTGAATTTAAACATGTCTGTGATTGGTTCTTTTGAATATATACAAAATATCTGAATGGCTGTTTTGTGAAGCCAACACCTTCTTTTGTTACTCATGTTGACTATAAATAAAGAGAGCTGACGATCCCAGGGACACTCTGCTCTGGGATGGCCTGATGATAATACCTATGTGTGAGGCTTGCTTCTTGGAATGAATGATGAGATGAACGGTGAGTGGAACTTAGCCTAAAGATAGCATTATTGCAAAAGGATGAATCTAAAGTGTGTGCATGTTTAGCACAGGAAATATAGGCTGTGTGCTCTGTACACAACCTGTATTTCCACAACAAAGGTCGTTAGGTTTCTATTGTGTAAAGTCTTTTGATTAGGAGACAAAAGCTAGCCTAACAAGTCATTTAGTCATTTAAACTAAAAGGGGATTAGAACCTGTTGTCTCCTAACAGGTGTCAAAATAATGTGTATTGGGTCTGGTTATGTTGTGGGTGGAGCTGGACCATTGTTCATTTTAGGTTAATGCAGTATTGGATGTGTATAAAAAGTACAATGTTTTTCTTAAAAAAGTCAGTCTATCCCTGAAAGATACAGAGTGCGTCTCGTTCATTCAGAAGGATTAATTCCTATGGGAAGTGGTCGTCTGGCTGTGGAGGATCGACAGTGAATTTGTGTCCAGGAGAGGGAAGATATCTAAACGGCGTTACCCCCTTTCGTATTTGGGGTGTCGTTACACTTCACATCTGTGTTTAGGCTATATGCTTTCAATGCTACTTTCTGTCAAACACATTATGTTGATCATATATTGTAATGCACTTTATATGTACCATGCATCATGTGCTTTTGTATAATTAATAATCTTTCTTGTTTTTCCTCATAGATTGGCGTCTGTAATGATCCATGTATTAGGACTTTACTCAGTACATCTACACAATATTGCTTTTATTCATATATGTAATTCATTTCATTCCATCCAGCAAGGGATCTGCTTCGGGGTTCCCGACCGTGATGTGCCTCCTGTCATCGTGGCTCGTTGGTTCTCCCTGGCACACGGCAGCCTTCATACCCTGTATTTACGGAGTGTGGAGGCGTCTCCCTGTGTGGCGTGGCTATGGCGCGTCATCACTTGGTCTATCCCCACCACGGTCACCTGGCCTTGATTGCTACTGCCCCTTCTCTGTGTCAGCGGTCTTGTTGACGTCTGACGTCATCGTGCCTTCCAGACGCGGTGGCGCCAGGCGCCACGAGAATCGAGGAGCCGACATGTTTGTGGTAGGTTCTTTGGGCGGAACATGCGCAGTGATGCACAGTTGTTTCACACACCTTGTGTGGATCACCTGTTTGCATCTACATCTCACATATTCAACACACCCACTTTTGGTGATTAGCTGCCAGCCC
Organism: Rana muscosa; assembly: GCA_029206835.1. NCBI lineage: Eukaryota > Metazoa > Chordata > Amphibia > Anura > Ranidae > Rana > Rana muscosa. Next base: position 562,408,851 of record CM055116.1, on the reverse strand, counting down.
AAACCACTCCCACCCCCCTCAGTATTTAGCCCTGACAGGTGTAGCTGTTTATTGCTGCACAGCCAGGATTACTACTATCACTGCACAAGCTCAGTAGGAACTCTGTTAAGGTGATAGGGGAGTCATGCACTCTTTTTGAATTACTACAATGTCCTTCCCTTCATATACCGTATTTATCAGCGTATAACACGCACCGGCGTATAACACGCCCCCCAAGTTTAGGAGGGAATTTAAAGGAAAAAAACTTTTAGCAGGGAAATTCAAGGAAAAAAAAAAAAACTTACATTTAAATGCAGCATGCAGCCTTGCCCAGTGTCCATCTGCAGCCTTGCCCAGTGTCCATCTGTCCATCTGCAGCCGTGCCCAGTGTCCATCTGTCCATCTGCAGCCGTGTCCATCTGTCCATCTGCAGCCTTGCCCAGTGTCCATCTGTCCATCTGTAGCCGTGCCCAGTGTCCATCTGTAGCCTTGCCCAGTGTCCATCTGTCCATCTGCAGCCGTGCCCAGTGTCCATCTGTCCATCTGCAGCCGTGCCCAGTGTCCATCTGTCCATCTGCAGCCGTGCCCAGTGCCTTTGCGATCGTGTCAGTCGCGGCGGTTTTTAAAATTTGGCGCCGATTTCTGTGGAGAGGAGCGAGCGGGGCCGAGTGTACTTCGGCTGGACTTGGCTCCTCTCGCAGTTCCGCCCATCTCCACTGACTGCGCCGCTGACGGAGAAAGCCGAGTGTACTTCGCCTAGACTCGTGTCTGCTCACAGTCACAGGCGGGACTGCGAGAGGAGCCGAGACTAGGCAAAGTACACTCGGCTTTCTCCGTCAGCGGCGCAGTCAAAGATGGGCGGGACTGCGAGAGGAGCCGAGTAAAGCCGATTGTACTTCGGCTTCGGCTCCGCTCACTCCTCTCGCTCATTTTCAGCAGGGGAATTCGGAGTATCGGCGTATAACACGCACCCACGATTTTCCCCTGATTTTAAGGGGAAAAAAGTGCGTGTTATACGCCGATAAATACGGTACCTGCCTATACCTTGATAGATTCATTTGTAATCTCTCATTATCTACCTCTGTGTTCCTACCTTTCTTTTGAAAATCTTTTTTGAAAGGCTTTCTTTCTCTTTTCTGGGGGGCTTTTTGAGAGTTTTCTGGCTAGCTTATCTTTTACTGTGTTATATTTCACAGTACTATATATACAATTTTTTCTGCCCATCAGATCCACGTCCCTTCTTTGCGGCTCCTGTGAGCCCTGACTTGCCGCCTTGCCATCTGGAGGTCCTTATTCATTGCCCGTTCCCTGATCCAGACCACAATGCTTGGAGTTATCCTCACTATTAAGTGCAGTGATATTTTATTAGCTGAGAAAGTCTGTGTCTCCACACCACCTGTTTCCAATTGGTTGTTGGGCTATACATTGGATCAACAGACACCTTGACATTACTTATGTGTCACAAAACCTGTGCATTACTCTATCGTTGAAAAAATATATGACTTGTGCGTATTTACACTTTTATTTACGTGCTTTTTTGCTATTTTTTTGCAAATTATTTGGTTACATGCTATATCATTTACTTCTTTGTATACTTTTTGTTTATTTATACAATGTAACTTTTTCTTTACTAGAAACACATACGCTTACCTTTTTTCAATCCCTGAAGAAGGAAATATACACCATAAGGAGGAATAAAACCCCATGGGGCTGATTTACTAATAACAGTGCGCTGCGCTGGTTCTAACCTTAATTGGTGCGCCGGATAACTCCTTCACTTGGCGCAGGAACCAGCGGCGCACAGCGGCGCACTGTTATAGTAAATACAAATGTCAGCGGCGCTCTATTGAAAATGAATGGTTTCCTATGGGAGCCCATTGATTTGAATAGAGGTCGCCCGGGAAGTCGGATGAAGCGTATCCGACTCGCGGGGCGACTCGTGTGCCGGCTCACCCAGGGACAGCGCGACTTTGCGAGGCAACTTGGACACGACCTGAGCGTGAAGCAGCCACTCAAGTCGTGTCTTAGAGGCGACTAGCTGGCCGAGAATGTCTCCAGCGCGATGGCATCGCGCTAGTTCTCGGCAGCCTCGCTGTCCCATGTTTGGTATGAATCATGAAGGGGAACTCCACGCCAAATTTTAATGAAAAAAACGGCATAGGTTCCCCTTCAGGAGCATACCAGACCCTTAGGTCTGGTATGGATTTTAAGGGGAACACCCTAAGCCAAAAAAAACGGCGTGGGGGTGCCCCCAAGATCCATACCAAGCCCTTAGGTCTGTTATGGATTTAAAGGGGAACCCCTAAGCCGAAAAAACGGCGTGGGGGTTCCCCCAAGATCCATACCAGGCCCTTGGGTCTGGTATGGATTTAAAGGGAAACCCCCTAAACCGAAAAAACGGCGTGCCCCCCCCCCTAAAATCCATACCAGACCCTTATCCGAGAACGCAACCTGGCAGGCCGCAGGGGAAGAGGGGGGACGAGAGCGCCCCCCCTCCCTCCTGAACCGTACCAGGCCGCATGCCCTCAACATGGGGGGTGGGTGCTTTGGGGCGGGGGGGCGACCTGCGGCCCCCCCACCCCAAAGCACCCTGCCCCCATGTTGATGGTGACAAGGGCCTCTTCCCGACAACCCTGGCCGTTGGTTGTCGGGGTCTGCAGGCGGTGGGCTTTTCGGAATCCGGGAGCCCCCTTTAATAAGATACCGGCCCCCCACCCTATGTGAATGAGTATGGGGTACATCGTACCCCTACCCATTCACCTGGTGGCAAAAAAGTTAATAAAAAACACAACACAGGTTTTTAAAGTAATTTATTAGGCAGCTCTGGGGGTCTTCCTGCCGGGCGCCCCGCTATCTTCTTCCAGCTCTTTTGCTAGCGGGGTCCCGGGCTTCCTCGTCGTCTTCGGGGGTCTTCCTGACGGGCGCCCCGCTATCTTCTTCCAGGTCTTTTGCTAGCGGGGTCCCGGGCTTCGTCGTCGCTTTCTTCCGTCTTCGGGGGTCTCTTGTTCTGTTCTCCGGTGTCATCTCCGCGTTCTCCGGTTCTTCTCCCACTCTCCGGTGCCTTCTCCACAATCTCCGGGTCTTCTCCCGCTTTCCGGTGCCTTCTCCACGATCTCCGGTTCTTTCTGCCTTCTGCCGGGCGCCCCGCTATCTTCTTCCAGCTCTGGAGGAATGATGGGACTGTGACGTGCTTCGGGGGCGGGGTCAGCGGTGGCATCACCCGGTGACCACGCCCATGCCAATATAAGTGGGCGCGCTCCGCTGCCAGAGCATTGTAATGGTGGACAGCGACGAGGCAACATCGGGCGAAGAGAAGAGGGAAGAAGGCGACGATGAAGACCGGCCCCCGCTAGCAAAAGAGCTGGAAGAAGATAGCGGGGCGCCCGGCAGAAGGCAGAAAGAACCAGAGATTGTGGAGAAGGCACCGGAGAGCGGAAGAAGAACCGGAGAGCGCGGAGACGACACCGGAGAACAGAACAAGAGACCCCCAAAGTCGGAAGAAGGCGACGATGAAGCCCGGGACCCCGCTAGCAAAAGAGCTGGAAGAAGATAGCGGGGTGCCCGGCAGGAAGACCCCCGAAGACGACGAGGAAGCCCGGGACCCCGCTAGCAAAAGAGCTGGAAGAAGATAGCGGGGTGCCCGGCAGGAAGACCCCCGAAGATGACGAGGAAGCCCGGGACCCTGCTAGCAAAAGAGCTGGAAGAAGATAGCGGGGCGCCCGGCAGGAAGACCCCCGGAGCTGCCTAATAAATTACTTTAAAAACCTGTATTGTGTTTTTTATTAACTTTTTTTGCCACCAGGTGAATGGGTAGGGGTACGATGTACCCCATACTCATTCACATAGGGTGGGGGGCCGGTATCCATGTTAAGGGCATGTGGCCTGGTACGGTTCAGGAGGGAGGGGGGGCGCTCTCTTGTCCCCACCTCTTCCCCTGCGGCCTGCCAGGTTGCGTGCTCAGATAAAGGGTCTGGTGTGGATTTTTAGGGGACCCCACGCTATTTTTTTAAAATTTGGCGGGGTTCTCCTTAAAATCTATACCAGACCTGAAGAGCCTGGTATGGATTTATAGGGGGACCCCCACGCTATTTTTTTTTAAGTTTGGCGGGGGTTCTCCTTAAAATCCATACCGGACCTAAAGGGCCTGGTATGGATTTATAGGTGGACCGCCACGCTTTTTTTTTTAAGTTTGGCGGGGGCTCTCCTTAAAATCTATACCCGACCTGAAGGGCCTGGTATGGATTTTGGGGGGACCCCCACGCCATTTTTTTTCATTTTGTTGGGGGGGTCCCCTTTGAATCCATACTAGACCCAAGGGCCTGGTATGGACCTGGGGGGGACCCCACGCTGTTTTTTTTTTTAGAGCCGGCAATGTTTATTTTTTTTTACATTTCCTTTAACAACCAGCTATAAGCAGGTTAAAAAAAATTGCCGCAAATTCGCGGTACTTGCGTTTTGGATGCGGGTCCATTGAATTCTATTACATCCAAAACACTGTTTTTGGCCTTGAAAAAAAATCTGCAGTTGCGTTTAAACTCGTTTTTCACAAAGCCTAAAAATTTCTTCAGACGCCAAAGATTTCCAAGTTTCAGACGCGGTACCGGCGTTTAGACGCATTTTAGTTTAGAAGGGTTTTTAAAGGTGACCTATTTTTTTACATTGATAAACTCAAAAATTAGGGCAAATGAGGAAAAACCATTAAAAATATATATATACACCGGTATATCAAAAAAAATAATGCAATTGCTTCCATTGCATTGTGGACAATCCACAACTTGGGGCAGGTGACGTGGCAAGTGAACAATCCACAACTTGGGCAGCTGACGTGGCAAGTGGACAATCCACAACTTGGGGCAAGTGACATGGCAAGTGACACGCTAAATACAACTACACTGCTGCTCTCTCAGCTGCTGATACTCACTCTGGTCTCAAAAAATAGCTGAAATCGTTAATAATACTGTTTTTGGAGCTTAGGGCGGCTCCTTATCATGTTTCCTAACTAAACGCATATAGATGCAAATCTGGTAAAACGCGGCATGCAAACGCCACAAAGCGCGCCTTTCTAAACGCCGCTTTCAAACTTAGTTCTGAACACTTTGCACCAGCGTCCCGTGTACATGGGGCCTAAAAACACCTATGCCATTTACAGCTCAAAAACGCCATGGTGGCCATGAGGCCATAGGCTAACATGGAGAGACGTTTTTAAGCTGCAAAAAAACGCTCAAACAAGCGGCTGGAAAAACGTCCGTGTGCATGTAGCCTTATATTAACCACTTGCGCACTGGGCACTTAAACCCCCTTCCTGCCCAGACCAATTTTCACATTTCAGCGCTGATGCACTTTGAATGACAATTGCGCGCTCATACAACACTGTAACCCAATGAAAATTTATTATTTTTTGGCACACAAATAGAGCTTTCTTTTGGTGCTATTTGATCACCTCTGCGTTTTTTTTTTCTATAAATACAAAAGACCGAGTTAAAAAAAAAAAAAAGATGTTTTAACCACTTCAGCACTGGGCCTATTCTGGCACTTCCCTCCTTCATGTAAAAATCATACATTTATGGCTATAAAATTACTTCAAAACCCCAAACATTATATATGTTTTTTTAGCAGACACCCTAGGGAATAAGATGGCGGTCATTGCAAATTTTTATCTCGCTCGGTATTTGCGCAATAAATTTTCAAACGCCTTTTTTTTGGGAAATAAATGGTTTCATGAATGTAAAAAAATTACAAAACGGTAAAGTTAGCCCAATTTTTGGGGATAATGTGAAAGATGTTGTTATGCTGAGTAAATAGATACCTAACATGTCACGCTTTAAAATTGCGCACACTCATGGAATAAAACCAAACTTCAGTACTTAAAAATCTCCCTAGGCGATGCTTTAAATTTTTTTACACGTTACCATTTTGCCATTACAGAGGAGGTCTAGTGCTAGAATTGTTGCACTCGTTCTAACGCACGCAGCAATACCTCACATGTGTGGTTTGAACGGCGTTTACATATGTGGGCGGGACTTGCGTGTGTGTTCGCTTATGAGCGCGAGCTACCAGGGACATGGGTGTTTTTTCTTTTTTTTTGATTATTTTTATTTTTGTTTTTTCCTTTTTTGTATTTCTTACTCTTTTTTTCCCTTTTTTGTTTTTTGGATCACTTTTTTTCCTATTACAAGGAATGTAAACATCCCTTGTAATAGGAATCTATTGTAACAGGTCCTCTTTATGGAGAGATGCAGGGTCAATAAGACCCCACATCTCTCCTCCAGGCTGGAAAGCAGGAGATCGGTCAAAAAATTCACCAATCTCATGCTGACAGCCAAGATCACGGCTTGGATTACATACGGGAACCTGGCGTGATGTCATAACGTCGCGCCCTGGCCTCCGACGGTCATAGAGATGACTGGTGACCATCTGGTCCCCATTCATCGCTATGCTTCCCATCCGGCGCCGGCCAAATCGTTCTCCGAGCCCAAGATGGCACGGGAGAGCCCGGAGAAGCACCGGATGGCGGCGGGAGGGGGGACGTCCCCTCCCGCCACCTATAAGAACGATCAAGCGACGGAACTGCCGCTATGATCATTTTTATCGTGCACAGAATCGCCGGCTGAAAAGAATATCTGAATGATGCCTGCAACTGCAGGCATCATTCAGATGTCACCGCACAAAGCCAAGGACGTCATTTGACGGTGGGCGGTAGGAAAGTGGTTAATATTTCGAAAATTTAGACAAAAGGTAATTTTACTCCTTCTTTGATGTACACTGATGAGACTGCACTGATGGGCTGCACTGATGGGCACCGATAAGTTGGCAAGGGTGGGCACTGAGAGGTGGCATTGCTAGTTGGCACTGGTGGGCATTGAGAAGTGGCACTGCTAGGTGGCAATGATAGTTGGCAGTGATGGGCACTGATAGGCAGCACTGCTAGGTGGCACTGATTGGCAGCAGTGGTGGGCATTGATAGGTGGCACTGGCAGGGGCTACTGATTGTCACAGATGACGCAGAATTGCCTCTTCCTCTTCGGGCCCGATGTCCCTTGCACATAAGCCGGTGATTGCCTTTTTTATGCTCACGCTGTCAGCACAAGGAGAAAACAAAAACCATTACCCAGCTTTTGTTTACATCATGTGATCAGCTGTCATTGGCTGACAGCTGATCACATGGAAAAGGGCAGGGATCGGCCCCTTACTTGGATCTGTCATCACCCGAGTCTCAGTGACTCGGTGACCACAGCGCGCGCGCGAAGGGGATGACGTTTATTGACGGACTCCCGGCAATTGAGGACCGTGCTGTGGCTGGCGATCAGTTATAGCGCTAATCTCAAGTGATTAAAGTGGGTCTAAATGGGCCATTGACATGCATCACAATTCAACTTAGGAATGTGTCTTTGCAAAGTTAAACTAAATGAAATCCTTTCTTATTTTTGCTTGGGGATAGAGTGCAGAGGGATTACAAGTCTAGACAGTTTTTGGGGATGTCTGCACCCCTGATAGGGTGAAGACAACTCCCAAATTTGGCCACTTTATCCTTCCAAATAATTCACTTCCTGTCACATAGCCACACAGGAAGTGAGGGGAAATCCCTACCAATGTCTTTCCTTGGGGACACACAGGTCAATCTAAATACTTTCCCCATTATGTACATTGCACTCCAGCATTTTGTGGGTTACACCCCAAATTATTAGTTTTTTTGGACTTTGGGGTTTATTTAATAAAGGCAAATCTACTTTGCACTACAAGTGCACTTGCTGGATATCCGAAAGGGAAATGCAAGCAAACAAAAAACACCATCTTTGCTTTTACATGATTGGATGTTACAATCACCAGTGATCCCTCAGATTTTCAGCAGCTACACTTTTACTGCAGAGTGGATTTGTCTTTACTAAACCCCAAACTACCCAATGATTTGGGGTGTACACAACAAAGTCCTAGAGTGCAATTTGCTTAATGGGGACGCTAGTTAGATTGATCTGTGTGTCCCCAAGAAAAGACATTGGTAGGGTTTTACCTTCACTTCCTGTTTAGCTGTGTGACAGGAAGTGAAGCCAATTTTACTACAAGGGGACACAAAGCCCAACCTTTAAAAAAAAAAAACACAAGCAGGGGTTCTAACACTTACGTTGTTCCCTCAAAATGCCCACAATTAGAATTGTATTGCCTTGAGCTATTTTTAAGTGCAGTGCTCTAAATCAGTGCTTCTCAAGTACCTCCAACAGGCCATGTTTGCAGGTTTTCCTTCATCTTGCACATGTGCTTTAAATCACAGTCAATGGTTTGGTATTTTGGACAGCAATTCTCCATGAGATAAATTCACAAAACATGTCCTGTTGGGGGTACTTGAGGACTGAGGCTGAGAACCACTGCAGTAAAAAAGGAAAATTGAATACTTACCGCTCTGTATTTTTCATTTCCTGGTGACTCTCCATGGCAGCACACAATTCATGCATATGCTAGCATGAAGGCACCAGGGTAGACAAATCACACCTGTTGTTTTGACATGCCAATCAGCTGTCATATTTGTTGCAAAGAAAACGCAAAACAAACCTCAAAACTTTGCATCAAATTTTATTGGTCAACAAAACAAAGAATAATAAGAAATAAAAAAACAGGGTCAATTTGAAACAGTTACAGACTCACAACATCTTGATAAAGATTTGGCTAAATAGTGCAGCACAGACAATTAAATCAAAGTGAACAAACGACACACATTAACAACATCAAAATTATTTCAGGGGAACATTTCCCCCACACAAAAAAATACAATCCACAAAAGTAAAACAAACACCTGTTTTGCAAAGACATAACAAATAAAATACATGTGTTACAAACTCGATAAGGACACCAAAATGTACTTTTTGCCGGACACACACACTTGCCTCTTTTCAGGGCAAGGGAGAGGATGCTATCTGCGAGCTTTATATAACATAGGTTTGTGAGCTAATGAGGCAATTGAAAACACATGCACAGTCCATGAAACACCCAAAATGCAAGTTCACCCAATGTAGAGACTGAACTTCAAAGTGGGTACACCTGTTAAGGATGTCCTTCAATTACTAACCCATAAAAACACTTTCTGAGCATGCCCAGAAATATCCAGGTGCTGTTCACACACAAAAAGCACCAAACAAAAAAACTAACTGCATGGGCATGCTCAGAACAACACAAATGCAGCTAGCAGAAAATAACCCGCCCCCCCCCCCCCCGTCCAAAATTAAGCACATCATCCAGCATGTTACAAAATTAGAGATGGTACAAACCTCCCCCCCCCCCCCCAACAAATACCATTGCAGTCTATGGGAACTGACTTGTTAATTTTGCTAGTCCCCACTTGGCTGGCTTATCTTCTAGTTATTGGCCTTAAAATGGGGGCCCAGGTCCCACCCTAAGGGACATATATCAATGTCACCAATTTGGACAACACCAAAAACAAAACAAGGAGAAGTGCCTTTAAATATGCCAAATTGCTTAAGGGCCATTTCACACCACATGAAGTCCATTGCGTTTTTTATGCACCAAAAATGCATGGAAAGTTGGTTATATGATTCTAAATGGCAGTGTTTGTTCCAGTGCGTTCCAGAAAAACGCATAATAAACGCACTGGAACGCACCGGAACACACTTGTCCTTATCTATGGTTAATAAAAAAGAGGGGTGAAAAAAAAGCACTGGACTGCATCAAAAAATACAATCCGGGCGTGGCCTGCGTGCAAGCTGAATGGCAGCATAGAACCGGAGCTCCTGTGATAACCAGGGAATAGCAGCACGAATCATCCCATCGGGACCCCAAAACATCATCCCCACAAGGCGATCTACCTCCGGATTACCTGGATTACTCCTGCAGCATGTCCAGGAAAAGAAAGGAGCCCCGCAAACCGCAGCGTCTGACGGACTTTTATCCTCATAAGCCACATGAAGGTAGGCAAGATGGCCCCCGGCCATCATCCACACCTGCAGACAAAACGGCCAACAACTTGCCTGATAAAGGCAAGAAACACACAAATAACAGCTCTCCTGCAAGCTCACAGCAGCACTCTCCCTCCCCTATCTCTGGCAGCCCAGCTAAAGCAAAACTCAGGCTGGATGGAGAGGGATACAGTCCCCAGGCCAGCCATGCCACAGACTCTGGAGATGAGACACATGATCTCCCTGATTCAATAGAATCGTTCCCAACCATGCACCAGCCTGTGATAGACACTGTACTGAAAGATATGCTGCTATCACTAAGGAGCTCACTACAATCTGATATGGCACAGTGCATGCACAGGTTCCACACTGACATACAAGCAGTGGAATCGAGGGTTGATCATATAGAGCAAAAAATGGGAGACTTTGCTGAAACCATCAATGATCTAGTAGACTCACATGAGGAGAGAGAAGGGGACACGGAATGGGTGAAAGCTAAGCTGGCAGATTTTGAAGACAGGAATAGGAGGAACAATATGAAGATCAGGGGAATCCCTGAGTCAATCCAGCCAGCTGACCTGCGTGATTATGCTACATCACTGTTTAAACTGCTCACCCCTAATCTATCTGGTCTCGAGCTAACGATTGACAGAATTCACCGCTTACCTAAGCCGTCTTTTTTGCCAGAGCAGGTCCCTAGAGACGTAATACTGCGCATGCATTTCTTTCATGCAAAGGAGTTGCTGATGGTGACGATGCGTAAAGGTGAACAAATACCTGCACAGTATCAAAATTTACAGTTTTATGCTGACCTGTCGCAATATACACTTCAGAAACGAAAGACCCTGAATACCGTCACCAAGATACTTAGGAATCATAAAATTGTATACAGATGGGGTTATCCCACAAAGTTATCTATTGTGAAAGATGGCCGAACATACACTATAGACTCTCTGGGAAAAGGCCTTTCACTTCTGGAGGAATGGGGTATACTGCCAGAGCATTCTGATGATTCCCCTGCTGTGAAGCCAAGGAGGTCTGCAGAACCAGATTGGAAAACTGTTACAAACAAAAACGCAAAATCGCACACTTGACCCGGATGGGTAACACTCCACTACTAACCCCTGGAGGAACGTACAGGAGCGCCATTAGGCCTGAACTTTACCCCCACCCACTTTGGGCAGCTTAACGCTGCATACGGGTATCCTGGTTCTAGTGCCCACTGAGGACTAGGACCTCTCTATTGTTTTCTATCAGTTGCTTGGTTATATTTTTCTATGTTTTTCTTTTTTCTCTCAGTTTTCTTGTTTTTACTGTTGAAAGATTTACAAGACGGAGTTCAAGTAATTACTGCTGGACCCTCCATGCAGAAATGCCACTCAACTTGGCCCGAAGTCCAAAATAGACAAACTCTCTGCGCATCACCAAATAGTAAGTACTTTTTGACTTTATGCACCATCATTTTCAGTTTCCCACCGCTATCCCAAATCCAACCACATGAGGGAGACATTGCACCAACAATGAATGTAAAGCAGCAATGTAACATAATCTTCACACTCCTGCAAGTATGGGGATAAAGATCATTTCTATAAACTCTAAAGGACTGAATCATCCTGCTAAAAGGCGTTTCTTATGGTCAGAAGTAGTGATGAGCCGAACACCCCCGGGTTCGGTTCGCATCAGAACCCGCAAACGGACCGAAAGTTCGTACGAACATTAGAACCCTATTAAATACAATGGATGCGAACGTTCGAATTCTAAAGTGCTAATTATAACAACTATTATGCATGTTATTGTCCTAAAAAGGGTTTGGGAACCCGGGTTCTGCACCAGGGGACATGTATCAATGCAAAAAGAAGTTTTAAAAACGGTCGTTTTTCGGGAGCAGTCATTTTAATGATGCATAAAGTGAAAAAAAAAAAGTCAAATATTCCTTTAAATATCGTACCTGGGGGGTGTCTAAAGTATGCCTGTGAAGTGCCACGTGTTTCCCGTGTTTAGAACTGTCCCTGCACAAAATGACACTTCTAAAGGAAAAAAAAGCCATTTAAAACTGCTTGCGGCTTTAATGTAATGTCTGGTCCCAGTAATATGGATGAAAATCTTTAAGAAAAATGGCATAGCTACCCCATGACCCCCCCCCCCCCTACCCCAGCCCATTACCAGCCCCTTTGGGTCTTGTATGGATATTAAGGGGAACCCCGCACATAAAATAAAAAAGGCCCTATATACTCTGAACAGCCGTATACAGGCGGTGCATACAAGACAGGGACTGTAGGTTTGTTCTTATGTAGAATCTGTTTGTAATTTTGAACAGGTACATTATTGAAGTGTAGCTCCAGCCCAAAAATCTATTTTTAAACTTTTTGGAAAACATAGGTAAGGGTTATCACCCCTGTAACATTTGTTTTGCTGTCTGTGCCCCTGTTCAGAACATTTCACCTCACTTTCCGTCCCAATGACAACTGTTTTTGAAATGTGGTGTTTTTCTTGAAACAAGGATTGGTGATAAAGCATCAGTACAGAGGAGACACCTTTCTCCCATATTTATTCTTACAGGAGAGAATTTTCCTTCCTAGTGGTAGATTTCCTCTCACTTCCTGTTGTCTTCTTGCGTTTGCAAGTAGGAGTCGTTTGTAAGTTGGATGTTTGAAAGTAGGGACCTGCCGTATATACTCTGCAGAAATAGGCCCCTTAGTTGTTGGTGTTGGCACAACACTGTAAGCACTCACAGTTACTCTTGGTTGGTGCTGGAACGCCCTGCTGTCAACTATTATATCAGGAATTTTAATTACATATAATTGTTGAACAGTGGTAGTAAAAATTGGGCCTTTGATGGTGGTGCTGGTGCCACAACACTGTAAGCCCTGACAGTTACTCTTGGTGGGTGCAGCAATGGGCCCTGCTGTGAATTATTAGATCAAGAATTGTAATTACATGCCCCTTTTGAACAGGGGCTGAAAAATTGGGCCTTTCGTGGTGGTGGTGGTGGTGGCGTTGCCTCAACACTGTAAGCCCTCAGAGTTACTCTTGGTGGGTGCAGCAATGGGCCCTGCTGTGAATTATTAGATCAAGAATTGTAATTACATGCCCCTTTTGAACAGGGGCTGAAAAATTGGGCCTTTCGTGGTGGTGGTGGTGGTGGCATTGCCACAACACTGTAAGCCCTCAGAGTTACTCTTGGTGGGTGCAGGAATGGGCCCTGCTGTGAATTATTAGATCAAGAATTGTAATTACATGCCCCTTTTGAACAGGGGCTGAAAAATTGGGCCTTTCGTGGTGGTGGTGGTGGTGGCGTTGCCACAACACTGTAAGCCCTCAGAGTTACTCTTGGTGGGTGCAGCAATGGGCCCTGCTGTGAATTATTACATCAAGAATTGTAATTGCATGCCCCTGTTGAACAGGGGCTGAAAAATTGGGCCTTAGGCACTGGTGGCACAACACTACAACCCCTCACAGATACTGTACTTGGAGCACAGCAATGAGCCCTGTTGCAAAGTATTGCTTCAAAAATTGTAATGACACGCCCCTGTTAAACAGGGGCTGAAAAATTGGGCCTTAGGCACTGGTGGCACAACACTACAACCCCTCACAGATACTGTACTTGGAGCACAGCAATGAGCCCTGTTGCAAAGTATTGCTTCAAAAATTGTAATGACACGCCCCTGTTAAACAGGGGCTGAAAAATTGGGCCTTAGGCACTGGTGGCACAACACTACAACCCCTCACAGATACTGTACTTGGAGCACAGCAATGAGCCCTGTTGCAAAGTATTGCTTCAAAAATTGTAATGACACGCCCCTGTTAAACAGGGGCTGAAAAATTGGGCCTTAGGCACTGGTGCCACAACACTCCAACCCCTCACAGATACTGTACTTGGAGCACAGCAATGAGCCCTATGGCAAATTATTGCTAAAAAAATTGTAATTACACGCCCCTGTAAAACAGGGGCTGAAAAATTGGGCCTTAGCCACTGGTGGCGGCACCCATAAACAAAAATGATCTTCCAAGCTATCATCATCAATCGTATCATTGAGGACTCGGAGGAGGAGGATAGCCAGTCAACATAACAGCACAGGCACTCAGCATCAGCATCAGTCTTGAAGGGATGTGACATGTTAAAATCAATTAGTCTGTTATATCAGCATCAGGTGTGTGGTAGCTGGTGGTGATCCAAGACTGGTTCATCTTGATGAAAGTCAGTCGATCAACCGAGTCGGTGGACAGGCGCACCCTGTGATCCGTGACAAATCCTCCAGCAGCACTGAATGTGCGTTCCGAAAGAACGCTGGATGCAGGACAGGCCAGTAGCTCAATTGCATACTGTGCAAGCTCTGGCCAGTGATCCATCCTCAAGACCCAGTAAGCCAGAGGATTTTCGGTGGGGAAGGTGTCCAAGTCTGACCTTGCCCCTAGATATTCCTGCACCATGTTTATCAGACGCTGGCGATGGTTGCTGGAACCAATCATACTTTGGGGCTGCGGACTAAAGAATTGTCTGAACGCATCGGTCAGACGGCCACCTTCCCCACCGCTCCTTCTTTGACTGGCCGAAGCCTCAGCAACTCGTTGTCCAGGACCAGGAGTTTGTAACCTCCCAGTCTCTGGGAACGCGTTGCACAGACCTTTCTGCAAGGCCTCCCGGAGTTGTCTCATCCTCTGCTCCCTCTGCGACGGTAACATAAGGTCCGCAACCTTACCCTTGTACCGTGGATCAAGGAGAGTGGCCAGCCAGTAATGGTCCCTCTCCTTGATCCGAAGAATACGAGGATCCTTCCGCAGACTTTGCAGGATCAGGGAGGCCATGCAGCGTAGGTTTGCTGAGGCATTCGCTCCGGAGTCCTCTGGGTCACTAAGGACGACATGATCCGCAGTCACCTCCTCCCAGCCACGTACAAGTCCACTGGTTTCTTGGGACTGTAAATCATCCCTAAAAGACTGCTGCTGATGATGCTGAGTGCCAGCCTCCACCTCCATGCTGACACAATCCTCCTCCTCCTCCTCCTCCTCCTCTTCCTGTGCGATGGGTGGGACAGAAGGAACACTGTCTGGGTAAAGGGGGCCTTGAGAGGCAAGGAAGTCCTCCTCTTCCTGCCTCTGTTCTGCCTCAAGTGCCCTGTCCATTATTCCACGCAGCGTGTGCTCCAACAGGTGGACAAGAGGTACAGTGTCACTGATGCATGCACTGTCACTGCTCACCATCCTCGTGGCCTCCTCAAATGGTGCCAGGACAGTGCATGCATCCCTGATCATGCCCCACTGGCGTGGAGAAAAAAAAACAAGCTCCCCTGACCCTGTCCTGGTGCCGTAGTCGCACAGGTACTCATTGATGGCCCTCTGCTGCGTGTGCAGCCGCTGCAGCATGGCCAACGTTGAGTTCCACCTGGTGGGCATGTCACATATAAGGCGGTTCTTGGGCAGGTTCAACTCCTTTTGCAGCTCAGCCAGGCGAGCACTGGCATTATAAGATCTGCGGAAATGCACACAGACTTTCCTGGCCTGCCTCAGGACATCCTGTAAGCCTGGGTACCTGCCCAAGAACCGCTGCACCACCAGGTTAAGGACGTGAGCCACACAGGGCACATGGGTCAGTTGTCCCTGTCGGAGGGCGGAGAGGAGGTTGGTGCCATTGTCGCAAACCACCATTCCTGGCTTAAGCTGGCGTGGTGTCAACCACCTCTCGGCCTGGCCCTGCAGAGCAGACAGGACCTCTGCCCCAGTGTGGCTTCTGTCCCCCAAACACACCAGCGCAAGCACGGCATGGCATCTTTTTGCCTGCGTACTTGCGTAGCCCCGTGAACGGCTACGGAGCACCGCTGGTTCATAGGACAAACCACAGGAAGAGGCCATGGAGGAAGAAGAAGAGGAGGGGGTGGAGGAGAGAGGTGTGTCACAACCAGTAGTAGCATTTTGGAGGCGTGGCGGTGGAACAACCTCCAACACTACTGCACCTTGTCCTGCATCCTTCCCAGCTGCCAAAAGAGTGACCCAATGGGCCGTGAAAGAAAGGTAACGTCCCTGTCCATGCCTGCTGGACCATGAGTCAGCGGTAATATGCACCTTACCGCTGACCGCCCTGTCCAGCGAGGCCAAGACATTGCCTTCCACATGCCGGTAGAGAGCCGGAATAGCCTTCCGTGAGAAAAAGTGGCGTTTGGGAACCTGCCACTGAGGAACCGCACATTGCACAAACTCACGGAAGGGGGCCGAGTCTACCAACTGAAAAGGCAGCAGTTGAAGCGCTAGCAATTTAGCCAAGCTAGCATTCAACCGCTGGGCATGTGGATGGCTGGGAGTGAACTTCTTTCGACGGTCCAGCAGCTGGGGCAGGGAAATTTGCCTGCTAGAATCGGACGTGGCTGTGACACACCTAATTCTACACCTTCATTCCTCTCAGTGCATGTTTCAGAGAGGACTGAAGTTATAGTGGGGTTGGAGATCCCAGCTGATGCGGTGCAAGGAGAGGTCCGCTTTGTTCTTTGGTGTGGGTCTTTGAGGTAGGCTTGCCAACGAGCTGCATGGCAGGTCAACATATGTCTGGTCAGGCATGTGGTACCCAAGCGGCTGATGTTTTGGCCACGCGATATACGCTTGAGACATATGTTGCAAACAGCAGCTGTGCGATCTGATGCACTAGCCTCAAAAAAGACCCACACCAAGGAACTTTTTGAATGACGGGCAGAGGCAGCGCCCTGCACAGGCGGAGCTCTGCGGTGTGATTCCGTCGGTGTACTGCCCTTACGCTGGCCACCAAAGGGCATCCTGCCTCGTTGGAGATGTGCCTCCTCCTCATCCTCCTCCTCCTCCTCTCTCCTATTAGGCACCCACGTGGAGTCAGTGACCTCATCATCCCCTCCCTCCTCATCACTGGAGCCAATCTGGCAGTATGCTGCAGCTGCTGGAACATGACTGCCAGATTGGTGTCCTTCTTGAGCATCCCCTCTGTCTGCTCTCACCCTACTGCCTTCCTGTAGCTGGGTTTCATCATCAGACCCTTCAAAACGCTGGCCATCCTCCTGGAGCATGTACCCAACACTGTGCTCAAACAGTTCGGGGGACTCCTCAGGAGGAGGACATGGTGGGTCTAGGGAAGGAGTGACTGATGATGAGTCTGACATTGATACCAGGGAAGAGGACGCTTTGGCAGCTGCTTTGCCAGTACCCTGAGCCTGGGTGAGAGAGGATGAGGAGGAGGGCTTGGTCATCCACTCTACCAAGTCTTCGGCATGATGTGGCTCAACATGTCCAGCTGCCGAAAAGAAGGACAAGCGTGTCCCATGGCCATGTGCTGATGACAATGCACCGCGTCCACGACCAGCACTGTTGCCCCCAGACACAGAGCCTGCTTGCCCTCTTTTATTGCCTCCTGACTGTCTGCCTCTCCTTGTTTGCCTTCCAGACATTCTAATAGATGGCCTGCAGGGAGATGGGAAAAAAGCAATAAGGGCTACCTTCAGGTGTCCTTCTCTGTCCCTTTACTTAAGGATTTCTAAATATGGTTGAGGATGATTGCTTTTGCACAGAATAGCACAACGACAATTTCCCTGACTGTCCAAAAAACAAGGATTTCAAAGATGGTTGATGAGGAATGCTTTAGCACACTATAGCACAAGGAGAATTCCCCTCACTTTCCTTCTTTGTCCCTAGAAACAAGGATTCGCACAGTGAAATAAACTGACACTCTCCCTACCTAGAGTTTTCTGTCCCTAGAAAAAATGTTTTATTAAAGCACACTATAGCACAAGGAGAATTCCCCTCACTTTCCTTCTTTGTCCCTAGAAACAAGGACTCGCACAGTGAAAGAAACTGACACTCTCCCTACCTAGAGTTTTCTGTCCCTAGAAAAAATGTTTTTTTAAAGCACACTATAGCACAAGGAGAATTCCCCTCACTTTCCTTCTTTGTCCCTAGAAACAAGGACTCGCACAGTGAAAGAAACTGACACTCTCCCTACCTAGAGTTTTCTGTCCCTAGAAAAAATGTTTTTTTTAAAGCACACTATAGCACAAGGAGAATTCCCCTCACTTTCCTTCTTTGTCCCTAGAAACAAGGACTCGCACAGTGAAAGAAACTGACACTCTCCCTACCTAGAGTTTTCTGTCCCTAGAAAAAATGTTTTTTAAAAGCACACTATAGCACAAGGAGAATTCCCCTCACTTTCCTTCTTTGTCCCTAGAAACAAGGATTCGCACAGTGAAATAAACTGACACTCTCCCTACCTAGAGTTTTCTGTCCCTAGAAAAAATGTTTTTTTAAAGCACACTATAGCACAAGGAGAATTCCCCTCACTTTCCTTCTTTGTCCCTAGAAACAAGGACTCGCACAGTGAAAGAAACTGACACTCTCCCTACCTAGAGTTTTCTGTCCCTAGAAAAAATGTTTTTTTTAAAGCACACTATAGCACAAGGAGAATTCACTCACTGTCCTTCCCTGTCCCTAGAAACAAGGATTCGCACAGTGAAATAAACTGACACTCTCCCTACCTAGAGTTTTCTGTCCCTAGAAAAAATGTTTTTTTAAAGCACACTATAGCACAAGGAGAATTCCCCTCACTTTCCTTCTTTGTCCCTAGAAACAAGGACTCGCACAGTGAAAGAAACTGACACTCTCCCTACCTAGAGTTTTCTGTCCCTAGAAAAAATGTTTTTTTAAAGCACACTATAGCACAAGGAGAATTCCCCTCACTTTCCTTCTTTGTCCCTAGAAACAAGGACTCGCACAGTGAAAGAAACTGACACTCTCCCTACCTAGAGTTTTCTGTCCCTAGAAAAAATGTTTTTTAAAAGCACACTATAGCACAAGGAGAATTCCCCTCACTTTCCTTCTTTGTCCCTAGAAACAAGGACTCGCACAGTGAAAGAAACTGACACTCTCCCTACCTAGAGTTTTCTGTCCCTAGAAAAAATGTTTTTTTAAAGCACACTATAGCACAAGGAGAATTCCCCTCACTTTCCTTCTTTGTCCCTAGAAACAAGGACTCGCACAGTGAAAGAAAACTGACACTCTCCCTACCTAGAGTTTTCTGTCCCTAGAAAAAATGTTTTTTTAAAGCACACTATAGCACAAGGAGAATTCCCCTCACTTTCCTTCTTTGTCCCTAGAAACAAGGACTCGCACAGTGAAAGAAACTGACACTCTCCCTACCTAGAGTTTTCTGTCCCTAGAAAAAATGTTTTTTTAAAGCACACTATAGCACAAGGAGAATTCCCCTCACTTTCCTTCTTTGTCCCTAGAAACAAGGACTCGCACAGTGAAAGAAAACTGACACTCTCCCTACCTAGAGTTTTCTGTCCCTAGAAAAAATGTTTTTTAAAAGCACACTATAGCACAAGGAGAATTCCCCTCACTTTCCTTCTTTGTCCCTAGAAACAAGGACTCGCACAGTGAAAGAAACTGACACTCTCCCTACCTAGAGTTTTCTGTCCCTAGAAAAAATGTTTTTTTAAAGCACACTATAGCACAAGGAGAATTCCCCTCACTTTCCTTCTTTGTCCCTAGAAACAAGGACTCGCACAGTGAAAGAAACTGACACTCTCCCTACCTAGAGTTTTCTGTCCCTAGAAAAAATGTTTTTTTAAAGCACACTATAGCACAAGGAGAATTCACTCACTGTCCTTCCCTGTCCCTAGAAACAAGGATTCGCACAGTGAAATAAACTGACACTCTCCCTACCTAGAGTTTTCTGTCCCTAGAAAAAATGTTTTTTTAAAGCACACTATAGCACAAGGAGAATTCCCCTCACTTTCCTTCTTTGTCCCTAGAAACAAGGACTCGCACAGTGAAAGAAACTGACACTCTCCCTACCTAGAGTTTTCTGTCCCTAGAAAAAATGTTTTTTTTAAAGCACACTATAGCACAAGGAGAATTCACTCACTGTCCTTCCCTGTCCCTAGAAACAAGGATTCGCACAGTGAAATAAACTGACACTCTCCCTACCTAGAGTTTTCTGTCCCTAGAAAAAATGTTTTTTTAAAGCACACTATAGCACAAGGAGAATTCCCCTCACTTTCCTTCTTTGTCCCTAGAAACAAGGACTCGCACAGTGAAAGAAACTGACACTCTCCCTACCTAGAGTTTTCTGTCCCTAGAAAAAATGTTTTTTTAAAGCACACTATAGCACAAGGAGAATTCCCCTCACTTTCCTTCTTTGTCCCTAGAAACAAGGACTCGCACAGTGAAAGAAACTGACACTCTCCCTACCTAGAGTTTTCTGTCCCTAGAAAAAATGTTTTTTAAAAGCACACTATAGCACAAGGAGAATTCCCCTCACTTTCCTTCTTTGTCCCTAGAAACAAGGACTCGCACAGTGAAAGAAACTGACACTCTCCCTACCTAGAGTTTTCTGTCCCTAGAAAAAATGTTTTTTTAAAGCACACTATAGCACAAGGAGAATTCCCCTCACTTTCCTTCTTTGTCCCTAGAAACAAGGACTCGCACAGTGAAAGAAAACTGACACTCTCCCTACCTAGAGTTTTCTGTCCCTAGAAAAAATGTTTTTTTAAAGCACACTATAGCACAAGGAGAATTCCCCTCACTTTCCTTCTTTGTCCCTAGAAACAAGGACTCGCACAGTGAAAGAAAACTGACACTCTCCCTACCTAGAGTTTTCTGTCCCTAGAAAAAATGTTTTTTTAAAGCACACTATAGCACAAGGAGAATTCCCCTCACTTTCCTTCTTTGTCCCTAGAAACAAGGACTCGCACAGTGAAAGAAACTGACACTCTCCCTACCTAGAGTTTTCTGTCCCTAGAAAAAATGTTTTTTTAAAGCACACTATAGCACAAGGAGAATTCACTCACTGTCCTTCCCTGTCCCTAGAAACAAGGATTCGCACAGTGAAATAAACTGACACTCTCCCTACCTAGAGTTTTCTGTCCCTAGAAAAAATGTTTTTTTAAAGCACACTATAGCACAAGGAGAATTCCCCTCACTTTCCTTCTTTGTCCCTAGAAACAAGGACTCGCACAGTGAAAGAAACTGACACTCTCCCTACCTAGAGTTTTCTGTCCCTAGAAAAAATGTTTTTTTAAAGCACACTATAGCACAAGGAGAATTCCCCTCACTTTCCTTCTTTGTCCCTAGAAACAAGGACTCGCACAGTGAAAGAAACTGACACTCTCCCTACCTAGAGTTTTCTGTCCCTAGAAAAAATGTTTTTTTAAAGCACACTATAGCACAAGGAGAATTCCCCTCACTTTCCTTCTTTGTCCCTAGAAACAAGGATTCGCACAGTAAAACACACTGACACTCTCCCTACCTATCCTTCTCTTTCCCTAAACTAAAGGAATCCAAGTTAAGCAAGAAAGAAATAAATGTCACTGTCCCTGCCTATGCTTCTCTTTCCCTGCTCCGGAACACACTACACTAGGCCGCCGTGCTGGCGGCCTTTTATAGTGTGGGGCGTGTACTAAACACCCTCAGCAATAATTGGCCACAGGCATCCTGCCTGTGGCCAATCATTGCTCTCCTCGCTGCCGGCGCTGTGATTGGCCAAGCATGCGGGGTCACAGTGCATGCTTGGCCAATCACAGCGCCTGGATGACACTGCGATGGCGTAGTGCATTGTGGGCCGTTCGCGTCACTCGAATTTGGCGCGAACGGCCCAAATCGTTCGATCTTCGTCGAACGATCGAACAGCCGATGTTCGAGTCGAACGTATGTTCGACTCGAACACGAAGCTCATCCCTAGTCAGAAGCCCTCTCTAACAAAGCTGACATACTTTGCGCTCAAGAGACACATTTCTCTGCTTCAACACCACCCAAATGTTCGCACAGAAACTTTCCACATCTTTTTACCGCAAATGCCCGCAATAAAACTGAAGGAGTCCTCATAGCAATACGTGACTCTGTAACTTTCACCCTACTTGAGGAAATTAAAGATGAAAATGGCCGGTATCTTATCCTGGTTTGTGAACTTAACTCAATCACGTATACCATAGTAAATGTCTATTCACCAAACCAACGCCAGATTTATTTTTTTAATAAGCTGATGAAAAAGGTTAGGAAACACCACAAGGGAAGATTACTATTATGCAGGGATTTCAACACCACCCCAGATCCTGTGATGGACTCTACCTCCGGCGCCAAATGCTATAGCCCGTCCTTACTACCCTCAATTCACAAGCACGATCTGTTTAACGCCTGGAGATGCTTACATGCGGGAGAAAAAGACTTCACATTCTTTTCATCACCTCACAGGACTTATTCCCGCATTGACCTTTTTCTTGTCGACCAACAAACACTAGCCAATGCATCCGCCACGAACATTAATGCCATTACGTGGTCTGACCACGCTTCTACTACCCTGTCTCTGATGGACGGGACACCCAACACCGCACCTCCATTATGGAGATTGAACTCCTTTCTCTTACAGCAAGCGGACTATAAGTCAGTCATTGAAAACCAGCTAACTGAATTTTTTAAGAATAACGAATCCTCTGTGCAAGATAAATTTGTACTGTGGAATGCCCACAAAGCTTTTATTCGTGGCATTTTCATACAACAGGGAGCGAGGGTCAAGAGGCAGCGGCACAGGCAAATAAAAGAAATCACTGACAAAATCTTCCTATTAGAGACTAGTAATAAGCAAAAATCTTCTCCCAAAATTTTGAGTCAAATTACCCAGCTGAGATGTGAGTTGCGGCTCCTTCTTTTAGAGAACTTTGAAAAAACATCAAAAAAACTTAAGATGACATACTACGCTACAGGTAACAAAGCGGGTAAGAATCTAGCTCAAAGGGTAAAGGGCATGAGACAAAAAACTCAGATTCCGTATATTATACACCCCGTTACCAAAAATAAATTGTATCATCCCCAAGAAATGGCGGACGCCTTTAGCCATTACTATGGCTCTCTTTACAATTTGAAAGATGATCCGAACACTACCCAACCAAATGTTGAAGCAATAAACGTGTTTCTTGGAAAATTAGACATTCCTAACATCTCACAGGAGCAACTATTGACCCTCAATCAGCCGTTCAGCATGGCAGAGATACATAGGGCGATAGACTCACTCCCAATTAACAAGTCTCCAGGGCCGGATGGATTTTCTGGTGACTATTATAAATCCTTCAAACATTTACTGACACCATATATGGAACAAATCTTTGCCGCTGCCGCCGCCTCAGCCTCATTCCCGCCTGAAATGTTGGGTGCTGTTATTGTGGCCTTGCCGAAGCCAGGGAAGGAGCCTGATTCCCCTCCAAACTTTAGGCCCATATCACTTCTCAACATCGACTTAAAGGTTTATGCTAAAATTGTTGCATACAGATTAATAGACATACTTCCCCTTATCATTAACCCTGATCAGACGGGCTTCACTAAGGGTCGCCAAACGTCCGATGCCACGCGTAGACTAATTAACATTATTCATCTAGCTAAACTGCACAAAAGGCCTTCTCTGCTGTTGGCATTGGACGCAGAGAAGGCCTTTGATCGTATTCACTGGATGTACCTCACCCAAGTATTACAAAGTTTTGGCTTCTCGGGTAATATACTGCAAGCAATATTAGCCTTATACTCTAACCCCTCGGCTCAGGTCTATACCTCAGGGGTGCTCTCCAAGCCGTTCACCATATCTAACGGCACCAGACAGGGGTGCCCACTATCCCCTTTAATATTTAATCTTTTAATGGAACCCCTGGCCATCTATATTCGAACTCACCCCAACATTAAAGGTTTCTCCATGCCCAACTCTACACACACGATTAGCCTATTCGCTGACGACATTATAATGATTCTCACAGATGTGGAGACTTCCCTGGCTTCTGTGCACTCGGCTTTAGCTATGTTTAACCAGTTGTCTTACTATAAGGTCAATGAAAGTAAATCGTATATAATGGGATTGGGTATTGATCTATCTGTCCAAACGCGACTTAGCGCACGGTTCCCATACATATGGAAGCAAGATGGGATAAAATACCTAGGGATTACCCTCACGGCATCTACAGAAGACCTAGTTACAGCTAACTTTACTCCCTTCCTCAATATTCTGACCAACAAGTTACAGGAACTGGGCAAGGTTGAGCTGTCCTGGACGGGACGGCTAGCGTCATTTAAAATGTTAGTCTTACCACAACTGTTATACCTCTTCCGATCACTACCAATCCCGATCCCTAATTCCTTTTTCACCAAGGCTCAGTCTATACTGAACAAATTCCTGTGGCGGGGTAGAAGAGCTAGGTGCGCTTTCAAAAAATTAATTAAAACTAGAAGTGCAGGAGGTATAGGCCATGTCCTATTACAAGATTATCACTCGGCTACTATCCTTTCTCAAACCAGAGCTTGGTTTAACCAGCGCCAAGGCCCTAAATGGTTGGACCTAGAAGCAGCCCAAACCTTGGGGCACAAATTGGCTGATATACTCCTAACATGCCACATTATACCCCAGGCATACCCACACATATCTCTAACTATGAAGGCCACACTTCAAAAGTGGAAAATGTTCACATCTCTAGACATCCCAGATCAACTTTTAAAGCCCTTACCTCTTAATATCTCTTGCTTCTCACTGATAATCCCAGACTTGTCTGTCACACATTGGGAGGCCAAAGGCATCAAAACTGTACAAGATATACTGGTAGGCCCGGCCCCAAAAACATTTAGAGCTTTGCAAATAGAATATAATCTTGAGGACAGGGACCAATATAGATACATGCAAATAGTTCACTTTATTCGAGCATTGTCCAATTTTGAAGTGTTGCTGCCATGGCGAGCATTGTTATACCTAACGAACAGTTGCACCACTATTAAAGGCATCTCACTGTTCTACTGTCTCTTACAGTCTAAAGCCTTATTTGAAAAATCCACTAATATAGTTGCATGGGAACGGGAACTAGGTGCAGAGTACTCAGAACTCCAATGGCAAAAAGCCCTAGTATATAATTTCACCGCGACTAAAAGCTCCAATCTCTGGGAAGTAACCCATAAAATTTTACTCAGGTGGTACCTTACACCATACAGAATGTCCAAATTTAATGCTTCTACCTCCTCTCTTTGTTGGAGGAAATGCGGAGAGACGGGTACTCTGCACCATATTCTGTGGAATTGCCATGCCCTGAACCCACTTTGGTCCGAAGTGTTCAATCTTATTTCTAGGTTGGCAGGGTCACACATTGCGCCTAACGCAGCACTAGCAGTATTATCATTAGGAATAGAACAAATAGCGCCACAAATAAGAACTGTAGTCACGCACATCCTTCTCAGCACTAGGCTGGTGATTCTGCGACACTGGCTAGCAGCAATCCCACCATCATTTAGAGAAATTGTAGAGACGACTAACACCCACGCCACGTACGAGTTAATGTTCACAGCGTCTCAGGGCAAATACTTATCCACAAGAGACAAATGGTCTGCCTGGGAAATATGGTTTAAACGAAATTGGAAACCAGAGTAAAGCCGATCCTTATTTCTGATATATAGTTAAGAGACAATATTTTTTTTCAACAATGTTCTTATTATGAGTTATAAACCAATTTCTGAGTGTTAATTCTACCTCTTATCCTTCTATTTTATGCCTTGAATATAGTCGCGGTATAAGTACATCACATAGATGTCCAAATGTTGATGGCAAAGTTTATTGCGTTGTCTATTGTATGAACCTGACTTTATAATAAAAATTTATTGAAGTTAAAAAATACAATCCACAAAATAAACCAAACACCTGTTTTGCAAAGACATAGCAAATAAAATGCATGTGTTACAAACTCGATAAGGACACCAAAATGTAAAAACAACAATCTCTGAACATGCCCCGAAATATCCAGGTGCTGTTCACACACAAAAAGCACCAAAAAAAAAACTAAGTCCCTGGGCATGCGCATAACAACACAAATGCAGCTATCAGAAAATAACCCCCCCCCCCCTGTCCAAAATTAAGCACATCATCCAGCATGCTACAAAATTAGGGATGGGACAATCACCCCCCCCCCCCCCCTTACCAACAAATACCATTGCAGTCTATGGGAACTGACTTGTTAATTTTGCTAGTCCCCACTTGGCTGGCTTTTCTTCTAGTTATTGTCCTTAAAATGGAGGACCAGGTCCCACCCTAAGGGACATATATCAATGTCACCAATTTTGACAACACCAAAAACAAAGAGACGTGCCTTTAAATATGCCAAATTGCTTAAGGGCCATTTCACACCACATGCAGTCCATTGCGTTTTTATGCATCAAAAATGCATGGAAAGTTGGTTATATGGTTCTAAATGGCAGTGTTTGTTCCAGTGCGTTCCAGTTCCGCCAAAAAAGTAGAACATGCTGCATTTTACCTGCACTGGACTGTACTGGAACGCAGAAAAACGCATCATAAACGCACTGGAACGCACCAGAACACACCTAAATGCACAAAAAACGCACTGGAACACACTTGTCCTTCTCTTTGGTTAATAAAAAAGAGGGGTGAAAAAAAAGCACTGGACTGCATCAAAAACGTAACAAAAATGCACTGGAACGCATCAAAAACGTGCATGCAGAAAAGCACCTGGAACGCATCAAAAACGTGCATGCAGAAAAGCACCTGGAACGCATCCGGATTGCGTTTCTATGGTGTGAACTGGCCCTAGTTCACACCATAGAAACGTAGTCTGGATGCGTTCCAGGTGCTTTTCTGCATGTGCGTTTTTGACACGTTCCAGTGCATTTTTGTTATGTTTTTGATGCAGTCCAGTGCTTTTTTTTCACCCCTCTTTTTTATTAACCAAAGAGAAGGACAAGTGTGTTCCAGTGCATTTTTGATGCGTTTTTGATGCAGTCCAGTGTTTTTTTTCCCCCTCTTTTCACTTAGGACAAGTGTGTTGCAGTGCGTCTTTGGTGCATTTAGGTGCGGTCCGGTGCATTCCAGTGCGTTTTTGGTACGTTCCGTTGCGTTTTTGATGTGTTTTACTGTGGTCCAGTACAGTTCTGTACCTAAAAAATGCAGCATGACCAATTTTTTTTTTCCTTTATGAAACGCACTGGAACGGACTGCAGTGGTGTGACCTATGCCATTGGCATTAATGTGATCAACTTTCTTTGCATTTTTCATGCATCAAAAAAACGCACTGCACTGCATCCGGTGTGAACTGGCCCTAAATATCATACCTGGGGGGTGTCTATAGTATGCCTGTAAAGTAGTGCATGTAGTGCATGTTTTCCATGTTTATAACAGTTCGAGAGCAAAATGACATTTCTAAAGTAAAATAATCGTCATTTAAAAGTCCTTGCGGCTGTAATGAATTGCTGGTTCCCGTCAATACAGATAAAAGTCATTGAAAGTCTTTGATAACACAAAAAAAAGCGTGGGGGTCCCCCAAATTCAATTACCAGGCCCTTCAGGTCTGGAATGGATATTAAGGGGAACTCTGCCGCAATTTAAAAAAAAAATGCGTGCGGTTCCCCCCAAATATCCATACCAGGCCCTTCAGATCTGGCATGGATTTTAATGGGGAACTCCACCCCAAATTTTTTAAGAAAATGGCGTGGAGTCCCCCCAAAAATCCATACCAGACCCTTTATCCGAGCACGCAACCTGGCAGGCCGCAGGAAAAGAGGGGGGATGAGAGAGCCCCCCCCTCCCTCCTGAACCGTACCAGGCCACATGCCCTCAACATGGGGAGGATGTCCCCATGTTGATGGGGACAAGGGCCTCATCCCCACAACCCTTGCCCGATGGTTGTGGGGGTCTGCGGGCGGCGGGCTTATCGGAATCTGGAAGACCCCTTTAACAAAGGGGACCCCCAGATCCCGCCTCCCCCCTGTGTGAAATGGTAATGGGGTACAAATGTACCCCTACCATTTCACAAAGAAAGTGACAAAATGTAAAAAATTACAAGAGCCGGTTTTTGACAATTCCTTTATTAATGTCTTTTCCTTTCTTCCATCTTCTTCTTCCATCTTCTTCTTCCATCTTCTTCTGTTCTCCATTCGGGTTTCTTCCTCCATCTTGTTCTTCATCTTCATCTTCATCTTCCTTCTTCATTCGGTCTTCTCGTCCGCATCTTGCTCCGGCGTCTTTCCATCTTCTTTCTTAGGCCGCTCCGTTTGAATTGGAGGTTCCCGCTGTGCGACGCTTCAGTTCTTCAGTTCACCTCTGGGACCGCTGCCACCCGGTGACCCCGCCCCCTCTGACGCACATGGATTTCACGGGGACTTTCCCCGTGGTGTCAGAGGGGGGCGGAGCCACCGGGTGGCAGCGGACCAAGAGGAGAACTGAAGCGTCGCACAGTGGGAACCTCCAATTCAAACGGAGCGGCCGAAGAAGAAAGAAGAAGCCGGAGCAAGATGCCGGACGAGAAGACCGAAGGAAGAAGGTAGATGGAAGATGAAGATAAAGATGAAGAGGAAGATGGAGGAAGAAACCCGAATGGAGAACAGAAGAAGATGGAAGAAGAAGAAGATGGAAGAAGATGGAATAGAAGACATTAATAAAGGAATTGTCTAAAACCGGCTCTTGTAATTTTTTACATTTTGACACTTTCTTTGTGAAATGGTAGGGGGTACATTTGTACCCCATTACCATTTCACACAGGGGGGGGCGGGATCTGGGGGTCCCCTTTGTTAAAGGGGTCTTCCAGATTCCGATAAGCCCCCTGCCCGCAGACCCCCACAACCACCGGGCAAGGGTTGTGGGGATGAGGCCCTTGTCCCCATCAACATGGGGACATCCTCCCCATGTTGAGGGCATGTGGCCTGGTACGGTTCAGGAGGGGGCGCTCTCTCGTCCCCCCCTCTTTTCCTGCGGCCTGCCAGGTTGCGTGCTCGGATAAGGGTCTGGTGTGGATTTTTGGGGGACTCCATGCCATTTTTTTTTTAAATTTGGGGTGGAGTTCCCCTTAAAATTCACACCAGATCTGAAGAGTCTGGTATGGATATTTGGGGGAACCCCACGCATTTTTTTTTTCCATTTGCGGCGGGGTTCCCCTTAATATCTATACCAGACCTGAAGGGCCTGGTAATGGAATTTGGGGGGACCCCCACGCTTTTTTTTTTGTTTTTATCAATGACTTTCAATGACTTTTCTCTGTATTGCCGGGAGCCGACAATTCATTACAGCCGCGGGTGCTTTTAAATGCCTTTTTTTTTCCATTAGAAATGACATTTTGCTGGCGCACTGGGAAGTTCAGATCTGCGCCTGTTCAACTTATGCAAATTGAGTTACGTGACTTGACATTTACTAAGATTTTTCCGGCGCAGTGTCTTGGTGCAAGAAAACAAGGAAAATTGCCGCGCTGAGCTCAAAAAAACCTCCCGCAGCTCGAATCGTACTTGCCGGCGCAGCGGGCTGGTTTTGAAAAATTTACTTTCTCACTCTATTTTGGGCATATTAGTTATTTGGGCAGGTGTCACTACACTTCCTCACATCACCCCATATCACCCCCATTATATTCTCACTTCCAGCTTCTTTATATTTAGAGTTTAACATGCTGTGCGCCAGGTCCATAGTGGCGCACTGAGCGCCTCCTCCCGTCCACCGACAACACTATAGTAAATGGCAAATAGGGCTGCGCTACAGGCGCTAATGTTTTGTAAATACCAAAACAGCCATTGCGCGCGCAGATGCGCCGATACTCATGGCGCAAACG
The DNA here is from genome assembly GCA_029206835.1 of Rana muscosa. Classification (NCBI taxonomy): domain Eukaryota; kingdom Metazoa; phylum Chordata; class Amphibia; order Anura; family Ranidae; genus Rana; species Rana muscosa. The sequence continues at coordinate 562,379,408 of CM055116.1, read as the reverse complement.
TTTTGTAAATCGGCCCCCTTATGTTCTCCGAAACATGTAGGATTGTTGTTGTTATCACTATGTGCAGCCATTCATTGGCCTTTGTTACATTGTGTAGTGCAGCATCAAGCAATTGTGTTGTCATTTATTGTTTCTACGATTGTTTCTTTATACAATTTTTTGTAACTTTGTACCAATAAATTTATATATTTTTATATATTACTTTTGTACTATCCATTTTCTATCCTGTTTTGGTTCCCTGCCCGCACTATCCTTTGGGGCTTCTTTTCCTTTCCAATGTGCAACCATAGTTATTACACTTCTGGTGGTGTACACAGTACCGTGTACCCATAGTGCAGTTGCTACTACTTTTCTGGTGGTGTAAACAGTACACAATACAGTCAGTGCACCCATAGTTGCTATTAGACTTCTGGTGGTGTACACAATACCGTGCACCCCTAGTGCAGTTGCTACTATTTTTCTTGTGGTGTAAACAGTACACAATACAGTGTAGTGTGGTTTTGCTAAACAAAATTTACAGCATGTCCGGAAGGCCACCAAGGAGAGGAAGACGTTCAAAGGCCACTAAAGAGGGCAAGCAGGCTCTGTGTCTACAGTAAACAGTGCTGGTCGTGGACACGGTGTATCCTCAGCACGTGGCCGTGGGGCACGCTTGTCCTTTTTTTCTGCAGCTGGCACAACATGCAGAAGAGTTGGTGGAATGGATAACAAAGCCTCATTCTCCTCATCCTCTGTCACCCAGGCTCAGAGTAGTTTTCCTGCCAATACAGCTGCCAAAGTGGCCTATTCCATAGGCTCCATATCAACAGTCACTCCTTCCCTAGCCCCACCATCATGCACAGAGGAGTCCCCCGAACTATTCGACCACAGTGTTGGGTACATGCTGCAGGAGGATGCGCAACGATTTGAAGGCTCCAATGACGGTACCCAGGTTAAGGAAGGAAGTAACGTGAGCCTAGAGAGAGGGGGTGCCCAATATGGACAAGAAGCTGGCAGTCATGTTCCCCTAGCTGCAGCATACTGCCAAGATTGCTCTAGTGATGAGGAGGGAGGGGATGATGAGGTCACTGACTATACTTGGGTCCCTGAAAAGAGGAGGAGGAGGCTGAGGAGGCACATCTCCAATGAGGCAGGATGCCCTCAAGGGGGCAGCTTAAGGGCAGCCACCCTATTGCATCACACCGCAGAGCTAAGCAGGTGCAGGGCACTGCTGACTCCCCACATATTTTGAAACGTTCTTTGGTGTGGGCCTTTTTTGACACGTGTGCAGCCGATCACACCATTGCAGTTTGCAACCTATGTCTGAAGCGTATCAAGCGTGGCCAAAACAGCAGCCGCTTGGGCACCATATGCTTGACCAGACATATGTCGAAGTTCCATGCAGTCCGTTGGCAAGAGTACTTAAAAGACCCACACCAAAGAACAAGGCGGACCTCTCCTTGCTCCTCATCAGCTGGAATCTCCAACCCCACTATACCTCCAGTCCTCCCAGAAACCTGCACTGAGAGGAATGAAGGTGTAGAAATCGGTGCCCCAAGTACTTGCGGGCAATCTGCTAGCGGTACACCAACATCCGAATTTAGCAGGCAAATTTCCCTACCCCAGTTGCTAAACCGTCAAAAGAAATTCGGTCCCAGCCATCCACATGCTCAGCGTCTGAATGTTAGCTTGGCCAAATTGCTAGCACGGCAACTGCTGCATTTTCAGCTGGTAGACTCTGCCCCCTTTCATGAATTTGTGGCATGTGCGGTACCTCAGTGGCAGGTTCCCAAACGCCATTTCTTTTCACGGAAGGCCATTCCGGCTCCCTACCAGCATGTGGAAGGCAATGTCTTGGCCTCGTTGGACAGGGCGGTCAGCAGTAAGGTGCATATTACAGCTGACTCATGGTCCAGCAGGCATGGACAGGGACGTTACTTTTCTTTCGCGGCGCACTGGGAAACTCTGCTGAAAGATGCAGGACAGGGTACAGTATTGTAGGAGCTTGTTCCGCCACCATGCCTCCAAAATGCTAGTAGTGGTGATTCTGGCATAGCTCTCTCCTCCACCCCCTCCTCTTCTTCTTCCTCTATGGCCTCTTGCTCTGCAGATTCATCTTCTGAACCAGCGGTGCTCCGTAGGCGTTCAAGGGGCTACGCAAGCACTCAGGCAAAAAGATGCCATGCAGTGCTTGAGTTGGTCTGCTTAGGAGACAGGAGACACACTGGGGCAGAGATTCTGTCAGCTCTGCAGGGGCAGGCTCAGAGGTGGTTGACGCCACGCCAGCTTCAGCCAGGAATGGTTGTATGCGACAATGGCACCAACCTCCCCTCCGCCCTCCAACAGGGACACTTGACCCATGTTCCCTGTTTGGCTCACGTCCTGAATTTTGTGGTGCCGCGGTTCTTGAGCAGGTACCCGGGCTTACAGGATCTTCTGAGGCAGGCCAGGAAAGTCTGTTTCCACTGGTCATATAATGCCAGTGCTCGGCTGGCTGACCTTCAAAGGGAATGCAACCTGCCCAAGAACCGCCTTATTTGTGACATGCCCTCCAGGTGGAACTCAACATTGGCAATTCTGCAGCGGCTGCACATGCAGCAGAGGGCCATCAATGAGTACCTGTGTGAGTATGGCACCAGGACAGGGTCAGGGGAGCTTGACTTTTTTTCACCACGCCAGTGGCTACTGATCAAGGATGCATGCACTGTCCTGTCACCATTTGAGGAGGCCACGGGGATGGTGAGCAGTGAGAGTGCATGCATCAGTGATACTGTCCCTCTTGTCTTCCTGTCGGAGCACACGCTTTGTGGAAGAATGGACAGGGCACTTGAGGCAGAACAGCGGGAGGAAGAGGAGGACTTTCTTACCTCTCAAGGCCCCCTTTATCCAAATAGTATTCCTGCGGGCCCGCCGATCACATAGGAAGAAGCAGAGGAGGAGGAGGAGGACGATTGTGTAAGCATGGAGGTGGAGGATAACACTCAGCATCAGCAGCAGTCTTCAGGGCAATCGTTTTCAGTTCCCAGAAACCTATGGAGTTGTACGTGGCTGGGAGGAGGTGGTTGCGGATCATGTGATCCTTAGTGACCCAGAGGACTCCGAATCGAATGCCTCTGCAAACTTACGCTGCATGGCCTCCCTGATCCTGCAAAGCCTGCGAAAGGACCCTAGGATTTGTGGTATCAAGGAGAGGGATCATTACTGGCTGGCAACCCTTCTTGATCCACGTTACAAGGGTAAGGTTGCAGCCTTCGCAGAGGGTCCAGAGGATGAAACATCTTCGGGAGGCCTTGCAGAAAGGTTTGTGCAATGCGTTTCCAGAGCCTGGGAGGTTACAATTTCCTGGTGCTGGACAACGTGTTGCTGAGGCTTCGTTCAGTCACAGAAAGAGCGGTGGAGAAGGTGACCAGCTGACCGATGCCTTCAGACAATTCTTCAGTCCTCAGCGCCAAGGTCTGATTGGTTCCAGCAACCATCGCCAGCGTCTGAATTACATGGTGCAGGAATATCTAGGGGCAAGATCAGACTTGGAGACCTTTCCAACAGAACATCCACTGGGTTACTGGGTCTTGAGGATGGACCACTGGCCAGAGCTTTCTCAATATGCAATTGAGCTACTGGCCTGTGCTGCATCCAGCATTCTTTCTGAACGCACATTCAGTGCTGCTGGAGGCTTTGTAACCGATCACAGAGTGCGCCTGTCCACCGACTCTGTTGATCGGCTCACATTCATAAAAATGAATCAGTCTTGGATCACCAACTACCAAGCACCTGATGCTGATGTAACCAATTGATTTTTCTATGGATGTGGGATCCCTTGAAGACTGCTTATGCTGAGTGACTATCCTATTATGCCGAGTGACTATCCTATTCCTCCTCAATCTTCATGATGATAGCTTCTAAGAATATTTTTGGTTCAGGGCACCACCACCACTGCCTAAGGCCCAATTTTTCTGCCCCTGTTTAACAGGGGCGCATAATTACGATTTTTGATCCAATATTTAAACAGCAGGGCTCATTCCTGCACTCAACAAGCGTATCTGTGAGGCTTTACAGTGTTGTGCCACCACCACCACCGCCTAAGGCACAATTTTTCTGCCCCTGTTTAACAGGGGCATGTAATTACAATTTTTGCTCTAACATTTCACAGCAGGGCTCGAACCTGCGCTCTACAAGAGAATCTGTGAGGGGTTACAGTGTTGTGGCACCACCACCACTGCCTAAGGCCCAATTTTTCTGCCCCTGTTTTACAGGGGCATGTAATTACAATTCTTGATATAATATTTCACAGCAGGGCCCCTTCCAGCGCCCACCAAGAGTAACTGTGAGGGCTTACAGTGTTCTGGTACCACCAACACCTAAGGCCCAATTTTCTGCAGAGTATATAGGGAAGGCCATATAGTATATACAGGTGTTCCCCTATTTTCAAACATCCCACTTACAAACGGAAGTGAGATGAAATCTACCTCTAGGAAGGGAAATTCTCTCCTGTAAGAGTTAATATGGGAAAAAGTTGTCTCCACTGATGCTTTATCACCAATCCTTGTTTCCCTAATAACCCAAAATGTTCAAAATCCACTTGTAATTGGGACAGAAAGTGAGGTGAAATCTTCTGAACAGGGGAACAGACAGCAAAACAAATGTTACAGGGGTGATAACCCTTCCCTATGTTATCCAAAAAGCTTAAAAAAGGTTTTTTTGGCTGGAGCTACACTTAAAAAATGTACCTGTTCCAAATTACAAACAGATTCAACTTAAGAACAAACCTACAGTCCTTATCTTGTTTGTAACCCGGGGACCACTTGTATACTGCTGTTCAGAGTTTATAATGCCTGGGGGCCCCACGCCTTTTTTTTTTATTTGGGTGCGGGGTTCCCCTTAATATCCATATCAGACCCAAAGGGCCTGGTAATGAGCTGGGGGGGACCCATGCTGTTTTTCTCAATGATTTTCATCTATATTGCCAGGACCCGACAATACATTACAGCCGCAAGCAGTTTTAAATGACTTTTATTATTTTAGAAATGTCATTTTGCTGCAGGGACTGTTCTAAACACGGAAAAATGTGCCACCTTAAAGGCATACTATAGTCACCCCCCAGGCACGATATTTAAAGAAATATTTCACTTTTATTGTTTCACTTTAAGCATTATTAAAATCACTGCTCCCGAAAAAACGGCCATTTTTAAAACTTTTTTTTGCCTTGATACATGTCCCCTGGGGCAGGACCCGGGTCCCCAAACACTTTTTTATGACAATAACTTGCATATTAGCCTTTAAAATTAGCACTTTTGATTTTTCACGTTCGGTTCCCATAGACTTTAACGGTGTTCGCACAAACTTTTTGTCAGTTCGCATGTTCTGCCGCAAACCGAACCGGGGGGTGTTCGGCTCATCCCTAGTCAGTCCTGGATGAGCAGCTATCAAGCACCTGATGCTGATGTAACTGATTGAATTTGCTATGGATCTGGGACCCCTTGAAGACTGCCTATGCTGCCTACCCTATTTCTCCTGAATCTTGATGATGCTGGCTTCCAACAATATTTTTGTCTTAGGGCACCACCAACACCCAAGGCCCAATTTTTCTGCCCCTGTTTAACATGGACACGTAATTAAAAAATGTGAAATAATATTTAACGGCAGGGCCCGGTCTTGCGCCCTACAAGAGTAACTGTGAGGGGTTCTGCAGAGTATATAGTGCAGTCTGTATAGTACATATACTGCAGTTCTGAGTATATAGTGCAGTCAGTGTAGTATATAAAATACAGTGCAGGGTATATAGTGCAGTGTACAATATATAATATAGTGTATTGAAGTGGCTAAGGGGAACCCTATGACAGAATTAAGAAAAAAACACAGCATGGGCCCCCCCCCCCCCCAGTCCATACCAGGCCCTTTGGGGCTGGTCTAGATTTTAAGGGGAACTCCACGGCAAAATGTTTTAAAAAATTGGCGAGGGGTCCCCCTAAAATCAATACCATACCCTTATCTGAGCAAGCAGCCTGGCAAGCCAGGATAGGGGGGGACGAGCGAGTGACCCCCCTCCTGAACCATACCAGGCCTCTCGCCCTCAACATAGGGAGGGTGCTTTGGGGTCCCCCCAAAGCACCTTGTCCCCATGTTGATGGAGACAAGGGCCTCATCCCCACAACCCTGGCCATTGGTTGTGGGGGTCTGCTGGCGGGGGATTTTCGGGCAGTGGTATTGCTGGGGGGCAGGGGGTGTGGCCCGCACCCAGGTGACACCCTCAGAAGGGTGACACCATCCCGAGTGCAGCGGAGGGTTCAGGAGGCAGGGCTCTTCAGCCGCATTGTGCCAGTGCCACGCTATCCCTGCCTGAGTGAGACTCCTTGCTCTCACTGCCACTGCAGCTGCCTTCTTTCACTGTACACAGACGCGCCACCTGGAGAGTGACAGTTTGAGCAAGCAACTCTCCGGGCGGCTGCACACTGAAGCCTCCTCTGCCCGCAGCCCAGGTGCATGAGGGGGGTCTGCACTTATTAAGGGGGGTTATCCTGAGGGGTTCTGCACTTATTAAGGGGGTAGGGGGTATCCTGAGGGGGTCTGTACTTATTGGGGGGTATCCTGAGGGGAAGGTCTGCACTTATTGGGGGGTTTATCCTGGGGGGTCTGCACTTATTGGGGGGTATCCTGAAGGGGGTCTGCACTTATTGGGGGGGTTTATCCTGGGGAGGTATGCACTTATTGGGGGATTATCCTGGGGGTCTGCACTTATTGGGGGGTTTATCCTGAGGGGGTGGTTTATCCAGAGGTGGGGGTCTGCACTGATTGAGGGGGGTGGTTTATCCTGAGGTGGGGGTCTGCACTGATTGAGGGGGTGGTTTATCCCAAGGTGGGGGTCTGCACTGATGGAGGGGGTGGTTTATCCCGAGATGGGGGTCTGCACTGAGGGAGGGGGGTGGTTTATCCCGAGATGGGGGTCTGCACTGATGGAGGGGGGGTTATCCTGAGGGGGGTATGCACTGATGGAGGGGGTGGTTTATCCAGAGGTGGGGGTCTGCACTGATGGAGGGGGGTTTATCCTGAGGGGGTCTGTACTGATGGAAGGGGAAAGGGAGGAGTGAGGTGCTGACGTCATTGCGTTGCATCTCTGAAGTGGACGGGTGTTCCCTAGCTGTGCCCTAAATTTCAGATGTTTTTATTCCTACGTCTCGTAAGTGCAACTTTTTATTAAAAGCTCTTAGTTACGATTTCACACTATGTCAAGTTTCTTTTCATTTTTGGGTAAATGATTGGTTCACATCCATGACCTTGAGTGATTGAGCATCCCTGGCCATCTGCTCAATCCCACCTCTATACACCATGTAACGGCACCCCAAATACGAAGGGGGTTAACGCCGTATACGATGTTCCCTCTCCTGGACACCCACTCGCTACCAATCTTCCACAGCCAGGCGACCCGTTCCCATAAGATTAATCCTTCCTGAAGAAACGAGACACACGCTCTGTATCTTCCTAAGATCGAATGACTTTTATTGAGAAACATTGTAACTTTTATATACATCTAATACACAGTAGTTTAACATGAACAATGGCCCAGCTCCACCCACACATTAGAAGGCTCAACACATTATTTTGACGTCTGTTAGGAGACAACAGACTTTAATAATCCCCTTTATGTTTGAATGACTATGCATGACCTTTATAGACTGTCTGATACTTTACAATACACACAAGGACAGACTTAATTTCCCCAATCCACATCACCACATCACCACAAACAATGAACAGGTCTTTTAGAAGCTGGAATTCATTAACATTACACTAGACAGGTGATTGAGGCTGAACACCTCAGTATCTCTCAAATAACCTGTTGAGTTCAGAAACAGTAAATAGTCCTTTACAGATATCCTTGGGGATATGGTGGATAAATATTACAGACCCATTTTAGGTAGCCCAAGATATATTTCTTAATGTCAATTATTTCCTGGCTCACCCTGTGTCCAAAGTGACCCTCCTGTCACACACCATATATCCTGAGTTGCTGCTCCTGGATAAAGGCCCTGGCTGGGTTTATAGCCGCAAGCTCACACAGCTTGCCTTCCGGTAAGCTTGCGTTTTATGTGGTGGAGGTGCACAAATCTGTGTTGGTGTTGAGAAGGACCATCTTAGGCTATAAACATCTGTGGTTTATGGACTAATTTACATTGTTTGGTGGTGTATACACACCTATCCTCAATATAGGGACTAACTGGTCACTCTATATATATATATATATATATATATATATATATATATTCACATATATATTCCATAGTTTCCAACATTGCAAAAAAAAAATCGGGACTATTTTTTGCATGTAGGCGGAGCCTTGCTATAAATAGGGGTGGGGCATTCATTTGTAGGCGTGCCGTAGCGGCTTAATTTCTAGTGTAGCCATGCGGCCTGCTCCGCCTCTATTTATCTTCATGCTACACCGTAATGTCGGCGGAGCCGGCCGCGTGGCTACACTAGAAATTAAGCCGCAGTGGCGCTGCCCACTCCCCGCCCTGCTCCTTTCCATAACAGATCACAGACAGGGCGTGGCGGGGCCGCAGCAGCAGCTTAATTTCTATTGTAGCCTCACGACTTCTGGTCTTCTTAAAAATGGCGGCCAGCAAGGACATTGTCCCGGACATCTAGCGGCGGCGAAAAAACAAGAACAACGGTAAACTGGATTTCCCGGGACATTTCCAGGGACAGAAAATTTCGGGAAAAGGGTCTAAATCCCGGGAATGTCTATCAACTATGATATTCTCATTTATTTATATGTTTATAGCGTGGCTTTATTTAACTATCCATATATATATATGTAGCACACAGATCCTTTACCCTGCTTACCTCCACTTGCAGAGTGGGACACACCATGCCACATGCCCAGTATCCTCCATCTTTGTAGAGGGTGAGCGGTGTTAATTGATTTGGGTCCTGCAGCGAGTTACCTCTTTCCGTTGGTTCCTCACCCTAGAATGTAGGGAACAGTCAATTCTCCTTGAAAGTTCAATAAGGCCATTGTCCACACAGTATTGAACCCAATAAAGAAATGTTTATTTGGCTTGCGTAGAACTTGATAGGAAAGTTGGAGATAGAGAATTGAACAGGGAGGCAGGTTCAGGCACGTGACACCCAACTATTACTTGTCGCCACTCAAGCCTGAGTGGGTTTTGCTCACCCGGATAGTCCCCTCTCACGGTCCTAGCATCCGGTGTGGAGCACAAACATTTTCTTAGAATTTTCCTTAGGATACGATCAGGACATTAGCCTCTAAGTCCTGAACTTCCCAGTACTTGTAACGACTAGAACTTAGGTGCCAATGGGGCACGTTACAAGGCTTGTGGCGGATTGTGGAGTTCTTCCCTCTGACAGGTAACCAGGCCTCTCCCAAGACAGTGACCTCCTTCACCGATCCCCTTGGGTAGATCCTGCCCTGGTTTCCTCTCCCTCAGAGCAGGTTATCCCCACTTGGGTACCCTGGGACTCCTCTTCTGGTGTAGGCCTCAGCTAAAGGTTCTGGGCCTACCTGGAATGATGCATCCTCGGGCTAAAGATGCCCGGGACTGAACACACACGCATCCCTGGCCTGGAGGGCCAGGAGGCGCGAACTGCTCCCCGAATAATGGCGTCTGCCCCTTATGTATCCTCTCCCAGCATGCACAGCAGATAGACCACACCCACTGCATGGCCGCCGAGAGGGGACACCCAATAGCGCTGCAATGCCACCTGTGGTTAGACCTGAGAACTGGGCGACAGCACCACCTACAGGCCACAGGGAACTGTACTACCAGGCAACATCACAACAGAGCAGAGGCCAATTTAGAGAATTCCAACAGCCTGAGCCTAACTATTGGCTCAGGCTACCCCCTAAATTTAGGCATAGCAACCCCAATTATGGGGGGTCCGCTACACACACCCCCTCCTAAATTAGACAATGTCCCAGTGGCTAGAATAAATCAAAAGACCCCCTCAATCCTGAGTAGGTGTTGATTTATTCACAACTATAACCAAAATTTTAAATAGCGCCTGAACCAATCTTTTGGGAAATGGGAAAGGGAAAGGGAAAAGAAGAAAGAAAAAATAAATAAACATATTACTACATGCACTTTGACATCCATTCTCAATGTCACATGTTGAGCAAAATACACAAACATCAAATATCCCACCCTCTCCTAACTTATCTACCCCACCCATTCTCCGGTGGAGTTGACAGCAGATCACACCATTTTCTAACTTTTTTTTTTCTAGTGAGCCGTCTCTTCGAAAAAAAAAACGACTTCCTTCCTAAGTATAATATGCTAATCCTAGCATCACTTGGCATATATTATTTATATCTGTAGATATATATTTTTCCTTAATGAAAAAAAATAAAGAAAGTTCAGCAAACCGCTGCCACCTGGTGGCAGAGCAAAGTTATTACATTTACCATATTTGCACATGGGAATGAATCACTGCACATATAAAACACTTCTCGTCTTGACCATGATGTCCTTCGTGCTTTGGCCCTGGCTAAACTACCCCAAAGTTCAACTCAGAGGAAAATACTGTCTCTTTTTCTTTCGAAGAGCAGAGGAGAGAAAAGAACAAACAACGGCTCTACTATTTCCTCAACATAGTAGACTGCCTCTGTAGCAGAGGGCAAAGTTACTGAATCCAGGGCAGCTTGTCCATATAAAACAGGATAAAGAAAAAAAAAACAAATTCCTGTTTGAGAGGTAGTAGTGAGGATTCGGGAGAATCACCGATCTTCCACATTCATCTCGAGTGGTGATCGAATGTTCCACATTAACTCCCCATTCCGTACAAATGACCACTCGGTCAGCATAAATGTGCCGACCATAGCTCCAATTTCTGCGGAGCGCAAAGAATTCCTCTCTTAAGTCAAATTGGTATACACAAAAGAAAACTGCGCTAAAAATTGTAAATAAAAAAAGGCTGCAATAATGGTGGCATAAACACAAACAGAATTAGAACAGAAAAAATTGTGCCAATAGTGAACCTCTAATGATGGCCAGAGGCTGATCTGTGTGAAGCACAACAAAACACACTAAACAGCAGCCTCTAGAAATGTAAATAAATGTCCAAAGATCGGTTATTGAATGAACCACCGACCCAATTCAAAAACAGTCCAATGTATGGCTGAGGGATATCCGATGGAGGGATTTGGACACACAATGATAGGACTGCAACACCCGGTGATCTCACAAACAGACAGTGCCCTCCACCACATAGAATGGCAGCTTACCAAAGGTAAGCCCACGATAATCAATCGACTGTGACCCAGCCGCGGCCTTGAGTGGATGAACCTGCCGAATCTGGAGACAGCACACAACACCGCCAATCACTCTTCCCTCGATCCTCCCGATCCCAGGTAAATCGACAACAGGACCGGTGTAAAGGAGAGGGCATAGACCATATAGGTTATATCGTACAATCCAGGTTTATTTAAAATAAAGATAAAACACTTACATTTGTATAAGTGATTAAGAGCAATGAAAGTAAGCCGGCCGGCTACCAAACGAACACCCTTCCCTTAGAACTGCGTGGTGACATCAGCACGTCGGTCCCATACGCGTTTCGTCACGATAGGACGTTGTCAATGGGGATAGGGCGACGTGCTGACACACCACCTATTTTATAGCTAAACCTCGCTATTAGATGCAGGGATTGAGGCTAGCGCCATTTTAGAAATGGGAAAAATTTGCCAGTATCATGCTGGAACACATCCAGGCAGGGATTGAGGCTAGCACCATTTTGGAAATGGGAAAAATTTGCCAGTATCATGCTTGAACACAGGCATCAGTAAAAATTCCAAATTATTTAGAAAATACCAAATAATTGATTAGTAAAAAATATATAAAATATATTCGGCCCAAATGAAGGAGATATAAGCAACCACGCATTTGGACAGTTTAAAAGCCTATATAAATAGGCATAATGGTAAAAAAGGGGAAAAAACTGACCCTAATAGGACAAGCTAATCATAGATCAAATTCTCCCTAACGGTAAAAAGAAAGAAAAAATTAATCTAATAGGACAGCAAGGGGAATTAACCATATGAAATGTAAAGATTCCCAATAAACATAACACCAATCCATATACACCAACAAATATGTGCACATGTGATAAAAGGATCAGTGTGATCATTATAATTGTATATAATTGATTAACACATATTCCTATATATTATTAATTTGACAGAAAAATGTGATAATGTTAATAATAAATTATAAATTGTGATAATGTTAATAATAAATTAAATAAGTATAAAATTATGTGCAAAAAAATACCTGGGATGAGGAGATCACTAATTGATCATATAAATATAAATAAATCAAACTGAAATGACTTAGATTGATTCAGTGTACATAATTCTATTTACCAAAAATTGTGATATTAATTAAAAAAAATGTATGATAATAATGAAAAAATATATATAAAAAATTAATTGATCAACAAATTTTTTGGTAAAAAATTCAAATTAGTGAAAAAAATAGTGAATGATCATTATAATCTCAAACATCTCACACCGAGTCAGGCACTTTAAGCATTGCTAATAAAAGCATTCACATCTGTCTCGATGTTTAATCCAAAAGGAGTGTATGTCTTGAGCCTATGGATCCAAGCCATTTCCATCTTGGATATTTCTTTCACCATTAGACTCCCCCTCCAGTGGGCCTTATCCTAATCAATACCCAGAAAGAGTGTGCCCGAAGGGTCCCTGTTATGCTTCAACAGGTAATGTTTAGATACTGAATGATTCTTAAACCCCATTTTGATATTGGTGATCTGCTCATTGAGACGCACTTTAAGGGGTCGCTTGGTGCGCCCCACATATTGCATACTGCATGGACATTGCAGCATATAAACAACACCCTCAGTAGCACATGTAATACATGGCTTGATCGTATACTGGCCTTGGGTAACAGTAGGCGAGAAGGAGGTCACACGCCTATCCCTAGAACTATTAAAATGGCACACCCTGCACCTCTTGCATTTGTAATAGCCAGTTAACTGATCAAAAAAGCTATAAGGTTTAACAGGTGGATCAAGAACATTGGGAGCTAATTGGTTCCTTAAATTAGGAACACCCCCAAATTTTTTTTGGCCTTTCGGGTAAGACTTCCCTCAAAATGGCATCATTTGTAGCAATATGCCAATGCTTATTAATAAGGCCCTTGATAGTCCTATGCTGTAGTGAATAGGAGGTAATGAAAGGGACACCTAAGGGATCCCGAGTGCCACCACCATCCACTCGTTCTCTTAACAGAGATTCTCTCCCAGTGGCTTTTACTCCTTCTAGGACATCATTTAGAAAATCACTCTGGTACCCCTTCTCCAGGAACCTCTGAGTGAGGACCCCGGCCTGCGACAGGAACTGTTGTGGATCAGAGCAATTCCTCCGCAGTCTGAGGTACTGGCTTTTAGGAACCCCTTTTAGCCAGGGCTCGTGATGACAACTCCCTATCGGAATAAAGGAGTTCCTATCCGTCTCCTTGAAGAAAGTGGATGTGGTAAAGGAATTCTCTCTAATTTCAATTTGTAAATCCAAATAATGTACCCTGACCTGTCTAGCATCATATTGGAGTCTAATACCCCTCTGATTGGAGTTAAGATCCTCCATAAATGCTACAAGATCCTGATATTGACCATCCCACAGGAGGAGGATGTCATCAATGTACCTAGCCCAAAGAACGAGCTGTGGCACACTACCACCATAGATGACATCCTCCTCCCACTTGGCCATGAACAGGTTGGCCAAGCTGGGGGCATATTAAGCCCCCATTGCGACCCCTGTATCCTGTCGATAAAACTTCTGGTCAAACCAGAAGTAGTTCGAAGAGGCAGAAAATCGCAGGAGCAGCATTATGAATTCCACCTGTTTATGTGGAAGCCCAGAATCCCTTTCAAGAAATCACTGAACTGCACCAAAAACTAATTCGTGTGGAATAATGGTATATAGGGATGCCACATCGATCGTCACCATCCAAATATCTTCCTTTGGAGTGACCCCAGACAAAAGATTGATAATATGTCTGGAATCCTTCACAAAGGAAGGCATCTTTAGTACCAAAGGCTGTAAATAGAAATCGATATATCTGCCCACTGGATTTTTGTGTAATTTGGGGAGGTAATATATAGTAGGGGTCCGAGGGGCCCTAGGGATCAAATATAACTTCTCCCTGGGATGCATTTGGCCAATGCATCCCTCTTCAACCCTCCAGGGGCTCTTGCCCCATCATTAAGGGTATTTAGGGATGTGCTCATTAGGGACTTGGATGCCTTACAGGTCAAAAAGGGCAAAATGAATAAAGTATTGCAAGAAGGGGTCGATTCCTTATGTAGTAATAAAAATCTGGTCATCAGGCCCGCTGATAAGGGGGGGGGGGGTAGTTGTCCTGGATAGGCCCGACTATATGACCGAAATGTGGAATATTGTTGAGGATTCCAACACATATACGATATTGCCATCTGATCCTAAGGCCAAGTATATTAGGGATTTGGAGTGTTTGGTCGCTAAGGGTGTATACGAGGGGATACTTACTCCCAGGGAGAAGTTATATTTGATCCCTAGAGCCCCTCGGACCCCTACTATATATTACCTCCCCAAATTACACAAAAATCCAGTCTGCCCCCCGGGTCATCCCATAGTGAGTTGGATCGACTCTATAACGTCCCGGGTGGGCAGATATATCGATTTCTATTTACAGCCTTTGGTACAAAAGATGCTTTCCTTTGTGAAGGATTCCAGACATATTATCAATCTTTTGTCTGGGGTCACTCCAAAGGAAGATATTTGGATGGTGACGATCGATGTGGCATCCCTATATACCATTATTCCACACGAATTAGGTTTCGGTGCAGTTCAGTGGTTTCTTGAAAAGGATTCTGGGCTTCCACATAAACAGGTGGAATTCATAATGCTGCTCCTGCGATTTGCTGCCTCTTCGAACTACTTCTGGTTTGACCAGAAGTTTTATCGACAGGATACAGGGGTCGCAATGGGGGCTAAATATGCCCCCAGCTTGGCCAACCTGTAAATGGCCAAGTGGGAGGATGATGTCATCTATGGTGGTAGTGTGCCACAGCTCGTTCTTTGGGCTAGGTACATTGATGACATCCTCCTCCTGTGGGATGGTCAATATCAGGATCTTGTAGCATTTATGGAGGATCTTAACTCCAATCAGAGGGGTATTAGACTCCAATATGATGCTAGTCAGGTCAGGGTACATTATTTGTATTTACAAATTGAAATTAGGGATAATTCCTTTACCACATCCACTTTCTTCAAGGAGACGGATAGGAACTCCTTTATTCCGATAGGGAGTTGTCATCACGAGCCCTGGCTAAAAGGGGTTCCTAAAAGCCAGTACCTCAGACTGCGGAGGAATTGCTCTGATCCACAACAGTTCCTGGTGCAGGCCGGGGTCCTCACTCAGAGGTTCCTGGAGAAGAGGTACCAGAGTGATTTTCTAAATGATGTCCTAGAAGGAGTAAAAGCCACTGGGAGAGAATCTCTGTTAAGAGAATGAGTGGATGGTGGTGGCTCTCGGGATCCCTTAGGTGTCCCTTTCATTACCTCCTATTCACTACAGCATAGGACTATCAAGGGCCTTATTAATAAGCATTGGCATATTGCTACAAATGATGCCATTTTGAGGGAAGTCTTACCTGAAAGGCCTAAAATAATCTTTCGGGGTGTTCCTAATTTAACTGCTTGAGACCCGGGCCATTGACGAATGACGGCCTCAATGTGGATCTAGAAATCCGGGAGGCCGTCATTATACGGCCTCGGCTATTCTGGCCACTAGGGGGCGCACATCACTGAGATGCCGATGCGCGTGCCTGGCGGCCGCGATGTCCGCCAGGTACCCGGGATCAGCATGTACACAGAGCAGGGACGTGGATCTCTGTGTGTAAACACAGAGATCCACGTCCTGTCAGGGAGAGGGACGATGCTGTGTCCCTTGTACATAGGGACACAGCTCGGTCACCTCCCCCAGTCAGTCCCCTCCCCCACACAGTAGTAATCACTCCTAGGGAATACATTTAACCCCTTCCTCGCCCCCTAGTGTTAACCCCTTCACTGCCAGTGTCATTTTTACAGTAACCAGTGCATTTTTATAGCACTGGTCGCTGTAAAAATGACAATGGTCCCAAAATGGTGTCAAAAGTGTCCGATGTGTCCGCCATAATGTCGCAGTCACAATAAAAATCGCTGATCGCCGCCATTACTAGTAAAAAAAAAATATTAATAAAAATGCAAAAAAACTATGCCCTATTTTGTAGACGCTATAACTTTTGCGCAAACCAATCAATAAACGCCTATTGCGATTTTTTTTTTTACAAAAAATATGTAGAAGAATACGTATCGGACTAAACTGAGGAAAAAAATATATTTTTTTTTAAAAAAAATTGGGATATTATTATAGCAAAAAATATTGTGTTTTTTTTCAAAATCGTCGCTCTTTTTTTGTTTATAGTGCAAAAAATAAAAACCGCAGAGATGATCAAATACCACCAAAAGAAAGCTCTATTTGTGGGAAAAAAAGGACGTCAATTTTGTTTGGGAGCCACGTCGCACGACCGCGCAATTGTCATTCAAATCGTGACAGCGCTGAAAGCTGAAAATTGGCCTGGGCAGGAAGGGTGTTTAAGTGCCCAGTAAGCAAGTGGTTAAGGAACCAATTAGCTCCCAATGTTCTTGATCCACCTGTTAAACCTTATAGCTTTTTTGATCAGTTAACTGGCTATTACAAATGCAAGAGGTGCCGGGTGTGCCATTTTAATAGTTCTAGGGATAGGCGTGTGACCTCCTTCTCGTCTACTGTTACCCAAGGCCAGTATACGATCAAGCCATGTATTACATGTGCTACTGAGGGTGTTGTTTATATGCTGCAATGTCCATGTGGTATGCAATATGTGGGGCGCACCAAGCGACCCCTTAAAGTGCGTCTCAATGAGCAGATCACCAATATCAAAATGGGGTTTAAGAACCATTCAGTATCTAAACATTACCTGTTGAAGCATAACAGGGACCCTTCGGGCACACTCTTTCTGGGTATTGATAAGTATAAGGCCCACTGGAGGGGGAGTCTAATGGTGAGAGAAATTTCCAAGATGGGAAATGGCTTGGATCCACAGGCTCAAGACATACACTCCTTTTGGATTAAACATCGAGACAGATGTGAATGCTTTTATTAGCAATGCTTAAAGTGCCTGACTCGGTGTGAGATGTTTGAGATTATAATGATCATTCACAATTTTTTTCACTAATTTGAATTTTTTACCAAAAAATTAGTTGATCAATTAATTTTTTATATATATTTTTTCATTATTATCATACATTTTTTTTTATTAATATCACAATTTTTGGTAAATAGAATTATGTACACTGAATCAATCTAAGTCATTTCAGTTTGATTTATTTTTATTTATATGATCAATTAGTGATCTCCTCATCACGGGTATTTTTTTGCACATAATTTTATACTTATTTAGTTTATTATTAACATTATCACAATTTATAATTTATTATTAACATTATCACATTTTTCTGTCAAATTAATAATATATAGGAATATGTGTTAATGGATTATATACAATTATAATGATCACACTGATCCTTTTATCACATGTGCACATATTTGTTGGTGTATATGGATTGGTGTTATGTTTATTGGGAATCTTTACATTTCATATGGTTAATTCCCCTTGCTGTCCTATTAGATTAATTCTTTCTTTCTTTTTACCGTTAGGGAGAATTTGATCTATGATTAGCTTGTCCTATTAGGGTCAGTTTTTTCCCCTTTTTTACCACTATGCATATAGGCTTTTAAACTGTCCAAATGTGGGGTTGCTAATATCTCCTTCATTTGGGCCTAATATATCTGATATATTTTTTACTAATCAATTATTTGGTATTTTCTAAATAATTTGGAATTTTTACTGATGCCTGGATGTGTTCAAGCATGATACTGGCAAATTTTTCCCATTTCCAAAATGCCGCTAGCCTCAATCCCTGCCTGGATGTGTTCAAGCATGATACTGGCAAATTTTTCCCATTTCCAAAATTGCGCTAGCCTCAATCCCTGCATCTCATAGCAAGGTTTGGCTATAAAATAGGTGGTGTGTCAACACGTTGCCCTATCCCCATTGACAATGTCCTATCGTGAGGAAACGCGTATGGAAGCGACGTGCTGACGTCACCACGCAGTTCTAAGGGAAGGGTGTTCGTTTGGTAGCCGGCCGGCTTACTTTCATTGCTCTTAATCACTTATACAAATGTAAGTGTTGTATCTTTATTTTAAATAAACCTGGATTGTACGATATCACCCTATGGTCTATGTCCTCTCCTTTACACCGGTCCTGTTGTCGATTTACCTGGGATCGGGAGGATCGAGGGAAGAGCGATTGGCGGTGTTGTGTGCTGTCTCCAAATTCGGTTGGTTCATCCACTCAAAGCCGCGGCTGGGTCACAGTCGATTTGATTATCGTGGGATTACCTTTGGTAAGCTGCCATTCTATGTGGTGGAGGGCACTGTCTGTTTGTGAGATCACCGGGTGTTGCAGTCCTATCATTGTGTGTCCAAATCCCTCCATCGGATATCCCTCAGCCATACATTGGACTGTTTTTGAATTGGGTCGGTGGTTCATTCAATAACCGATCTTTGGACATTTATTTACATTTCTAGAGGCTGCTGTTTAGTGTGTTGTGTTGTGCTTCACACAGATCAGCCTCTGGCCATCATTAGAGGTTCACTATTGGCGCAATTTTTTCTGTTCTAAGTCAAATTGGTACTTTCCTCGCCGGGATTCAGGAGTATCGAAGTAATCCCAAACAGTCTCATCGTACCGCGATTCCCTCTCTCCCTCAACCTCCTTCATCACTCTATGAGGCACGTAAGGTAACTCAAGACCATAATTCCTTCGCACACGGTGCAGCATAGCTTTCTGTAACCGGGCAAGCCTTGGCAGTGTCCTTCGGTCTCCTGTCCCAGGCAACACACACGAGTCGGGTGATCTGACAGATTTGTAAAGAGTCTCTTTCCGTGCTGTTAATGTCCATTTAACATCACCCGGGGCCATTACTCGTGCTGTTACCCTATCAGGATCCTTAGTTGCCAAGTCTTTATAACGACACGTAAGGGTAGCAACTACACATTGGTTCGGGAACAATTTCTGAGCCATGGCTCCGGCCTCACTCCCTCTATTATAAGGAACGGGCTTCTTCCTTTCCCCAGCAAACTTACTTTCACAGTCTCCCCCAGCCTCCTTACCGTCCCCCGATGTGGACTTCCCGGAGATCCCTCCGCTTTGGAGATCCGGTTCAGGCAGGCGCTGGGGCAGGCTTCTACCGCGGCTGCGGGAGGCCTTAACGTATCCCACCTTACGTTTGCCAGGCGGGATGGAAGTTTCCGTAGCGACGGAGGCAGCATCCGCTGTGGTGTCCGTCGCTGGCTCCATGGTGGCTGGAACTCCATCTTTGGCATCCGCTGTAACCGCAGTGATGCGCGTGGGTTCAGCTGTAGGGGCGTAGTTGTCTTCCTTGGAAGTAACAGTCTCCGTAATACAATTGACCCGGTAGGCTCGGGGTGACTCGGTAGGCTGGTCCACCTCAAACAGAAACTCCCTGCAGGTCAAGCACCTTCCGAATGGCCGTATTTGCACAGCCAAACCACCGCACCTGGGACAGAGTACACCCAGGGCCTCCACATCTCTGCAAGTGTAAAGCGCGAAGCAGCCCCTAGGCTTGAGCCGAATCCCTGTATCCGTGAGGGAAGCTGTAATGGGAGCAATGTCCATGGCAGAGGTAGTTGGGAACATCCGAAGTCCCGATGAAATAGAAGTCCATGGAGTGGCAGGCATATTGCTTCTCCTTACTCTTCTAGGCTCTTGCTGTCCCTTGGTGCCAAATGCACCACGTGCAATTCACAAATTGGCAGGGGCTCCTCCCCTTTTCTCTTCCTGCACGCAGCTTGCAGGCTTTTCTTCTTTTAGGATACGCCCACGAACTACGCAGTTAGAAAAAAAATAAAGCACAGTCCTGTACCTCCTTTTCTCTCGACAAAGTAATGATGCAGTCCAATTTTCCCTAATGGCCGACCTCCATAAAAACACACAGATCGAAGAACAATAGTCCAACTTCCAGGGGTAGCTGCAAAATCCCGGACTCGAGCCCCCACGTGTAGCACACAGATCCTTTACCCTGCTTACCTCCACTTGCAGAGTGGGACACACCATGCCACATGCCCAGTATCCTCCAACTTTGTAGAGGGTGAGCGGTGTTAATTGATTTGGGTCCTACAGCGAGTTACCTCTTTCCGTTGGTTCCTCACCCTAGAATGTAGGGAAAAGTCTATTCTCCTTGAAAGTTCAATAAGGCCATTGTCCACACAGTATTAAACCCAATAAAGAAAGATTTATTTGGCTTGCGTAGAACTTGATAGGAAAGTTGGAGATATAGAATTGAACAGGGAGGCAGGTTCAGGCACGTGACACCCAACTATCACTCGTCGCCACTCAAGCCTGAGTGGATTTTGCTCACCCAGGTAGTCCCCTCTCACGGTCCTAGCAGCCGGTGTGGAGCACGAACATTTGCTTAGAATTTTCCTTAGGATACGATCAGGACATTAGCCTCTAAGTCCTGAACTTCCCAGCACTAACAACTAGAACTTAGGTGCCAATGGGGCACGTCACAAGGCTTGTGGCGGATTGTGGAGTCCTTCCCTCTGACAGGTAACCAGGCCTCTCCCAAGACAGTGACCTCCTTCACCGATCCCCTTGGGTAGATCCTCCCCTGGTTTCCTCTCCCTCAGAGCGGGTTACCCCCACTTGGGTACCCTGGGACTCCTCTTCTGGTGTAGGCCTCAGCTAAAGGTTCTGGGCCTACCTGGAACGATGCAGCCTTGGGCTAAAGGTGCCCGGGACTGAACACACACACGCACCCCTGGCCTGGAGGGCCGGGAGGCACGAACTGCTCCCCTAATAATGGCGTCTGCCCATTATGTATCCTCTCCCAGCATGCACAGCGGGTAGACCACAACCAATGCATGGCCGCCGAGAGGGGACACCCAATAGTGCTGCAATGCCACCTGTGGTTAGACCTGAGAACTGGGCGACAGCGCCACCTACAGGCCACAGGGAACTGTACTACCAGGCAACATCACAACAGAGCAGAGGCCAATTTAGAGAATTCCAACAGCCTGAGCCTAACTATTGGCTCAGGCTACCCCCTAAATTTAGGTATAGCGACCCCAATTTTGGGGGGTCCACTACACACATCCCCTCCTAAATTAGACACTGTCCTATTACCAAATCCGGGCTTCTTTGTGTGCCGGGCATTGCAATGATCCACCCCCAGGGGTCGCCCGGCATGTGACAGATATTTCAATAAACTTTGAATGTTCAATCAGGCACTATGGAAAGGCACAGCAGGGGACATGGACGTGGACATCAATCGTGGCTAGTATAGCATGTTCTGGGATGTGTAAACTGCCTAAGATTTGCAGGAAGTGAGATGGTAGGGAGGTGACGTAGGGTCTAAGATGCTCATCCACAAGTTTACTAGCATTATCACTGATGGCACCCCTCCCTGAGATTATAGGTCCACCTGGAGGGTTAGCTACATCTTTATGCACTTTTGGGGAGTGCGCAACATGTTGGTATTACAGGAAAATTTATTATTGGGGTGCAGTGATCTGGTTTTCGCTAAAATTTGATCCAAAAAAGATGGATCAATAAGAGCCCGATTGGGCTGGTTAGGAAGTGAAAGGTTAGGTAAGGAGGAAGGACCTCCATTAAGTGTTATATGTGAAGAAGTGCCCTTCACTGTTTCACTGTGGTGGATACATTACCTTGTACCATGAGTGGAAGAATTACACCCAGGTGTTGAAGTGGAGGAGTGAGGAATATTGTGAAGGTTGTCCAAACTGGGTTTTTTTGCCGTTTGAGTTTGTGTCGAATCACCATAATATTGCCGTTTGGTGCTTGAACCACTTTTGGGTTGTTTGAGTGCCATCTGTGGGGGGGGGATAGAAGAAACGTTAGAGGAGGATTGAGGAGCAGAAACCTGCTGATACTCTTATTGTTCGTGTATTTGTTGAGATTCTATTTGTAAGCTTTTCCACTTTGGAAGGCATTTTTGTCACGTCTGAATATTTGTCCCTTTTTAATTAATATTTGTTAAGCGTTTCTAAACGCGATTTAAGTTTTTTCTCCCTGTCTAGTATTGACTTATGCGTTTTTAAATAGCTGTAATTTTTCACATGTATTGACGATGTCAGTATCCAAAGCTATTGATCTTTTGTTATATTCGCATATAAGCAGTTCCATTAGGCCTAATGAACCATGTAAGTAAGATTGGACTCTGATCCCCAAGGGATTCATGTTTTCAATGTAGTCCTGAAATGATCTAATATGCCAGAAAAGTGACGATTTCTTCTCTAACATCTTATGCAACGTACACACGATAGTTTTTAAATGTCATTTTCAAAAACAACGTTTTTCTCGACGTGATTCTTCTTGTTTCCTCTCAAGCCTGTCTGTCAGGAAAGACGTTTCCATAACCTGCCTGGCAACAGTGTTGTCAGGAGAACACCTGTGCTCGGAAGGACCATCCTGCGCATGCGCGTGCACGGGAGTGCGCACGCGCGCGAGGTGACAGTGTTTGGCCAGAAATGGCATTTAAACTACTCTGACATTTTGCTCCTTGCCGTCTGGTCTACAGCGTTCCTGAGACCCCTGCCTGTTTGTCTTCTGATCCTGCATACCAGTTATCTGACCCGGTTTGCCTCCGTTACCCCCTGATTGCTGCCTGCCCTGATCTCGGCTTGTCTTGACTACTCTCCTGATCATCCCTGAACCTACTTGCTGCTGGCCTGACAAACTGGCCCAGCCTGAACTTGTTTACCTGCACCTTCCTGCTGTTGCAGTCAACCCAGACTACAGTGCACCTTCCTGCTGTTGCAGTCAACCCGGACTACAGTGCACCTTCCTGCTGTTGCAGTCAACCCGGACTACAGTGCACCTTCCTGCTGTTGCAGTCAACCCGGACTACAGTGCACCTTCTGCTGTTGCAGTCAACCCGGACTACAGTGCACCTCCCTGCTGTGGCAGATCAACCCGGATTGCAGTACATCCCCTGCTGTTGCTGATCAGCCCGGACTACACCACACCTCCTCGTTGTTGCAGATTGGTTCTGGACTGTTATACCTCAACCTGCTATCATATCCAGTTTGGCATCGCTGTGCACCTCCCAGCTATCGTAGGTCTGCTTCAGTCTACTGTGCACCACCGGTCGCTGCATCTGCCCTCTACTCTGCTTTCCTGCCAGGCACTTGTGCCCTCTGTCCTCCTGAGCCCCTGTCTGCTCTATCAGGGGTTCTCGAGCCAGAGGATTATGAGAGGTCACTCCCTGCACGTTGGGCTCCATCACCAGGTACGTGACACTGTCTTGCATACACACGTTCATTAAAAAAAACGCCCGAGCAAAGCGCAGTGACGTACAACACATACGACGGCACTATAAAGGGGACGTTCCGTTCGAATGGCGCCACCCTTCATGTTAGTAAAGTTTGTTGAGCGACGATTCGCGCTTTTCAGCCTCGTGCTTTTCAGTCCGTTACAGCGTGACGAATGTGCTCTATCCATTACGAACGCTAGTTTTACCAGAACAAGCGCTCCCGTCTCATACTTGATTCTGAGCATGCGCGTTTTTTTTCCCCTCGTAAAAGCATACACACTACTGTTTTTCACGTCGTTAAAAAAAAACAACGTGCAAAACTACGTGAAAAAATAGAGCAGGTTCTCATTTTTTTTAGGCCATTTTTCACGTCGTTAAAAATGCTCTGGAGCCTACACACGGTCGTTTTTAATGCCCAATTTAAAAAATGGAATTTTTAACGTTGTGAAAAACGGTCGTGTGTATGCGGCATTAGACTAAAAAACAGTGATGAAATTTCTGAGTCCAATTGTTTGTTGTCACCGAATTCCTTGAGATAGCGCTCCATTAAAGTATACCATTCTTTACCTATGAAATTGGTCATAATGGCTAATAATTGACCCTGTAAAATAGTTATTAGGTTTGTTGCTAAAAACAACTTATAAATTGCTAATATAAGAGGAGCAAAAATTGAGTTCTATGCTTACATTAAATTGTTGTATTTGTATTACTTTAAGGAACAGAGCACCGATAAGAGCGGGGAGTGGTATCTACTTCCAAAAATGTGAGCAATAATTATATCGGTGAGGGTGTCCCTGTAAGACGCCACATCCAAATTGACTAGACAGAAGGAGGGTATCCCCTAAGTGGACTTTTAAGGCACTGACATAATTTGTAGAAAAAACATATTTTATTAAACATAATAAGCGCAATAAAAACAAAATATATTGGAATGGTTACAATTACTGTGTAAAAAGTACAAAATCTTTAAAGTCTATGGGACACGAACGTGAAAAATAAAAAGTGCTAATTTTAAAGGCTTATGTGCAAGTTATTGCCATAAAAAATGTTTGAGGACCCGGGTCCTGCCCCAGGGGTCATGTATCAATGCAAAAAAAAGTTTTAAAAACTGCAGTTTTATCAGGAGCAGTGATTTTATTAATGTTTAAAGTGAAAAAAAAAAAAAAAAGAGATATTCCTTTAGATATCGTGCCTGGGGGGGTGTCTATAGTATGCCTGTAAAGTGGCGCAGTTCTCCCATGTTTAGAACAATACCACAGCAAAATGAAATTTCTAAAGGAAATTCATTTAAAACTGCTTGCGGCTGTAATGTATTGTCGGGTCCCGGCAATATAAATGAAAATCATTGAGAAAAACAGCACCCAAATTAAAAAAAAAATGGCGTGGGGGTCCCCCAGGCACTATATACTCTGAACTGCATATACTGTTTACTCTATACGGCCTGCCCTATATACTCTGCAGAAAATTGGGCCTTAGGTGTTGGTGGTACCAGAAAACTGTAAGCCCCCACAGTTACATTGGTGGGCGCAGGAACAGGCCCTGCTGTGAAATATTAGATCAAGAATTGTAATTACATGTCCCTGTTAAACAGGGGCAGAAAAATTGGGCCTTTGGTGGTGGTGGTGCCACAACACTGTAAGCCCTCACAGTTAGTCTTGGTGGGCACAGGACCGGGCCCTGCTGTGAAACATTAGATCAAGAATTGTAATTACATGCGCCTGTTAAATTGGCGCAGAAAAATTGGGTCTTTGGTGGTGGTGGTGCCACAACACTGTAAGCCCTTACAGTTACTCTGGGTGGGCACAGGAACGGGCCCTGCTGTGAAACATTAGATCAAGAATTGTAATGACATGCTCCTACATGTAATTAAATTGGGCCTTATGCTGCGTACACACGACCGTTTTTAATGACGAGAAAAATGCAATTTTTTCAAATGGTCATTAAAAATGATCGTGTGTGGGCTTCAGAGCATTTTTCACGACGTGAAAAATGGCCATGAAAAAATTGGAACATGCTCTAATTTTTCTCGTAGTTTTTGACCTCGTCGTTTTTCTCATCATGAAAAAAATGTGCATGCTCAGAATCAAGTATGAGACGGGAGCGCTCGTTCTGGTAAAACTAGCGTTCTCAATGGAGATGGCACATTCGTCACGCTGTAACGGACTGAAAAGCATGAGGCTAAAAAGCGCGAATCGTCTCTCAACAAACTTTACTAACACGAGGATCAGCAAAAGCAGCCCAAAGGGTGGCGCCATCTAAATGGAACTTCCCCTTTATAGTGCTGTCGTACGTGTTGTACGTCACCTCGCTTTACTCAAGCATTTTTTTCCACGATAGTGTGTAGGCAAGGCAGGCTTGAGAAGAATCACGTCGAGAAAAACGCCATTTTTTTCAATGACATTAAAAACGGTCGTGTGTACGCGGCATTAGGCAGTGGTGGTGGTGCCCTGAACCAAAAATATTGTTGGAAGCTAGCATCATCAAGATTAAGGAGGAATAGGATAGTCACTCAGCATAGGCAGTCTTCAAGGGATCCCACATCCATAGAAAATTCAATCTGTTACATCAGCATCAGGTGCTTGATAGCTGCTGATTAGGGATGAGCCGAACACCCCCCTGTTCGGTTCGCACCAGAACCTGCGAACAGCCAGAATGTTCGCGTGAACTTTAGAACCCTATTAAATACAATGGACTCGAACTTTCAAACTCAAAAGTGCTAATTATAAAGGCTTATATGCAAGTTATTGTCCTAAAAAGTGTTTGGGGACAAACAAAATTTTTTAAAAACTGCAGTTTTTTCGGGAGCAGTGATTTTAATAATACTTAAAATGAAAAAATAAAAGTGGAATTTTCCTTTAAATTTCGTACCTAGGGTGTGTGTATAGTATGCATGTAAAGTCACGTTTGTTTCCCGTGCTTAGAACTGTCCCTGCACAAAGTGTCATTTCTGAAGGAAAAAAAGTCATTTAAAACTCACTCGCGGCTATAATGAATTGTCGGCTCCTGGCAATACATAGAAAAGTCATTGATAAAAATAAAATAAAAAAGCGTGGGGGTTCCACCAAATTCAATTACCAGGCCCTTCCGGCCTGGTATGGATATTAGGGTGAACCCTGCCGCAAATTAAAAAAAAAAATGCGTGCGGTTCCCCCAAATATCCATACCAGGCCCTTCAGGTCTGGTATGGATCTTAAGGGGAACTCCACCCCAAATAAAAAAAAAATGGCGTGGAGTACCCCCAAAAATCCAGACCAGACCCTTTATCCGAGCATGCAACCTGGCAGGCCACAGGAAAAGAGGGGGGGACGAGAGAGCGCCCCCCCTCCTGAACTGTACCAGGCCACATGCCCTCAACATGGGGAGGATGTCCCCACGTTGATGGGGACAAGGGCCTCATCCCCCCAACCCTTGACCGGTGGTTGTGGGGGTCTGCGGGCAGGGGGCTTATCGGAATCTGGAAGACCCCTTCAACAAAGGGGACCCCCAGATCCGGGGCCCCCCTATGTGAATTGGTAAGGGGTACATTGTACCCCTACCATTTCACGAAGAAAGTGTAAAAAAAACGTAAAGAAACAGACACCGACACCTTGGAAAAGTCCTTTATTAAAAAATAATAATAATAAAAAAAAACATTCCTGCGATGAAATCCAGTGTCCCGCGGTGATCCGATGTCCAGCGCTGTCCGTCATTGGCTGAGCCTGAGCGGACCTGATGGGGAACTTCCTATGCAGTGTTATAAATGAATACACCTGCCCCTTCTAAAGTTCCCCATCAGGTCCGCTCAGCCAATGACGTAGGGGTAATGCTGAGGACCTGATGCGGAACGTGAGAAGGGGCGGGTCTATTAATTTATTATACTGGAGGAAGTTCCCCATCAGGTCCGCCCCCTCGTATGTCAGACCCCGCCTACGTCATTGGACGCACGTTCATAGAATTAATATATATTGTTTCCCTGAACCATTTTCTATGGACGTTTATGTTTAGTTCACATGCTGCCATCTAGTGACCTTTTATGGTAATGCACTTGTTTTACATGTCTTTTCCCTTTTGTATAAAAAACAAATACAAAAAATTCCGCGCTGCTGGAAAAAATATGTAAGCAGCTACAAAACCAATAGACAAATGGGTGCAAACAAAAATAACAAATAAATTGTAGCAGCAAAACAGGAAAATGATTTTTCTGGATAGCAGCACTCCAAGATAAAAAGCCTTTATTTCAAAAGTCCAGGAATCCAAAACATACACTGCACATCACGACACACTGATCAAAAATTAGCTGACATGTTTCACATCAATTGATGCTTACTCAGTTGAGTAAGCATCAATTGATGTGAAACATGTCAGCTAATTTTTGATCAGTGTGTCGTGATGTGCAGTGTATGTTTTGGATTCCTGGACTTTTGAAATAAAGGCTTTTTATCTTGGAGTGCTGCTATCCAGAAAAATCCTTTTCCTGTTTTGCTCATACTTGCATTGCTTGCACCCTTGGTTGCTGGGAGGAGGTCATTTGGAGGATATCTACATCTGAGCGGCTCCCTTTCTCTGCTTCTCAAATAAATTGTAGCGCTAGTGAATGTGAATATATCTGACAGCCAGTGAATGAATGTGATACTCAGTCCGAAAAACAATCAGCAATAGTCCATGTGAAATTCATATGAATAAAGTCACTATTGACGTGAAAATCAAAACAAATCAATGAAAACGTGTAATGCTGCCACAATCTTGAATGGATGAAGTGAAGATAACCACCACTAAAAACAGAGAGGCTTACCGGAAGATGTGGACCCTACTAGACGTATGTCCAAAGGGTCAAATCAAGCTTTAGATATATTCACATTCACTAGCGATACAATTTATTTGTTATTTTCCCTTTTGTATGACACACTTCCTTTGTATGTAATGCTCCACCCTTTCTTCCTGTGATTGTACTTCCTGTGTCATGGTTGTAGCTACAGGCCACATGTAGCAGGGCACATGTATTCTGCATAGTAAGCTACAGACAATATCATATTTTGACTGTATAAATACCACAACCTATTCATCTGCTGTGTCAGAATTAAAACACTTCTGTGGATGGAATCAGTATTTGGTGAGTTCAAGCTATCTGATGAGGATTGTCCTCAGTGATTACATCTGCTTATACAGGCCAGGCATAGAGGTCTCACAAGGGATAAATCGCTTCACAACGATCGGAGTCAGAATAGTCAAAAGATGTATAGAATTCCTACAGCCTGCTGTGTATATGTGTGTGCCTGATTTGCAATCAAGCTCAGTGCCATCTTGTGAAAGCACATGGTCACACAAGCTTACTGCACCTCATGTGAATGTTAAAAACTGTTTCTCTACATTGAACTGTGTTACCCCACCTGTCTAAGCTGATTTTCGTCTTCTTAAAGAGACAGTACAATTTTTTGCAAAAAAATGCACCTTTTTGTGGCTGAACCAATGCAGATTCATCATGCCTCTGAACCCGCAGATGTACAGGGAGCAGATTCTGCATATATTGCCGAACAGAGTGTAAGACCCAAACGTACAATAAAACCAACACAGAAACTCAGAGGAAACTATGAAACCACTAGAGATGAGTTCTCCAGCAATCTGTCAGACTTAAGGGACAGAACTTCACACTGCATGTCAGTTTTGTTACACTTTAATGATCAACCAGCTGAACTAAGAGACTCTATAGATCGCTTATCTGTCACGTATGAACGCTACCAGGGGCTGTTTGCAAAATACACAGCTTTCCTGCAGGACTGTAATAAAGAGGACTCTTCAGCAGAACTGACCAGTGCTGATGCACTAAAGCAGTGGTTCTCAACTCCAGTCCTCAGGGCCCACCAACAGGCCAGGTTTGCAAGATAACTGAAATGCATCACAGGTGATATAATTTGCTGCTCAGGGATTGCAGTATTCTAGTCTGCATCTCACCAAGGTAATACTTAAAATCTGGCCTGTTAGTGGGTCCTGAGGACAGGAGTTGAGAACCACTGCACTAAACCAACAAAGGGATCTCTTAGTGCAAAATGCTCAGAATAAGGCAGAACTCTGCATCGCTCAAATGCAGGAGACCAGATCTCACAGATCCACATCAATCAAGCACACTGCATGTTCTTCTATATCCTCTCATTCCAGAAGTTTAACATTAAGCGATAAGATAATAGAGGCCCGCGCTGATGCAGAATCAAAAAGAGTACAAACCTCCTGTATCGGCCTCACCTCATCTCTTTTGTCTAGAGGTATCACATACGACAGGGTGAGATGCGCTACGGCCCATGTCCTCCCCATAGCTGTGGGTGAGGTGAAGGCCAGTACCAGATATTTTCCTCGGGCCTGTGTGTTTTAGTCAAGGATCAAGTCCTACCGTGCCAACACTTCCCTTTGCTCCCATTAACCAGCGTTCCACACACCGATCATAGTCCAACTCTTGTTTTATTGCATAACTCACAATAAACAGTGCTTCAGTAGCCAACTGGTTGAGACCCAATAACAGTTTGATGCGGTGGAATGAGCAGGTCGAGGCACTATCCTGATTGTCAGCTAAACCACTGTGATTTCACCAGCGGTTATTATAGCCTTGGCTAGAGAGAACTTAGAACTTGAGAGTCTCTACCAGCGACTCAAGAGAACGTAGATAGGAGTACCTTCGCTGTGTTGTGGCCCCTGTCAGGGGAAGATGTCCCTCCAAGGGAGTTACCAGAGGCCCATCCGTCACTGGGTTGATGCTGCTCCAGACTCTCCGAATGGGTAACCTTCCCTGCCTCCTCGCCTCAGACATGGGCCCCATCCACTTCAGGGACCCTCGGACTTCTCCACCCTCGCGGGACCCAGTCGAAGTCACTGAGCCCCAGGCCTCCTGGTTTAGTACCTCACCCCAGGCTGAATGTGCCTGGGATGGACTCCAACTCCATTCCGGTCAGGCCTAGGGCACCTGGGCCGGAACTCAGAACCGCCCGCACCCAGGCTTAAGGTGCCTGGGCGCGTGATGAAGACACTCCAAAAGAGCAAGACCTCGTGACCAGGGCGTCTCCCCCTTTTATCCTCTCCATTGACGCCACGGCAGGTTCCCCCGCCCTCGCCGTACCATCTCCGAGAAGGGACAAAAAGGACAGCACTATGGCAGCAAATCTACCTTGAGCCTGCGGGCACCTGCCACCCACAGGCCAAGGAGACTATTACACCGCCCAATCTTCCACGAATACAAATGGTCCAATTACTCCCATTACACACACACCTGGATCATACTACCACCCAGGTGTACCCCACCTAAATTTAGAGACCCCGCTACATACTCCCCCCTGTGATTTGACGCTGGTCCCCAGCGTCTGGTGCAAACCCATGTCTCCCAAAGAGTGGTGACATAAGCCTGACCCCAGAGGCTATCCCTAAAAATTTGAACCTTAACCATGCCAAGACCAGCTCAAAGGGAAGGGGAACATAAAACAATAAACTTTTTCATAAAACCCTCTAAGCATGTACACATATACAATCCCTCCCTTTACTGTCTAAGAACCACCCCATACTCAGTAGTCTTGACAGACGAATCTCCTGCAGAAGGGAAACAAACAACACACACAAAAAAAAAACACATCCTAACATTTTGTGTCAATTTGGAATGAATGGGTCTATCAGCCGAGAGACCCATTCGCTCCAATGAGTAAAGTGATGCAAATGTACAAACAACAGCCGTTGCGCAACACCGCCACCTGGTGACGGTGCCACGGTAATGACACTTGGTGAAATCTTCAGTCTTCCTGCGTCCCTACTCTGATTCTACCCCCAAAGTCTCTGTCTTTAAATTGTGAAAGAAGAGAGAACAAACAAACAGCTCTCATTCCTCCAAGGAGTAGAAACCCCTTCGATGCTCTGGCAAGAACCCCTTCAGAAAGTTGCTGCAGAAAAAAAAAACACACAAGTGAGTCTCTTCTCACAAGTAAAACTTCGGGTCAGGCAAGAACAAGGGCTTCAGATGCTTATCGAAAACCTCAATCGAATAGTCAGCGTCCTCTCCATCTTTCCTGCAGATGCGCACCTTGTCTGCATGGATATGGCGGCCCCACATCCAGTCTGCTCTGCAGTCTCTGAACTTTTTCGACACAGGTGGCGAACAGGACAAGTATCGCTGGGCATGAGGCACTTTAAGTTTCTCCCAAACGAACTCATCATACCACCGCTGTCGCAGAACTTCAACCTCAAACAGCAAGTCCCTGGGCAAGTAAGGATATTCCCATCCGTACTCGTGAGTGACCCTCTGAGAAAAGAGTCGTTGCAATCGGGCCAAGGGAGGCATTGTGGCCCGCTCACCTTCTCCTGGTTGAACAATGGCCTCCGGGTGCCGAGGTACTTTCACTACCTCGGATGGCTTTTCTCTCGGTGCCCGTAGTGATGCTCGTTGTTTCCCCGCCAACAAAACGGGTGATGCTGTGGATTGTGGAAGAGCAATTGGAGGACTAGGCTTCCTCGTAGACTCCGGAGCTTCCGCCCGGGGCGTGCTATCCCCTATAGACCTAGGCGAATCTTGGGGTGCAACGTAGCACAGGTAATGGGTGTTTGTCCCAGCCCTTCTGGTGAAACAGTTCATCTATCTCACCGTCATCTCCACAATCCGACAGTGACTCTAGGTCGGAGGTGTCATACATCTCCGCGGGAAGGTAGTCTCTAGTAGACGTGGAACTACCCTCCCTAGCGGGCTCCACCGACTGTGGACCCCCGACACCTCCAACCACCACCACAGTCCCAGCCCCTGGCTCACCTTGACCTTTCGTAGAACTGGGATGTCCAGGACTCTTCCAACCGGATCCATCCAGGCCAGGCAAGCGACGGGGTGAAGCTCTTCCACGACCATAGGAGGCCTGCACCAGGTCGACTTTCCTCTTCGGAGGTGGGAGCAGAGAATCTGTGGTGACCGAAGCAGCATCCTCGGATTTTTCTTTCTCAGTCTCTGATTGGGCAGTCACATCGCCCTGGTCAGTGCGTACGGGAACCTCCGCAAAGGCCTGGATCTCCCCTTCCGGAGTAGCGGTACCTGTGAGGCTGTTGAGGCGAAGGGCCCGGGGCCTTACTGTGGATGGCTCCACCTCGAACAAGAACTCTTTGCATGCCTCGCAACGCCCGAATGGCTTCAGGTGGACCACCAGTCCCGAACATCCGGGACAGATCACGCTGAGGGCCTTCGTGTCTCTGCAGGTGTACAGAGCCAACTGTCCTCGGGGCCTGAGTCTTACCCCTGTGTCTGTAAGGGGAGCAGCAAAGGTAGTCATCTTCGTGGGGTAGGGAACCGGAATCCACAGGGAGCTTGAGGCCATCCCGACTGTCTGCTGCTCCATTACGCACTGACCACGCGCCGAAGTCTCCACGTGAGTTCCTCCACATGGCCAGACTCCTCCCACGACTTGCACGTTTTCGCGGGCTTCCATCAAACTCCGCCCACGAACTGTGTAGTCACAGGGTGCCTCATGGCGCAGTGCAGTAAAAGCCCCCACATGTAGTACGTCACACGGCTGGACTTCTCCCTCTTCTCGCTCCTCCGCATGGGCCTTTTCCGTCTTAGGGTCATTTCCATGACTTTGAGCAGGGATGCACTTTGGCCAATCACATGGCCGACCCGCTCGGAACTCCTCCGGGCAGCAAAGTCCAGACACAGCCATTCTTACTTCCAAAGTCAAAACACACATCATCCCAGACTCACGAGCCCCCACGTGTAGCGGCCTCATCCCATCTCTTTTGTCTAGGGGTATCACATACGATAGGGTGAGATGCGCTACGGCCCATGTCCTCCCCATAGCTGTGGGTGAGGTGAAGGCCAGTACCAGATATTTTCCTCGGTCCTGTGTGTTTTAGTCAAGGATCAAGTCCTACCATGCCAACACTTCCCTTTGCTCCCATTAACCAGCGTTCCACACACCGATCATAGTCCAACTCTTGTTTTATTGCATAACTCACAATAAACAGTGCTTCAGTAGCCAACTGGTTGAGACCCAATAACAGTTTGATACGGTGGAATGAGCAGGTCGAGGCACTATCCTGATTGTCAGCTAAACCACTGTGATTTCACCAGCGGTTATTATAGCCTTGGCTAGAGAGAACTTAGAACTTGAGAGTCTCTACCAGCGACTCAAGAGAACGTAGATAGGAGTACCTTCGCTGCGTTGTGGCCCCTGTCAGGGGAAGATGTCCCTCCAAGGGAGTTACCAGAGGCCCATCCGTCACTGGGTTGATGCTGCTCCAGACTCTCCGAATGGGTAACCTCCCCGGCCTCCTCGCCTCAGACACGGGCCCCATCCACTTCAGGGACCCTCGGACTTCTCCACCCTCGCGGGACCCAGTCGAAGTCACTGAGCCCCAGGCCTCCTGGTTTAGTACCTCACCCCAGGCTGAATGTGCCTGGGATGGACTCCAACTCCATTCCGGTCAGGCCTAGGGAACCTGGGCCGGAACT
Organism: Rana muscosa; assembly: GCA_029206835.1. Taxonomy (NCBI): domain Eukaryota; kingdom Metazoa; phylum Chordata; class Amphibia; order Anura; family Ranidae; genus Rana; species Rana muscosa. Next base: position 562,345,536 of record CM055116.1, on the reverse strand, counting down.
CAGAACCGCCCGCACCCAGGCTTAAGGTGCCTGGGCGCGTGATGAAGACACTCCAAAAGAGCAAGACCTCGTGACCAGGGCGTCTCCCCCTTTTATCCCCTCCATTGACGCCACGGCAGGTTCCCCCGCCCTCGCCGTACCATCTCTGAGAAGGGACAAAAAGGACAGCACTATGGCAGCAAATCTACCTTGAGCCTGCGGGCACCTGCCACCCACAGGCCAAGGAGACTATTACACCGCCCAATCCTCCACGAATACAAATGGTTCAATTACTCCCATTACACACACACCTGGATCATACTACCACCCAGGTGTACCCCACCTAAATTTAGAGACCCCGCTACACTCCTTTACCAGAAAGGAAGCAGAAATAGAAAGCAGAGATGGAAGCTCAACAAGCAGCTCAACAAGCAGAGGCAGATTTCCCAATTAAAGATTCTGCAAATGGAAAATTGCAAGGCTGAGAGTCCTTGAACAAGCGATGGGAGAATGCGCTAACTCAGACTGTTCCATCCCAGCGGAACTGCAAGACCCAGTTGAACGCACCAGTGAATATGTACTAAGGCATAATGTTTGCAATGATACAGAGTCATCTCCTGTACTTCCTACTAACAACACTATTCTGACTCTCAACATTGAGACCTCTCCGCTCCAAATGCCTGAGCCTCTTCAAGTATACAACACAAGTGCATCTATGCAGCAAACCACATCACCTCTAGCTAACAACAAGGTCACTTCCAGTGACAAGCCGCAGCTCAAGCCACAGCCAGCACAAGCCTTAGGGATTACACCACAGTCAAACACTCTTGCGTAGGGTAAACCTCACCCTACTTCACCAAAGAACTTTCACACCCGAGGGGTTCCACAAGTTACTTTGGCACCAAAGAGTGAGAAATCAGACTTGAATGACTTTGCCAGATATATGTGTAGCGCCCTCCTCACTCCCCTCTTTCTCTCATCTCGTCTTTCTCTTGTCTAGTGGTATCTTAGAGGGGAGGGAGCGGGGACACCACGCCTGGCTTCCACCACATGTGTCAGTGCGGTATAAGCAACGTTCTTGTATTACCTTCGGGTCAGTGCTGTGCACCTGGATCCTCCCTCCAAGAGTCACCTTGAACAATGTCTGCTAGGAAATGAGCCCCACACCATAAAAGTTCAACACTCCTTTATTCTTCTGCGAATGAACACAATCAGTTGAACTCCCTTGGTTAACAGAACAGGAAAGGAGGTGTGGATGCGAATAGGCCCAGACACAATTTGGTTCTCCACTTTCCTTCCTGAAAGTGGGTTACGGTCTCCGCACGAGGGGGAATTTCCTTCCAGGCGGTCTCCGACGAAAGGCTCACCTGTCACCGGCAATATGCTGCACCGGATCTTCAAGTGAGGAGCTCCCCCCGGTCCATTGCGCCTTCTGGATTCGGGTACCCACTCCCGGGGTTCCCTAGGATCTCCTTCCCTCGCGGAACTCAGTGTTGGGCACTGAGCTCCGGACCTCCATCCGAGTACCTCACCCCAGGCTAAAGGTGCCTGGGATGGAACACGACCTCCGGTTGTCCTCTAGGCCTAGGCCACCCAGAGAACCGACACGAACCACCGTCCACAAGCTGAAGGTGCTTGGGACTTCGACCCCGTGACAAAGATGGCCGGCCCTTTTATACCCTCTCCCAGCAAGCACGGCGGGTTCCCCGCCCCACCATACCGCTGCAGAGGGAGGACAAAAAGGAGGCGCAGCACACAGCAATGATTCAACCCCAGCCCAGGGCGACAGCGCCACCCGCCGGGCTGCAGGGAATTACACATCACCAATGTCTCTGTCAAGTTCAAATTTACACCCAGGAAAGTACATACTCGCTACATATGGTACGCCGTGAGCTCATTAACAATACCCTCTCAAGGTTTGACGACTGTCCAGAGAGCTACAGGGCCTGGAGATCAATCTTCAAAGCCGCTATTGCTGATCTCAACCTTACTACCAAGGAGGAACTCGATTTGCTCATAAAGTGGCTGGGGCCAGAATCTGCAGATCGTGTTAAAAGACTGAGAACAGTGCATGTTGACCACCCAGATGCAGGTCTTGTTGCTGCATGGGCAAGATTTGAGCAAGCCTATGGTAGCTCTGAAGCCATAGAGAGCGCTCTATTCAAGAGACTGCAAAACGCATATTTTTGCAGGTTCATCAGTGATCAAGCCTGGACGAGAAATGATCCCAGCTTCAGTTTCAGTGAACCAAACTTGCCTGCTTTATCATCATCTTCATCAAGGTATGATAACACAGCAGCTAAACGTAGAGACTTTAATAGAGCAATATCTGTTAAAAGGACAGACATCACACCACCCGTATCCTCTCCTGCTCGCCCGAGCGATTCGGGTGATAGAGATAAAGACCCTAATTGTCAGTGCCCTATTCACAAGAAGCCTCACTCCCTAAAGTAATGTCGTGGGCTTAGAGCAAAGACGTTACAAGGGCGCAGGGAGATTCTTCAGAAACTTGGAATATGCTACAGGTGCTGTGCTTGTTATGGACAATTTGCTAAAGACTGTAAAGTGGTCATCACGTGCAAAGAATGCAGTAGCGACAGACATGTTACAGCCATGCATCGGGGCACACCCTCAGACAATTCACAGCAGCCTCCTACTTCCAGCCCTGTCTCAAATCATGATGGGGAGCAACAAGGTCATGCTCCAGCCACAGCTAATGTTTCCTCTTCATGCACAAAAGTCTGTGGAGAAGGCTTAGATCACAAATGCTGTGCTAAGATATGCCTAGTCAAGATATACCCAAAGGGCCAACCTGAGGAAGCTATTAGGAAAGGATGAAGAAAAAATATATATAGTCGCGCTAACTTATAAATATAAACATAAGCCCACCACTGAATGATTGAAAAAATTATCTTCAAATCATCACAGTGAAGAATTATGTAAGTGCTCAGTGAAGAACAATAAATAAAAAATATAAGCAAAGCATATGGAATAATAATACAAACTTAATTAATAATATTAATACATGCTTGCATAGGGCCTTAAATAATCAAATCCAAAGTCCATACAAAGAAGCACCCGTGATCAAGTGTCCATGTTAAATGAAAAAAGAAAAATGAAAAAAGCAAAAGAAAACGAAACAAAAACGATTCCAAATCTTCTTATATTCGTGACTTTCACCACCACCAGTAAGAATTCCTGCTTACCAAAAAGCGATGGTCCCCTATGACGGAGGACCCCAAACAGCCTCAAATGATAATCAGTAGGACTCCAGACTTCAGTGTATGCTGAGCCTCAATTGTTTTGATAGCCAAAATGCTCATATACCATCATGCAGTACTCGATACGGAACATGGAAGGAAGGGAGGACACTACATAGTGTAAAATCCTTGGTGGATATTTATTTAAAAGAAGAAAACATACTTACAAAAATGCAGTTTAAAAAACAGCCTTAAAAATGTGACAGCGCCGACCGGTCAAAGGCGCTAGTCACACACATACGTCCGTGGAAGTCGAGCAGTGGAGGGTGACGTCAGCACAAAGCTCGTATCCTGCCCTACGCGTTTCGTGAAAATTCACGTCGTCTCGGGGCACTTAGACCTTTGACCGGTCGGCGCTGTCACATTTTTAAGGCTGTTTTTTAAACTGCATTTTTGTAAGTATGTTTTCTTCTTTTAAATAAATATCCACCAAGGATTTTACACTATGTAGTGTCCTCCCTTCCTTCCATGTTCCGTATCGAGTACTGCATGATGGTATATGAGCATTTTGGCTATCAAAACAATTGAGGCTCAGCATACACTGAAGTCTGGAGTCCTACTGATTATCATTTGAGGCTGTTTGGGGTCCTCCGTCATAGGGGACCATCGCTTTTTGGTAAGCAGGAATTCTTACTGGTGGTGGTGAAAGTCACGAATATAAGAAGATTTGGAATCGTTTTTGTTTCGTTTTCTTTTGCTTTTTTCATTTTTCTTTTTTCATTTAACATGGACACTTGATCACGGGTGCTTCTTTGTATGGACTTTGGATTTGATTATTTAAGGCCCTATGCAAGCATGTATTAATATTATTAATTAAGTTTGTATTATTATTCCATATGCTTTGCTTATATTTTTTATTTATTGTTCTTCACTGAGCACTTACATAATTCTTCACTGTGATGATTTGAAGATAATTTTTTCAATCATTCAGTGGTGGGCTTATGTTTATATTTATAAGTTAGCGCGACTATATATATTTTTTCTTGTTTGTGTGCACTGTTAGTTTTCAGAATAGTTGCTGCTTTTTTCCTTTGTTTGTTTCTGGGCATTTGATATATCTGCCTAGTTCTATATCTGTAGCGCAGTTTCTTTTTTCACTTTCCAACTATTAGGAAAGGATGTATGCCATAATAGATGAACAGAGCAACAGATCCCTGGTTAAGCCTAAAGTCTTTGAGATCTTTGGTATAGAGGGACATGCATCACCGTATTCTCTCAGAACCTGTTCTGTTCGTGAAGAGACCTTTGGCAGAAGGGCCAATGGGTTCATGGTCTCTCATATTATTAAGGGAGAGGGCATACTCCTACCAACATTAGTTGAGTGTGACCAGATACCAGACAAAAGGGAAGAAATTCCTACTCCAGAGGCTGCATAAGCGCTGCGCAAACTGTTGGCGCTATATAAATCCTGTATAATAATAATAATAATAATAATATCACCATCCTCACTTAAGGCAACCTGTTAATGAGATTCCTGCAATGAACATGAATGCTGAAATCTTGATCTTGTTAGGAAGAGACATTCTCATGCCGCGTACACACGACCGCTTTTCTCGACGAGAATAACGTCATTTTTTTTTCTCGCCGAGAAAACCGATCGTCTGTGGGCTTTATGTCATTTTTTTCAACGAGAAAAACGGCATTAAAAACGACGAGAAAAATTAGAACATGTTCTAAATTTTCACGCCGTTTTTCAGGTCGTCGTTTTTTTCATCATGAAAAATGATTGTGTGTAGGCTTTAACGACGTTAAAAAAGCGCGCATGATCAGAAGCAAGTGAGGAGAAGGGAGCGCTCGTTCTGGTAAAACTACTGTTCGGAATGGAGATGGCACATTCGTCATGCATGAAAATATTACATCGTTTAATGCAGCGCATTCTTTTCTTCGTTCTAAATGCTGCAATATTCCAATTCTCTTGCTGCTGATATTCTCCCAGAGTTAGGACAATCTTTGGTCTTTATGATTTTTTTTTTTTTTATCATGATTAATCTCTATTTTGGGGAGCCAGATCTCCCTAAATACCTAAAACTTTAAAAAAAATTTTTTTTTTTTTTTTTTTGTGCTTAAATTTGTGGTCTTAGATTTTAGACTGTTTTTACATATTATTTGCTATTTTGGAGTGTGTCAAGTTACCACAACATTATTCTTTATTCTAATTTTGCCTCAATGAGGTTAGTGTCCCTTGTTAATTTCTCAATTTTTTATCCACTGTCCCTGCCTACTCACTTACAAACTGGCTATTTAGAAGAAAAACACATGTTAATTTTGTATCTTCAAAAAAAATTCACATTTATTATGGCCTAATAACAAATTAAAAGGTAAGCCAAAACAAAACCATATGTAAACTACAAATCAAGAAGCCAGGAAGACAGCACTGGAGACCCTGCTGAAATTAGTGCACACCCAGATCACCACAGCAAACACCAAAGCATGTGAAGACCAAAACTGGCCCCATGTGAGGCACATATCCTGGGTTCATTTTCGTCTTTTTTGTTTGACCTTCCCTGCAGCCTTCCTTGGAGGCTGTGTCCGTGGAGGAGGGACTGGAGCAGGAGCAGGGTCTGGGACGGGAGCAGGGCCTGGGACAGGAGCATGGAGTGGGGCAGGAGCATGGAGTGGGGCAGGAACTTGTGCAAAAAAATAGGAAAGGTCCACAACGTCTGTGAACTCCTTTAGTTTGTTCAACAGGCCCATATTGACCACCTTCAATATAAGGGTTTCACATTTCAGCCTCTGGTCCAGTCCCATTTGTGGCAGTTTCTCCCCAATAAGGGCAGCAAATCCCTCTGCAGCGGTGGGGGGCTCTCGGAGTGCAGCAGTAGCCTCCCTAATTAGGGCCTGTGTCTCCTCCTCCATTTGAACCAGCCTCCTAGATCTTTTTGCAGGAATCCGCAGCAGAGGGATCTGGGGCCTGGTGTTGTGCTGGGTCCCACTGGGGCCTGCCTCTTCCTGGGTCCCACTGGGGCCTGCGTCTTCCTGGGTCCCACTGGGGCCTGCCTCTTCCTGGGTCCCATTGGGGCCTGCCTCTTCCTGGGTCCCACTGGGGCCTGCCTCCTCCTGGCTTCCAGTGGCACCTGCCTCCTCGTGTCTCCCACTGGGGCCTGTCTCCTCATCCTGTAAAAAAAAGGTACATCGAGTTAGTTTTGCCTTCATCTTTCACACACATTTGTCTCCTCATGACATTTGGTAATTGAATGCTAATAAATATTAAAGTCAATCATTCTGACACCAGTATATTTATTTTTGGTGCCCTTAATTTGTGGCCACTGCTGTCTATTGATATGTCAGACACTTTTTTGAAACTGTTAACATTTTTCACACTTTTTTTTAAACTTTTTCAACATTCAACTTTTATTACTCTAAATATTTTGTGAAATATTATACCTGGCTCCAAATATTTAAATCCGGCTCCTCCAGGACTTGAGGTTGTTCCTCCAAAGAGACCTCAAGTTGGCTGGAGGCTTGGCTGCATGGAATGCTGGAGGGAAGGCTGGAGGGTTGGCTGGAGTGTTGGCTGCAAGGAAGGCTGGAGGTCGTTCTGGGTGGAAGGCTGGAAAGTGATTCCCTGGATTCCAGATGTTCATCAAGGAAACTCAGGTGCTGATAGTACCACAGATTTGGTATGTATCGGTCCTCTGCACCTGCTCCTGACCGCAGGGATTTTTGAACTTTATTCCTTTGAGCCCGGTATGTGCCCCTAATGGTCCCAATTTTGTTCTTCAGATCCTGTAGTGTTGCTGTGGGGATCTGAGTTTTCATAAATTCCAGCAAGGTCTCCAGTGCTCTCTTCCTGGCTTCTTTATTTTTATTATTTTTATTTTTAGTCTCCCATAAAATTGGAAGATTCTTCCAACTTTGGAGGAATTCCAGCATAAAATCGGGGTCCTTAAATGCCTTCATTATCTGTGCAATTCAAAAACCAAAACCAAAAAAGGAATGTCAGTCAGGACTACTCCAAATCTTTCTAACCATATATAGGCCACTAACGTAGCAATTGATCAGTCATCATCGAGTTGAGTGGACACCTGGATGTTTGTGTTGAACTCTTTTTAGCTAACTTTGTAAAAAGCAAGAGTTAGTGACCTGACTTTACCCGAAACCAAACCCCATTTAAGTAGATTAAGCCCTGTAAATAGGGTGAATAAAAGGACTCCCCAAAAATAAAGGAGCACCTCGAACTGTCCCTGCACCAAGTGTCATTTTTTATTACATTTAAATTATCCCTAAATTCACTCCTGGGTATAATTAATTGTTGTCTCCTGTCAATTGCAATACCTAGAAAAGTCATTGATACAAACATTGGGAAAGCATTGTGGTTCCCCCAAATATCCATACCAGGCCCTTCAGGTCTGTCAAGGATTTTAAGGGGAACTCCCCGACAAATTCCCTTAAAAAATGGCGTGGAGTCCCCCCCCCCCAAATCCAGAACAGACCCTTATCAGAGCACGCAACCTGGCCGGCCACAGGGGAAGAGGGGGGGACGAGAGAGCAGCCCCCCCCTCCCTTCTGAACCGTACCAGGCCACATGCCCTCAACATGGGGAGCATGTCCCCATGTTGATGGGGACAAGTGCCTCATCCCCACAACCCTTGCCCGGTGGTTGTGGGGGTCTGCGGGCGGGGGGCTTATCTGAATCTGGAAGACCCCTTTAACAAAGGGGCCCCCCAGATCCCGCCCCCCCCTATGTGAAATGGTAATGTGGGACATTGTACCCCTACCATTTCACCTTAAAAAATGGCATTATCTGAAAAATGACACTACACGGGTTTTGACAATTCCTTTATTATTGGTTTTGTTTTTCAACCATCTTCTTCCTTCTTCTTTTCTGCATTGGAGTTTCTTCATCCATCTTCCTCTTCATCTTCATCTTCCTTCTTGCTTCGGGCTTCTCGTCCGCATCTTGCTTCGGCTTCTTCTTTGTTCTCCCGCTGCTCCGTTTGAATTTGAGTTTCCCGCTGTGTGACGCAAAGTTAGGCAGTTCTCCTCTAGGTCCGCTGCGAGCCGGGGGACCCGCCCCCTCTGACTGCACGGGGAAAGTACCTGTGAAATCTCTGTGCGTCAGAGGGAGGCGGGGTCGCCGGACCAAGAGGAGAACTGATGAACTGAGCGTCCCACAGCGGAACCTCCAATTCAAATGGAGCGGACGGAGAAAGAAGAACCCGGAGCAAGATGCGGACGAGAACACCGAAGGAAGAAGGAAGATGAAGAGGAAGATGGAGGAAGAAACACAAAGTGAGAAAAGAAGAAGAAGAAGAAGGAAGAAGATGGGAGAAAGCCAAACTAAAAATTAAAAGAATTGTCAAATACTGACTACTGTCATTTTTTCCATTTTGTACACTTTCTTCGTGAAATGGTAGGGGTACAATGTACCCCTTACCAATTCACATAGGGGGGCCGGGATCTGGGGGTCCCCTTTGTTAAAGGGGTCTTCCAGATTCCGATAAGCCCCCCGCCCGCAGACCCCCACAACCACCGGGCAAGGGTTGTGGGGATGAGGCCCTTGTCCCCATCAACATGGGGACATCCTCCCCATGTTGAGGGCATGTGGCCTGGTACGGTTCAGGAGGGAGGGGGGGCCGCTCTCGTCCCCCCCTCTTCCCCTGCGGCCGGCCAGGTTGCGTGCTCGGATAAAGGGTCTGTTGTGGATTTTGGGGGGGACTCCACGCCCTTTTTTTTCTTGATTTGGGGGTGGAGTTCCCCTTAAAATCCTTGACAGACCTGAAGGGCCTGCAACTCGAATTTGGGGGAACCCCAAGTTTTTTTTTTTTCAGGTACAAATCAGTTTTCAAAGTCTTGCCATTTGCCGGGAGGCAAGAATTCATTTAGAGCCGCGATTGACTTTTCTAAGTTTATAGTCCCAATTCAAAAATGACACTTTGTGCACGGCCAGTACTAACAGCACGGGAAGCAAGCGCCAAGTTACATGCATATTGCCCAACTCCGGCCCCGAACATAAAGTGAATGAATGTTTATAGGTTTAATGCTCCTGGACACAGCCATATCAAGTAAGAAAAATGTTACGTACCCGCGATCTACACGTTCGTCTCCTCCGACCTTCTTCCACTCACTGAACGTCGCTTTCAACGATGTTTTTTGGAGTTATATACAGTGCGCATGCGTGACGCTCCGCACGCTTTCCCGCCCCTGACGTTCGTTACACTACTTTCCCCGCCCCTTCTCGCTACTCCTTAATGACGGAGAGTTTAAACATGGCGGCGAATCAACAGGATGTGGAAAGTGGGGAAGAAAGCAGGCACCGACCCAGAAGGTATAAAGCCACTAACATGAGCTTTGGGGAGATGGTGGAGATGGTCACCATATTGCTCCGGGATGATTACGACGTCAAACATGGGCCCTACAAAAAGCCAAATCGAGTGAAGGCCAAGATCATGGATAAAGTGGTCAAAACGCTCTTTGAAAAATTTGGGGTTCGCAGGTCGCGGGAACAGATCCGGAAACGATGGTCGGACATTAAGTTGCGTGAGCCGGATCAATATAAAAAGATCAAAAAAGTCATCAAAAAAAGTAAGTAGATTAACATTAAATGTGATTTTGCCTAATAACGTGGTGTTGCATGTGTTTTTAAAATAATGTATGTATTACAGTGAAAAATGTCATGTTTCATGTTTTTGGCCACACGAATCGATCGTATAAATGGTCGTTCAAACGTTCACTCAATCACAAGCTTTTGCCACGATTCATCATTGTTCGTACGACATTTTATCAATCACAAAATAATCGGCAGGTTCAAATGTTTTTAGCAATGTATTCCACCAAAACATCGTTTGGGTGGTATTGAACGAGGATTTCAACGTTGGATTCTTGTGCCCAAGAACATGAAACAGGACATCATGAAATGTTTATGTGAGAAGTAATTATAAACATGTTTGTGTAGTTGTTGGTAATTAGATTTGGCTAATGTAACTAGATTCAGTGTACGTTTACAAGAGTATGCTCAGCAGCTGCTTACACATCTGGACTCATTAGCACAAGTGTGGGCCACAAGAACAACCTTTTGATGGTGTCACACACAGGTGATCCAGTGGATACCTGGTGTGTTTCCATGTGTGAAACATGACCTAAAGAGATTAATCTACCATCTTGGGAAATGGATACAATCATGTGTTCATCTTCTCCAAAATTAACAGTAATACAATTGTAATACACTTTCCAAGAATGATTAATATTCCTCTTTCACGTCTAAATATATTTAGTTACACAAGTCTACCTTTTGGTTATATCTCCTAGGGATTCAAAGAGCTAAGAGACACAAGGCTGCAAACCCCGCACCACCAACTCAAGACCCACAACTGCAGGATGTGGCAGAAGAGGGAAATGGCAACTCACAAGGTCAGTGTCATACACCACAGCCTCACATAATAGATGTTGGCCTGTATATTTAGTAAGATATTTTCTTTTCACAACTTAAAGGGACTTTAATGCCTGCGGCAACAGCAACCTTCACCAGAGCCACTGCCCAGATGTTGCTTGAAGAAGTGAGGGTCTGCTCTCGAGAGGTTCAAACCATAAAACACAACCTGGTCCAGATGTACCAAACAAACAAAATGATGGAGACAAAACTTAAAAAAATTGAGCATATTCTTGTGAGTGTTTAAAACTTGTATATATTCTAAAAAAAAAGTTTATTTTTTGGGGGGGAAATGTTTTATTTCTATAAAGGGATATTGTTCGTGTTGTACATTTTTGTACTGAGTTGTAAAAAGCAAATATTTTATAAATGCCCCAAAAAATTTGGGTTATATTTTGATACAAACCTTACCAATTTTATAATCATAAAATTTTTTAATCACTAAACAATGTGTGGCTTCTTATATCAATGTTGCCCCCCCCCCCCAACAAAATGTGTGTGTTTAGACTCTATAAATGCTTGTAATTTACTTGTTAGGAAAAAACATGGGACTACAACTGCACTAGTATAACCGAGGACAGATGTTTTGGAACTACATTTCTAATGTTACTCAGGCACTCTGCAGTGTAGTTGAGCATCATTGAAAATGGAGTTGAAAAACATCTGGAGTGGCAAGGTTCACCATCACTGACCTAGAAGAAAGAACAAATACAACAAAAGAAAAGCAAACAAGATGTTTTCAGTATATTATTTTTTATTATGAGGAAAATTGATTTAAAACTGATCAGGCATTGCAATGGCCCCCCTACCCATAAAATATTCGACATAGCGTTGCCGCACATCATGGCCGCTTTGGGGGGCCAAGCCTGTAGGGCCAGCTAACTGGGCTGGCAATGGTCCATCCAAACCCTGTGTGCCCTGAAGGTCAACTGTAGCAAGATAATTTGGGGAGTGTTTGCTTAAAAAATTGTGCAGTATACAACAACACATGACCAAATGGTTCCATTTATACTCCGCCATGTTTATTGCAGTCAGAAAAAGCCGGAAGCGACTGGCCATGATGCCAAAGGCGTTTTCCACCACCCTTCGCCCTCTGGCCAGACGATAATTAAACACCCTCCTCTCAGGGGTGAGGGACCTTTGGGGAAAAGGCCTCATCAAATGTGGTCCAAGCGCAAAAGCCTCATCTGCCAGGAACACAAACGGGAGGCCATGTTCATTATCTTCAGCAGGTGGCAATGCCAGGTCCTCTGAAAGAAGCCGGTCTGCAAACTCTGTCTGGGCGAAAACACCACCGTCAGACATCCGCCCATTTTTCCCAACATCAACAAATAGGAACTCATAGTTCGCAGACACCACCGCCATGAGCACAATACTGTGGAAGCCTTTGTAATTCCAAAAAAAGGACCCAGAATGGGCTGGTGGCACGACGTGCTTGCCATCAATGGCTCCTCCACAGTTGGGAAAGTTCCACCGCTGAGAAAAATCAGATGCCACATTCTGCCATTCCTGTAGAGTCGATGGTAACTGTGGAGTCAAAGGAAAAAATAATAATAATAATAATTAGTACCTATACATTGCAAGCATGTTAGCACAAAACACTCTGGCCAAAACATCAGGATAGCATTAATTTGGAAGGAGGATTTTAGAGCGGAGTTACGCAGCCAAAATACTATAAAATAACACAGCAGCTCCAGCTACAGCAGCTGCAGAGGTTTGCTAATTGTACACTTACCTGTCCTGGAGTCCAGCAACGTCCGCAGCAGAGGACGAACAATTGCTCGTCACTCTGCTGCCCCCTCTGCCATCCTTGGTGAGGGAACCAGGAAGAGAAGCCTTGCGGTTTCACTGCCCGGTTCCCAAACGCACATGCACGAGAAGCGCTGCGCAGTTCAGACTGGTCCTCCTGTGTTCTGTGAGACAAGTTTCCAAGAACACTACGGGTCTTCTGCGGGAAGTGACTTGGCTCAGGCAGATTTGCCCCAGAGATGACTCCCGGATGTGGGTGAAAATACCTGGCTTAAACAGGTATCTTCACCCCCCTCCCCCATGAAAGGTGTCAATTTTGACACCGGGGGAGGGTTACAATGAGCGGACCCACAAAATTTAGGATGGAGGTCCGCTTGAATAAGATAGAAAAATAAGCAACAAAAACAACACCCACTCTGATGGACCTGAGAAATTCGGAGAGGGTGGAGGGGTTGAGATGAGTTGGGGACATCATAATTAAAATCTATAGTACGATGTAATTTATTTGGGTAGATTAGACAAACTTACAAAATTAGGGGGGGGGGGGGGGGGGGATCAGGCAATCTAAGCACTACAATGGAGCGTACAAAACTAAAATGAGGATTGACTAGGCTAGGTGTGTTTGGGCCCAGGATCTAATGCTGGAGATTGCTTGACCCAAAAATATGCATGTAGCCCAAAAACATAGAACATTCAAAGCTTACAACATGCAGGGGGACAAAGGGGACATTCACAGCATATTCAAATCATGGTAATTAGAGACAGTTCAAAATATACTATACATTAGCAAGCATAAAAAAAACATAGATTGTGATGTTTATAAAGGAGAAAACTTACCTTAAGATAGTCCTCCTGATGGACCTGGATAATGGCAGAGCAGGTTTCTGGGATAATGACGCCCAGAGCCTGGGGGGAGATGCCTGTCGAGAACTTGAGGTCCTGCAAGCTTCTCCCAGTCGCAAGGTATCGCAACGTGGCGATGAGCCTCTGCTCAGCAGTAATGGCTTCCCGCATAACGGTGTCCTGCCTGGTGATATAGGGGGACACCAAAGCCAAGAGCTGCTGAAAAACGGGGTCAGACATCCTAAGAAAATTCCTGAAATCATCAGGGTTATTCTCCCGGATCTCCCGCAGCAGAGGCATATGACATAATTGGTCCCTCTGGAGCAACCAATTCTTGGTCCATGAACTCCTTCTCACCCTCCTCATGGACCGGATCTGGGACATAGCAACAAGCCCAGCAGCAAGCACAGCACGATCTCGGCGACAAGAACGTACGCGCAACATGGCTTCAAAACGGTCGTCTAATCAGAACGAACTAAAAGAACGCACTGAAGAACAGCAAGGCCTATGAAGAACGAGCTGAAAAACAGTAACGTGCGGACAAGAACGCACTGCAAAAACAGATACGAACTCACTACACGCACTGAAAGCCAGATACGAACCCACAAGCACAAACTGAACTCCCGAAAACGATCTTTCAAGCACGAAGACTGAAAAGCGCGAATCGTCTCTTCCCAAACTTTTACTAACACGCGGAAACACGAAATCAGCAAAAGCAGCCAAAAGGGTGGCGCGAACAGAATGAAACTTCCCCTTTATAGTGCCGTCGTACGTGTTGGACGTCACCACGCTTTGCTAGATCAGTTTTTTGCACGATCGTGTGTAGGCAAGGCAGGCTTGAGAGGAAACAAGAAAAATAACGTCGAGAAAATCGACGTTTTTTTTCTTGACATGAAAAGCGGTCGTGTGTACGCGGCATCAGAGTACATACTTTGTACTTTGTATGTAATGCTCCACCCTTTCTTCCTGTGATTGTACTTCCTGTGTCATGTTTGCAGCTACAGGCCACATGTAGCAGGGCACATGTATTCTGCATAGTAAGCTACAGACAATATCATCTTTTGACCGCATTAATACCACAACCTATTTATCTGTTGTGTCCTGTCATCTGCTGTAACCTGATGTTCAGAATTAAAGAAGAAACTGATGGGTTTTGCTTCCTCTTTAGTCCGTTGCAAAGCCTGCAAATGAAAAGCATAATGGGCTAGTATGCATCGCATACTAGCCCATTATGTGCCACTTACCTGCAAAAGAATCCAGCGATGTCCCCACAGTAGGCAGCGTCCATCTTCTGTCCCCTCTTCCTTCCGGGCCGCTGACTCCGGCGCTGTGATTCGCCGGTGCCGCGTGACGTCACTCCCGCGCATGCGCACGGGAGCCGCAATTCACGGCACAGGCTGGGGAACAAACGGCACTTACTTTCGTTTCTTCCCCACGCATGCGCAGTGAAGATTTTCGGCTTACTACAAGTGAAATATCTCCTAAACGGCGCACGTTTAGGAGATATTTCCACTACCTATAGGTAAGCCTTATACTAGGCTTACCTATAGGTAGAAATCCAACAAGTGGGTTTACAACCACTTTAAAGCACTTCTGTGGATGGAATCAGTATTTGGTGAGTTCAAACTATCTGATGAGGATTGTCCTCAGTGATTACATCTGCTTATACAGGCCAGGCATAGAGGTCTCACAAGGGATAAATTGCTTCACAACGATCAGAGTCAGAATAACAGGCCAGTAGCTCAATTGCATATTGAGCAAGTTCTGGCCAGTGGTCCATCCTCAAGACCTAGTAACCCAGTGGATGCTCTGTTGGAAAGGTCTCCAAGTCTGCTTTTGCCCCTAGATCAGTGATGTTGAACCTTTTTGGGCCCGAGTGCCCAAACTGCAACGCAAAACCAACTTAATTTTTTCAAAGTGCCGAGCGGCGCTATGAAAAAGGTATACACTGGTCAGTGCAGGGATAGGCACGTACCAAGGCTGTGGCAGACATTTTCAAAATACAGACCTTAGTGAAGGACACCAAGGTACATTTCAAATTAAAACCATCAAAAAACACTCTGTCTACTCTCTGGCCTAGCTCTACAAGTACAAATACGGTTAAAATAACATTTATATAAAGACTGCTTGTGGTATAGTGTTAGACAGCATCTGTCACCTCAGGCACAGCCTCCATCCCTTATTTTACCTCAAAGGGAGCCTCCATCTCCTCACACTCAGCCTCCTGTCCCCTGACAGAACTTTTCTCCACCGTCTTTGAGCAGGGTTGCTGCTCTCCCATCAGACATACTACAGGAGATGGTCAGAGTCCGCAGACATAGTACAAGAGTGGATCAGAGACCGCAGACATACTACAAGAGTAGATCAGAGACCGCCGACATACTACAAGAGTGGATCAGAGACCGCAGATATACTACAAGAGTGAATCAGAGACCGCAGACCTACTACAAGAGTGGATCAGAGACCGCAGACCTACTACAAGAGTGGATCAGAGACTGCAGACATATTACAAGAGTGGGTCAGAGACCGCAGACCTACTACAAGAGTGGATCAGAGACTGCAGACATATTACAAGAGTGGGTCAGAGACCGCAGACAAATTACAAGAGTGGATCAGAGACCGCAGACATACTGCTTTGCTTGGCACGGCATCAAACCAACCTGCAGCTTCTGCAAATCTGCACTAGTGATGCAGCAACCCACATTTTCCTGAATTAGTTCATGCAATAATTAATATTATCTATCTCACATGCTAAAAGACCTTGTAGGTACCCAGGCCAGCAGCACCTTGTTTCCTTCTCGGCTCTGTGCTTTTTCTCCCGTGCTGGGGTGGCCACTGCACTGACCCCCAGGCAGACCCCAGTCCCAGGCCAGACCAACCAGTCCCTCCCATCTGTGGCTGTCCCTGGCTATTGCTGAGGTGCTAAGTCCACTCCAGTGACCAGTCAATCCACACTGCACATAACAAGGTTACTTATTCAGCTCTGCTCCACAGTCTCAGAGTCGGCCTTACTCTCAGCAGACACTGACAGACTCAGTCAGCTCCTTGGGCTTGAGGCGAGCTGCCTTCCAGTATGTTCCTCTGGAGCCTGTCCTCCTGTTCTCCCACCATGACCCACGCTGCCTGGCATTCCACAGAGACACTTCCAGCCCCTCCCTCAGAGATTACTCCACACTTCACTGCAGGAGTCAGGACGAATGGGCGGCGCCGCATCCCGGCCAGACCTACACATACAGCCTAGGAGGAGAGACTGAGCAGCGGTGATGAGCGGAGTAATCAG
Source organism: Rana muscosa (assembly GCA_029206835.1). Classification (NCBI taxonomy): domain Eukaryota; kingdom Metazoa; phylum Chordata; class Amphibia; order Anura; family Ranidae; genus Rana; species Rana muscosa. Next base: position 562,329,056 of record CM055116.1, on the reverse strand, counting down.
ACTTTTCAATAATGTGGAAAAAAAAGTCTGCAGCATGGCATCCTGGTGTGCCCACAGAGAGGGCTCGGCATGCCAGCTGTGGCACTCATGCCATAGGTTCGCCATCACTGCCCTAGATATTCCTGCACCATGTAATGCAGACGCTGGCAATGGTTGCTTGAACCGATCAGACCTTGGCGCTGAGGACTGAAAAATTGTCTAAAGGCATCGGTCAGCCAGCCACCTACTCCACCGCTCTTCCTCTGACTGATTGAAGCCTCAGCAACATGTTGTCCAGCACCATAAAATTGTAACCTCCCAGGGTCTGTAAATGCATTGCACAAACCTTTCTTCAAGGCCTCCTGAAGATGTTTCATCCTCTGCTCCCTCTGCAAAGGCAGGATGAGTTCTGCAACCTTACCCTTGTAACATGGATCAAGAAGGGTTGCCAGCCAGTAATGATCCCTCTTCTTGATACCACGAATCCTAGGGTCCTTTCAGAGGCGTATCTAGTGAAAAAGGTGCCTATGGCAAGCACTGAAACTGCGCCCCTGTCAAAACATTTGAAACCCATCTTTCAGATAACCTTAACAAAAAAAAGCACCAGAACCCATAAATGCAGTAACATCAGCACCCATAAAACGGCCTTACCAGAATCCATAAATGCAGTAATATCAGCACCCATAAATGCTGCCTTACCAAAACCCATAAATTCAGTAATATCAGCACCCATAAATGCGGTAACAGCACCCATAAATGCAGTAATATCAGCACTCATAAAAGCGGCCTTACCAGCACCCATAAATGCAGTAACATCAGCACTCATAATTGCAGTAATATCAGCACCCATAAATGCGGCCTTACCAGCACCTATTAATGCAGCCTTACCAGCACCCATAAATGCGGCATTACCAGCACCTATAAAAATGCAGCCTTACCAGCACCTATAAAAATGAAGCCTTACGAGAACCCATAAATGCAGTAATGAGAGAGAGCGGCCTCCATGGGGGCGGATCATGCGGTGGACGGGCACAGCACTGGGCAGAAAGGCAGAGTGGAATGGAACATCAGAAACAGTGACTGCGCGCAGTGGTACACAGACAGGTCACACTCACTGGCAGTGGCACGGTGATGATCAGGGACACGCAGCGGTACAGGGGATGTTTCCTCATAATGGATACAGTCCTCCGCCACTGCTGCTCCAGGACCTCTGACACTGTACAGAGGGAGTAGGATCACCAGCGGCCCTGTTTGCTTAGCACACACGCACAATCGCACATGATGAGGACTTTAAGGCCTCTTTCACACTGGGGGGGGTGGGGGCGTTGGCTTTACCGTAGTTTTCGCTGCGCTATTCAGCCGCTAGCGGGGCACTTTTAACCCCGGCTAGCAGCCGAGAAAGGGTTAAAAAACCGCCTGCAAAGCGCCGCTTTGATTTCAATGGGCAGGGGCGCTTTAGGAGCCACTCCTACAGCGTCTCAAAAGATGATGCTTTTTTTCAGGGCACTTTGCAGGCGCTATTTTTAGCATTATAGTGCCTGCAAAGCGCCTCAGTGAGAAAGGGGTCTTAGGCTACTTTCACACTGAGGCACTTTGCAGGTGCTACAGCGCTACAAAATAGCGCCTGCAAAACGACCTGAAAGAGCCTCTTTTCTCACTCCATTGTGAAAGCCCGAGGGCTTTCACACTGGAGCGGTGCGCTGGCAGGACGCTCAAAAAAGTCCTGCTAGCCGCATCTTTAAGTTACTGTAGGAGCGGTGTACACACTGCTTCTAAAGTGCCCCTGCCCATTGAAATCAATGGACAGCGCAACCGAACCGCCAGCAAAGCACTGCTGCAGCGGCGCTTTGTGGGCGGTTTTAACCCTTTTTGGACTGCTAGTGGTGCGCTGGCAGGACGCTCAAAAAAGTCCTGCCAGCCGCATCTTTGAGGCGCCCTGCTAGCGCCGCAAAAAACGTCAGTAAAGCGCCGCTAAAATATCGGCTCTTTACCGCGCAACGCCCCAGTGTGAAAGTAGCCTAAGTCATCATGTGCCAGGCACAGACCCAAACAGAAGCAAGCAAGCAGCCAATCAAATATAGTGCTCAATATGGATTAAATAAATGTAATTATTCATAGCCATAGATATCATAAATAAAGTGATTTGTGCAACAGCAGGTACTACTTGCACAAATCACTTTATTTATGATATCTATGGCTATGAATAATTCAATTTATTTAATCCATATTGAGCACTATATTTGGCAGTTGGCACACATCATCATACTGTACACATGATGATAACATAACACAGTACACGTGTGACTATAGAATATAGTACCTGCTGCAGTGCTGTGCTGCCTGCCTGGCTGGGGGTTCCAGAGACTAGTCTCCTCTCTGTCAGACTCCGACTAGCCAGTTCTTCTTCCCCTCAGTGACCTCACCAAGTGACGACGGCGACGTCACCGACCCGCTCGCGCTCGCTGCTCGGGGAGAAGATGAAGCTGTGATGCGCAGAGGACTAGAGGGTAGGCGGAGCTTTAGGAGGAGCCTCCGCAAGTTAGCCGAATGACTGTCTGGGCAGTGGGCGATCCCACTCATAGACAAGCATGGGGGCGCCCGCGGCCCGCGCCTATCACCCTCCTACATGCCAGCCAGGAAAACATTACTTTTAAGTGAATTGCCGTGCCGCCGCCGGCACCGGGACTATAGTGCAGGATGCGGCCGCAGGAGAACGGGTGGGAATTTTTTTTTCATGCAGGGAACGGTTTTTTGGCGCCCCCCCCCCTACGGCGCCCATGGTTCTTGCCCTGCCTGCCATACCTTGGATACGCCACTGGGTCCTTTCGCAGGCTTTGCAGAATCAGGGAGGCCATACAGAGTAAGTTTGCAGAGGCATTCGATTCTGAGTCCTCTGGGTCACTAAGGATCACAACCTCCTCCCAGCCACATACAATTCCTTGGGTTTCTTGGGACTGAAAACCATCCATTGAAGACTGCTGCTGAGTGTTATTCTCCACATCCATGCTCACACAATCCTCCTCCTCTTCCTCTTTTTCCTGTGAGTTTGGCATGCCCGCAGGAATACTATCTGGATAAAGGGGGTCTTGAGAGGGAAGGAAGTCCTCCTCTTCCTCCCGCTGTTCTGCCTCAAGTGCCCTGTCCATTATTCCACAAAGCGTGTGCTCCAACAGGAAGACAAGAGGGACAGTATCACTGATGCATGCATTGTCTTTGCTCACCATCCTCGTGGCCTCCTCAAATGGTGACAGGACAGTGCATGCATCCTTGATCAGTAGCCACTGGCGTGGCGAAAAGAAGCCAAGCTCCCCTGACCTGGTGCCATACTCACACAGGTACTCATTGAAGGCCCTCTGCTACATGTGCAGCCGCTGCAGCATTGCCAACATTGAGTTCCACCTGGTGGGCATGTCACAAATGAGGCGGTTGGTGAGCAGGTTGTATTCCCTTTGAACGTCAGCCAGCCGAGCACTGGCATTGTGTGCCGGCGGAAATGACCACAAACTTTTCTGGCCTGCCTCAGGAGATTCTGTAAGCCTGGGTACCTGCTCAAGGACCGCTGCACCACCAAATTAAGGACGTATGCCAAACATTGAACATGGGTCAAGTGTCCCTGATGGAGGGCGGAGAGAAGGTTGGTGCCATTGTAGCATACAACTATTCCTGGCTAAAGCTAGCGTGGCGTCAGCCACCTCTGAGCCTGCCCCTGCAGAGCTGACAGAATCTCTGCCCCAGTGTGGCTCCTGTCCCCTAAGCAGACCAACTCAAGCACCGCATGGCAACTTTTTGCCTGAGTACTTGCGTAGCCCCTTGAATGCTTACGGAGCACCGCTGGTTCAGAGGACAAATCTGCAGAAGAGGCCATAGAGGAAGAAGAAGAGGAGGGGGTGGAGGAGAGAGCTGTGGCAGAATCACCACTAGCATTTTGGAGGCGTGGTGGCTGAACAAGCTCCAACAATACTAAACCATGTCCTGCATCCTTCCCAGCTGCCAGCAGAGTTACCCAGTAAGCCGTGAAGGAAACGTAATGTCCCTGCCCATGTGCTGGACCATGAGTCAGCGGTAATATGCACCTTACTGCTGACCGCCCTGTCCAACGAGGCCAAAACATTGCCTTTCACGAAACAGGGCATGGTCTACCAGCTGAAAAGGCAGCAGTTGCAGTGCTAGCAATTTATCCAAGCTAGCATTCAGACGCTGAGCATGTGGATGGCTGGGACCAAATTTATTTTTACGATTTAGCAACTGGGGTAGGGAAGTTTGCCTGCTAAAATCAGATGGTGGTGTACTGCTAACAGATTGGCTGCAATTACTTGGCACACTATTGCTATACCTTCATTCCTCTCAGTGCAGGTTTTTGAGAGGACTGGAGGTATAGTGGGGTTGGAGATCCCAGATGAGGAGCAAGGAGAAGTCTGCCTTTTTCTTTGATGTGGGTCTTTCAAGTGCTGTTGCCAACGGACTGCATGGGAGGTCGTCATATGTCTGGTCAAACATGTGGTGCCCAAGCGGCTGCTGTTCTGGCCACACTTGATCCGCTTCAGACATAGGTTGCAAATGGCAACGGTGCGATCTGCTGCACACGTGTCAAAAAAGGCCCAAACCAAGGAACTTTTCAAAGTCAGTGGGGATTCAGCAGTGCCCTGCACCTGCGGAGATCTGTGGTGTAATGCAATAGGGTGGCTGGCCTTAAGCTGCCCCTTAGAGGACATCCTGCCTCATTGGAGTTGTGCCACCTCCTGATCTCATCAACGCGTCCCACACTCCGCTTGAGTGCTTCCGTCAGTATATCGCTTCCTAAGTCCTGGAACATGGGACCAATGGATCTGGCTATAGTAACCCCCAAGAATAAGACAACCCCAGTCTTGGAGTACATCAGGAATAGCCTCCTTTATTTGAGATCTCACACAAATCTACACACAAGGATGACAATAAAAACTGTAACCAGAAACCTAATTAACATGAGCTAATTACTAATCATTTAAACAGCCTAGGCGACCTTTCAGGACAGACTTGCCGTCTTTTAGCTCAGAAGACACAATCAACATTATCATAAATATAAACGCAGAAAACCTTCTCCCAATAGCAGAAGCTTATTACAATTAACAATACAAACAGTGATCTCCCCCCTCCTCAGCCTAGTAGGCAACAAACTATTGTAGGAATAGATTGTCCAGCACCTACCCAGTTCTATAGGCCTGTGATCAGCTCTTTATATATATCCTGGGAGATATTGGGGATAAATATTACTGTTAGATTTAAGTAACCACCTTCTCATTGTCCATTAAACATCTGTCCATTTTTCTCATTCAACCTGTTCCTCTAATGGACACTAGGGATGAGCCGAACACTCCCCGGTTCGGTTCGCATCCAGAACATGCGAACGGACCAAAAGTTTGCGCAAACTTTCGAACACTGTTAAAGTCTATGGGACTCGAACGTGAGAAATCAAAAGTGCGAATTTTAAAGGCCAATATGCAAGTTATTGTCCTAAAAAGGGTTTGGGGACCCGGGTCCTGCCCCAGGGGACATGTATCAATGCAAAAAAAAAGTTTTAAAAATGGAAGTTTTTTCAGGAGCAGTGATTTTAATGATGCTTAAAGTGAAAAAATAAAAGTGAAATATTCCTTTAAATATCGTACCTGGGGGGTGTCTATAGTATGCCTGTGAAGTGGCGCATGTTTCCCGTGTTTAGAACAGTCCCTGCACAAAATGACATTCTAAAGAATAAAAATCATTTAAAACTGCTTGCGGCTGTAATGTAATGTCGGGTCCCGGCAATGTGGATGAAAATCATTGAGGAAAACGGCATGGGTACCCCCTCCCCCCCAGCCAATTACCAGGCCCTTTGGGTCTTGTATGTATATTAAGGGGAACTCCGCACCCAAATTAAAAAAAGAAAAGGCGTGGGGCCCCCAGGCCCTATATACTCTGAACAGCAGGTTTGTTCATAAGCTGAATATGTTTGTAATTTGGAACAGGTAAATTTTTTAAGTGTAGCTCCAGCCAAAAAAATCTATTTTTAAGCTTTTTGGATAACCTAGGGAAGGGTTATCATCACCCCTGTAACATTTGTTTTGCTGTCTGTGCCCCTGTTGAGAAGATTTCACCTCACTTTCTGGCCCAATGACAATTGGATTTTGAAAATTTGGGGTTTTTAGGGAAACAAGGATTGGCGATAAAGCATCAGTGGAGACACCTTTTTCCCAAATTAACTATTACAGGAGAGAATTTCCCTTCCCAGGGGTAGATTTCCTCTCACTTCCTGTTGTCTCCCTCCCTTTGTAAGTAGGAGTCATTTGTAAGTCGGATGAAAGTAGGGGACCGCCTGTATATATATATATATATATATATATATATATATATATATATATATATATATATATATATATATATATATACACACACATACACTATACAGCCTGCCCTATATACTCTGCATAAAATTGGGCCTTAGGTGTGGTACCAGAACACTGTAAGCCCTCACAGTTACTCTTGGTGGGCGCTGGAACAGGCCCTGCTGTGAAATATTAGCTCAAAAATTGTAATTACACGCCCCTGTTAAACAGGGGCAGAAAAATTGGGCCTTAGGCACTGGTGCTGGTGCCACAACACTGCAACCCCTCACAGATACTCTGAGCGCAGGAATGAGCCCTCCTGCAAAATATTACAGCAAAAATTTAAATTATACACGCCCCCGTTAAACAGGGGCAGAAAAATTGGGCTTTAGGCACTGGTGCTGGTGCCCAGAACCAAAAATATCAACATTAACATTGAGGAGGAATAGGATAGTCACTCAGCATAACAGGATAGTCACTCAGCAATCAGCATAGGCAATCTTGAAGGGATCTCATTCATAAAAAAATAATCGGTTACATCAGCATCAGGTGCTTGGTAGCTGGTGATCCAAGACTGATTCATTTTTATGAAGGTGAGACGATCAACTGAGTCGGTGGACAGGCGCATTCTGTGATCGGTTATAAAGCCACCAGCAGCACTGAATGTGCTGTGAGGGGGTTAGCTCGGCAGCGGGTGTGTGTGACCCCCGGGATGGGCTCCCCACACAAAACAGGCCCAGCAAACGGAGGTTGTGGTTTTCAAAATCAAAAAAAAGGTGCGGTTTATTTTCTATTTACAGTGACAAAACACAGCAAAGCCAAAAGAAACATAAACAAATTAAATCCTGGTCAACTTGACCTCTGACTAAACATACAGGTTCCCTAACTAACAACTGGGATCAGCCTAGTGCTGTCCTAGTCCCTAAGTCCCTGGTTTTAAATGTCCAAGCAAATAGCCACACAGGCTTTTTCTCACCGCACAGGGGTTCACTCTCCCTAGACAGTCCACACAGGTCTGGTTCCAGGCATGAGCTAACACCTAATGAATCTGGGAGTTCTTATAGAGGCCTAAATGAGCTGACAAGCTTCAGCTGGCCTCATCAACTCCCTGTCTGTACGACGCCCCACACTCTCCCTAGAGGTATGAGTCATCCATGAGCCTACTAGCCTCAGCTGGGCTTATACAACTCTCCACCCTAGTTGTATAAGTCAGCATAAAGCCTGAATCTGGGAGAAATATATCTACCCCCCTGGATGCAACCAGGTGACTTTACCTTCCTGCTGTCACAGTGCGTTCTGAAAGAACGCTGGATGCAGAACAGGCCAGTAGCTCAATTGCATACTTTGCAAGCTCTGGCCAGTGATCCATCCTCAAGACCCAGTAACCCAGTGGATTTTTGGTTGGAAACGTGTCCAAGTCTGATCTTGCCCCTAGGTATTCATGCACCATGTAAATCAAACGATGGCGATGGTTGCTGGAACCGATCAGACCTTGGGGCTGCGGACTAAAAAATTGTCTGAACGCATCAGTCAGACGGCCACCTTCTCCACCGCTCCTTCTGTGACTGACCGAAGCCTCAGCAACACGTTGTCCAGGACCAGGAAATTGTAACATCCCAGGCTCTGGAAACACATTGCACAAACCTTTCTGCAAGGCCTCCGAAGATGTTTTATCCTCTGCTCCCTCTGCGACGGCAGGATAAGATCCGTAACCTTACCCTTGTAATGTGGATCAAGAAGGGTTGCCAGCCATTTATGATTCCTCTCCTTGATCACACAAATCCGAGGGTCCTTTCGCAGGATCAGGGAGGCCATGCAGCGTAGGTTTGCTGAGGCATTCGGTCCGGAGTCCTCTGGGTCACAAAGGACGACATGATCTGCAGCCACCTCCTCCCAGCCACGTACAAGTCCATGGGTTTCTGGGGACTGTAAACGATCCCTTGAAGACTGCTGCTGATGCTGAGTGCTACGCTCCACCTCCATGCTGACACAATCCTCCTCCTCCTCCTCTTCCTCTTCCTGTGTGATCGGCGGGCCCGCAGGAACACTGTCTGGATAAAGGGGGCCTTGAGAGGTAAGGAAGTCCTCCTCTTCCTGCCTTTGTTCTGCCTCAAGTGCCCTGTCCATTATTCCACGCAGCGTTGTGCTCCAACAGGTGGACAAGAGGGACAGTGTCACTGATGCATGCACTGTCACTGCTCACCATCCTCGTGGCCTCCTCAAATGGTGCCAGGACAGTGCATGCATCCCTGATCATGGCCCACTGGCGTGGGGAAAAAAATCCAAGCTCCTCTGACCCTGTCCTGGTGCCATATTGCAACAGATACTCATTGATGGCGCTCTGCTGTGTATTAAAAAGATCCCCACTACAGTCTATCCTGGGACTTTGGTACAGGAATGGAACGTCATCTTGTCTAACTGCTCGTTTGAACTGATTTGACTTATTGCCCGGTATGAACAGGAGTGTTTGGATAAAATTAATTCAAACATCAAATATCAAAGAGAAGCAGTAAATACGTTTGTACATTTACCCACATTCACAGATTCAGAGAACATACTGCAACGGATGATAGAGGAATTAGAAACACAGATTACACAGGTTAAAATGACTAAATACCTCTGTGATGTGGATGATTACCAGAGCAATACAGTTTACGAGTGGGGGAGGAGGAGTAAAAGTTTTAGCTCTACACCACGATCTATTCTCAGGAGAAAACACAGATCTGCCAATGTAATTAAGAAAGTGGGCTTCAGCTCACCGGAGGCATTGGATTCCTTATCTGAAGTTTCAGATACAGCTGAGGGGGATGGTTTGTCTGTCTCTGACACTCCTGCAGTTCTGAGAACATCCACTCCCCGAATCTCCTCAGACAAGGTCTTTTCTGGTGGAATTGTTAACCCTAAGGGGTCAAAAAACGACATGTCTGCAACATACAGTATTATCAGCACCCAAAGAAGGAATAAACAAACAAACAACAGGACACTGCAAGAAGAGGCAAAGGTGAGGGGGGAGAAGACGGAAATCGGTGATATCCACAGAGAAGAAGGAAATAAGCAGCAAATCATCTACCTTCACCTCAGTAGTTACCAAAACTAATCAACTGTAGTACAAGATGTTTGCCCCCATGCTTCTTCTTTTATGTTTCAGGACTTATCTGCATCATTAACTAGAACAGCTGTATTCAGAATCGCATATGGGCTCCTATGGAGTTTCATGTAGTACATCACAATGTGGGGATACGTTTTTCTACCCTGTAAATGCGAGAAACTCTACTATAGACACCTTTCAGGCTGTAATAGAGGGGGAATTGATACAATTGAAACAATGTAGCTCAACATCTAGAAAGACTAACATCTCAAAGCAAGAGAAAGAGGCTTTACAGCAGTTAAGACAACAAAGGGTTAGTGTTAAAGGAAGGAAGCAGACAAGGGAGGAGCAGTGGTGGTGATGACTAGGTAACAATATAGATCTGAAGCTATCAGACAGCTCAGTGACAGTGACACATATCGACCCCTGTCTAATAATCCCACTACTGTTTTTCAATCTACTCTTTTAAAACATTTGCAGTTGGACTTTAACATGAGAGTTCTGTCATCCAAAACTGCTGAGTATCTCTATGTGGATAAACCTGTGGTGTCGGTCTACCATCATCTCCCTAAAATTCATAAATCTGATTGTCCCATACAGGGAAGACCAATCGTGGCTGAAATTGGCTCCTTATTGGAGCGTTTGGGAGAATGGGTAGACCGGCACCTACAGCCTTTGGTACATAGACTGTTCGGCTACATCAGGGATACGAGCACAGTCCTATCCCATATCACATCTGTCAAATGGAGATAAACCTACTGTATGTGTGGGCTACATTGGACGTGAGGGCACTTTATTTGTCGATTCTCCACAGCGCTGGATTGCAGGCCATCCAATATCATCTTCAACGCTATAGTTCCTATTCCCAGGAGCTACAGGAGTTTATTTTGTTAAGCGTTGAGCTTTTATTAAAACATAATTTTTTTTTATTTGATGGCGTATATTGTGTCCAGCGCTGTGGGGCATCGATGTGTGCTAGATTCTCACCGTCCATGGCGAATCTCTACATGGGTTGGTGGGAGGAACAAGTCTTGTTCTCTCCCAGCAACCCTTTTGCAAGGCAGATTGTTTGGTATGGTCGCTATATCGATGACCTCATGATAGTGTGGGATGGTGACATTATGGGATTGCACGAATTTTGGAAATTCCTGAATGTTAATCAGTTAAATCTACATTTTTCAATTGAGCATGATGTTTCCAGTATCAACTTTTTAGACATCACCCTAAAGGACGATCCAACTACGGGTGATGTTTCAACATGCACCTATAGGAAACCATGCTCTGGTAACACCATCAATGCCATCCCTTATGGGAGTTTATTCAAGCCAAATGCAATTGCTCAACAAGCCCAGCCTTTGAACTAGAATGTAAGGTCATTCATCAGCGCTTATTGGACCGAGGTTATAACGAACCTGTTATATACCAAGGACTGGAAAGGGTTTTGAAAATGGATAGATAGGAATTACTGTCAGATAAGCCTAAAACCAAGAGGGAGTATAAAAATAAGAGTAAACCTCATCAACCTCACAATTCTAGTAACAGAAAAATGGGTAAACCCATTACATTTGTAACCACATTTTCCCAAGAATATAATCAAATAGTTAGAATAATAAAAAAGAATCTGCCAATATTGTATATAGACAAAGATTTAAATGGGATTTTGCAAGCAGGCTGCCTTTTTTTCTAGACGACGTGCGCCCACACTGGGGACTGCACTATCACCTAATCTATTCTCATCTAAACAATGCCAACCCACCTGGCTTTCCTATCCTGGAAGCACACAAAATATAGCTGCTGTAACAAGTACATAAAATAGGCTTCGGTCTCCAAAATCTCACGCAAAATGCCCACCAGATGAAGTCAAACCGAGAGGGGGTGAACATCTGGTGAGTGCGGTCTTTGTTGGAGCACGCTTTGCTGTGGGCACCAGTTTTGAAGATTATAAAAGGTCACATCGCTAGGCACTGGGCACCTAGCATCTGAAAAACTACAATATCATTGGACAATTACATTGCTCAATCGAATCGCATGAGGTTGTATATGCACTTTACTGCATAGTCGCTCAATCAAATCGCATGATGTTGCATTTGCACTTTACTGCATAGTCGCAAGATTTTTTATACCTAGCATAGTCGCTGGGCACCTAGCATCAAATCATTGGACAATCACATTGGTTTATCAATTTGCATTTGCATTATATCGCATAGTCGCAGAACATTTTGCATGCATATATTTTATCTTTAATTTATTATTATTATCACAGTATTAAAAATTGGTTTACCTTTTTACACTGTTATCACCATTAATTGTTCACAAAAATTATTTATTCATTTTTATTTTATTTATTTTTAAATCCGCATCAATCTATATTTATTATCACGCACTCATATCTATCAGTGAAGTATTTAGGAGTTACACTAAGGCACCAATTGACACTAGTATAATATAGGGGTATTTATTTATCTATTTATTATTTGTATTTATTCAGTTGCACTTTAGAGCAAGTAAGTCCGTGAACTGTAATTAGCGCCAATTCTACACCTCCCTTCAGTTTATCCTGGAAGTTACCCGGCCCTGCAATCTAAAAACCTGTAGGGATTGTAATTTGCTTGATCTGGGTAAAACATTTGTTGCCACAGCTACAGATAAAGAATTCACTATACAGCAATACATCAACTGTGGCACAAACTATGTAATTTACCCGATCACCTGCATTTCATGCAGCCTCCAATATGTAGGCTGTACCACACGTCCTTTGAGAACCCGTATAGGGGAACACTATTGTGACACAAATTATTCAAACGCCCGAAACATTTCGAATGCAACACGTCACTTTAGGGAATGTCATCAGGGCGATCTTTGCTCTTTCCGTTTTAGAGGAATAAAACGGTTGTCTCACTCGCCCAGAGGAGGTGACAGGGAGAGAGGACTTTTGGGGAGAGAAGCATGGTGGATTTTTAGATTAAAAACTAGATCGCTTCAGGGGTTAAACCTGAGGTGGGATCTGGACTTGCACTTACATTAAGAATGCCTCTCCCCGGAGTCTCCCCTCTCTTTCTTTCTTTACCTCCTCTGGTGTCTTTTTTCACATACCTGGATTTTTATTTTTATCTTTGTACTTAATGTTTTTTGAATTTCATGGTGTGTTTTAATTATATGTATGTGTGCATGCATGACTGCGTGCATACATGTACATATTATCACTATAGGGTGTGTGAAAAATAGTGGCATACACATGGATCACCCAATATGCATTGCAGCTGATTCCCCTTTTGGATAATTGCCTGCAGTCAATTTAGACAATTAATGGGTGGAGCCAGTGATCCTTAGAGCTACTATTTCTTTCACAAGTTTCATGTCTGTAATGTGGTTATGACTAAGGCCTTATAGGCTGAAACGCGTCAACCTTTCCTATTTGCGTTTGTCTACTGTGGCTTGTCAATAAATACATCAATTTTTTAAGAGCAACGACCGGAGTGCGGATCATCTTTTTTTCATTCACTTCTACTCAGCCAGCGACTGTGGATCGAGCACCTAGGAGCTCTGCTTTCTATGTGATGTATGGGTAGTAGCACTAACATTTTTGTTTATATTTTGTCCTCCTCTTCCTCCCTCTGTTCTGCCTCAAGTGCCCTGTCCATTATTCCACACAGTGTGTGCTCCAACAGGTACACAAGGGGGACAGTATCACTGATGCATGCACTGCCACTGCTCACCATCCTCGTGGCCTCCTCAAATGGTGATATGACAGTGATCCTTAGAGCTACTATTTATTTCACAAGTTTTATGTCTGTAATGTGGTTATGACTAAGGCCTTATAGGCTGAAACGTGTCAACCTTTCCTATTTGCATTCTTGATCATGAGCGTGGCGAAAAAAAGCCAAGCTTCCCTGACCCTGTCCTCGTGCCATAGTCACACAGGTACTCATTGATGGCCCTCTGCTGTGTGTGCAGCCGCTGCAGCATGGCCAACGTTGAGTTCCATCTGGTGGGCATGTAACAGATTAGGCGGTTCTTGGGCAGGTTGTATTCCTTTTGGAGGTCAGCCAGCCGAGCACTGGCATTATATGACAGGCAGAAATGCACACAGACTTTCCTGGCCTGCCTCAGGAGATCCTGTAAGCCCGGGTACCTGCACAAGAACCGCTGTACCACCAAATTAAGGATGTGAGCCAAACAGGGCACATGGGTCAGGTGTCCCTGTCGGAGGGCAGAGAGGAGGCTGGTGCCATTGTTGCAAACCACCATTCCTGGCTGAAGCTGGCATGGTGTCAACCACCTCTGAGCCTGCCCCTGCAGAGCTGACAGAATCTCTGCCCCAGTGTGGCTCCTGTCCCCTAAGCACACCTGTTTAAGCACTGCATTGCATCTTTTTGCCTGAGTGCTTGCGTAGCCCCTTGAAGGCCTACGGAGCACCACTGGTTCCGAGGACAAATCTATAGAGGAATAGGCCATGGAGGAAGAAGAAGAGGAGGGGGTGGATGAGAGAGGTGTGTCAGAATCACCACTAGTATCATTTTGGAGGCGTGGTGGCAGAACAAGCTCCAACAATACAGCACACTGTTTTGCATCCTTCCCAGCTGCCAGCAGAGTCACCCAGTGCGCCATGAAAGATATGTCCCTGTCCATGCCTGCTGGACCATGAGTCAGCGATAATTTGCACCTTACCACTGACCGCCCTGTCCAGCGAGGCCAAGACATTGCCTTACACATGCCGGTAGAGAGCTGGAATCACCTTACATGAAAAAAGTGGCGTTTGGGAACCTGCCACCGAGGTACCTCACATTCCAAAAATTCACAAAAGGGAGCAGAATCTACCAGCTGAAAAGGCAGCAGTTGGAGTGCTATCAATTTAGCCAAGCTAGCATTCAAACGCTGGGCATGTGCATGGCTAGGAATGAATTTCTTTCGCCAGTTTAGCAACTGGGGTAGGGAAATTTGCCTGCTACAATCGGACGTTGGTGTAGTGATAGCAGATTGCCCGCAAGTACTTGGCAGTGGCACACCTATTTCTACACCTTCATTCCTCTCAGTGCAGGTTTCTGAGAGGACTGTAGGTGTGACGGGAGGGCCCGTGGAACCCAGTATCCCTTGGAAAGTATGGGATACTCTTGTTTTAGCTCCCCATGCACCTCTTATGTAGGGATGAGCTTCGTGTTCGAGTCGAACCCATGTTCGGCTTGAACATCGGCTGTTCGATCGTTCAACGAAGATCGAACATTATGCGCCGTTCACGCCAAATTTGAGTGGCGTGTCACGGCCCATAATTCACTGCGGCATCGCAGTGCATTGCTGGCTGATGATTGGCCAAGCGTGCACTATGACCCGCATGCCTGGCCAATCACAGCACTGTCTGTACAGAGAGCCGTAATTGGCCAAAGCCAGGGTGGCTTTGGCCAATCATGGCTCATAGGAGTAGGTACATGCCCCACACTATATAAGGCCGCCTGGAAGTCGGCCTTGTGTAGTGTGTTGGCGTTTGTGAAAGAGAGAGTTACAGAGAGAGAGACAGTGTCATTTATAATGAGTTAGATAGAGCAGGCAGGCGAGTCAGTTAGCTGCTGTTACAGTGTGTAGAGGATATATATGCATCCTAGGTGTTGTATATATATTTATACACTGTATTGAGTTTAGCTAGATCCGTTCCTGTTAGTCTCTATACTGTGACAGGCAGGCAGGTGATTGTGCTAGCTGCAGACAGTCAATGTTTCACTTAGTGTTGTCAGATCACCTGTGGCCAGGTGACAGATGCACACCGTTGGGGGTCAGGAGTGCACCACAAGGTAGTGAACCCTATGGCTGACAGCTGCGGATGGGACACTGGGTGGTTGTGGAAAGCGGGACCAGTGGAGCACAACAGGGATCCACAGGGAGCTAGAGCCCAAGATTCCCCAGGGCGCGGAGTCTAATGCCGCGTACACACGATCATTTTTCCCGTCGGGAAAAATGACATTTTTTCCTTTGGACGAGAAAAACGATCGTCTGTGGGATTCTTGTAATTTTTTAATTGGCATTAATCACGACGAGAAAAATTAGAACATGCTCTAATTTTTCTCATCGTGATTCCCGTCGTTTTTTTCCGCGACAGTTTTCCCATAGGGAAACACTGCCGGGGAGCCCACACACGGTCGTATTTTTCGACCAAAAAAAAAATGTCATTTAAAAACGGCCGTGTTTGGGGGGAACAAGCTGTTCCTGATTTTTCACGTAGATTTTCTCGACGGTGTTTTCACCGTCGAAAAAATTGATTGTGTGTACGCGGCATTAGACCCAGCAGGTTTTCACCAGAGCATCTAGTGGTGAGGATGTTACGCTGCAGCTGGGCCCAGGTCGCGGCCCCCAGAGTCTCTTAGCTCACGCTCTGTAGGGTAAGGAGGATAGAGGGAAGCAGCAGCACAGGATACAAGAATAGTGAGGGGAAAAGCCAAGGTCAGGGCAACAAGCAGACAGGGATGGTCGAGAACGTGCCAAAGTTGAGGGTCACAAGCAGGCGGGGATGGTCGGGAACACGCCAAGATCGGTAACAGAGACAAACGTAGAGCACACGGCAAGCAGGAAACAGCAAACCAAACATACAATATTGCACGGCAAGGCAGGCTTGGAGAACACAGTGTTAAATAGTGGTTCCTGTTGAGGCTAGGGTGGAGCCACACTGAAGGAAGCTTACTTAACTATGCAGGTGTGAGAGAGCAAGCCCTAATGCTGATACACAGACCAGGTAAGAGACAGACAGGTCATGAAAGTATTACTGCAAGGTCATGACAGTACCCCCCTCTTACGAGGCCTTCCCCTCCCCCGCTTGGGACCAGGCTTGGATGGGAACTTCAAATGGAACTTCCTCAGAAGACGAGGTGCGAAGACTTCAGATGCAGAAATCCAAGATCTCTCCTCAGGACCGAAACCCTTCCAATCCACAAGATATTGAAGAACACTTTTCAGAAGCGAGAATCCAAAATTTTACTAACCTCGTACTCCTGATCATCTTCAGAGACTGGAGCCAAGGTAGAGAGAGGACGGGAGAACTTATTCAAAACTAAAGGTTTCAGAAGGGATACATGAAAGGAGTTTGAGATCCTGAGGCTTTTGGGGATATGGAGTTTAAAACAGACAGGATTCAGCTTTGAATTTATATTGTAAGGACCAATGAATCTCGGGGCAAATTTGAGAGAAGGAACCCGAAGTCTGATGTTCCTGGTGGAAAGCCAGACTTTGTCTCCTGTCTGTAGAGGAGGCGGCTTACGCCTGTGGCGGTCAGCAAAACTGTCAGGAAAGACGTTCTCTCACTCATCCCTGCAATCGGGGTCTCAGAATCTCTATGCACAGGCAGACCCGTTCGGCGCATGCGCGATAGCGGCAAACGAGCGTGCGCGGGCACGCGATAGTGGCGAGCGGGCGCGCGTGGATGCGCGGTAGCGCGCGCGCGCCTATGACGCAGTTTGGCGCCAAAGACTGCCTATTTAAAGAGAGCTGTCACTCTGCATCCTTGCTGTCCGGTCTACAGCGTTTCCTGAAGACCCTTGTTACCTGAACCTCTGATCTAATTGCTCTGGTACCTGACCCGGCTTCCCCTGGCTTCTCCTGTCTGCTGCCCGCCTCTGACCACGGCTCGTCCCGACTTCTCTTCTGCCTTCTCCTCTAACCAGTTTGCTGCCCGCCTGATACACTGACCCGGCCTGGACTTTAACTATTCTTGGATCCTGCTTTGTACTCATCTGCCCGCTTGTGTCTGACCCGGCCTGTCTTCACCAAGTCTGCTTCCTGATCCTCTAGTGCCTGCTGCGGACCGCTGCACGTCTCCCATCAGTTATCCACCGCTGCAGTCTGCTGCTTCTACTTCCACCTGCCTCAGTTCCTGCCAGGCACTTGTGCTCCTTTGCCCTCCTGAGCCCCTGTCTGCTCTATCAGGGGTTCTCGAGCCAGAGGTCTACGAGAGGCCACTCCCTGCACGTCGGGCTCACCTACCAGGTACGTGACAGTACCGGACAGCCATGTCTGAGCCCACGCAGGGAGCCTCTCCCATGGAGGAACTCTGCCGTCACTTAGATGGACTTACTACGGCAGTCAGGAACTTACAGGAAGGCTATACCCGCCTAGAGGAGCGTGTCCAGACCCTGTCTAACACGGCACCTGCCGCATCTGGAGCTTCTCCCGCACCCTCGGTTGTCATGTTACCACCTGAACCCCGGGTTCCTCCTCCCGAGAGGTTTTCTGGAGATCGTAGTAAATACAGAGCTTTTCGTAACGCCTGTGAGCTCTTTTTCGCTCTTCAACCCAGGACCTTTTCTCTTGAAACCACCAAGGTGGGCTTCGTCATCGCCCTACTATCAGGCGAACCTCAGTCTTGGGCCCACCGCCTTCTGGAGCATAAAGACACCTGCCTCAACCTCCTGCGCACGTTCTTTGAAGCCATGGATCTTCTCTACGAGGATCCCCAACAAGCAGCCACCGCGGAAGCAGCATTATATTCCCTGCAGCAGGGTCGCAGGCCCGTGGAGGACTACGTATCAGAATTCAGACGTTGGAGTTCGGACACAAATTGGAACGATGCCGCCCTGCGCCACCAGTTCCGTATGGGCCTCTCTGAGCCCCTTAAGGATGAACTGGCTTGAGTTGGCATCCCAGCAACACTGGACGCTCTAATTCTTCAGTCTACCTTAATTGACAGTAGTGATGAGCCGAACACCCCCGGGTTCGGTTCGCACCAGAACCCGCGAACGGACCGAAAGTTCGTACGAACATTAGAACCCTATTAAATACAATGGATGCGAACGTTCGAATTCTAAAGTGCTAATTATAACGACTATTATGCATGTTATTGTCCTAAAAAGGGTTTGGGAACCCGGGTTCTGCACCAGGGGACATGTATCAATGCAAAAAGAAGTTTTAAAAACGGTCGTTTTTCGGGAGCAGTCATTTTAATGATGCATAAAGTGAAAAAAAAATGTCAAATATTCCTTTAAATATCGTACCTGGGGGGTGTCTAAAGTATGCCTGTGAAGTGCCACGTGTTTCCCGTGTTTAGAACTGTCCCTGCACAAAATGACACTTCTAAAGGAAAAAAAAGCCATTTAAAACTGCTTGCGGCTTTAATGTAATGTCTGGTCCCGGTAATATGGATGAAAATCTTTAAGAAAAATGGCATAGCTACCCCATGACCCCCCCCCCTACCCCAGCCCATTACCAGCCCCTTTGGGTCTTGTATGGATATTAAGGGGAACACCGAACACAAAATAAAAAAGGCCCTATATACTCTGAACAGCCGTATACAGGCGGTTCATACAAGACAGGGACTGTAGGTTTGTTCTTATGTAGAATGTGTTTGTAATTTTGAACAGGTACATTGTTTAAGTGTAGCTCCAGCCCAAAAATCTATTTTAAACTTTTTGGAAAACATAGGTAAGGGTTATCACCCCTGTAACATTTGTTTTGCTGTCTGTGCCCCTGTTCAGAACATTTCACCTCACTTTCCCTCCCAATGACAACTGTTTTTGAAATGTGGTGTTTTTCTTGAAACAAGGATTGGTGATAAAGCATCAGTACAGAGGAGACACCTTTCTCCCATATTAATTCTTACAGGAGAGAATTTTCCTTCCTAGGGGTAGATTTCCTCTCACTTCCTGTTGTCTTCTTGCGTTTGCAAGTAGGAGTCGTTTGTAAGTTGGATGTTTGAAAGTAGGGACCTGCCGTATATACTCTGCAGAAATAGGCCCCTTAGTTGTTGGTGTTGGCACAACACTGTAAGCACTCACAGTTACTCTTGGTTGGTGCTGGAACGCCCTGCTGTCAACTATTATATCAGGAATTGTAATTACATATAATTGTTGAACAGTGGTAGTAAAAATTGGGCCTTTGATGGTGGTGCTGGTGCCACAACACTGTAAGCCCTGACAGTTACTCTTGGTGGGTGCAGCAATGGGCCCTGCTGTGAATTATTAGATCAAGAATTGTAATTGCATGCCCCTGTTGAACAGGGGCTGAAAAATTGGGCCTTTCGTGGTGGTGGTGGTGGTGGTGGTGTTGCCACAACACTGTAAGCCCTCAGAGTTACTCTTGGTGGGTGCAGGAATGGGCCCTGCTGTGAATTATTAGATCAAGAATTGTAATTACATGCCCCTTTTGAACAGGGGCTGAAAAATTGGGCCTTTCGTGGTGGTGGTGGTGGTGGCGTTGCCACAACACTGTAAGCCCTCAGAGTTACTCTTGGTGGGTGCAGCAATGGGCCCTGCTGTGAATTATTAGATCAAGAATTGTAATTACATGCCCCTGTTGAACAGGGGCTGAAAAATTGGGCCTTAGGCACTGGTGGCACAACACTGCAACCCCTCACAGATACTGTACTTGGAGCACAGCAATGAGCCCTGTTGCAAAGTATTGCTTCAAAAATTGTAATGACACGCCCCTGTTAAACAGGGGCTGAAAAATTGGGCCTTAGGCACTGGTGGCACAACACTCCAACCCCTCACAGATACTGTACTTGGAGCACAGCAATGAGCCCTGTTGCAAAGTATTGCTTCAAAAATTGTAATTACACGCCCCTGTTAAACAGGGGCTGAAAAATTGGGCCTTAGCCACTGGTGGCGGCACCCATAAACAAAAATGATCTTCCAAGCTATCATCATCAATCGTATCATTGAGGACTTGGAGGAGGAGGATAGCCAGTCAACATAACAGCACAGGCACTCAGCATCAGCATCAGTCTTGAAGGGATGTGACATGTTAAAATCAATTAGTCTGTTATATCAGCATCAGGTGTGTGGTAGCTGGTGGTGATCCAAGACTGGTTCATCTTGATGAAAGTCAGTCGATCAACCGAGTCGGTGGACAGGCGCACCCTGTGATCCGTGACAAATCCTCCAGCAGCACTGAATGTGCGTTCGGAAAGAACGCTGGATGCAGGACAGGCCAGTAGCTCAATTGCATACTGTGCAAGCTCTGGCCAGTGATCCATCCTCAAGACCCAGTAAGCCAGAGGATTTTCGGTGGGGAAGGTGTCCAAGTCTGACCTTGCCCCTAGATATTCCTGCACCATGTTTATCAGACGCTGGCGATGGTTGCTGGAACCGATCATACTTTGGGGCTGCGGTCAGACGGCCACCTTCCCCACCGCTCCTTCTTTGACTGGCCGAAGCCTCAGCAACTCGTTGTCCAGGACCAGGAGTTTGTAACCTCCCAGTCTCTGGGAACGCGTTGCACAGACCTTTCTGCAAGGCCTCCCGGAGTTGTCTCATCCTCTGCTCCCTCTGCGACGGTAACATAAGGTCCGCAACCTTACCCTTGTACCGTGGATCAAGGAGAGTGGCCAGCCAGTAATGGTCCCTCTCCTTGATCCGAAGAATACGAGGATCCTTCCGCAGACTTTGCAGGATCAGGGAGGCCATGCAGCGTAGGTTAGCTGAGGCATTCGGTCCGGAGTCCTCTGGGTCACTAAGGACGACATGATCCGCAGCCACCTCCTCCCAGCCACGTACAAGTCCACTGGTTTCTTGGGACTGTAAATCATCCCTAAAAGACTGCTGCTGATGATGCTGAGTGCCAGCCTCCACCTCCATGCTGACACAATCCTCCTCCTCCTCCTCCTCTTCCTGTGCGATGGGTGGGACAGAAGGAACACTGTCTGGGTAAAGGGGGCCTTGAGAGGCAAGGAAGTCCTCCTCTTCCTGCCTCTGTTCTGCCTCAAGTGCCCTGTCCATTATTCCACGCAGCGTGTGCTCCAACAGGTGGACAAGAGGTACAGTGTCACTGATGCATGCACTGTCACTGCTCACCATCCTCGTGGCCTCCTCAAATGGTGCCAGGACAGTGCATGCATCCCTGATCATGCCCCACTGGCGTGGAGAAAAAAAACCAAGCTCCCCTGACCCTGTCCTGGTGCCGTAGTCGCACAGGTACTCATTGATGGCCCTCTGCTGCGTGTGCAGCCGCTGCAGCATGGCCAACGTTGAGTTCCACCTGGTGGGCATGTCACATATAAGGCGGTTCTTGGGCAGGTTCAACTCCTTTTGCAGCTCAGCCAGGCGAGCACTGGCATTATAAGATCTGCGGAAATGCACACAGACTTTCCTGGCCTGCCTCAGGACATCCTGTAAGCCCGGGTACCTGCCCAAGAACCGCTGCACCACCAGGTTAAGGACGTGAGCCACACAGGGCACATGGGTCAGTTGTCCCTGTCGGAGGGCGGAGAGGAGGTTGGTGCCATTGTCGCAAACCACCATTCCTGGCTTAAGCTGGCGTGGCATCAACCACCTCTCGGCCTGGCCCTGCAGAGCAGACAGGACCTCTGCCCCAGTGTGGCTTCTGTCCCCCAAACACACCAGCGCAAGCACGGCATGGCATCTTTTTGCCTGCGTACTTGCGTAGCCCCTTGAACGCCTACGGAGCACCGCTGGTTCAGAGGACAAAGCACAGGAAGAGGCCATGGAGGAAGAAGAAGAGGAGGGGGTGGAGGAGAGAGGTGTGTCACAACCAGTAGTAGCATTTTGGAGGCGTGGCGGTGGAACAACCTCCAACACTACTGCACCTTGTCCTGCATCCTTCCCAGCTGCCAAAAGAGTGACCCAATGGGCCGTGAAAGAAAGGTAACGTCCCTGTCCATGCCTGCTGGACCATGAGTCAGCGGTAATATGCACCTTACCGCTGACCGCCCTGTCCAGCGAGGCCAAGACATTGCCTTCCACATGCCGGTAGAGAGCCGGAATAGCCTTCCGTGAGAAAAAGTGGCGTTTGGGAACCTACCACTGAGGAACCGCACATTGCACAAACTCACGGAAGGGGGCCGAGTCTACCAACTGAAAAGGCAGCAGTTGAAGCGCTAGCAATTTAGCCAAGCTAGCATTCAACCGCTGGGCATGTGGATGGCTGGGAGTGAACTTCTTTCGACGGTCCAGCAGCTGGGGCAGGGAAATTTGCCTGCTAGAATCGGACGTCGGTGTACTGCTAGCAGAGTGGCCGCAAGTACTTGGCTGTGACACACCTAATTCTACACCTTCATTCCTCTCAGTGCATGTTTCAGAGAGGACTGAAGTTATAGTGGGGTTGGAGATCCCAGCTGATGCGGTGCAAGGAGAGGTCCGCTTTGTTCTTTGGTGTGGGTCTTTGAGGTAGGCTTGCCAACGAGCTGCATGGCAGGTCAACATATGTCTGGTCAGGCATGTGGTACCCAAGCGGCTGATGTTTTGGCCACGCGATATACGCTTGAGACATATGTTGCAAACAGCAGCTGTGCGATCTGATGCACTAGCCTCAAAAAAGGCCCACACCAAAGAACTTTTTGAATGACGGGCAGAGGCAGCGCCCTGCACAGGCGGAGCTCTGCGGTGTGATTCCGTCGGTGTACTGCCCTTACGCTGGCCACCAAAGGGCATCCTGCCTCGTTGGAGATGTGCCTCCTCCTCATCCTCCTCCTCCTCCTCTCTCCTATTTGGCACCCACGTGGAGTCAGTGACCTCATCATCCCCTCCCTCCTCATCACTGGAGCCAATCTGGCAGTATGCTGCAGCTGCTGGAACATGACTGCCAGATTGGTGTCCTTCTTGAGCATCCCCTCTGTCTGCTCTCACGCTACTGCCTTCCTCTAGCTGGGTTTCATCATCAGACCCTTCGAAACGCTGGGCATCCTCCTGGAGCATGTACCCAACACTGTGCTCAAACAGTTCGGGGGACTTCTCAGGAGGAGGACATGGTGGGTCTAGGGAAGGAGTGACTGATGATGAGTCTGACATTGATACCAGGGAAGAGGACGCTTTGGCAGCTGCTTTGCCAGTACCCTGAGCCTGGGTGAGAGAGGATGAGGAGGAGGAGGAGGGCTTGGTCATCCACTCTACCAAGTCTTCGGCATGATGTGGCTCAACATGTCCAGCTGCCGAAAAGAAGGACAAGCGTGTCCCATGGCCATGTGCTGATGACAATGCACCGCGTCCACGACCAGCACTGTTGCCCCCAGACACAGAGCCTGCTTGCCCTCTTTTATTGCCTCCTGACTGTCTGCCTCTCCTTGTTTGCCTTCCAGACATTCTAATGGATGGCCTGCAGGGAGATGGGAAAAAAGCAATAAGGGCTACCTTCAGGTGTCCTTCTCTGTCCCTTTACTTAAGGATTTCTAAATATGGTTGAGGATAATTGCTTTCGCACAGAATAGCACAATGACAATTTCCCTGACTGTCCAAAAAACAAGGATTTCAAAGATGGTTGATGAGGAATGCTTTAGCACAGTATAGCACAATGAGAATTTCCCTCACTGTCCTTCCCTGTCCCTACAAACAAGGATTAGCACAGTAAAACACACTGACACTCTCCCTACCTATAGTTTTCTGTCCCTATAAAAAATGTTTTTTTAACCACTTGACAACTGGGCACTAAATCCCCTTCGTGCCCGGACCAATTTTCAGCTTTCAGTGCTCTCACACTTTGAATGACAATTACTCAGTCATGTAATACTGTAACCTAATGATTTTTTTGTCCTTTTTTTCATACAAATAGAGCTTTCTTTTGGTGGTATTTGATCACCTCTGGGTTTTTTATTTTTTGCGCTATAAATGAAAAAACACGGAAAATTTTGAAAAAAAAACGCTTTTTTTTAGTTTATGTGATAAAATTTTGCAAATTATTAATTTTTCTTTATAAAATTTAGCCACAATTTATACTGCTACATATCTTTGGTAAAAATAACCCAAATTAGTGGATATTATTTGGTCTTTGTGAAAGTTATAGAGTCTACAAGCTGTGGTGCGGATCATAAACAATTGATCACACCTAATGTACTGGTGGCCTATCTCATTTCTTACGACCCGAACAAGCCAGCAAAGCACAAATACCCCCCAAATGACCCCTTTTTTTAAATTAGACATTCCAAGGTATTTAGTAAGATGCATCGTGAGGTTTTTGATGTTGTAATTTTTTCCCACAATTCTTTGCAATATGAAGATTTTTTTTTTTTTTTTTTTTTTCCACAAAATTGTCATTATAATAGGTTATTTCTCTCACATGGCATGTGTATACCACAAATGACGCCCCAAAATACATTCTGCTACTCCTCCTGAGTATGGCAATACCAAATGTGTGAGACTTTTATACAGCCTGCCCACATACAGAGGCCCAATATTGAAATAGCACCTTCAGGCATTCTAGGAGCATAAATTACACATCTCATTTCTCAACCACCTATTACACTTTTGAAGGCCCTGGAGCACCAGGACAATGGAAACGCCCACAAAGTGACCCCATTTTGGAAAGCTAACACCCCAACGTATAATGTATGAGGCATAATGGGTCTTTTGAACGGTTCATTTTTTTCCTGAAGTTTTTGGAAAATGCGGGAAAAAAATGAAAACGCAATTTTTTTACGCAAAGTTGTCCATTTATAAGATATTGCCAACACATAGCATGTACATAGCAAAAATGACACCTCAAAATACATTCTGCTACTCCTCCTGAGTATGGCGATACCAAATGTGTGAGACTTTTATACAGCCTGCCCACATACAGAGGCCCAATATTGAAATGGCACCTTCAGGCATTCTAGGAGCATAAATTACACTTCTCATTTCTCAACCACCTATTACACTTTTGAAGGCCCTGGAGCACCAGGACAATGGAAACGCCCACAAAGTGACCCCATTTTGGAAAGCTAACACCCCAACGTATAATCTATGAGGCATAATGAGTCTTTTGAACGGTTCATTTTTTTCCTGAAGTTTTTGGAAAATGCGGGAAAAAAAATGAAAACGCAATTTTTTTACGCAAAGTTGTCCATTTATAAGATATTGCCAACACATAGCATGTACATAGCAAAAATGATACCCCAAAATACATTCTGCTACTCCTCCTGAGTATGGCGATACCAAATGTGTGAGACTTTTATACAGCCTGCCCACATAGAGAGGCCCAATATTGAAATGGCACCTTCAGGCATTCTAGGAGCATAAATTACACATCTCATTTCTCAACCACCTATTACACTTTTGAAGGCCCTGGAGCACCAGGACAATGGAAACGCCCACAAAGTGACCCCATTTTGGAAAGCTAACACCCCAACGTATAATCTATGAGGCATAATGAGTCTGTTGAACGGTTCATTTTTTTCCTGAAGTTTTTGGAAATTGCGGGAAAAAAATGAAAACACAATTTTTTTACGCAAAGTTGTCCATTTATAAGATATTGCCAACACATAGCATGTACATAGCAAAAATGACACCTCAAAATACATTCTGCTACTCCTCCTGAGTATGGCAATACCAAATGTGTGAGACTTTTATACAGCCTGCCCACATACAGAGGCCCAATATTGAAATGGCACCTTCAGGCATTCTAGGAGCATAAATTACACATCTCATTTCTCAACCACCTATTACATTTTGAAGGCCCTGGAGCACCAGGACAATGGAAACGCCCACAAAGTGACCCCATTTTGGAAAGCTAACACCCCAACGTATAATCTACGAGGCATAATGAGTCTGTTGAACGGTTCATTTTTTTCCTGAAGTTTTTGGAAATTGCGGGAAAAAAATGAAAACGCAATTGTTTTACGCAAAGTTGTCCATTTATAAGATATTGCCAACACATAGCATGTACATAGCAAAAATGACACCTCAAAATACATTCTGCTACTCCTCCTGAGTATGGCGATACCAAATGTGTGAGACTTTTATACCACATACAGAGGCCCAATATTGAAATGGCACCTTCAGGCATTCTAGGAGCATAAATTACACATCTCATTTCTCAACCACCTATTACACTTTTGAAGGCCCTGGAGCACCAGGACAATGGAAACGCCCACAAAGTGACCCCATTTTGGAAAGCTAACACCCCAACGTATAATCTATGAGGCATAATGAGTCTTTTGAACGGTTCATTTTTTTCCTGAAGTTTTTGGAAATTGCGGAAAAAAAATGAAAACGCAATTTTTTTACGCAAAGTTGTCCATTTATAAGATATTGCCAACACATAGCATGTACATAGCAAAAATGACACCCCAAAATACATTCTGCTACTCCTCCTGAGTATGGCGATACCAAATGTGTGAGACTTTTATACAACCTGGCCACATACAGAGGCCCAACATGCAAGGTACACCATCAGGTGTTCTAGGGACACATAGCATGAACATACCAAGAATTACACCCAAAATACATTCTGCTGAGCAAATGGTAAACAAAAGATTACCTGTGGTTTTAGTAGCGCAGTTTTCCACAGGAGGACAGCACTGGTCCAGGCAAGAGGCAGGGACTTGGTCAGCAAAAGCGGTGTGGTCAGTTCATCCGACAGGCAGAAGCATGATGGCATAGGTCCTACAGGCAGTTGGCAGAAGTAGGGCCTCGTTCAGGACTGAATGGGGACAGGGGTAGAGGCTTCTCCCACCCAAATCTCTTTGAAGCCTCCGAGTCTCCAGACCCTAATCTGGGAATGAGAAAAACAAAAACAATTGTTTTCTTCATCCAGAAAAACAATTCTGGAGCCCCTCACATATGTGAGACCCCTGTGTTATGAATCCCACTAGTCCACTGGCAGGGTACAAGATCAGTCCAAGAGGCAGGCAAAAAGCATGGTCAAACAGTCCAGGGTCAGTTCCAGATCAGGCAGAGGTATGTACAGAATCGTTAGGCAGAAGCGTGGTCAAATAACAGTCCAGGGTCAGTTCCAGATCAGGCAGAGGTATAAACAGAATCGTTAGGCAGAAGCGTGGTCAAATAACAGTCCAGGGTCAGTTCCAGATCAGGCAGAGGTATAAACAGAATCGTTAGGCAGAAGCGTGGTCAAATAACAGTCCAGGGTCAGTTACAGAGAAAGCAGAGGCATAAGGGGTGTGAACATAAATGGCAGGAAGTGAACTAATAATTTATTTTGGTATGGTAATGGCGGAAGCAGTTGCCTATGCAGAGGCCTGGTTCTGAAGGACATTGGGCACAATGATAAATGGTGTCTCTTCTCTCTCCTCTTTTGGAGCACACCCGGCATTTTTTCTGGCGTTTTTGGCCTGTTGGTCTGGGAGGGATTTTATCTGGGAAGTGGCGCTCGGAGAGACGGCTAACGACATCGGATCTTATGTTTACTGGTGGGCTGTTCGGGTATAAAAGGGCAGTGGTGATTTCCTCCTGGAAGAAAAGGAAGGATTTGGGTCTTCTAGTGGATTTTCGATATATTACATATGAGTTGTACATGGCCAAATTGAACAAATAAATTGAAACTTTCTTATACCACTGGTATGATCTTCTTGTGGAAAGGTAGGGTTCGAGCATCTGGTCGTTGAAGTCGACACCCCCCATGAACTTATTGTAATCGTAGATGCATTTGGGTTTTTGGATCCGGCCATTCCTCCTGGTGACTTCAACAAATTCATTGTTGTGGATGGAAGAAAGCAAGTACACGTCTCTTCTGTCCCTCCACTTCACAGCCAAAATCTCCTCATTACGCAAACTCGCCGTCTCCCCTCTTCTCAATTTTTTGGTGACCAGGCTTTGAGGAAAGCCCTTCCGGTTCGTCCGTACGGTGCCGCATGCTGGAGTCTTCATTCTGTGCAAATTTTGGAACAGGGGCAAACTGGTATAAAAATTGTCCACATACAAGTGGTATCCTTTCTCTAGGAGTGGGTTTATGAGTTCCCAAACTACTTTCCCACTGGTTCCAATGTAGATTGGGCAATTAGGGGGGTTCAGTTCGGAGTCCTTCCCTTGATATATGATGAAGCCATACACATACCCAGTTTCTCTGTCGCACAATTTATACAGCTTCACCCCATAGCGGACCCTTTTGCTGGGTATAAATTGTTTTATGCCCAGCCTGCCAGAAAATTTGATAAGGGACTCATCTATGCATATGTGTTTGTCTGGGGTAAACAACTGGGGGAAGGTTTCAGAAAAATAATTTAGTAGCGGCCGAATTTTATAAAGTTTATCAAAATTTGGGTCATTTCGGGGAGGGCACTGGGTATTATCATTGAAGTGTAGGAATCTCATAATCATTAGATATCTGGACCTGGGCATTACTGAGGAAAAGATGGGCATATGATATATGGGGCGGGATGACCAATATGAACGTAATTGATTTTTTCCATTTAGTCCTATGCAGAATGTGAGGCCCAAAAAAATCCTAAACTCCTCCACTGTAAGGGCTTTCCACACGTAGGGACGGGCATAAGAGGACGTTGGGTTGCTGGTTATAAACTGTTGGGCATATAAGTTGCACTGGGCCACAATTGTTGCCAGCATGTCGTTAGTAAAAATTAAATTAAAAAAATCTATTGGGGAAAAGTTTTCTGTATCCACCTGGACTCCTGGCTGGGCAGTGAAAGGGGGAATGTTGGCTTCTCCTGAATTTGGAGGAAGCCACAAAGGGTACTGAAGGGAATAGGGAAGGCTGGCATGGGACCTAACCCTTTGGGGCTGAGGTGACACCCCACTGGTACGTGGCCTTGCTTCTCGAGGTACTGCGGTGCTGGTGGATGGCACTGCGGTGCTGGTGGATGGCACTGCCTCCTCAGCAGAATGCCTTCGTCTGGCGGGCGGGCCCTCCTCCTCTTCTTCTTCTTCTTCCTCCTCCTCCTCTGCCGTCTCCGTCTCCTCCGTCACTGATCCACTGCTTATGACAGGCTCGTAGTCCACGTCAGACTCATCTGAATATGCGGAGGACTCCGAATCGGAGCGCTCCCCGTTGCTCCCGTCGGCCGCAAGAATTTCATACGCCTCCTCGGCTGAGAATACTCTTTTAGCCATTTGATGAGATGGCACTGACAGGTAGCACTGATGGCAGATGGCACTGGCAGGTGGCACTGGCAGTTGGGACTGGTGGCAGATGGGACTGGTGGCAGATGGGACTGGTGGCACAGATGGCACTGGCAGGTGGCACAGATGGCACTGGCAGGTGGCACAGATGGCACTGGCAGGTGGCACTGGCAGGTGGCACAGATGGCACTGACTGGTGGCAGATGGGACTGGTGGCACAGATGGCACTGGCAGGTGGCACAGATGGCACTGGCAGGTGGCACTGGCAGGTGGCACTGGCAGGTGGCACAGATGGCACTGACTGGTGTCACTGGTGGCAGATGGGACTGGTGGCAGATGGCGGTGGCAGATGGCGGTGGCAGATGGCACTGGCAGGTGGCACTGGCAGCAGATGGCACTGGCAGGTGGCACTGGCAGCAGATGGCACTGGCAGATGGCACTGGCAGATGGCCCTGGCAGATGGCACTGGCAGATGGCCCTGGCAGGTGGAAGATGG
Organism: Rana muscosa; assembly: GCA_029206835.1. Lineage (NCBI taxonomy): Eukaryota > Metazoa > Chordata > Amphibia > Anura > Ranidae > Rana > Rana muscosa. Next base: position 562,299,440 of record CM055116.1, on the reverse strand, counting down.
CCCTGGCAGGTGGCACTGGTAGCAGATGGCACTGGCAGGGACTGTGGGCACTGTTTTTTACTTGTGTGTGTGTGTGTATTTTATCACTCACTATTACAAGCTGCAGCACAGATCTCTCTCTCTCCTCACACGCTGTCTCTGTGTGAGGAGAGAAAGCCGGCAATGAGAGATGATCTCATATGTTTACATTTGAGATCATCTCTCATTGGATAGTGAGATCGAGTGCTGAATGGCCTCTGTGATTGGCCATTCAGCACGATCTGTGATTGGCTGTGTCCAAGGGACACGGCCAACACAGATTTTCCCCGATGCGCGCTCGCGGGGGCGCGCAGGGGGGGGGGGGAAGAGGAGGACGTCCATGGACGTCCAGTCAGCACTTCGGTGCTGCAATGCAGACGTCTTTTGAGCATTGCCCGGGCGCGAAGTGGTTAAAGATGGTTGATGATGAATGCTTTAGCACAGTATAGCACAATGAGAATTTCCCTCACTGTCCTTCCCTGTCCCTACAAACAAGGATTAGCACAGTAAAACACACTGACACTCTCCCTACCTATAGTTTTCTGTCCCTATAAAAAATGTTTTTTTAAAGATGGTTGATGATGAATGCTTTAGCACAGTATAGCACAATGAGAATTTCCCTCACTGTCCTTCCCTGTCCCTACAAACAAGGATTAGCACAGTAAAACACACTGACACTCTCCCTACCTATAGTTTTCTGTCCCTATAAAAAATGTTTTTTTAAAGATGGTTGATGATGAATGCTTTAGCACAGTATAGCACAATGAGAATTTCCCTCACTGTCCTTCCCTGTCCCTACAAACAAGGATTAGCACAGTAAAACACACTGACACTCTCCCTACCTATAGTTTTCTGTCCCTATAAAAAATGTTTTTTAAAGATGGTTGATGATGAATGCTTTAGCACAGTATAGCACAATGAGAATTTCCCTCACTGTCCTTCCCTGTCCCTACAAACAAGGATTAGCACAGTAAAACACACTGACACTCTCCCTACCTATAGTTTTCTGTCCCTATAAAAAATGTTTTTTTAAAGATGGTTGATGATGAATGCTTTAGCACAGTATAGCACAATGAGAATTTACCTCACTGTCCTTCCCTGTCCCTACAAACAAGGATTAGCACAGTAAAACACACTGACACTCTCCCTACCTATAGTTTTCTGTCCCTATAAAAAATGTTTTTTTAAAGATGGTTGATGATGAATGCTTTAGCACAGTATAGCACAATGAGAATTTCCCTCACTGTCCTTCCCTGTCCCTACAAACAAGGATTAGCACAGTAAAACACACTGACACTCTCCCTACCTATAGTTTTCTGTCCCTATAAAAAATGTTTTTTTAAAGATGGTTGATGATGAATGCTTTAGCACAGTATAGCACAATGAGAATTTCCCTCACTGTCCTTCCCTGTCCCTACAAACAAGGATTAGCACAGTAAAACACACTGACACTCTCCCTACCTATAGTTTTCTGTCCCTATAAAAAATGTTTTTTTAAAGATGGTTGATGATGAATGCTTTAGCACAGTATAGCACAATGAGAATTTCCCTCACTGTCCTTCCCTGTCCCTACAAACAAGGATTAGCACAGTAAAACACACTGACACTCTCCCTACCTATAGTTTTCTGTCCCTATAAAAAATGTTTTTTTAAAGATGGTTGATGATGAATGCTTTAGCACAGTATAGCACAATGAGAATTTCCCTCACTGTCCTTCCCTGTCCCTACAAACAAGGATTAGCACAGTAAAACACACTGACACTCTCCCTACCTATCCTTCTCTTTCCCTAAACTAAAGGAATCCAGGTTAAGCAAGAAAAAAATATGTCACTGTCCCTGCCTATGCTTCTCTTTCCCTGCTCCGGAACACACTACACTAGGCCGCCGTGCTGGCGGCCTTTTATAGTGTGGGGCGTGTACTAAACACCCTCAGCAATAATTGGCCACAGGCATCCTGCCTGTGGCCAATCATTGCTCTCCTCGCTGCCGGCGCTGTGATTGGCCAAGCATGCGGGGTCACAGTGCATGCTTGGCCAATCACAGCGCCTGGATGACACTGCGATGGCGTAGTGCATTGTGGGCCGTTCGCGTCACTCGAATTTGGCGCGAACGGCCCAAATCGTTCGATCTTCGTCGAACGATCGAACAGCCGATGTTCGAGTCGAACGTATGTTCGACTCGAACACCGAGCTCATCCCTAATTGACAGGCGGTTAAGGGAATGAAGAGCTGAACGTACCGCTGGTCCCTCTCGTCCTGTATGGATGCTACCTCGTGTGTTCAACCCTGCTCACTCTGCCCCTCTGGCTCCCGCTCACCCGTCCGCTGATACTTCGGAACCCATGCAACTTGGCCTGCTTCGCCCCTCGCTCACCCCCGAAGAGCGCCAACGGCGGCGATTCAACAATCTCTGCCTCTACTTTGGGGAACCAGGTCATTTCGTGAGGACCTGTCCTGCTAAGACCCGTAAGTGTTCCTCTATCTTTTCTACCTACTCACCTACTTCGTTTGACAACTCAACTCATCTGGCTGTCTCTGTCTCCTTACAGCTTCCAGGAAGGAATATACTAACTACCGCAATAATTGATTCCGGAGCATGCAGCGGTTTTATGGACGCTTCCTTTGCCAACAGATTCCAGGTCCCCTTGCAACCCCGAGCTAAGGGACTTTCTGTACACCTGGCCGATGGATCAGCTATTAAGTCAGGGCCAGTCATACTGGAAACCGTCCCTTTAAGTGCAACCATCTCCGGTAATCACCGGGAGTTACTTCGCCTGGACATTATTGAATCCCCCCTGTTTCCCATCATACTGGGTATGCCCTGGCTGAGGGCACACAACCCACAAATTGACTGGACCACGAGTAAGATCAGCTTCCCTTCTCCTTACTGTCGTCAGCACTGTGTGCCAGAAGTCGCTGACGCTCCCTCCTCACTGCTCTGCTTAGACGCTGACTCTGAAACCCGCCAGTCCGTTCCCGAAGTTTACCATCATTTTTTGGATGTATTCAGCAAAAAAGGTGCAGAAACACTTCCCCCGCACCGATCCTATGACTGTCCGATTGAGCTCCTCCCCGGGGCAGAGGTGCCATTTGGAAGGATCTTCCCTCTAACCGAACTAGAGCTCGGGACCCTCAAGACCTATATCGACGACAACCTGGAGAAGGGGTTCATCCGCCCTTCTACTTCACCAGCAGGAGCAGGAATCTTTTTCGTCGAAAAAAAAGACGATTCCCTACGCCCTTGCGTAGACTACCGTGCGCTAAATAAGATTACAATTAAAAACCGGTACCCTCTCCCTTTGGTGCCAGAACTATTCCAGAGACTCGGGGCTGCAGCCATATTCACTAAATTGGATCTTTGTGGGGCCTACAATCTGGTCCGGATTCGTAATGGGGACGAATGGAAGACTGCCTTCCGTACCCGATTCGGGCATTTTGAGTATCTCGTGATGCCCTTCGGTTTGTGTAACGCTCCTGCCACATTCCAGCACTTTGTGAATGACATTTTCAGAGACTACCTAGACTTGTTTGTGATAATTTACCTGGATGATATCCTGATTTTCTCCTCGTCTTTGTCCATTCACCGAGAGCATGTTAGGAAAGTGTTAACCCGACTCCGTCAGCATGGCCTTTACGCGAAACCCGAGAAATGCGAGTTTGAACAACAGAGCATTCAATTTTTGGGACTAATTATCTCCATAGAAGGTGTCAAAATGGACCCACAAAAAGTTTCCGCCATCTTGGATTGGCCAATTCCAACAGACAAGAAAGGGATCCAACGCTTTGTAGGATTTGCAAACTTTTATCGCAAGTTTATCCGGGGATTTTCTACCATCATCTCGCCCATCACCAGTTTGACGAAGCAAGGCATACGATTCCGTTGGACCCCGGAAGCCCAAGTTGCCTTCTCCACCTTAAAGGATCAGTTTGTCTCGGCCGCGGTCCTGAAACATCCAGACCCCGCTCTGCCTTACATTTTGGAAGTAGATGCCTCTGAGATCGCAGTGGGGGCGGTGCTCTCCCAGAGACAGGGTCCCAAGTCGCAGTTGCATCCAGTCGCATTCTTCTCTCGGAAGTTGTCCGAAGCTGAGAGGAACTATGATGTGGGGGACAGAGAGCTACTCGCAATTAAGGCCGCGTTGGAAGAGTGGCGCTACTTACTAGAGGGGGCAGCACATCCTATTTTGATCTACACAGACCACAAAAATCTGGAGTACTTGAAAGTAGCCAAAAGATTGAAACCACGTCAAGCCCGATGGGCACTTTTTTTCACCAGATTTTCATTCCATATAACCTACAGGCCCGGGTCCAAGAAAACTAAGCCAGATGCGCTTTCACGGATGTTTAGCGGAGCTGAAGCTCTCTCACCCCCAGACACCATCCTGACTCCCGGAAATTTCCTTCTGCTGCAAGGAGACCTACTTTCTCAGATTAAGCAGGCTTCTACCAATGAGGCCTACCCACCGGATGTTACCCTACAGTTGAAAGACGACCTGCTGTGGTTCAAGGACAAGATCTTCGTGCCTCCACAATTACGGATTAACGTTCTCAAATCTTGTCACGATCATGAACTGGCTGGCCACTTTGGGGTGCACAAAACATCTGAACTTCTCCAGCGCACGTTTTGGTGGCCTCAACTGTCTAAGGACTGCAAGGACTATGTGGAATCATGCATTACTAGACATGTGCACACTGAAATATTTCGTTTCGGAATTTCGTTTTCGTCCAAAAAATAAATTTATTTAGTTACTCCCGAAATTCGTTTTTATTTATTTCGTTTTTCGTTAAAAATTGCATTCGTCCGAAAATCTGAATTAATTAAGGTCGAATCTGTCATTGAAGGCTTATGGTGTCTGTCGAATGTTCAAAGAAGATTCGACGGAGCAGCGAAACTGTACGACTCTGCAATCATACATTTCCGGTCGAATGTTCCGCCCACAAGCAGTGATCTTTTCTCTCTATGTCGAATCTTTTCTCTCTATAATGTCGAATCTTTTCTCTCCTATGTCGAATCTTTTCTCTCTATAATGTCGAATCTTTTCTCTCCTATATCGAATCTTTTCTCTCTATAATGTCAAATCTTTTCTCTCTATAATGTCAAATCTTTTCTCTCTATAATGTCAAATCTTTTCTCTCTATAATGTCAAATCTTTTCTCTATAATGTCGAATCTTTTCTCTCTATAATGTCAAATCTTTTCTCTCCTATGTCGAATCTTTTCTCTCCTATGTCGAATCTTTCCTCTCCTATGTCGAATCTTTCCTCTCCTATGTCGAATCTTTCCTCTCCTATGTCGAATCTTTTCTCTCCTATGTCGAATCTTTTCTCTCCTATGTCGAATCTTTCCTCTCCTATGTCGAATCTTTCCTCTCCTATGTCGAATCTTTCCTCTCCTATGTCGAATCTTTCCTCTCCTATGTCGAATCTTTCCTCTCCTATGTCGAATATTTTCTCTCTATAATGTCGAATCTTTTCTCTCCTATGTCGAATCTTTCCTCTCCTATGTCGAATCTTTCCTCTCCTATGTCGAATCTTTCCTCTCCTATGTCGAATCTTTCCTCTCCTATGTCGAATCTTTCCTCTCCTATGTCGAATCTTTCCTCTCCTATGTCGAATCTTTTCTCTCTATAATGTCGAATCTTTTCTCTCCTATGTAGAATAATCTTGGACTAATAGAGTTAAGGTTAGGCACATTCGACCACAGATTCGATAGACACAGATTGTTATTGTCAGCGTCACGTCGAATCTCCTATCTATATCGAACTGTTGTAGCAACGAAAACGAAAATAAAGCATTTGTTTATGTCGGATCTTTCGGTTTTCGGATACTGTGCTTTCGTTTTCGTTTGTTAAAACGATAACGAAAATAGCTGAAATTCGGACGAAAATGCATTCGGACGAAAACGAATGCACATGTCTATGCATTACGTGCATTCAGAACAAGGGCAGCAAGACCAGAGCTTGGGGTCTGTTGAGGCCTTTACCCATTCCAGACAGACCTTGGAGAATGATTTCGATGGACTTTATTGTGGAACTACCATCATCAGAAAATTGCACTACCATTTTCGTGGTAGTGGACAGACTTTCCAAGATGGCCCACTTTCTGCCCATGAGGTGTACACCTTCTGCCCCCGAGACCGCAAAACTATTCATCAAAGAAATCGTAAGACTGCACGGCATTCCTGTGAACATTGTATCTGATCGGGGGGTGCAGTTTACATCCAGATTCTGGAGGGCGCTCTGCGAATCTTTAAAGATTGATCTTTCCTTCTCTTCAGCTTATCATCCCCAGACCAATGGTCAGACGGAACGCACAAATCAGACCCTGGAGCAATATTTGCGCTGTTTCTCTTCCTTCTCTCAAGACGACTGGGTACCACTATTACCCCTCGCCGAGTTCGCCTACAACAATTCCGTTCATTCAGCGACCAAGCAGTCACCGTTCTTTGCGAACTACGGCTTCCACCCTCTGTTCCTGTCTAATAATATTCCAGAGTGTGCGGTCCCAGCCGCCCAGGATACCCTGAACTTCCTCAGTACCAACAGTAAGTTGCTTCAGGAGACAATGGCAAGGACTCAGGCGCATAATAAGGAGGTGTTCGACAAAAAGAGGAGGGGGAACTTAACCTTACACCCGGAGATCTAGTCTGGCTGTCCACAGTGAATCTAAAGATGACATGCCCCTCTAAGAAACTGGGCCCCAAATTTGTGGGTCCCTTTTCTGTAACAAGGAAAATTAATGACGTGGCATACGAGCTGAATTTACCGGAATCTTTTCGGATACACCCGATATTCCATGTGTCGCTACTCAAATCTGCAGTCCCAGATCCCTTTCCCAATCGAGGTATTGGCCCTCCTGAGCCTGTGCTCATCAATGGTGAGGAAGAGTTCGAAATCGAGTCTATCCTGGACTGCAGGAAGAGACGCAACCAAACCCAATATCTGGTTAAATGGAAGGGCTATGGCCCCGAGGAAAATTCCTGGGAACCGGAAACCAACATTCATGCCAAAAGATTGATCACGGCCTTCAAAAGGTCTCACCCAGGTAGACTGGCTCAGTTGGGCATCCGGAGGCTGCCCGTAGGAGGGGGGCAATGTCAGGAAAGACGTTCTCTCACTCATCCCTGCAATCGGGGTCTCAGAATCTCTATGCACAGGCAGACCTGTTCGGCGCATGCGCGATAGCGGCAAACGAGCGTGCGCGGGCACGCGATAGTGGCGAGCGGGCGCGCGCGCGCCTATGACGCAGTTTGGCGCCAAAGACTGCCTATTTAAAGAGAGCTGTCACTCTGCATCCTTGCTGTCCGGTCTACAGCGTTTCCTGAAGACCCTTGTTACCTGAACCTCTGATCTAATTGCTCTGGTACCTGACCCGGCTTCCCCTGGCTTCTCCTGTCTGCTGCCCGCCTCTGACCACGGCTCGTCCCGACTTCTCTTCTGCCTTCTCCTCTAACCAGTTTGCTGCCCGCCTGATACACTGACCCGGCCTGGACTTTAACTATTCTTGGATCCTGCTTTGTACTCATCTGCCCGCTTGTGTCTGACCCGGCCTGTCTTCACCAAGTCTGCTTCCTGATCCTCTAGTGCCTGCTGCGGACCGCTGCATGTCTCCCATCAGTTATCCACCGCTGCAGTCTGCTGCTTCTACTTCCACCTGCCTCAGTTCCTGCCAGGCACTTGTGCTCCTTTGCCCTCCTGAGCCCCTGTCTGCTCTATCAGGGGTTCTCGAGCCAGAGGTCTACGAGAGGCCACTCCCTGCACGTCGGGCTCACCTACCAGGTACGTGACAAAAACCCTTGAATTTTTTGGCAGCTGTCTGGAGGGAATTGTGAACGTCAACCCACATGGAATTGAATGATTCCTGAACGGTAGCCAAGGCTGGGATGTCGGAAGAACAGGTCATAGGAAGAGGGAGCTGAGGATGTCTTCCATAAACAGTGACAAAGGGTGTCTTCTGAGAACTGACGTTGACATGATTATTGCGGGAGAACTCTGCCCACGGGAGTAGCGATGCCCAATTATCGTGATGAGCCGAGACCAAAGTACGGAGAAAGACTTCTAACTCCTGATTAACCCTCTCAGTCTGACCATTGGATTGAGGATGGTAGGAAGAGGTAAAATCCAAGGTAATGTTGAGGGACTTGCAAAAAGCTCTCCAAAAGCGAGACGTAAACTGAACACCCCTGTCCGAAACAACAAGGGAAGGGACTCCATGAAGGCGGAAAATCTCTCGTACAAAAATGGGAACCAAGGCAGGAGCAGAAGGGAGACCAGGAAGAGGAACAAAATGGGCCATCTTGGAGAATCGATCAATTACCACCCAAATGACCGTATTCTTCTCAGAAGGTGGAGGATAAGTGATGAAGTCCATGGCTATGTGAGACCAGGGCTCCTTGGGAATGGGCAAGGGAATGAGAAGACCAGCAGGAGCCCGCGTGGAGGACTTCGACTGGGCACAGACATGACAAGCCTTAACATAGTCTTTGACATCCGAACGGAGAGTAGGCCACCAGTAGTGGCGACTGATGAGGAGGAAGGATCGAAGGAACCCAGCATGACCTGCCACCTTGGAGTCATGTCCCCAATGGAGGATCTTAGTTCTTAGCTCTGTGGGGACAAAGGTCTTATCAGGAGGAATCTTTGACTCCAGGGTGGTAGAATGGGCAAGGATGCATGAGGTAGGGATGATCAACTCTGGCTCGATGGTAAGCTACTCATCCTGAATGTCAAAAGACCTAGAAAAGGCATCAGCCTGACTGTTGCAGGAACCAGGTTTGAACGTAATGGTGAAGTTAAAACTGGAAAAGAAGATACTCCACCTGGCTTGTCTGGGATTCAATCGCTTGGCATTCTGTAAGTACTGCAGATTTTTATGGTCAGTGAAAATTGTTATGGAATGTGGGGAATCCTCCAAGAGATGACGCCACTCCTCCAATGCCAATTTAATCGCAAGAAGTTCCCGATCACCAATGGCGTAATTCTTCTCCGCTTGAGAAAATTTTCTGGAGAAAAACGCACTTGGGTTGACGTTTCTTTCCAAAGGATTGAAGAAGCACAGCTCCCACCCCAGTTGAGGAAGCATCTACTTCAATAAAAAATGGATCTCCAGGGTCAGGTCGCCTCAACAAAGATCCAGACATGAAGGCCTGTTTCAAATCATGAAAGGCAGAGACAGCTTCAGGGGGCCACTCATTGGCATTAGCACCCTTCTTGGTCAAGGCGATAATAGGTGCAGCAATAGAGGAGTAATTCCTAATGAACTGCCTGTAATAATTAGTGAACCCAAGAAAGCGCTGTGTGGCCTTGAGGCCGGCAGGAAGAGGCCAGTTGGTAATGGCCGAGACCTTTACAGGATCCGAAGTTAGAGACGAAGCATCCCAGAAACAGGACTTCAGAACACTCAGAAGAACATTTCTCCAGCTTGGCGTACAGATTATTTTCTCGAAGGCGCTGAAGTACCATCCGGACATGGTCTCTGTGAACAGACAGATTATCCGCAAAGATGAGAATGTCATCCAGGTAGATGACAACAAATTGGTAAAGCAGATCCCTGAAGATTTCATTAACAAAGTTTTGGAACACCGCTGGGGCATTACACAAACCAAAGGGCATGACCAAGTATTCGTAATGCCCATCTCTAGTGTTAAACGCAGTTTTCCATTCATCCCCCTCCCATATTCGGATCAAATTGTATGCACCCCTGAGATCCAACTTGGTAAAAATGGAGGCACCTTTCAACCTGTCGAATAGTTCCGATATTAAAGGTAGGGGGTATCGATTTTTGATCGTTACTGCGTTTAAGCCTCAATAGTCAATGCAGGGTCTTAGGGTACCATCCTTTTTGGCAACAAAAAAGAACCCTGCTCCCGCAGGCGATGAGGATTTCCAGATGAATCCTTTTTCTAGATTTTCCGCAACGTACTCAGACATGGCCTGGGTCTCTGGGGTGGACAAGGGGTAGGTAAAACAACCAGGGATGGAGACACATGAAATGCCTAAAATTTAAAAAATTTAAAAACGCAGTTTCTTTTTATCATCTATTATTCCAAATGCGCGCTCACCAGCTCGCATTATAATTAACTAATTTTGTTTTTCCTCTGCATTATCTCTCTGCAGAAACCCCCCTCCTTTTTTGCTCTCTCCATATTCCCATTGTTACAATATACCAATGCATGATGCCTGTGCATCGCCGCAGTCGGCCCTGTTTGGCTGCTGGGCTTCTTGTATCACGTTTGGGGGCTGCGACGCGCACTGGGTGTCCCCCCTCCGCCCCGATCTGACACGGGGTGGGCGGGGGCTACGCCACTGTGTGTCGACGTCACGCTCCCCGCCGGAGGGGTGCGGCGTCCCCATGACGCCGCGGCCCCCTCCCTAGGCGGTGTTTTCACCTTCTGTCAGCACACCGGGAGTGATTTCGGTCACGGCCGGCCCTCCCCCTGTCCTTTCGCGTGACGTTGGGGGCGGGGCTGTGGCGGCGTCGCCTATATGGGCTTCCCCCCTTACAGAGTCTCACATCCGGTTATATCACCTCTTCCCTTACCAAGGACCCACACATGCAGCTCTGTGCACTATCTGTTCACAGCTATCAAGTATTATGGTATACATCCACTCATCTCTTTTCACTCTATCCTGCTCTCTGCAGGCTTTCCTTCACACTTTTTTTCATGGTTAGTCCTGATTTTTGATTGCCTGATATATCTTTTTTGTACATCCATTATCTTCATGCACCACCACTCACATTTTTTCACCTCATACCTCATATTCAACCAACACTTTTTTCACGTCTACATCTATATCTACATTAATTATTTTATTTATTTATTTTTTATATTTCTTATTTTTTATAATTTTTATTTTTACTTTAATTCACAATCTTATTTCATCTTAACTGCATTTTATTTCATTTATTTATTTTATTTATTCCATTTTATACATATCTATTTATTTTTTACTACCTTTTCACATGACATTTTTTCATCACACTTTTTTTTTTTCTTTTTCCCTAGATTTCCCTTCCTTTGGGGTCTTTTTCACCAGCTTTCCCTTTTACACCACCACCATGACTCTGTTGGGGTGTACGCCCTGTGGTCCGGCTGCCGCCCACCCCGCCTCCTCATCTCCCATCCGTGGCATTCTTTGTTTGGCTCATCGTCATCACGGCCGCGCGGCTATTGCTCAGACATACATGTAAGTTAGTGGGTTGAGTGTTTGTGTGATGGATGGGGGACCATCACTTCTTATACTTACCCACATTTCTTAAGGACCGAACAATAACTCTTACCCTCTTCACTCGCAGATACTGACTACGGTCTTGTTCCTGATGAGGGGCTTTAAGGCCCTGAAACGCGTAGAACCCACATCGACTGACTAGTCTACCTTTACTCTATGTAACACGGACGTTCTATTCAATCCATTCAAATTCTTCTGACAGCCATTTGATTTTTTTCCCCAACAAAAATGTTTGATTGCTAAATTATGTTGAACCTTCCCTGTAAATGTGATCCTTGAACTCTTTTTACCTTATAAACTCCTTGTTGGAATGATTTTATCATGCTCTTTTTGGTCTGACTCAATGTTCATATGTATCTTTACGTATAGCAAAATGCATACAGTTTTGAAATGACATGTATATGTACACGCAGAAACAGTCATTCTGACCAATTAAAGTTATTTTGTATTGCATATCTATATTTGCTTTCATGTGTCTCACAAAAGTCCCACTCTCTGTTCTTTATCAATCATCTAATTTAGGGATGGAGGAGGGGATTGAATGGCCCCACCTATCCTCATTAAAAGTCCCACTAATTTGCCACTGCAGTTTTCCATTCATCCCCCTCCCATATTCGGATCAAATTGTATGCACCCCTGAGATCCAACTTGGTAAAAATGGAGGCACCTTTCAACCTGTCGAATAGTTCCGATATTAAAGGTAGGGGGTATCGATTTTTGATCGTTACTGCGTTTAAGCCTCAATAGTCAATGCAGGGTCTTAGGGTACCATCCTTTTTGGCAACAAAAAAGAACCCTGCTCCCGCAGGCGATGAGGATTTCCAGATGAATCCTTTTTCTAGATTTTCCGCAACGTACTCAGACATGGCCTGGGTCTCTGGGGTGGACAAGGGGTAGGTACGAGCAGAGATGCTCAGGGTACAAGGTCAATGGCACAGTCAAAGGACCTGTGAGGAGGAAGCATCTCAGCTGACTTTTTACAGAACACATCCTGGAAATCGCTATATGCAGCAGGAAGGGCAGAGGATACTGAGGTGGTGGCCACGGGAAGTCTCTCCTTAGGGGCAACCTTGAGTAGGCAGGATGAGAAACAGGAGGGGCCCCAAGCCAGGATCTGCCCAGAAGTCCAGTCAACGTGTGGAGAGTGGAGCTGCAACCAAGGAAGCCCCAATACGATAGGGGTTGAGACCTTAGGAAGGATAAGGAAGGATATCCACTCCTGGTGGAGTATCCCTATCGACATCTTAACAGGAAGGGTCTGGAAGCGAATATGGCCCCCTGGAAGAACAGTGCCATCAATCGCCAATGGAGTGGTGAGGGGTGAAATGGTAAGGTTCATGGAAGATGCAGTTCTCCAGTCCATAAAGTTGCCAGCAGCTCCGGAATCCAGATAAGCCAAGGCTGAGTGGGAGGAAGCGCCAACATGAAAAAACACAGAAAAAAGGAGACGAGAAGGTGACTTTTATGGGTCCAATACTCCACCTTCCAGATGTATTAGACCCTAGCGTTTCCCGGACGAAATGAGCATGTGTCACGAAAATGACCTTTGCCCCCACAGTAGAGACACAGGCCCAGAGTTCTGCGCCTAGCACGTTCCTCGGGGGAGAGCCTGGTCCGACCCAGCTGCATGGGTTCCTCAGCTGGCAGGAGATGCTCCACTGGTTGAAGAGAGAGGAGCTCAGGCTGACCAAGGACCAAGGCGTGCTGGCGTCGCTTTTCTAGGATCCTTTCCTGAAACCGAATATCTATCTGGTTACACAAGGAGATAACTTGGTCCAGATCAGAGGGGATGGTTCTTCCCGCTAATTCATCCTTCACTCTATCAGAAAGACCATGCAGAAAGGTTGCGACTAAGGCCTCATTGTTCCAGCTCAGCTCAGCCATCAGTATGCGGAAATGAAGAGCATACTGTCCCACAGAAGCAGACTCTTGGCGGAGACGTAAAAGGGCGCTGGCCGCTGAAGAGACACGACCTGGTTCCTCGAAGATGTTCCGAAAGAGTTTCAAGTAATTAGACAGGCTGGAAACCACTGAGTCGTTCCTCTCCCACAGAGGGGCAGCCCAAGCTAAAGCCTCGCCGGACAGGAGAGAAATAATATAGGCTACCTTAGCCCGATCAGACTGGAAGTTTTGAGGCTGGAGTTCGAAATGAATGGTACACTGGCTAAGGAACCCTCTGCAGGCCTTAGAATCCCCAGAGTAACGGGACAGAGCTGGTAAGTGCAACGGGTTAGCGGCTGCGACTGTAGGTGGAGCTGATACGCAGCAGGTTGCGGTTGAGGTTGTCGAACCAGGGATTCTAAGGAGGCTTGAAGTTGTTCAAAGCGGGAAGCCAAATCCTGAAGGAATCGCATCACCTGGGTCTAATTAGATTCCTGGGTCTCAAGTCTGCGGACTATGCCCTGCAGCTGATCATCGGCAGGTAGCGGCACATCAGCCGGGTCCATGGCCGTGCAAAACTGTCAGATCACCTGTGGCCAGGTGACAGATGCACACCGTTGGGGGTCAGGAGTGCACCACAAGGTAGTGAACCCTATGGCTGACAGCTGCGGATGGGACACTGGGTGGTTGTGGAAAGCGGGACCAGTGGAGCACAACAGGGATCCACTGGGAGCTAGAGCCCAAGATTCCCCAGGGCGCGGAGTCTAAGACCCACCAGGTTTTCACCAGAGCCTCTAGTAGTGAGGATGTTACGCTGCAGCTGGGCCCAGGTCGCGGCCCCCAGAGTCCCCTAGCTCACGCTCCGTAGGGTAAGGTGGATAGAGGGAAGCAGCAGCACAGGATACAAGAATAGTGAGGGGAAAAGCCAAGGTCAGGGCAACAAGCAGACAGGGATGGTCGAGAATGTGCCAAAGGTCAGGGTCACAAGCAGGCGGGGATGGTTGGGAACACGCAAAGATCGGTAACAGAGACAAACGTAGAGCACACGGCAAGCAGGAAACAGGAAACCAAACATAAAATATTGCACGGCAAGGCAGGCTTGGAGAACACAGTGTTAAATAGTGGTTCCTGTTGAGGCTAGGGTGGAGCCACACTGAAGGAAGCTTACTTAACCATGCAGATGTGAGAGAGCAAGCCCTAAGGCTGATACACAGACCAGGTAAGAGACAGACAGGTCATGAAAGTATTACTGCAAGGTCATGACAAGTGTACTACTGTGTGCTTTGCATAGCGTTCACCTAAAGCTCACCTGAATACAGTTATTCACTATACTGTGACAGGCAGGCCGGTGATTGTGCTAGCTGCAGACAGTCAGTGTTTCACTTAGTGTACTACTGTGTGCTTTGCATAGCGTTCACCTAAAGCTCACCTGAATACAGTTATTTTCTATACTGTGACAGGCAGGCCGGTGATTGTGCTAGCTGCAGACAGTCAGTGTTTCACTTAGTGTACTACTGTGTGCTTTGCATAGCGTTCAACTAAAGCTCACCTGAATACAGTTATTTTCTATACTGTGACAGGCAGGCCGGTGATTGTGCTAGCTGCAGACAGTCAGTGTTTCACTTAGTGTACTACTGTGTGCTTTGCATAGCGTTCACCTAAAGCTCACCCGAATACAGTTATTCTCTATACTGTGACAGGCAGGCCGGTGATTGTGCTAGCTGCAGACAGTCAGTGTTTCACTTAGTGTACTACTGTGTGCTTTGCATAGCGTTCACCTAAAGCTCACCTGAATACAGTTATTCTCTATACTGTGACAGGCAGGCCGGTGATTGTGCTAGCTGCAGACAGTCAGTGCATAGCATTCACCTAAAGCTCCCCTGAATACAGTTAGTGACTATTATAGTGGTGTTCTCATAATAAAACCACAAGCAGAGAGCTGCAAGTATTTTCAGTGTACTGTGTCCTCTGCACAGTTTTCACCTAAAACTAACTGAAAACAATTGCTGCTTTTTCCATACTAACACCACAGCAGGCAATTAGTATGTCTGGAAGGAAAACAGTGAGAGGCAGACAGTCACGAGGCAATAAAAGAGGGCAAGCAGGCTCTGTGTCTAGAGGCAACAGTGCTACTGGTCGTGGACCTGGTGCATCCTCATCAGCACGTGGCCGTGGGACACGCTTGTCCTTCTTTTCGGCAGCTGGCCATGTTGAGCCGCAACATGCCCAAGACTTGATAGAGGATGACCAAGCCGTCCTCCTCCTCCTCCTCATCCTCTCTCACCCAGGCTCAGGGTACTTTGTCTGGCAAAGCAACTGCCAAAGCGGCCTCTTCCCTCGGCTCAATGGCATCAGTCACTCCTTCACTAGCCCCACCATGTCCTCCTGAGGAGTCCCCCGAACTGTTTGAGCACAGTGTTGGGTACATGCTCCAAGAGGATGCCCAGCGTTTTGAAGGCTCCGATGATGGAACCCAGCTGGAGGAAGGCAGTAACGTGAGCTCAGAGAGAGGGGGTAGTAACGTGAGCCCAGAGAGAGGGGGTGCCCAACAAGGTCAGCTATCTGGCAGTCATGTTCCCCCAGCTGCAGCATACTGCCAGATTGGCTCCAGTGATGAGGAGGGAGGGGATGATGAGGTCACTGACTCAACGTGGGTGCCTGATAGGAGAGAGGAGGAGGAGGAGGCACATCTCCAATGAGGCAGGATGCCCTCCAGGGGCCAGCTTAAGGGCAGCACACCGACTGCATCACACCACAGAGCTCCGCATGTGCAGGGCGCTGCTGTCTCTGCGCGTTATTCAAAAAGTTCTTTGGTGTGGGCCTTTTTTTAGACGTGTGCAGCAGATCGCACCATTGCCATTTGCAACATATGTCTAAAGCGTATCTCGCGGGGCCAAACATCAGCCGCTTGGGCACCACACGCTTAACCAGACATATGTCGACCTGCCATGCAGTCCGTTGGCAAGCACACCTAAAAGACACACACCAAAGAACAAGGCGGACCTCTCCTTGCTCCTCATCAGCTGGGATCTCCAACCCCACTATACCTTCAGTCCTCTCTGAAACCTGCACTGAGAGGAATGAAGGTGTAGAATTAGGTGTGTCACAGCCAAGTACTTGCGGGCAATCTGCTATCGGTACACCAACGTCCAATTGTAACAGGAAAATTTCCCTGCCCCAGCTGCTGTACCACCGAAAGAAGTTCGCTCCCAGCCATCCACATGCCCAGCGGTTGAATGCTAGCTTAGCTAAATTGCTAGCACTTCAACTGCTGCCTTTTCAGTTGGTAGAATCTGCCCCCTTCCGTGAGTTTGTGGAATGTGCGGTTCCTCAGTGGCAGGTTCCCAAACGCCACTTTTTCTCACGGAAGGCGATTCCGGCTCTCTTCCGGCATGTGGAAGGCAATGTCTTGGCCTCGCTGGACAGAGCGGTCAGCGGTAAGGTGCATATTACCGCTGACTCATGGTCTAGCAGGCATGGACAGGGACGTTACCTATCTTTCACAGCGCATTGGGTGATTCTGCTGGCAGCTGGGAAGGATGCAGGACAAGGTGCAGTAGTGTTGGAGGTTGTTCCGCCACCAAGCCTCCAAAATGTTACTACTGGTGATTCTGACACACCTCTCTCCTCCACCCCCTCCTCTTCTTCTTCCTCCATGGCCTCTTCCTGTGCTGATTTGTCCTCGGAACCAGCGGTGATCCGTAGGCGTTCAAGGGGTTACGTCAGTACACAGGCAAAAAGATGCCATGCGGTGCTTGAGCTGGTGTGCTTGTGGGACAGGAGCCACACTAGGGCAGAGATTCTGTCAGCTCTGCAGGGGCAGGCTCAGAGGTGGTTTACGCCACGCCAGCTTAAGCCAGGAAAGGTGGTTTGCGACAATGGCACCAACCTCCTCTCCGTCCTCTGACAGGGACAACTGACCCATGTGCCCTGTTTGGCTCACGTCCTTAACTTGGTGGTGCAGCGGTTCTTGGGCAGGTTCCCAGGCTTACAGGAGGTGCTGAAGCAGACCAGAAAACTCTGTGGGCATTTCCGCCGGTCATATAATGCCAGTGCTCGGCTGGCTGAGCTGCAAAAGGATTACAACCTGCCCAAGAACCGCCTAATCTTTGACATGCCCACCAGGTGGAACTCTACGTTGGCCATGCTGCAGCGACTGCACACGCAGCAGAGGGCCATCAATGAGTATCTGTTGCAATATGGCACCAGGACAGGGTCAGGGGAGCGTGGATTTTTTTTCCCATGCCAGTGGGCCAGGATCATGGATGCATGCACTGTCCTGGCACCATTTGATGAGGCCACGAGGATGGTGAGCAGTGACAGTGCATGCATCAGTGACACTGTCCCTGTTGTCCACCTGTTGGAGCACACGCTGCGTGGAATAATGGACAGGGCACTTGAGGCAGAACAGAGGCAGGAAGAGGAGGACTTCCTTACCTCTCAAGGCCCCCTTTATCCAGACAGTGTTCCTGCTGGCCCGGCTATCACACAGGAAGAGGACGAGGAGGAGGAAGAGGAGGATTGTGTCAGCATGGAGGTGGAGACTAGCACTCAGCATCAGCAGCAGTCTTCAAGGGATCAATTACAGTCCCAAGACACCCATGGACTTGTACGTGGCTGGGAGGAGGGGGCTGCGGATCATGTCGTCCTCAGTGACCCAGAGGACACCGCACCGAATGCCTCAGCAAACCTACGCTGCATGGCCTCCCCGATCCTGCAAAGCCTGCGGAAGGATCCTCGTATTCGTGCGATCAAGGAGAGGGATCATTACTGGCTGGCAACCCTCCTTGATCCACGTTACAAGGGTAAGGTTGCGGACCTTATCTTGCCGTCGCAGAGGGAGCAGAGGATGAGGAATCTTCGGGAGGCCTTGCAGAAAGGTCTGTGCAACACGGACTAAAAATTCCTGGTCCTGGACAACGTGTTGCTGAGGCTTCGGTCAGTCAAAGAAGGAGCGGTGGAGAAGGTGGCCGTCTGACTGATGCGTTCAGACAATTTTTTAGTCCGCAGCCCCAAGGTATGATCGGTTCCAGAAGCCATCGCCAGTGTCTGGTTTACATGGTGCAGGAATACCTAGGGGCAAGATCAGACTTGGACACCTTTCCCACCGAAAATCCTCTGGGTTACTGGGTCTTGAGGATGGATCACTGGCCAGAGCTTGCACAGTATGCAATTGAGATACTGGCCTGTCCTGCATCCAGCGTTCTTTTGGAACGCACATTCAATGCTGCTGGAGGCTTTGTAACCGATCACAGGGTGCGCCTGTCAACCGACTCGGTCGATCGACTGACCTTCATAAAAATGAATCAGTCTTGGATCCCCACCACCTACAAAGCACCTGATGCTGATGTAACAGAATATGTTTCTTTTAAATGTCAGATCCCTTCAAGACTGCCTATGCTGATGCAGAGTGACTATCCTGTTATGCTGAGTGACTATCCTCTTCCTCCTCAATAATCATGCTGATAGCTTGAAAGAACATTTTGGTTCTGGGCACTGCCACCAGTGGCTAAGGCCCAATTTTTCAGCCCCTGTTTAACAGGGGCGTGTAATTACAATTTTTGATGCAATACTTTGCAACAGGGCTCATTGCTGCGCTCCAAGTACAGTATCTGTGAGGGGTTGCAGTGTTGTGGCATCAGCACCAGTGCCTAAGGTCCAATTTTTCTGCCCCTGTTTAACAGGGGCATGTAATTACAATTCTTGATCTAATAATTCACAGCAGGGCCCATTCCTGCACCCACCAAGAGTAACTGTTAGGGCTTACAGTGTTGTGGCAACACCACCACCAAAGGCCCAATTTTTCAGCCCCTGTTCCACAGGGGCATGTAATTACAATTCTCGATCTAATATTTCACAGCTGGGCCCTTTCCTGCACCCACTAAGAGTAACTGTGAGGGCTTAGTGTTGGGGCACCAGCACCACCGCCAAAGGCCCAATTTTTCCTACCACTGTTCAACAATGGCATGTAATTACAATTCCTGATATGATAGTTCACAGCAGGGCGTTCCAGCGCCCACCAAGAGTAACTGTGAGGGCTTACAGTGTTGTGGCAACACCAACACCTAAGGGGCAAATTTCTGCAGAGTATATATGGCAGGCCCCTACTTTTAAACATCCAACTTACAAACGACTCCTACTTGCAAACGGAAGGAGACAACAGGAAGTGAGAGGAAATCTACCCTTAGGAAGGGAAATTCTCTCCTGTAAGAGTTAATATGGGAAAAAGGTGTCTCCTCTCTACTGATGCTTTATCACCAATCCTTGTTTCAATAAAACCCCCAAATTTTCCAAAAACTTTTGTTATTTGGACGGAAAGTGAGGTGAAATGTGCTGAACAGGTGCACAGACAGCAAAACAAATGTTACAGGGATGATAACCCTTCCCTATGTTCTCCAAAAAGCTTAAAAATAGATTTTTTGGCTGGAGCTACACTTAAAAATGTACCTGTTCCAAATTACAAACAGATTCTAGTTAAGAACAAACCTACAGTCCCTGTCTTGTTTGCACCGCCTATATACTGCTGTTCAGAGTATATAGGGCCTTTTTTTATTTTGGGTGCGGGGTTCCCCTTAATATCCATACAAGATCCAAAGGGGCTGGTAGTGGGCTGGGGTGGGGGGGGGGGTACCCATGCCATTTTTCTCAATGATTTTCATCCATGTTGCCGGGACCAAACATTACATTAAAGCCGCAAGCAATTTTAAATGACTTTTTTCCTTTAGAAATGTCATTTTGTGCAGGGACAGTTCTAAACACGGTAAACACGTGCCACTTCACAGGCATACTTTAGACATCCCCAGGTACGATATTTAAAGGAATATTTAACTTTTTTTTTTCACTTTATGCATCATTAAAAAACGTCCGTTTTTAAAACTTCTTTTTGCATTGATACATGTCCCCTGGGGCAGGACCCGGGTCCCAAACCCTTTTTAGGACAATAACTAGCATATTAGCCGTTATAATTAGCACTTTTGATTTCGAACGTTCGCGTCCATTGTATTTAATAGGGTTCGCAGGTTCTGGTGCGAACCGAACAGGAGGGGTGTTCGGCTCATCCCTACTCTTATGTCTAAATCACCCTGTGTCCATTAGGGGCAGAGGGTGACTGAGAAAATATATCTTGGACTACTTAAAATGGGACAGTAATATTTATCCACAATATCCCCCAGGATATATGTAAAGACTATTCTTGATTTGTTTGATTCTGAACTCTTGTTAATTGAAAGAGGCTGATGTGTTCAACTCCAGCCACCTGTCTGTCTGTTGTAATGTAAATGAGTCTAGGATAACTTCTAAGCGTCTTCCATTGTGGCTTGTGCTAATTGACCCTGTAATTATGTAAAGGAGTTTTGTGTTGATTGGTGATAATGTTGATTGTGTCTTTTGAGCTACAAGACGACAAGTCTAGCCTAAAGGTCATGTCTCTGAGTCATCTTGGCTGCTTAACCACTTAACGACCGCCCACTGTAAATATACGTCAGCAGAATGGCACCGACAGGCAGAATCACGTATATGTACGTGATTGCCTTTGTATAGTTGGGGGGTCCGATCGGACCCCCTTCTTTACAGTGAGCGGTCGTTTTACCTTCGGGAGCGATCCGGCATGAGGGGACGGACGTTCGATTCCGGCCACCCCCTCTCGATCGCTCCCGGCGAATGAGAGAACTTCCCCTGCCTGCCAGGAAGGAGGAAGTGATGTCATCTCTCCTGGGGCGCTCACATATACCGAGCGCCGCACAGGAGAAGATGCAGGTTAGTACACAAAACAGCACACTGACACCAGGACACATAGGCACATAAATTGCCCCCCCAGGCCCCCCAGACACCCCCACAGCCCCCAGTCACAGTGTCACTGATTGCAGTGACCATTTATTTACTGATCACTGCAATCAGTGACATTTGTGACTGTAAAAGTGTCACTACATTTAGTTTTAGGTCCAGTGTAGCCCCCTAACCCCCCCTAATAAAGGTTTAACCCCCTGATCACCCCCCAGATAACCCTTTCACCCCCTATCACCACTGTCACTAAGCAATCATTTTTCTGATCGATGTCTTAGCGTCGGTGATGCTGATCGGTAGCCAGTAATTTTTTTTAGGTTCGCCGCAGGTTTTTATAGCGTCGGGTACCCCCATATATTACCTAATGAAGGTTTAACCCCCTTGATCGCCCCCCAGGTAACCCTTTCACCCCCTATCACCACTGTCACTAAGTTATAATTTTTCTGATCGATGTCTTAGCGTCGGCGATGCTGATCGGTAGCCAGTAATTTTTTTTAGGTTCGCCGCAGGTTTTTATAGCGTCGGGTACCCCCATATATTACCTAATAAAGGTTTAACCCCCTTGATCACCCCCCAGGTAACCCTTTCACCCCCTAGCACCGCCGTGGCAATGCGATCATTTTTCTAATCGATGTCTTAGCGTCGGTGATGCTGATCGGTAGCCAGTAATTTTTTTTAGGTTCGCCGCAGGTTTTTATAGCGTCGGGTACCCCCATATATTACCTAATAAAGGTTTAACCCCCTTGAGTGCCCCCCCAGGTAACCCTTTCACCCCCTATCACCACTGTCACTAAGCGATAATTTTTCTGATCGATGTCTTAGCGTCGGCGATGTTGATCGGTAGCCAGTAATTTTTTTTAGGTTCGCCGCAGGTTTTTATAGCGTCGGGTACCCCCATATATTACCTAATAAAGGTGTAACCCCCTTGGTCACCCCCCAGGTAACCCTTTCACCCCCTAGCACCGCCGTCACTATGCGATCATTTTTCTGATCGATGTCTTAGCGTCGGTGATGCTGATCGGTAGCCAGTAATTTTTTTTAGGTTCGCCGCAGGTTTTTATAGCGTCAGGTACCCCCATATATTATCTAATAAAGGTTTAACCCCCTGATCGCCCCCCAGGTAACCCTTTCACCCCCTATCACCACTGTCGCTAAGTGATCGTTTTTATGATCGTTGTCTTAGTGTCGGTGATGCCGATAGGTAGCCAGTAATTTTTTTTTAGGTTCGCCGTCAGGTTTTTATATAGCGTCAGGTACCCCCATATATTACCTAATAAAGGTTTTAACCCCCTAATTGCCCCTAGTTAACCCTTTCACCAGTGATCATCATATAAGTGTTACGGGTGACGCTGGTTAGTTAGTTTGCTTTTTATAGTGTCAGGGCACCCGCCGTATATAACCCAATAAAGGTTTAACCCCCTGATCGCCCGGCGGGTGATATCAGTTAGGTTTTAGCGTCAGAGAGGGTCTGCGTCACACCCCAGGCAGCGTCAGGTTAGTGCCAGTAGCGCTAACACCCACACGTGAAGCATACACCCCCCTTAGTGGTATAGTATCTGATCAGCTCAATATCTGATCTGATCAGATCTATACTAGCGTCCCCAGCAGTTTAGGGTTCCCAAAAACGCAGTGTTAGCGGGATCAGCCCAGATACCTGCTAGCACCTGCGTTTTGCCCCTCCGTCCAGCCCAGGCCACCGAAGTGCAGTATCGATCGATCACTGTCACTTGCAAAACACAACACACATAACTGCAGCGTTCGCAGAGACAGGCCTGATCCCTGCGACTCCAGTGCTGTAGGAGGTAATTTCACCACCACAGTTAAAAAAAAAAGCATATATGCCGAAGCATTGGGGCAGCAGGAGCGGAGGAGCGATTTTGCTCCTAATGCCGCGTATATACAGTCGAAATTCCGACGGAGGCTTGCCCGTGGAAAAGTCTGACCATGTGTACGCGGCATAACTTTTGCGAGAAGATGCCCCCATGCTTCGGCATATATAAATGGTGCATGTATGCCCATCATTAGAAGTGGGTGGATGAAGGGCGGTATTCTAATGGTGGGCATACCCACCGATCAATCTTTTTTTTTCGCTCAGCCAACAGGCTGCATGAAAAAAAAGATTACAATACATGTCCAACAAGGACCAGCAACGTACTGGTATGTTGCTGGACTTTGAATGTTTATACCAGAATGATGCCTGCGGGTTTAGGTATCATCTTGGTATCATTCTTTTCAGCCAGCGGCCGGCTTTCATGTAAAAGCAATCCTAGTGGCTAATTAGCCTCTGGACTGCTTTTACAAGCAGTGGGAGGGAATGCCCCCCCCCCGGATATAAAAAGCGCCATTGGGAAATTGGGAAAGCATTTTATCACACCGATCTTGGTGTGGTCAGATGCTTTGAGGGCAGAGGAAAGATCTAGGGTCCAATAGACCCCAGTTTTTTCAAAAAAGAGTACCTGTCATTACCTATTGCTATCATAGGGGATATTTACATTCCCTGAGATAACAATAAAAGTGATAAAAATAAATAAATATGGAAGCAACAGTTTAAAAATAAAATAAAAAAGCAAAATTAATAATAAAAAAAAAAAAAAAAAAAAAAAAAAAGCACCCCTGTCCTGCCCTGCTCTTGCCCAATTGCGAACGCAAGCGTCGGTCTGGCGTCATATGTAAACAGCAATTGCACCATGCATGTGAGGTATCACCGTGAAGGTCAGATCGAGGGCAGTAATTTTAGCAGTAGACCTCCTCTGTAAATCTAACGGGGTAACCTGTAAATGCTTTTAAAGACTTTTAAAAATGTATGTAGTTTGTCGCCAATGCGCGTTTGTGCGAAATTTTAAAGCATGTCGTGTTTGGTATCTATGTACTCGGCCTAAGATCATCTTTTTTATTTCATCAAACATTTGGGCAATATAGTGTGTTTTAGTGCATTAAAATAAAAAAAGTGTATTTTTCCCCAAAAAATGCGTTTGAAAAATCGCTGCGCAAATACTGTGTAGAAAAAAAAATGCAACACCCACCATTTTATTCTGTAGGGCCTTTGCTTTAAAAATATATATAATGTTTGGGGGTTCAACATAATTTTCTTGCAAAAAAAAATATGTTTTCATGTAAACAAAAAGTGTCAAAAAGGGCTTTGTCTTCAAGTGGTTAGAAGAGTGGATGTAAGCTTCCTAATGTTGTGTATAAAATGCCAGAACAGTTCAAAACCCCCCCAAATGACCCCATTTTGGAAAGTAGACACCCCAAGCTATATACTGAGAGGCATGTCGAGTCCATGGAATATTTTATATGTTGACACAAGTTGCGGAAAAAATATTTTTTATTTTTTTTTGCACAAAGTTGTCACTAAATGATATATTGCTCAAACATGCCATGGGCATATGTGGAATTACACCCCAAAATACATTCTGTTGCTTCTCCTGAGTACGGGGATACCACATGTGTGAGACTTTTTGGGAGCCTAGCCGCGTACGGGACCCCAAAAACCAATCACCGCCTTCAGGCTTTCTAAGGGTGTCAATTTTTGATTTCACTTCTCACTGCCTATCACAGTTTCGGAGGCCATGGAATGCCCAGATGGCACAAAACCCCCCCAAATGACCCCATTTTGGAAAGTAGACACCCCAAGCTATTTGCTGAGAGGTATTGTGAGTATTTTGCAGATCTCGCTTTTTGTCACAAAGTTTTGAAAATTGAAAAAAAAAATAAAAAAAAATAAAAATGTTCTTTCTTCATTTTCAAAAACAAATGAGAGCTGTAAAATACTCACCATGCCTCTCAGCAAACAGATTGGGGTGTCTACTTTCCAAAATGGGGTCATTTGGGGGGGTTTTGTGCTATTTTGGCATTTTATGGCCTTCAAAACTGTGATAGGTAGTGAGGAGTGAAATCAAAAATTTGCGCCCTTAGAAATCCTGGAGGCGGTGCTTGGTTTCCGGGGTCCCGTACGTGGCTAGGCTCCTAAAAAGTCCCACACATGTGGTATCCCCGTACTCAGGAGAAGCAGCAGAATGTATTTTGGGGTGCAATTCCACATATAACCATGGCATGTGTGAGTAATATATCATTTAGTGACAACTTTTTGTAATTTTTTTTTTTTGTCATTATTCAATCACTTGGGACAAAAAAAAAATATTCAATGGGCTCAACAGGCCTCTCAGCAATTTCCTTGGGGTGTCTACTTTCTAAAATGGGGTCATTTGGGGGGGTTTTGTGCTATTTTGGCATTTTATGGCCTTCAAAACTGTGATAGGTAGTGAGGAGTGAAATCAAAAATTTGCGCCCTTAGAAATCCTGAAGGCGGTGCTTGGTTTCCGGGGTCCCGTACGTGGCTAGGCTCCTAAAAAGTCCCACACATGTGGTATCCCCGTACTCAGGAGAAGCAGCAGAATGTATTTTGGGGTGCAATTCCACATATAACCATGGCATGTGTGAGCAATATATCATTTAGTGACAACTTTTTGTAATTTTTTATTTTTTTTTTGTCATTATTCAATCACTTGGGACAAAAAAAAAATATTCAATGGGCTCAACATGCCTCTCAGCAATTTCCTTGGGGTGTCTACTTTCTAAAATGGGGTAATTTGGGGGGGTTTTGTACTGCCCTGTCATTTTAGCACCTCAAGAAATGAGATAGGCAGTCATAAATTAAAAGCTGTGTAAATTCCAGAAAATGTACCCTAGTTTGTAAACGCTATAACTTTTGCGCAAACCGATAAATATACGCTTATTGACATTTTTTTTACTAAAGACATGTGGCTGAATACATTTTGGCCTAAATGTATGACTAAAATTGAGTTTATTCGATTTTTCTTATAACAAAAAGTAGAAAATATCATTTTTTTTCAAAATTTTCGGTCTTTTTCCGTTTATATCGCAAAAAATAAAAATCGCAGAGGCAATCAAATACCATTAAAAGAAAGCTCTATTTGTGGGAAGAAAAGGACACAAATTTCGTTTGGGTACAACATTGCATGTCCGCACAATTTACAGTTAAAGCAGCACAGTGCAAAATTCTGAATTCACCTCTGGTCCTTTAGCTACCAAATGGTCCGGGGCTTAAGTGGTTAAAGGGATTAGTTAATTAGCTCATGTTAATTAGGTCTGGTCACAGGTGTATTTTCAGAGTAATATGAGCAGGATATGTATGCACCTCCTCTTTTACTGTATATAAGACTGTATTCTTTTTCTAATAAACCAGTCCATGTTCAGCAGACAAACAAGTCTCGTCTCGTTGTGTGCTTGTGAGCAGTTGGAATATCTGATATCTATATCCAGACTGGAAGGAAGTGGTATATGACGGAAGCACTCAAGCGGAGTGTGGGACGTTCCGTTACAGAAGGTATAGTGGGGTTGGTGATCCCAACTGATGAGGAGCAAGGAGAGGTCTGCTTTGTTCTTTGGTGTGGGTCTTTTAAGTACGCTTGCCAAAGGACTGCATGGGAGTTCGACATATGTCTGGTCAAGCATGTGGTGCCCAAGCGGCTTCTGTTTTGGCCACGCTTGATACGCTTCAGACATATGTTGCAAACAGCAACGGTGCAATCTGCTGCACACGTGTCAAAAAAGGCCCACACCAAAGAACTTTTGGAAAACCGCGCAGAGTCAGCAGCGCCCTGCACATGCGGAGCTCTGCGGTGTGATGCAGTTAGGTGGCTGCCCTTAAGCTGGCCCCTGGAGGGCATCCTGCCTCGTTGGAGATGTGCCTCCTCCTCCTCCTCTCTCCTATCAGACACCCACGTAGAGTCGGTGACCTCATCATCCCCTTCCTCCTCATCACTGGAGCAAACCTGGCAGTATGCTGCAGCTGGGGGAACATGGCTGCCAGTTTGTTGTCCTTCTTGGGCACCCCCTCTCTCTGGGCTCACATTACTGCCTTCCTCAAGCTGGGTAACATCATCGGAGCCTTCAAAACGCTGCGCATCCTCCTGCAGCATGTATCCAACACTGTGGTCGAACAGTTCGGGGGACTCCTCCATGCATGATGGTAGGGCTAGGGTAGGAGTAACTGATGACCTTGAGCCGATGGAATAGGCCAATTTGGCACCTGCATTGGCAGCCAAGGTACTCTGAGCCTGACAGTAGGATGAGGACGACTTGGTCATCCACTCTACCTACTCTTTTGCATGTTGTGGCTCAACATGGCCAACTTCCGGAAAAAAGGACTAGTGTGCCCCACGGCCACGTGCTGAGGATGCACCGTGTCCACGACCAGCACTGTTGGCTCTAGACACAGAGCCTGCTTGCCCTCTTTTAGTGGCCTGTGAGTGTCTGCCTCTCCTTGTTGGCCTTCCAGACATACTGTATTTGATGTATTTGAATAGGTACACCAGGAATGACCTGCAGTGAGATGTAGCTGCACAAAGCTGGGATGTATATATATACTGAATATACTGCAGCTAACTGAATAAACTGCCTGCCTGTAGTATGTTAGGAGGAGAACAACAGGAATGGTCTGCAGTGAGATCTAGCTGAACACTGTGCACAGGATACAGTACTGAATATACTGCAGCTAACTGAATCAACTGCCTGCCTGTAGTATATTAGGAACAGTACACCAGGAACGCTCTGCAGTGAGATCTCGCTAAACTGTATACAGTATATACAGTGTATATATATATATATATATATATATATATACAAAGCCTGGAATGCATAATATATATACTAAATATACTGGAGCTAACTGAATCAACTGCCTGCTCAATCTAGCTAACTGAATCGCCTGCCTGCTCAATCTATCTAAATCAAATTAAATGACACTCTCTCTCTCTCTCTCTCTCTTCTCTCTTTCTCAATGCCACAACACACTACACAAAGCCAACGTGCAGGCTGGCTTATATAGTGTGGGGCGTGTACTTAATCCCCTGAGCCATGATTGGCCAAAGGTACCCTGCCTTTGCCCAATTATGGCTCTCTGTGCTGACGGCGCAATGATTGGCCAAAGCATGCGGGTCATAGTGCATGCTTGGCCAATCATCAGCCAGAATTGCAGTGCATTATGGGCCGTGACGCGCCGCTTGAATTTTGCGCGAACGGCCCATAATGTTCGATCTTCGTCGAACGATCAAACGGCCGATGTTCGACTCAAACTCATGTTCGATTTGAAATCGAAGCTCATCCCTAATGGACACAGGGTGGCTTAGACATAGGAGGTGCATGGGGAACTGAAACAAGGGTTTCCCAACCTCTCCAAGGGATTCTTGGTTCCACGGGCCCTCCTATCACATCTCTCCCCTTTCGGCAGGAGACCCCAGACGGGTTGACTCCGAAGTCCGTCCATAGTTCCAGTCCTCCAATGCCTGTTCGCACACAGTACCCCAAACAAATTGTTCCAAACAGAGCATTACTCACCCAGCCAACCTCTGCCTCTCTCATAGAACATACTCGCTGCTGGGGGGGAAGTGCGGACTGGTCCTTCCCCCCTGGAGTCCCTTCAGCCGCTGGAGAGAAGACAGGGTGGCTGGGCTCACTCTGTCATGCTGTTGGGCATCTGGGTCGACTGCCCAGCATCCCTGGGGTAGACAGTAGTGATGGGCTGAACGGACCCCTGTTCGGTTTCGCACCCGAACTTTCGAACACCGCAAAAGTTCGGACCCGATTAACGAACCCCATTAAAGTCAATGGGACCTGAATGTCAAATATCAAAAGTGCCTATTTTGAAGGCTTAAATGCAAGTTATTTGGCATACAATGGTTATAGGGGTCCGGGTCCTGCCCTGGGGGACATGTATCAATACAAAAAAGTTTGTATAAAACTTAATTTTTAAATGAGCTGTGATTTTTAAAGTGAAAGCCTAAAAATGAAAAATTCCTTCCAATATAGTGTCGGGGGGTCCCCTTAGTCTAATGCTGCGTACAGACGATCGGAAATTCCGACAACAAAACTGTGGATTTTTTTCGGACAGATGTTGGCTCAAACTTGTCTTGCATACAGACGGTCACACAAATGTTGTCGGAAATTCCAAACGTCAAGAACGCGGTGATGTACAAGACGTACAACGGCACTATTTAAGGGAAGTTCAATACCAGTCGTGCTAGTAAAAGTTTGGTGAGAGACGATTTGCGCTTTTCAGCCTCATGCTTTTCAGTCCGTTAAAGCGTGACAAATGTGCTATCTCCATTACGAACGCTAGTTTTACCAGACCGAGCGCTTCCGTCTCATACTTGATTCAGAGAATGCGTGGAATTTTGTGCGTCGGAATTGTCCACACACGATCGGAATTTACGAGAACGGATTTTGTTGTCGGAAAATTTGAGAACCAGCTCTCAAATTTTTGTTGTCGGAAATTCCAACAGCAAATGTCCGATGGAGCCTACATACGGTCGGAATTTCCGACAAAAAGCTCCCATCGAACATTTGTTGTCAGCAATTCCGACCATGTGTACGGGGCATTATTGTAAAGTGGCAGATCTGTACCATGTCTAGAATCGGCTGCAGCAATAATTGAATTTATAAAGCCAAAAAAAATTGTATTTTTCCTGCAAGCTGCCTTTATTTTTCTCAGCAACAGCTGGGGAGCCAGTGTGTATGATGAGGCCACAATGTAGTGCACTGGGAACAAGATTAGAGATTTTTTGGATACATTCTGGTGTCACTTTGACTTTGGATAGAAATAACGGGTGCGTTAAAATTGGTCTTTGGGTGTCGTGGCGCCTTCCGACCATAACCCTATAGAGATAATGTTGATGAAAGCAAGAATTTGCCCTGCTGTAAAAAATTGCAATGATATGCACTGTAACGGGAGGGCCAGTGGAACCCAGAATCCCTTAGAAAGTATGGTATATCCTTGCTTCAGATCCCCATGCACCTGTCCATTAGGGGCATAGGGTGACTGAGAAAATATATCTTGGACTACTTCAAATGGGACAGTAATATTCATTAACAATATCTCTCAAGAAATATGAAGATGTTATTCCCTGTACACTGTGAGGTATATGCCCAGGAAGTATAACTCCTTATTTGGGCATTCCAGGAAGTTCAATTTAAGAGTCATTAGATCTCATTGTTGCTTGTGCTAATTGACCCTGCAATTGTGTGAAGGTGTATTTGTGATAATGTTGATTGTGTCTTCTGAGCTAGCACACGCCATGTCTAGCCTAAAGGTCATGTCTCTGAGTCATCAGCTGCTGTAAGGTATTAGTTAATTAGCTCATGTTAATTAGGTCTGGTCACAGGTGTATTTCCAGAGTAATATGATGCACCTCCTCTTTTGACTGTGTATAAAACTTGTAGTCTTTTCAATAAAGATTGTGATTCCTGCTTGAACCTCATACAGAGCGTCGTCTCGTATTTGGGGGAGAATTATTTGTATGGGGTCTTATTCGGCTGGTTGGAGTGTCTGGTAGCGGCCTTGTGTTCGGGAATGGAATATCCTAAACAACGTTAACCCCTTTCATACACGGGGTGTCGAACATGCACCTTTCAGACAGGTGCAGAAAAATTGGTCTTTGGGTGTCGGTGTTGCCTTTCCACGGTAACCCTAAAGAGGTACTCTTGATTAGGGATGAGCCGAACACCCGCCGGTTCAGTTCGCACCAGAACCTGCGAACGGACCGAAAGTTTGCGTGAACTTTAGAACTCTATTAAATACAATGGACTCGAACATTCAAAATCAAAAGTGCTAATTATAAAGGCTAATATGCAAGTTATTGTCCTAAAAAGGGTTTTGGGACCTGGGTCCTGCCCTAGGGGACATGTATCAATGCAAAAAAAAGTTTTAAAAACAACTGTTTCATCGGGAGCAGTGATTTTAATGATGCTTAAAAAAAAAGTGAAATATTCCTTTAAATATCGTACCTGGGGGGTGTCTATAGTATGCCTGTGAAGTGGCATGTGTTTCCCGTGTTTAGAACTGTCCCTACACAAAATGACATTTCTAAAGGAAAAAAAGTCATTTAAAACTGCTTGCAGCTTTAATGTAATGTCTGGTCCCGGCAATATGGATGCAAATCATTGAGAAAAATGGCATGGGTACCCCCCCCCCCAGCCCACTACCAGCCTCTTTGGGTCTTGTATGGATATTAAGGGGAACCCCGCACCCAAATAAAAAAAAGGCCCTATATACTCTGAACAGCAGTATACAGGCGGTGCAAACAAGAAAGGGACTGTAGGTTTGTTCTTAAGTAGAATCTGTTTGTAATTTGGGACAGGTACATTTTTTAAGTGTAGCTCCAGCCAAAAAATCAATTTTTAAGCTTTTTGGAAAACATAGGGAAGGGTTATCACCCCTGTGACATTTGTTTTGCTGTCTGTGCACCTGTTCAGAACATTTCACCCCACTTTCCGTCGCAATGACAAATGTTTTTTGAAAATTTGGGGGTTTTATTGAAACAAGGATTGGTGATAAAGCATCAGTGGAGAGGAGAAACCTTTTTCCCATATTAACTCTTACAGGAGAGAATTTCCCTTCCTAGGGGTAGATTTCCTCTCACTTCCTGTTGCCTCCTTCCGTTTGCAAGTAGGCGTCGTTTGTAAGTTGGATGTTTGAAAGTAGGGGCCTGCCATATATACTCATATACTTATATATATGAATTTGGCCCTTAGGTGTTGGTGTTGCCACAACACTGTAAGCCCTCACAGTTACTCTTGGGCTTACAGTGTGACCGGTCAAAATATATTAATGCATTAAAGTGTATTGCTGAAACTTGGCTTCATTCCACACATGACTGGGCTAGAGTAAAAAGAAAAGGTGGAGGGGTCTATCTCTATGTGAGAAGTGATCTCAAAGAGAGTGTGAAAGAGGACCTGGTGGATGGAGAGTGTGATAAGTCTGAAGCATTATGGGTGGAACTGCATACAGATGTGCGTAGTTCAAAGTTAATCATTGGAGTTTGTTATAGACCACCCAATGTTAATGAGGAGGTGGAGACTCAGCTCCTTGCACAGATGGAAAGGGCTGCAAGGGCTGGGACGGTGATAATAATGGGGGATTTTAACTACCCAGAAATTGACTGGTGTAATGGCACTGCTGGGATAGTTAAACGGCAAAAATTAAACATACAATATAAACCTATTACAGGACAATTTTATGATCCAGTTTATTGAGGCCCCAACTAGGAATGATACTCTGTTGGACCTGGTAATCTCAAACCATGCAGAGCGTATTACTAATGTTCAGATAAAGGAACACCTGGGTAGCAGTGACCATAACATGATTTCATTTGATGTTAGCTGTAAGCAAAAATCACATACGGGAAGGATAAAAACACTTAATTTCAAGAGAGCAAATTTTCCAAGGATGAGGGCTGCTCTCCAAGACTAAGGCCTCATACACACAACTGGTTTTCTTGGTCGTGTGTACTAGGCTTTAGACTTTACTAGGCTTTAGACTGGGAGAGAATATTGGGCACAGAACAGAAATGGGAATTCTTCAAAAAGACTGTTTGTGAACTCACTGCAAAGTATATTTCCATGGGCAATAAGTTTAAAAGGCTAAAAATAAAACCAATGTGGCTCACGGCCAAAGTTAAAAAAGATATAAACTATAAGAAAAGAGCTTTTAAAAAATATAAAAATTAAGGAACACTAGTGTCATTTAAATGTTACAAAGAATATAACAGGATATGTAAAACGGAAATCAAGGATGCAAAAATTCAAAACGAACGACAGTTTGCAAAAGATAGTAAGTAGGACAAACCCCCAAAAATTATTCAAATATATGAATAGTGAAAAGGTCAAGTCTGAGCATGTAGGCCCTTTACAAAATAATCTAGAGTGGGTGACTGGGGACAAAGAGAAGGCTAATTTATTAAATAATTTCTTCAGCTCTGTGTATACAAAGGAGCATGTGGGAGCTCATGTCCATAATGAGGGTGGTAGTGACACAGCCCCAAATCCACAATGGCTCAAAAGTGATATGGTCCAGAAATATTTAGACAGAATAAAGGTGGATAAAGCACCTGGACCAGATGGCATACACCCACGGATCCTAAAAGAATTGAGCTCTGTAATTTCAAAGCCATTGTATCAAATTTTTAGGGATTCATTAATGACAGGAATAGTACCACTGAATTGGCGCAGGGCCAATGTGGTGCCTATATTTAAAGTGAAACTAAAAGCAAAATTTTTTTTTTTTAAATAACAAACATGTTATATTACCTCCACTGTGCAGCTCATTTTGCACAGAGTGGCCCCAAACCTGGTCATCTGGGGTCCCTTCGCGGCTGTCTCGGCACTTCCCCGCAAGAATTAACCACCTTCATGCGAGCATGGTGGTTAGTTCCTGCGGGCGCGCTCCCGTGATACAGCCGGCAGCTATAGCTGCTCACTGTATCACTCGGCCCCGCCCCCTGCGGGCCGCATCATTGGATGTGATTGACAGCAGTGCAAGCCAATGGCTGCGCTGCTTTCAATCCATCCACTCTAGCCAATCAACGGCCAGGCTGAGCGGCGAAGAGGACGTCGGGGGCAGGTGCAGCAAGTGAATGGGCTCAGGTAAGTAAAACGGGGGGGCTGGGGGGGCCGGTATTGTTGAATGTTTTTTCAGCTTAATGCATAGGATGCATTAAGCTGAAAGAACGTGTACCTTTACAACCCCTTTAAAAAGGGAACAACCTCTTTACCAAGTAACTATAGACCTGTTAGTTTAATTTCTATAGTTGCGAAGATACTGGAGAGATTAATAAAAGACCACATAGATGAGTTCTTGCTGGGAAAAAATATTTTAAGCAACAGACAGCATGGATTCATGAAAGACAGAAGTTGTCAGACAAACCTGATTTCTTTTTATGAAGAGGTAAGTAAAACCTTGGACAGAGGGTTGGCGGTGGACGTGGTATACTTGGATTTTGCAAAAGCGTTCGATACAGTTCCCCACACATGGCTAATGTGTAAGGTAAAGTCTACAGGCTTGGAAATATCAGTTTGTAAATGGATAGAAAACTAGCTAAAAAACTGAATTCAGAGAGTAGTGGTTAATGATTCTAATGCCGAGTACACACGATCGGAATTTCCGACAACAAAACCGTGTTTTTTTTTCCGACGGATGTTGGCTCAAACTTGTCTTGCATACAGATGGTCGCACAAATGTTGCTCGGAAATTCCGATGGTCAAGAACGCGGAGACGTACAACACTACGACGAGCCGAGAAAAATTAAGTACAACGATTCCGAGCATGCGTCAAATTGATTTGGAGCATGCGCAGCACGATCGGAATTTCTGAAAAGAACTTTTGTTGTCGGAAAAATAGAGAACCAGCTCTCAATCATTTGTTGTCGGAAATTCCGACAGCAAATGTCCGATGCAGCCTACACACGGTCGGAATTTCCGACCAAAAGCTCACATCGAACATTTGTTGTCGGAAATTCCCATTTTGTGTACGTGGCATTACTGAATGGTCTAAGGTTATCAGTGGTGTACCCCAAGGTTCAGTGCTGGGACCCTTACTTTTTAATATCTTTATAAATGATATAGGGTCTGGGATCAAAAGTAATATTTCTGTCTTTGCAGATGACACTAAGTTATGCAGTGGAATAACGTCCTTACAGGATGTCTCCAATTTACAAGCCAATCTCAATGCTCTGTCTAATTTGGTGACTATGTGGCAGATGAGGTTTAATGTTGATAAATGTAAAGTTATGCACTTGGGGGCTAAGAATATGCATGCATCATACATACTAGGGGGAGTACAACTGGGGAAATCCATAGTGGAGAAGGATCTGGGGGTTTTGGTAGATCATAAGCTCAATAATGGCATGCAAAGCCAAGCTGCAGTTTCCAAAGCAAGCAAAGTCCTTTCTTGTATTAAGAGAGGTATGGACTCCAGAGAGAGCGATATAATTTTGACCCTGTTCAAATCATTAATAAGACCTCATCTGGAATATGCAGTTCAGTTTTGGGCACCAGTTCTCAAAAAGGATATTGGGGAACAGGAGAAAGTGCAGAGAAGGGCAACCAAACTGATAAGAGGCATGGAGGAGCTCAGATATAAGGAAAGGTTAGAGGAACTGAATTTATTCACTCTTGAAAAGAGGAGATTAACCACTTCAATACCAGGCACCATAGGTGTGCGCAGCCTATTGCATTAGGGTGTGCACCCCAAAGCCCAAACACACACTGCCGATCACTCACAATGTTTATTTAGAAAGGGAAGGGGCTGGTAAATTACATATTTTTTGGCCCCTTCCCCACTCCTAAAACATCCCAGCAGCAACAGCCGAAAGGAGAGGAGGGAAGCTGGCAGCACTGCAAGGGGAAAAATGAGATCCAGGACAGTAGGGGGAATCTGTGCTGCACAGGATGATTAGGGTGTGCCTGGGCACTCCTGGCACACCCTGTGCGCACGCCTATGCCAGGCACTTATGCACCTTCCCGCCCAGACCAATTTTCAGCTTTCAGCGCTCTCACACTTTGAATGACAATTATTCAGTCATGCTACACTGTATTCAAACAAAACTTTTATAATTTTCTTCTCATAAATAGAGCTTTCTTTTGATGGTATTTAATCGCCACTGGGTTTTTTATTTTTTGCGATATAAGCAAAAAAACTGCGAAAATAAAAAAAAATAAAATATTTTTTGTTTCTATTGTAATATTTTGCAAATAAGTAATTTTTCTTCATAAATTTGTGCCAAAATTTATACTGCTACATATCTTTGGTAAAAATAACCCAAATCAGTGTATATTATTTGGTCTTTGTGAAAGTTATGCCCTGTACACCCGATCGGATTTCCGATGGTATAAAATCCGATGGATTTTTCCATCGGAATCCGATGAAGCTGACTTCCATCAGTCTTGCCTACACACCATCAGTCAAAAATCTGACCGTCCCAAACGCTGTGACGTAAAACACTCTGACGAGCCGAGAAAAATTAAGTTCAATGCTTCTGAGCATGCGTTGACTTGATTCTGAGCATGTGTGGGTTTTTTCTCCCATGGCGTTTCCCACAGACGATCGGAATTTGCTATCGTTTTTTTTTCCATCTGTAAAATTTAAAACATGTTCTATTTTTTATACCGATGGAAAAAAGACAGATGGGGCTCACACATGATCGGTTTGTCCGATGAAAAAAGTCCATCTGTCTTTTTTCATCAGAAAAATCAATCGTGTGTCTACAAACTATGGTGCCAATCACTGAAAATTGATCACATCTGATCACACCTGATGTACTGAAGGCCTGTCTCATTTCTTGAGACACTAACAAGCCAGGAAAGTACAAATACCCCCAAATTAAGCCTTTTTGGAAAGTAGATCGTCCAAGGTATTTACTAAGAGGCGTGGTGAGTTTTTTTTTTTTTTTTTTTAAATTCTCTTTATTGAAGTTTTTTGCGTTTTTGAGATACAAAACAGGGCCTTTGGGGCATACCCCGGCCAATCCTTGCACATAACCACGTGCACAGAAAAGAAAAAAAAAAAAAACAGAGGACAACTTATCATCACATCTAAGCATTAGATATATCTAGCTAACTTAACAGGGACACCTCTCGGGGTACACATGGTAGGATTACAACAGGAGTTATTATTCCTTGCGGGACCTCTACTTGTTCCTAGATGTCTGGGTTGGGCTTATCAGGAGCATGTAGGGGTAGGTGCTATTAATTTGAGCGATGCTTGCACCTCCATTTATTTATTCAGAGTACGGACCTTAGCTCCTATCAGGACTGATGAGTACAGAGGAGATCTTACGAGTTACTCCTCTTGAGGTCGGTCATCTGTTGTGGACTCTGAATCAGTCCACAGATGCCAGACTTTTTCATATTTTTTGGGGCATCCACGAGACAGATACGTCGCTTTATAGAGGGGCACCACTGTGTTGACTAGATGTTTCCATGAGGTCAGGGTGGGGGGGGTGGTTGACTTCCACTTCAGTACTATGGCTTTCCTTGCATAAAACAGGAGGATACCTATTAGGGTACGTGGGGCTTTGGCAAGTGCCAGTTGCCCCACCAGGTCAAGGAGGCATACACTAATTGTCAGGGGAATAGAAATGGTAGTTAGGCTGTGGATAAATTGCGTTACCTCCCGCCAATAGTCCCAAATCTGTAGGCAGTCCCAGAATATGTGTGTGAAATCTGCAGGAGTATCAGAGCATCTTCAGCAGTTAGCTGGCAGGGCCGGGTATATGCGGTGGAGGCGTTGGGGTGTGTAATAGATCCTGTGGAGGATTTTGAATTGGATCAATTTGTCCCTGGTAGCCACCAGCGGCTAAAATGGGTAGTCCCACATATCTTCCCAGTCTTCGCCGTCCAGCTCCTGCACCTCCGCCCACCACAAACCACGCAGACCATCCAGACCCTCCTGAATGGACGGCAGGAGCGCTCGATAGATCCGGGATAGGGGTTTTGAGAGCTCGGCATCATCCAGGAGAATCTCCAGGGTGTCAAGCTCCAGCCGAAGCTGAACCGACTTGAATTGCGAATTAAAGGCGTGGCGGAGCTGCAGGAACCTGAAAAAGAAAGAGTTCGGAAGCTGGAATTTATTCTTCAACCTATCGAATGTAAATAGCCCCAGCTCATCGCAGATATCCCTTAAATACTTGATGCCCTTGCCGGCCCACAGACCCGGATCCTGCAAAGAGTGGAACTCCCTGAGCCTCGGATTGCACCAAAGTGGTGTGTTGGGGGACCATCTGGCCTTTGCCAAGTTAGGTTTAATCACTACCGTGTGCCATGCCTTAATGATCGCTTTCATAGCTAGGGTCGAGGGTACCACAGAGCCCTCCGACCCCCTATAGAGTGCGTTGCGGAGGGCCTCAAAAGATCCTAGGTGTGCCGCCTCCAGGACAACTGACGCATTGGTGTCATCCGAAACCAGCCAGTTATGTGCATGGGTGAGCATTGCTGCTAGATAGTAGGTGTGAAAGTCTGGGAAGGCAAGTCCCCCCTGTGTCTATGGTCTACACAAAATCTTTTTACTAAATCTGGCCGGGTGTGATTGCCACAAGAAGGAAGCTACTGAGGAGTCTAGTTGCTGGAGAAGAGACTTGGGGATCCATACCGGAGAGTGCCGTAAGATGTACAGCAAGACCGGGAGTAGTTTCATTTTTATTAAATTAATTCTCCCTATCAGAGATAGTGGGAGGTTTGACCAAGCCTTCAGTTTTAGTTTACACCACTGCAGCACCGGGGACAAGTTAAGTTTGAAAAAATCTTTAGTGTTGGACGAGATATTTATCCCTAGGTATCTGATGGTATCCGCCCATTGTAGAGGCGAAGTAGGATCACTCAGCCTCCTTGCCCCGGGGTCTATGGGTAGAATTAGTGATTTGCTCCAGTTGGTTCTGAGGCCAGAGAGAGTCGCGAAACGGTCCAGAAGCCGAAGCGCCCCGGCGAGCGAGGGACCGGGGTCCCTGAGGAAGAGAATCAAATCATCGGCATACAATGCCAGCTTCTCGGTCACCGAGCCGACCCGTATTCCAGACACCTCCCCCGACCTCCGCAGGGCCTCAGCCAGAGGCTCCATTACCAGGGCGAACAATGCAGGTGATAGAGGACACCCCTGTCTTGTTCCCCTCCTAATCGGGAAAGAGGGCGAGAGGCCACCATTCAGTTTGATACGGGCGGTGGGTGCCCTATATAGTAGGCCGATCCATTTCCGGAAAGTTGGGCCGAAGCCAAAACCCTCCAGAACCTGCATCATATAGGACCATCTGACTGTATCGAAAGCCTTTTCGATGTCAAGGGATACCAGTACCCGGGAGGCATTCTCTTCGGGTGGGAGCTGGAGATGGGTAAAGACTCGTCTAAGGTTAATGTCCGTGGACTTGCCCGGCATAAAGCCTGTCTGATCTATGTTGACTAGGGATGGTAAAACCTTCATGAGTCTATTGGCTAGCACTTTTGTGAGTATCTTAAGATCGTAGTTCAGCAACGAGATGGGTCTATAGGATGAGCAACAGGTGGGGTCCTTCCCTGGCTTGGGCAGCAGCACTATATGCGCCTGGTGCATGCTGTCTGGTAGCCTATCGGATTCCAGGCAGTCTGTGTATAGCTGATTTAATTTAGGGACCAGTAAAGTAGCGTTAGTTTTGTACCAGTCCCCAGGTAGACCATCCGGGCCCGGGGATTTATTGTTGGGCAAGGCGTATATTGCTGCCTCTATTTCCAGACGTGTTAACGGCTTGTCTAACGCTATCCTGTCCTCCTCGGAGAGGAGAGGCAAAGTATTTCCCCCCAGTTCCTCTAGCCCAGCAGCAGCTGAGCCAGAGAATGGGTCGTCATACAGGTTGCTATAGAAATGATGGAATTCCCGCAGTATACCTTCGGGGTCCGTAACCTGGCAACCAGTGGAAGTCTGAAGTCTAGGGATTACTGTTTGGAGCGTAGGTTCTGCTACAAGGTTGGCCAGTAGTTTCCCGTTCTTGTCCCCTGACTCGAAAAGCTTGGCTACAAGCTTTCGCGCATCTGAGTGTACCAGCGAGGTGTAGTGGAGCTTCAGATCTCCTCTCGTTTGTGCTAGGGTAGAATAATTTTCAGGCGTTAGATGCTTCGTGAAAAGATCCAGTGCCGCCCCTTCGCTCTGTTCCAGTTGAGTGGTCTGTAACGCAAAGCCAGACCTCACTGCCTTGATGGAAGAGATGTATTCTCCTCTGGCATGAGCCTTGCCCGCCTCCCAGACCACGTCAAGGGAAGCCGATCCCTCATTTGTCTGCCAGTATTCCCTGAGCCTGGGCTCCACCAGCTCCTGGACTTGTGGGTTGGCTATCCAATGGGACGCCAGTTTCCAGCATCCCGGCTCGCGGGGGGCGCCCAGACCCAAGCCAAGCTCTAGCGGTGAGTGATCCGAGAGACCCGCCGGGAGATAGGAGACTGTTCTGACTTGGGACAGTGCAGAAGCCGACCCGAACATGAAGTCTATGCGGGATCCCGACCTATGTGATGCTGAGATATATGAATATGTCCTCTCCTCCGGATGCTTCCACCGTCAGAGCTCCTGGAGACCAAAGGTGTCTGCCCAGAGCTCCAAATCGGGGGGGGGGGCAGTTCTAAGGGGGTTAGTAGTATCTTTGTTGTGGTCAAGGATGGCGTTGAAATCCCCTCCAACTAGAATATTATGGACCCGTAGGGGGGCTATTTTTGTAAGGACCGTGTACAGGATGGAGGAATTAAATGGAGGGGGGACATATACATTAATTATTGCCCAGCGTTGGGCATACATTTCGAGGATAAGGATGATGTATCTTCCCCCAGGGTCCGTGAAGACCTGTTCCACTGTGCAGGGGAGTGACTTGTTCAACAGGACAGTCACGCCCCTCGCGTAGGAGGAATATGTGGCATGAAACCCTTGTTTGACCCATGCCCGCCTGAGTGCTGGGATTTGGTTGCCCGTCAGGTGGGTTTCCTGGAGAAACAAAATGTGAGGTTTGTGGGATTTCAGAAATTTAAATACTAATGATCTTTTTATCTTGTCATTCAAGCCCCTAACATTCCAAGATATCAGCCTTAAATCTATACCCATTTGAAGTAGAGAATTTTGATGACATTAGGATCATAAAAGACCCATACCCAGTAATATCCTGGCCATAGGCCCGCTGCAGAGGTAGTCCACAGGGTGTAGCAATCTAGTGGAACTGGAGAGAACATAAAGTGAAAAAATTGAAAATAGTATGTGACCCAGAGAAGTATCAAAATGATGACAGCATAGTCCAGCAAGGAAAATAGTGTAGAACCCGAGCAGGTGTGGAAACTTACAAACAGTACAAATAACGCCCTACCGCCTGGCATATCCCCAACTTTCGCCGAGGCAGTTTCTTACCCTAAACTTGATTGTAGATGTCGCCTTCTGGAGGCTCAAAGTCTCTGAGATAACCTCAGTGTGAGTTCAACCTAGAACATTAGGCGAGAGTGAGGGAACTTGCATCCCATTACAGTGGGAGGAGACCGGCCCTCTGGAACAGCGGAGCAGTCCCCTCAAGAAGCGAGCTGCCCCAGGTAGAGGTAGGTCTCCTGGTCCTTCACTTGGAAGCAAACAACAAAACCAAACAAAACAGGGGGGGTCGGCTGTGTTTCACTTGTAGAGGTACTTTGGGGTAACTCCGGGGCTTGCAGGAAGTTGAGTAGGATAGAGCAAACCAGGATGTGAAAGAATCAGGCATCTAATAGATCGGTGGGAGGAATCTTTCATTGCAGGGTGGTCAACCAGCTATCAGCATCCGCAGGGTTGTCGAAGAAGCGGACCTCTCCACCATGTTGGACACGCAGGCGGCTTGGGTATAGCATTCCATATTTAATGTTCTTGTCTCTGAGCCGTCTGCGGACGTCATTGAAGGTCTTTCTCCTCCTCTGCAACTCCGCCGAGAAGTCGGGGAAAAGGAGAACTGAGGCGTTGCCGTATTTGAGTGCGGCGTGTCTGCGGGCCTCAGAGAGGATCCTGTCCCTGTCCCGGTAATTGAGGAAGCGGACCAGGAAAGGTCTGGGGATATTCCCCGGAATGGCTCTGCCCGTAGGCACTCGGTGGGCCCTTTCAACAACATAGGTAGGGGGAACATCCGTCAGGTCGAGTAAATTTTTGAAAAACTCCTCCGCAAATACAGCAGGGTGGTCCCCCTCTTCTCCCTCAGGCAGACCGAGGACTCTGATATTGTTGCGTCGCAGCCTATTTTCTGCGTCATCCGACTTTGCGACAAGGGACTGTACTGTGCGTTGTAGCTCAGCAATGGAGGTGGAGTGATTGGCCGTTAGATCCTCCGTGGCCGACACTCTTGATTCTGTCTCAGACATCCTCCCCCTTATCTTGTCTAGATCATTCCGTATGAAATTGCACTCCTCAGCAAGGTGGTCGATGCGTACCAGTAGCGAAGTCCTACTCTGCTCGATCGCAGCAAGGATTATGGCCGTGTTGTCATGAGATGACGGGGCCACCCCCTCCACCTCCGGGGCCTCGCTGGGATCCATGTCTAGTTCGGCTAGCAAGGCCCGGATTCGCCCGACCAGGACGGGATCCGTGTGCGGGGAAGATGGCGGTGGTACCCGGAGGGGTGTGTGGGCCCTTGTGGCTTTAGAGCTCCCCTTGCCTTTCTTAGAGGAGGAGGGCATCTGGCAGGTCACACAGGGGTAGGATTTGCAGCCGTGCTCAGAGGAGGCTTTAGGAAGCAATGAGAGCCCAGCCAGACTGGCCGCAGTGATCAGAACACAGGGGGTCTCCAGGCACCCGTCACTCAGCAGCCAACACCCGGCTGACAGTTAGGGAGGATGTGAGGCTGGAGGTACAGGGGTGAGGGTGGCTCAGAGCAGTGTAGTATAGGCAGGCAGGCAGCAGAGGACTCCAGGATCTATCATCCAGGCCACCTCAGCAGCAGTCACAGTTCTTGCAGGGCAGCACTCTAGGCCAAGGCAGAGGTGGGCAGAGAGGACAGGGCGGAGGGGTGGGAGCCAAGGATCCGAGCTCCGGAAGCACTCGCGGGGCCGCGGCTCAGGAAACAGCGGTGCTTTGCAGGCCACACTAGGCCGCACCCGGCCGGGCGGGACCACGGCTTCCACGGATGTCCCCAACGGCCAGACAGGCCTCCGGGCCCTACTAGATGGGCGGCACACTAGGCCAAGGCAGCGGTGGGCAGATAGGACAGGGCAGAGGGATGGATGCCAAGGATCCGAGCTCCGGAAGCACTCGCGGGGCCGCGGCTCAGGAGACAGCGGTGCTTTGCAGGCCGCACTAGGCCGCACCCGGCCGGGCGGGACCACGGCCTCCACGAACGTCCCCAATGGCCAGACAGGCCTCCGAGCCCCACTAGATGGGCGGATGGACAGGCAGGGGAGAGTGGATGACCCTCCTTACCTTCAGTCAGGCCCGGAGTCGCCCGTCCGGGAAGACGCCGGGACGGCAAGATGGCGGCGGCCGCGGACGAGAGGAGCAGTGCTGGGCAGACGTCCCCTGGCAGAGCTGCTGTACACTTTCTGACTCAGAATGCTCCAGAGGATCGAGGGGGACCCGCTGGCAGGCAGGTAGATGCTGATTCCACTATAGGCTGCAAGGATGGCATCGGATGGGATGTAGAAAACCCGGAGCTCCCCTTTGACACGTCCGCCGCTGATCACATCAGGACACGCCTCTCCGTGGTGAGTTTTTTTTTTAAGTTGAATTTTTTTCCCCCCAATTCTTGGGAATTTTTTATTTATTTATTTTTTACACAAACTGGTCATATTAACAGGTTATTTCTCTCACACAGCATATGCATAATTGCAATTACACCCCAAAATACATTCTGCTACTCCTCCTGAGTATGGCGATACCACATGTGTGAGACTTTTACACAGCCTGGCCACATACAAAGGCCCAACATTGAAGTAGCACTTTCAGGCATTCTACAAGCATAAATTTTCATACTAATGGGGAACTAATGGATGTATGATAATTTTTGAAGCAATCTCCGATGCACAGGCCAGGTTGGGAGGGACAATCGGGACAATAATAGGTGGTGTCTCTTCTTACTCCTCCTCTGCTGCATACACGGCATTTCTTTTGGCGTCTTCTTCCAGATTCTGTGGGGGGGATGCTAAAGGGAAAGTGTCGCTCGTGATGTCGGCTCACACTATCAGAGCGAATGCTTCCTGGGGCAGGATCTTGTTGGTAAATGAGGGCATCGATGATATCTTCGATATAATGGAGGTAGGGGATTTGTTGGTTTTGAGTTGCTTTTTGGTAGCAGACAAACAAATTAAAAAGGGCCATGTGAAAAAGGTGAAACACAACTTTCTTGTGCCAATAACGGGACTTTCTGGTTGATAAATAGGACTGTAGCATCTGGTCCTTTAAATCCACCCCCCCCCCCCCCATGTACAAATTGTAGTCGTGGATACATTCGGCTTTAAAATGAGGCCGCGTCTTCTTTGGATCTCCACCACGGTGTCATTGTGGATCGTAGAGAGGATGTGGACATCTTTCTTGTCCCTACACTTCATGGCCAACACCTCCTCGTTCCTCATGAATGCCGATTCTCCAGGTTGCAATTTTTTGGTCAACAAATTTTGTGGGAATTTCTTCATTTTTTTTTTTTAAGGTACCGCAGGCCGGGGTTTGCCTACTGTAAAGGTGACGAAAAAGGGGCAGGCTGGTATAATAGTTATCGACATATAAATGGTATCCTTTTCCAAACAGGGGGTATGCCAACTCCCAGACAATTTTCCCACTGGTTCCAATATATGTGGGGCAATCACAGGGCTGGAGCTGGGAGTCTTTGCCTTCGTAGATCCGGAATGTGAAGGCGTATCCAGTGGCTCAATCGCATAATTTATTTAATTTTAACCCATATCTGGCTCTCTTGCTTGGTATATACTGCTTGAAGTGCAGTCGGCCAGTGAAATATATGAGGCACTCCTCCACACAAATTTTTTGGTCTGGGATGAAAACTTCTTTAAATCACTGGGAAAAGACATTGATTAGGGGGCATATCTTGTACAAATTGTCGTAGTTGAGATGATCTCGGGGAGGGCACTGTGAATTGTCATTGAAGTGGAGAAAACGCATAATCATGTCGTATCTTGTCCTGGACATGACAGCGGAAAATATAGGCATGTGCTGGATGGGGCGTTTGGACCAATATGCATGGTCTTCGTTCTTTTTTGTAAGCCCCATATTGAACGTAAGGCCCAAAAACAATTTAAATTCATCCATAGTTAGACGCTGCCACTGGAACATGCGGGCGTAGGAAGAATTGGGGTTGGCAGCAATAAATTGGGATGCATACAGATTAGTTTGATCCACTATATTCTGCAGCAAATCTTGTGAGAAAAATAAACAAAAATAATCAAATTGAGAAAAATTTGTAGTGTCGGGCTGCACACCTGGCTGTGCGATGAAAGGGGGGATGATAGCGGATCCT
This sequence comes from Rana muscosa, assembly GCA_029206835.1. Classification (NCBI taxonomy): domain Eukaryota; kingdom Metazoa; phylum Chordata; class Amphibia; order Anura; family Ranidae; genus Rana; species Rana muscosa. The sequence continues at coordinate 562,254,771 of CM055116.1, read as the reverse complement.
GAGTTGGCAGGCAACCATAAGGGGTTTGCCAGGGCAACGGGAAGGTAGGACTGGGGCTGGATTCTTCGGGTTGGGCGTGTATTTCCATTACTTGTACTGGGCTCCTCTTCCTGGGGTATGGCGCTGCTGGTGGTGGGCAGATCTCCTGATCTTGGTCCTGATCGCATTCTTTTGGGAGGGACGGTTTTCTTCCGGGGACTCTGACTCTGAGCCAATATCCTCCACTGGCATGTATTCCGAACCAGAATCGGATGATGGGAGCTCCCCGCTGCTCTCATCATCCGACATGGTAAGAATGGCATATGCCTCCTCAGGTGTGTAAACCCTTTGGGACATTATGGCAGTGCTTATTGGTGGGTCTGTGTAATGGTACTGCTGGTGGTAGTGGTGGCGGCCTGTGTGGTGGTACCGATGGAGGTATTAGTGGTGGGCCTGTGTGGTGGTACCGATGGCGGTATGGGTGGTGGTGGTACCAATGGCGGTACAGGTGGTGGTGGTACCGATGGCGGTACGGGTGGTGGTGGTGGCGGTACAGATGGCGTGGTGGGGGTACCGATAGCGGTACAGGTGGTGGTGGCGCTACCGATGGTGGTACGGGTGGTGATACTGTTGGTGGTACCGATGGCGGCACTAGTGGCGATACTGGTAGCGGGCCTGTGTGGCAGTATAGATGCTGGGCCTGATGGCGGTACTAGTGGCGGTACTGGTACCAATGGCGGTACTGGTAGCTTGTGTGGTGGTACCAATGGAGGTGGGCCTGTGACAGATGATTGACAGATGGGCCGATTGATTGATTGACAGATGGGCTGATTGATTGATTGACTGAATGACGGGCTGACTGATTGACAGATGGGCTAATTGACAGATGGGCTGATTGGCTGATTGACAGATGGGCTGATTGATGTGCTGGGCTGTGTGACAGGTCCTCTTTATTGGGGGGGGCGTGTTGTGCACAGTACAATACAGTAGACAAAACGCTACACTGATCTCACTTACTGATCCCTGCTCTCTCCTCACACGTTCGGTGTGTGAGGAGAGAGCAGGGATCAGCTAGTAACTGCTCTTCTGTGTTTACATTTGTGACCGGCTGTGATTGGACACAGCCGGTCACGTGGTAAACAGCCAATTCCAGACCCCTTCAATCACTATGCACCAGGTCTGATTAGCATTATTTTTTGATTAATTTATAACTAATTACAGCTTCATCCGTGGTGTTGGTCGGTCCCCTTGGCACATTCAATGAGCCTGGGACCCTCCAAGATCAATGAAACCCACATATTTTCTCACACAACACTGTGGTTTGCACTTGTTGTGCAACAATACATATCCAGTACAATTGATCCTAATGACCTTCATCACATCTTTATTTAATCCCACTATCACTATTGTCATCCCACTTATACACACATTTATTCCACACACAATCATTCCAATCCATTTTCACTTTTCACACGCATCACACCACACCACTTTTTCACACACACACTACACATTACACCACCATTATCATTTTTTACACTTCTCACATTTCATTTCACCTTTTCATTTTTGTGACATTCGTTTTTGTCCTTCACCATCTCATTCATAATGCACATCACCCTCATTATTTTTCTCACAACCTTTATATTCCATTTATTATGTTTAGAATATGAAAAACATACCCTATTAGTTACATACTATTACAGAAGTACATTGATATATACAAATATATACTGAAGGATATACCCTTGCTGATCTCCAGTCTGTCCACTTAATACTCAGCAATCACATAGTGTACATGGATGCAGCACAGATGCATCCTACATTGATGCCCTTGGTGTTTCATTACAGGTGCCGGCTGTGCGTCCGTGTGTGTCCCCTCTCGGGTCTCTCCCCCTCCAATATGACTCCTTGTAGGCCGCACACGCCTGGTGGCGCCCTACTTTTGGGTGTCGAGTGTCCGGGAGGCTGCTGATTCCCCCTGAGATGCTAGTGATGGAACTCCGGTTAGAAGCATTGGTTCTAACACACAGTTGACTGGTAATCATACACTCTATATATATTTTTTACTATTGGGCATACACCCATGTAGAGAATGGAAATTTAATACATATATTTCCCACAGCCAACCACCCATCCTCTGAAGAGATCCGTTGGGATCGAAACGCATCAGTATTTTATACAGATGCATGCAAAATGTAAAACTATATGGCAATGTTGTGTCTATAATTCTGTGTGTTTTTATATACATGTTTTTTACCGGAGTAATACCTGTTAGGATTGTATTTAATGTTATACACAATAAATTTTTAACATGCATCATTGTAAATTATTTTTGGAATTTTGCTGCTAAAAAACCCCATTGGGGGAACTTCCCATTCTTCTTGCAATTTTCGGGGTGCGCAGTAATTTTCACTCCCAGTATATGTGTCCTTTCCATTCTTTCATATTCATTTTGGGTGGTTAAACACCCCATCCCCCCCCTGGACGCATGCGAGTGAAGACTTGAGCTATATAGTATTGGTGGTCCCGTTGCTATGCCAACATAGGTATCATATTATGGTCTAAATCCCATGAGTAATTTCAAGGTGACCACTATGATGGGACAGTCTCGGTGATCCATTTTAGGGGGACTGGAGTCTAAACCAATCCACTCCCCCATTGGAAACTGAATACTGTCTCAGTGCAGAAAACTGCTGGGAGACATCAACATGTCTCCCAATACAACACTGATTGCTTATACAGCCAATGATTAAGCGTTGGACCACAATCACCAATTTTTAGCTCCAGTTCATATACACCAGATATCCTTAATATACCATTTACTTAATACTGTTTACAAACACATGCATTTTCGTTCACACTGTGGTGTTATGCAATTTGCACTTGCATGCACTAAGTGTCAACTCAATATAGTTTTCCACCATGGGCCATTCCATCAGTGCATTTTGGGGTTTCTTTTTTGCCTCCTCGGCCCACGTCACCCTCAGTGTGGGCCGCGCATGCGTGTGCGTCCTCCCGACAAGGGGGGAGGGGGAGCCCTGTGCTCCCATCATGCTCATGGGGGGGCGGACTTGTGTTCCGCCTGCCCTATTTGGGCGTTCCTCCCTTGTCGGCGGCGTCCCTGATCCCCTCTGGATGTCCCTGCCATCCGCGCGTGCGTGGGAAACCATGCACGCGTGTGATGTCAGGACGTCACGCTTTTGCAGCAGAGGAGACGGCAGCTGTCGGAGACCTTGAGTCTTTCTGGAACGCCGAGGGAGCCACTCAGGGAGGACCGCCCACTGCGGTGGGGATATCCCTGGGGGATATTGCATGGACTAAGGCGGGGCGCCTGCTGATTACACCAGGGCCTCCCTAATTAAGGGCAGTACTAATATAACCTGAGAGCTGTGTGGCTCACACTTTGATCCCCAGCTCCTCCATGTGGACGACTAGACTCAGCCTGGTAAATGTAAGTACACCAGCCCTATATAGGCTGGCTGCCAAATTCCTTCCAGACCCCTTCAAGCACTATGCACCAGGTCTGATTAGCATTATTTTTTGATTAATTTATAACTAATTACAGCTTCATCCGTGGTGTTGGTCGGTCCCCTTGGCACATTCAATGAGCCTGGGACCCTCCAAGATCAATGGAACCCACATATTTTCTCACACAACACTGTGGTTTGCACTTGTTGTGCAACAATACATATCCAGTACAATTGATCCTAATGACCTTCATCACATCTTTATTTAATCCCACTATCACTATTGTCATCCCACTTATACACACATTTATTCCACACACAATCATTCCAATCCATTTTCACTTTTCACACGCATCACACCACACCACTTTTTCACACACACACTACACATTACACCACCATTATCAGTTTTTTACACTTCTCACATTTCATTTCACCTTTTCATTTTTGTGACATTCGTTTTTGTCCTTCACCATCTCATTCATAGTGCACACCACCCTCATTATTTTTCTCACAACCTTTATATTCCATTTATTATGTTTAGAATATGACAAACATACCCTATTAGTTACATACTATTACAGAAGTTCATTGATATATACAAATATATACTGAAGGATATACCCTTGCTGATCTCCAGTCTGTCCACTTGATACTCAGCAATCACATAGTGTACATGGATGCAGCACAGACGCATCCTACATTGATGCCCTTGGTGTTTCATTACAGGTGCCGGCTGTGCGTCCATGTGTGTCCCCTCTCGGGTCTCTCCCCCTCCAATATGACTCCTTGTAGGTCGCACACGCCTGGTGGTGCCCTACTTTTGGGTGTCGAGTGTCCGGGAGGCTGCTGATTCCCCTTGAGATGCTAGTGATGGAACTCCGGTTAGAAGCATTGGTTCTAACACACAGTTGACTGGTAATCATACACTCTATATATATTTTTTACTATTGGGCATACACCCATGTAGAGAATGGAAACTTAATACATATATTTCCCACAGCCATGAGAGAAGAAGAGATCCGTTGGGATCGAAACGCGTCAGTATTTTATACAGATGCATGCAAAATGTAAAACTGTATGGCAATGTTGTGTCTATAATTCTGTGTGTTTTTATATACATGTTTTTTTACCGGAGTAATACCTGTTAGGATTGTATTTAATGTTATACACAATAAATTTTTAACATGCATCATTGTAAATTATTTTTGGAATTTTGCTGCTAAAAAACCCCATTGGGGGAACTTCCCATTCTTCTTGCAATTTTCGGGGTGCGCAGTAATTTTCACTCCCAGTATACGTGTCCTTTCCATTCTTTCACAGCCAATTTCATTGGCTGTTTACCCTGATCGGGGAAGCGCTGTGTCCAAGGGACACGCGCCTTTACCGATCCCCGTTCTGCAAGCCTCTGGCGGCGCACACGGAGTGTGCCACTGAGTTTGTTGTGACATGTGATTGGCTGTGGCTTTGACACAGCCGATCACATGCTAAACAGCCAATGAAATTGGCTGTTTACCGTGATCGGGGAAGCGCTGTGTCCGAGGGACACACTCCATCCCAGATCACCGCGCTGCGCTCGCCCGCGGGCGCGCGCTAGGCATTATCCTGCAGGATGTCAATAGACGCCCAGTCAGGATAATGCAACCACTTCCCGGACGTCAATTTGCTATTGACCGGGCGGGAAGTGGTTAAGGGGGTATATGATCAACATGTACAAATATATAAGGGGTCCATATAGTGAACTTGGTGTTGAGTTATTCACTTTACGGTCAACACAGAGGACAAGGGGGCACTCTTTACGGCTAGAGGAAAAGAGATTTCATCTCCAAATACGGAAAGGTTTCTTCACAGTAAGAGCTGTGAAAATGTGGCATAGGCTCCCTGCAGAGGTGGTTCTGGCCAGCTCAGTAGATTGCTTTAAGAAAGGCCTAGATTATTTCCTAAATGTACATAATATAACTGGGTACTAACATTTATAGGTAAAATTGATCCGGTGAAAATCCGATTGCCTCTCGGGGGATCAGGAAGGAATTCTTTCCCCTGCTGTAGCAAATTGGATCATGCTCTGCTGGGGTTTTTCACCTTCCTCTGGATCAACTGTGGGTATAGAATTGGGTATATGGGATTGTATGATATTATTATTATTTATTATTATTATTATTTTTTTTGATGGTTGAACTGGATGGACTTGTGTCTTTTTTCAACCTGTAACTATGTAACCAGTCGCCGTTGGAATTTGGACCGTCGTGTCTGCGTGAATGGAGGACAGAACGAAAACTAGGATTTTTTTACTCACCGTAAAATCCTTTTTTCTGAGTCCATGGACCGACACAGCTTCTCTATTGGCATAGTGGGTATTATCCGTTAATTAGGAGTGACTAGGCAGAAAATTTGTAAAAAGTGTTGTATCACACCTTCTACAGTACGGCCCAGGGGGCGGACCCTCTGGGTATATCCCCTTAGTCTGCATCTCGCAGATCAGTTAGTCAAAAAGCAGTACAAACTTAAAAGGAGGGGTGGGTGCTGTGTCGGTCCATGGACTCAGAGAAAAGGATTTTACGGTGAGTAAAAAATCCTATTTACTCTTTCGTCCATGGACCGACACAGTTTCTCTATTGACATAGTGGGACGTCCCAAAGCAGTGTGATGCCGCGTACACACGATCATTATTCACGGCGGTTAAAAAAACACCGTGAATAATGACAGGAAAAACGAGGGAACCGCTTGGTTCCCTACACACGGTCGTTTTTCCCGTCATTTGTTCTCTTGACGAGAAAAACGACCGTCTGTGGGCTCCGCGGCAGTGTTTCCCTATGGGAAAACTGCCGCGGAAAAAAATGCTGGAAAAAACGATGAGAAAATTTAGAACATGTTCTAATTTTTCTCGTCGTTTTTTATGCCGTTTTTCTCGACGAGAAAAACGACATAAAGCCCACAGACGATCGTTTTTCTCGGCGAAATGAAAAAATGCAGTTTTTCTCGTCGAGAAAAGCGGTCGTGTGTACGCGGCATCAGAGAAAAAACGAGGGGTGGTAACAGCATAAAAATAAACTTCACCCCAAACACAAAACAGCACTCCTCCAACGGAGGAGTTGCAACTCTAAACAGCCGCCTGCAAAACTTTGCGGCCGAAAGAGGCATCCGAAGATGCACCTACATCAACTTTGTAGAATTTTGTGAAAGTGTGAGCGGACGACCAAGTCGCCGCTTTACATAATTGGGAAATAGACGCTTGATGTCGGAAAGCCCAAGAGGCACCTATTGCCCTGGTCGAATGCGCCGTGACCGGAAAGGGGGGCGCTTGAACCTTTTAAGGCGTAAGCCTGGATTACTATCTGTCGGATCCACCTAGAGATGGTGGCCGATGAGACTGCTTGGCCCTTCTTGGGACCAGCCACCGAAACAAGCAGTGAGTCTGACTTCCGGAACAGGGAAGTAGCAGATAGGTATACTCTCAAAGCTCGGACAATGTCCAAGGAATGCAACGCCGACTCCTTAGGATTCGACGGATGAGGACACAAGGATGGAAGTACAACGTCTTCATTGAGATGAAAAGCCGAAACGACCTTCGGAAGAAAGGAAGGCTGCGGCCGCAGCACCACCTTATCCTTGTGGAAAATCAAATAGGGAGCCTTGCAGGACAAGGCTGCCAGCTCAGAGACTCGTCTAAGTGACGTAACAGCCACCAAAAAGACTACTTTCTGAGAAAGTGTCAACAGGAGAATATCTCTAATATTCTCAAACGGTGCCCTCTGAAGCACGGAGAGGACCAGGTTCAAGTCCCACGGAGGTAGCGGGGGATGGACCGGAGGGGCCACATGTCGAACCCCCTGCACAAATGTACTCACGAGAGAGTGAGTCGCCAGGGGTCGCTGAAAAAAGACAGCCAGGGCAGATATCTGTCCCTTAAATTGTACTTAAGGCAGGCCCTTGGTCCACCCCATGCTGTAAAAACAGCAGGATTCTGGAAACCAAATAAGTACGCGGATGCAATTTCATTTCCTCACACATGGAGATGTAGGCCTTCCAAGTGCGGTGATAAACCTTCCTAGAGGACGGTTTCCGAGCACTTCCCATAGTAGAGATTACTGAATCTGATAGGCCCTGGTCTCTCAGTACCTGGCTCCCTAGCCATGCCGTTAAAGCCAGTGATCGTAAAGCAGGATGGAGTATGGGACCTTGCGATAGCAGGTCCTTCCGTAGTGGTAGGCGCCAGGGGACGTACTAGATCGGCGTACCAAGGACGCTGAGGCCAACTGGAGCGATTAGGATCATTGGAATTCCCTCTGCCTCCACTCAGTGGAAGAAGCCTTAAGGGAGGGAAGGCATAGATTAGCCGATACTGTCCCCAACAATGCCACCAACGCGTCCGTTGCATCTGCCCATGGGTCCCTTGACCAGGCCACAAACCTCAATACCTTCCGATTGAGTCGGGAAGCCAGAAGATCTACGTCTGGCGTGCCCCATCTTTGGCAGAGGAGCTGGAACACCTCCGGGTGTAAGGACCATTCTCCCTGGTCCAGCATTTGGTGACTCAGGTAGTCCACCTGCCAGTTTTCCACACCCGGAATGTACACGGCCGATAGGGCCGGTACGCTCCTCTCTGCCCACTTCAGGATCTGAGCGACCTCCGATGCTGCAGCTGAGCTTCTTGTTTCTCCTTGATGATTGACATATGCCACTGCTGTGGCGTTGTCTAACTGGATCCTGACTGGACGCCCTTGCAGCCTCTGAGACCATTTGAAGATGCACAGCCTGATCGCCCGGATTTCCAGGACATTGATCGGCAGGCGGGATTCCTTTGGGGTCCAGCGACCTTGCGCCGACTGAACACCCCAGACTCCCCCCCAACCTGTAAGGCTGGCATCCGTCGTGATCACTATCCAGTAAACCGGAAGAAATTACTTCCCGGCCAGAAGAGCCGGTGCTGTCAGCCACCATACCAGGGATCTCCTGACTAGGTGGCTCACTCGGATTTGATAATCCAGAGCTGATGGACATCTGTTCCATCTAGACAGAACTTCCTTCTGTAACACTCGAGTGTGGTATTGAGCATATGGGAGCGCCTCGAAGAAGGCTACCATGAGGCCTAACACGCGCATGCAAAACCAGAGTGACGACCAATTCCTGGAAGTCAGCTGCCGTACTGCAGCCCGAAGGGTCTGCAACTTCTCCACAGGGAGGAATACCTTTGCCTCTGAGGAATCCAGAATCAACCCCAGGTTCACTAGGCGTTGAGTGGTCACCAATACTGACTTTTGCGTGTTTAGTATCCAACCACAGTCTCGAAAAGAGTCTGACAGGTAATAGACACGCTTACCTCTAATTCTGAGCTTGAAGGGGCCTTCAGAAAAAGGTCGTCCAAGTAGCCCACGATAGCGATACCCCGCTGTCTTAGAAGTGCCAAAATCAGAGCGAGCACCTTGGTGAACGTCCTGGGTGCTGAGGCAAGGCCAAACGGGAGGGCCACAAACTCATAGTTGTTGTTCCCGATTGCAAATCGCAGAAACCTCTGGAGTATATGGGGACATGCAGGTATGCGTCCTTGATGTCCAAAGAGGCCTGAAAGTCCCCCGGATGGAGAGCCGTGACTACAGATCGAACCGACTCCATCCAAAATCTTTGTACTTTCACAAAGTAATTGAGGGCCCTAAAATCCAAGATTGGACGAACCCCACCCTTCTTCGGCACAATGAACAGATTTGAGTAAAAACCCTGACCCCGTTCCTGTTCTGGAACTGGAATAACTACCCCGCGTTCCAGCAGACCCTGGACTGCCCCATACAGGGCCTCCTGACGGGTCGGTAGTAGCTGGAGATTGGAGGTGATGAATCTGTCCGGTGGACAAGAAAGAAATTCTATCTTGTAGCCTGAGGAGATTACTTTGCAAACCCACCTGTCGGAGATTAGAGCTGTCCACTGAGTTGCGAATTTGCGAAGACGTCCCCCCACCCAAGAGCTGGGTGGGGGCAGACCTTCATGCAGAAGCAGATTTTCCGCAGGCTTGTTGGGTTTGCGGGACCAAGGACGCTTTTGTCCTTGGGCAGGCGCCTTGTCAGCCTGGGGTCTTTTCCCTGTCCCGCTTGCGTGCAGTAAAGGAGGGCCCTTGCCGTTGGCGTGGCCCCTACCCTTGCTAGTTTGAGGAAGCAAAGTGCTTTTACCTCCTGTGGCATCCTCGATGATGTCATAGAGAGAGGCCCCAAAAAGTCTGTCGCCCATAAAAGGCAGATCCAACAGGGCTTTCTTGGAGATCTGGTCCGCAGACCAGCCCTTTAGCCAGATCAGTCGGCGTATTGCTACGGCATAAACCGAAGCTTTTGACAGCAATGGAATAGTATCCATGTCTGACTCAGACAAACCTAAGGCCCTGGACCAACTGGTCGGCCAATGTTATCTCATCAGGAGGAGCATCTCGCTCCTTAACCCCTGGAGTAGCAATCTTGCCCATTCAGTAAGTGTCTGAGACACTAGGGCGTACTGCCTAGCCTATCACTGAGTATAGGTAGCAAGTGAGTGCTTCAGCCTTCTTATCCACAGGGTCCTTGAAAACAGGAGCCCCTTCTACTGGAATTGTGGTGGCTCTATTAAGTCTGGACACCGGAGGGTCCACTATAGGGGGAGAGGTTCATTTCTTCAGAAAACTCTCCTCAAAGGGGTACCGTACCGCAAATCTCTTTGGGGCTGTAAAGACCCTCAGTGGGTTCTCCCATTCCTTGTATAATGCCGCGTACACCCGACCGTTTTTAATGACGAGAAAAATAAAAAAAATTAAAATGGTCAATAAAAATTATCGTGTGTGGGCTTTTCAGCAGTTTTCCCAATGAGAAAAACGCAGAGAATCACGATGAGAAAAATTGGAACATGCTCTAATTTTTCACGTCATTTTTTACATCGTCGTTTTTCTCGTCATGAAAAACAGCCGTGTGTAGGCTTCAACAAAGTGAAAAAAATGCGCATGCTCAGAATCAAGTATGAGACAGGAGTGCTCCTTCTGGTAAAACTAGCGTTCGTAATGGAGATAGCACATTCGTCACGCTGTAACGGACTGAAAAGCACAAGGCTGAAAAGCGCGAATCGTCGCTCAACAAACTTTACTAACATGAAGGGTGGCGCCATCTGAATGGAACTTCCCCTTTATAGTGCTGTCGTACGTGTTGTACGTCACTGCGCTTTACTCAAACATTTTTTTCCACGATAGTGTGTAGGCAAGGCAGGCTTGAGAGGAAACACGAAAAATCACGTCAAGAAAAATTCAGTTTTTTTCAATGACATTAAAAACGGTCGTGTGTACGCGGCATAAGAGTTTATCAAAATAAGACACACAAGGGAACACCTTAGCAGTGCGGGCAGTTTTATGAAACCCAAAGTGGACCAGAGTCTCTGCTGCTTCTGCAGTATTTTACAACTTTAGCGTATCCCGCACTGCAGTAATAAGGTCAGATACCAAAGCCGTCTCGTGTACTGACCTGGACTTGGAGTCATCCTCACTGTCCGGTCACGGTCTGCAGTCTCTGATGAGCCGTAGCTGGACCTGGTTCTGCATCAGAATTATCCCCAGAAGCTTGCAGGGGATGGGGGCGTTTACTATCCCCTGTATTCCCGTGTGCTGCTTCCACCCTGGCAGCAAACGCCTCTAGGATTGCCATCATAGCATTCATAGACACCTCAGGGGCACCTGCTGCTAAATCTGGTGTTTCAGGGGAGAAGACATCTGGCTCAGATGCCATGCTGACCACGCGCTGACACCCACAGGGCTCCAGGCAAGATATCAATAGGCCACCCTCCTGTGCTGCAGAGATGCTGGGTCACCCAGAGGACTCACCACCCTCGGATCGGTACCGCTATGCTGCCGTGCTGCGCCTATGATGCTGTCCCACCGCTGCTGTGTCAGTCTGCTTCTTTTATCAGTGCTTCCTGTGTGAATTTCTCGCGCCAGTGTAATGCACCCTAGAGGCCGGAGACTCTCGCAAAATGGCCGCCAAACGTCCATATGGAAGATAATGTGGGCTCTAAGAAAATGGCCGCCGAGCCGAAGATAGAGGCCAAAGCAGCCGTAGACCACAAAAAGATGGCCGCCAAACGGCAATATATACATACAGCGTGAATCATTACAAACATGGAACTACAAGAAAATTGCACCGAAACCACAGGAAGATGGCCGCCGGACAGTCACTAGAGGCCGAAACCGGCATGGACCACCGCAAAATGGCCGCCGACAGCATGGAGGAGGAAGCACATACAGGTAAGCAGAAATTACATTTCTTTTAAATGTTAGTTACAGCCAGCCCCGCTCCAGTGGAACCCCTTAGGTGACCCCCAGCAACCTTTAGCTAGAAGCCCAGGGAGGAGGGAAAGGCAGGGAGAGAGGGAAGAAAGGGGCCACAGCCACTTACTTGGTCTCTCCAGGAATGTCCAGCCAAATCACCCAGCCGAGGCAGGGGAGTTTACTTACCTATCCTGCATGTATCATGCTGGAAGACATTCCAAACAGATCATCGTCCGCGCACGGAATGTGACTGTTGGCCAGGCATGCTGTGATTAGACCCAAGGGGACGATCATATGTATGCCCTGGAGTGCGACGCTCACTGGACAGGCTGCTGCGACTCGACCGCAAGGTCAGCCGAAGCTGAGCGGTCCGATGCAAGCCTTGGAGCATAAGCTCACCGGCCAGGCTGCTGCAACTTGGCCGTAAGGTCAGCTGAAGCTGAGCGGTCTGATGCAGGCCCTGGAGCGTAGGCTCACCGGCCACCCGTGGAGCGACGGGCATGTCGTGGAAAACCCAGCGCGTAGCTAGGGTTGGCACACGCTCGATGGCCGAAACTGGGGAGACTACAAGGATCGAGGATCCAGCCTGTCACCCAGTCAGCAATTGATCGAAGATCGCAGGAAACAAAAAAATGTAGCAAAAAAAAATTTTGTTTTTATTTATGTCCTACTCCTTGCTAGACAGAAAAAAACTGATCTGCGAGATGCAGACTGAGGGGATATACCCAGAGGGTCTGCCCCCTGGGCGGTACTGTAGAAGGTGTGATGCAACACTTTTTACCAGTTTTCTGCCTAGTCACTCCTAATTAACGGATAATACCCACTATGTCAATAGAGAAGCTGTGTTGGTCCATGGACGAAAGAGTAACATTCTTATTATCCACTTTACAGCGAGCAAATTATTACACTTCAAGCAGGCTCTCTCCCCCAGCCTAAGACGGGAATCTACAAGCCGCTGGGGTAAGCCCCGGCGATTAGATTGCACGGTGCCACATGTGCCAATTCCATGATCAAACAAGTGACTAAAAAGTGGCACGCTCGTGTAATAATTGTCCACATACAAGTGGTACCCCTTTCCGAATAAGGGTGACACCAAGTCCCACACAATCTTGCCAGCGCTCCCTATGTGATCTGGGCAGTTCTCCGGCTCTGCGTAACTATCTCTTCCCTCGTAAACCATAAAACTATATGTATAGCCTGTAGCCCTGTCACAGGGCTTATACATCTTGACCCCATATCTGGCACGCTTGCTGGGAAGATACTGTTTGAATGATAAGCGGACAGAAAACGTAATCAGGGACTCATCAATGCAGACAACTTGATTGGGAGTAAACAAGGCTGCAAACTGTTGGTTGAAGTGGTTTACGAGAGGCTGAATTTTGTAGAGCCGATCATATCCAGGGTCACCCCGAGGATGACAGAGTTCAGTATCAGAAAGGTCTTAAATTTGGAAACTGTAATAGGTTTCCAATCTCTGGCAAGGGTCAAATGGGGATTAGAGGCGATGAATTGACTAGCATATAAATTGTTTTGGTCCACAATAGATCTATAAAGGTCTTTCGGTGAAAAACGGCGAGTAAAAATCAAGTGACGTAAAATCAACTGTTTCCACCTGAATTCCGGGTTGGCCAGTGAATGGGGGAAGTACGGGTGCTGCAGAAGTGGTGGCAAATCCAAATGCAGCAGGAAGGGCACTATGGCCTGTCTTTGTCTTCTTGGCGGCTGCGGAACTCTACTCGTGCTAGCCACCTCACCAGCTTGGACTGCACTTATGGGACTCACCAGTCACCAAGTGTTACTGCAGTGCTGGATGTACGACCAGGATGTACTAGGCCGCTGGTGCTTGCCAGTTCACCAGGAGGATGAGCGGCACTAGTACTGGCTCTCTGCTCCCTGCGGTTCTTGCACCTCAACAACAGCAGAAGAAAGGGGTCGGGTACGCCTGACCTTGGCAGGGACCAGGGCCGATCCGAGACAGAGTGCATGGGGTGCACTGCACCCAGGCGCCAGAGGGGAGGGGGTGCCAAAGTGTCAGGAGCACCGTTGGTCCCGAGTGTGTTGCCATCAAGTCGTCATTGTGCTTTCCCGCAGCATTTGCCCCTGGTTGTAAATAGTGCTGAGTGCCGGTGTATCGTCCTCGACGAGTCACGAGCGCATGTCAGTGAGGGCGCCGTGACCTCGTTCATTGCCCCCTACCTCCACTGCCCATTGACCGGCACGCCCGCAGCAGTGTCCACATCCCCCGCCGAGCGCCCGCTGTATCCGTACAAGGAGGGAAGAGGAGGTAAGTTAGGTCCGCCCCACCTCCTCCCCATGTCCCCCCTGTGCCCCCCCACAAACCCTTGTGCAGCCAATATGTGCTTGGAAAGGGGTGTGGGCAGGAGATTTCAAAGCAGCCTGACCAGTGACACTGTCCTGAATGTCGCTGCCTGTGCTTCCAAAGACAATGCAGCCTGGGTGAGTGATCTCTCCCCTCTCTCTCTTCCCTAAATGTGCCATAGTCTTCCTGCCTTCCAGCCTTCCATGCACCATAGTTTTTCAGCCTTTCATGCGCCATAGTCTTCCACGCGCCATAGTCTTCCACGTGCCACAGTCTTCCACGTGCCATTGTCTTCCAGCCTTCCATGCACCATAGTCTTCCTGCCTTCCATGCGCCATAGTCTTCCAGCCTTCCATGCGCCATAGTCTTCCAGCCTTCCACATACCATAGTTTTCCTGCCTTCCATGTACCATAGTCTTTCAGCCTTCCATGTACCATAGTCTTTCAGCCTTCCATGTATCATAGTGATCCTTCATTCCTGTCTTCCGTGTACCATAGTGCTCCTTCCTGCCTTTCATGTGCCATAGTGGCAAAATAAGGTTTTGCCTAGGGTGTCAAAAATCATTGCACCAGCCCTGTTGTAATGTCAGGTGGAAGAATGATGCGGTAGCGTCCCCAGGGTGCAGGCATCTTCACAGAAGGAGTGGGCAGCCCCGCAGAAGGAGGCGGCGTCCACGTGGAAGGTGAACACAGATGCCAGCTGGGAGCCCAGCAGAGAGAAGAGCTTCACAACCTCCTAGACCCCCGAGGTGGCGCGCAGAAGCATCCCTGGATTCTCAAAGCCTAGACTCCGTCTCCTCCAGCCTCCTCTCTGCTCCAGCATCAGCAGTCAGTGAGGCCTAGAGGACAAAGACGAGTGGGAGGCGCAAGCTGCCAGGGAGCTGCTGGAAGAAGCAGCAGAGCACCTCCCTGATCAAGAAGGTACTTGGCACCATACACGGACACAGACCTACCTGCAGATACAGACAGGGCTAGGGATCTCTCTATCAGTCCAGTCCCCCCTCTCTCTCTCTCTCTCTCTCTCTCAGCCCCTCCCTATCTCTTAGCCCCACCTCTCTCTCTCAGCCCCCTCTCTGTTCACTACCCTCTCTCAGCCTCCCTCTCTATCCACTACTCTCTCTCTCAGCCTCACCTCTCTCTCTCAGCCCCCTCTCTGTCCACCACCCTCTCTCTCAGCCCCACATCCTGGGACCTCTTCTGTGTCTGGCATTGACTCTTCCCACTGAGCTATCTGGGATGCTGGACAGTTCCCTGCCTGATCTGCTGGGTTAACCTATCTGACCCATTAGACTACTCTGCTTGGTGTCCTGATTACTGTTGAACCCTGAACCCCTTGCTCCTCCCATGAACTTCCTATAAAAGGCGTTCCAGAGATGTTGCCCCTTGCGGTTTGATCTGCTTCTGTTCCCTGAGTTCCTGATTCTGTGCCTGTATCCTGTTCCTGTGTTTGACCCGGCTTCCTGACCACGCTTCTGTCTCCAGTCCTGACCTCTCTCTCAGCCTGACCTCTCTCACTCAACCCCCTTCTCTGTCCACCTCCATCTATTTCAGCCCCACCTCTCTCTGAGCCTGATCTCTGTCAGCCCTCTCTCTCTAGTAGAGATGGAGTACTCTGCAGTGTGTAGAGGGGTATCCAGGGGTGTAATCAGGGTAGTGGTATCTGGGGGTGTGTGTGATCAGGGGGGGGGTATCTGGGGAGGTGTGATCAGGGTTGGGGTATCTGGGGAGGTGTGATCAGGGTAGGGGTATCTGGGGAGGTGTGATCAGGGAGGGGGGTATATGGGGGTATAGTTAGGGTTTGGGAATCTGGGGAGGTGCGAGTATCTAGGGGGTGTGACCTGGGAGTTGCTTATGGGTTTTAGTTGGCCTCAGCTGTCTGTGGCCAGTGAGGGGAAAGAAATGCACAACCCCACCCCCTCATTACACACTGCTGTTTAGTGGAAGTTCTATTTTCAGTGGTATTTGACGTCCTTCACATTGTGCCCCATCACATTACAGGCGAACTGTGAAGGAGGTACCAGCTCGATTTTAGACAGGGAGTAGCAAAAGGACGGTGCTGATGGGTTGGGGGGCCTCAAAATGGATCTTCGCCTATGTAGTCAAAAATACTTATCACCGGCCCTGAGTGCTCCCCTCCCTCCTTCTCTCCATGTGTATGTCACACACACCGCATGAGCTTTGGTCTGAAATGCCCGGGCGGCGCTGTAGCAAAGTCCCGCCTCCTAGACCGGCTCCTGTGATAGACGGAACACTGATGCAATGCCGTGAAATTGAATCAGTGTGATGTGTACCATAGGAGCCGCAAGTCGGTCTTTGTTACAGTGGCTGCCCGGGCGATTCAAATCCAAGCTCTGTGACAGCAGGATATTGCTCTTCTGTGTGATCCAGGGGCACTGGTAGGCTGAAATTGGTGAGCACTTATAAGGCTGCAATTGTTGGGTACTGGTAGGCTGCATTTGGTGGGTACTGGTAGGCTGCATTTGGTGGGCACTGGTAGGCTGCATTTGATGGGCATTGATGAGGCTGCATTTGGTGGGCACTGATGAGGCTGCATTTGGTGGGCACTGGTAGGCTGCAATTGGTGGGCACTGGTAGGCTGCAGCCTACCAGTGCTCACCAATTTGGTGGGCACTAATAAGGCTGCATTTGGTGGGCACTGGTAGGCTGCATTTCATGGTCACTAATAAGGCTGCATTTGGTGGGCACTGGTAGGCTGCATTTGGTGGGCACGAATGTTTTGCTTGCGTCTATCTAGCAAGGTTACTTTGTGGTATAAGCAAGGAAGCTGAGACTTCTGCAGTGTGTAAATGTGCTTTTACTATACAAAGATGCTGTACATAAAAACTATTACAATATTACTAATACAATACAAGACTGACAGATCTCTATAACAAGCAAAATGCCTAGCAAATGAACAGCCTATGGTCTATAACAGTACAAATACATTTAACCACTTGCTTACTGGGCACTTAAACCCTCCTCCTGCCCAGACCAATTTTCAGCTTTAAAGTGGTTGTAAACCCACTTTATTACCAAAGACCTACAGGTAAGCCTAGATTAAGGCTTACCTGTAGGTGCATGAAATATCTCCTTAACCTACACGGTTAAGGAGATATTTGCATTTAAATGTGGCGACGCTGACGTCACGCGCATGCGCATGGGGTTAACCCCATTCACAAATTCGGCTAGGTCGCAACATTCGACGACGTAGCCGAATTTGACGGCTCACACGCGCATGCGTGGAGTCACGTCTTCGCCGCTCCGGCCAATCACAGCGCCGGAGCGGCGCTGTGATTGGCTGCAGCGGCGATACCCGGAAGTAACCTTCCGGCTATCGCCGCAGCGATGGATGCGGCTGAAGAGGGAGACGAGGACGGCTTCGGGGGCCCCGATCTAAGGTAAGTGATGCATAATGAGCTATTATGCTAGTCATAATAGCTCATTATGCCTTTCTCTTACAGCTAGTTAAAAAATTAAATTTAGGAGGGCTTACAACCACTTTAAGCGCTGATGCACTTTGAATGATAATTGCGCGGGCATACAACGCTGTACCCAAATAAAAAGACTGATTTAAAAAATATATACTGTATTTATTGGCGTATAACATTCACTTTTTTACCCTGAAAATAGAGGGTAAACTGTGCCTGCGTGTTATACGCAGGGGGCTGTGGAAAGTTTTTTTTCCTGAAACTTCCCACTTAAAGTTAGGGTGCGTGTTATAGGCCTGTGCGTGTTATACGCCGATAAATACGGTGTGTGTATGTGTGTATATATATATATATATATATATATTGTGACAGCAGGAAGGTAAAGTCACCTGGTTGCATCCAGGGGGGTAGATATATTTCGCCCAGATTCAGGCTTTACGCCGATTTATACAGCTAGGTGGAGAGTTGTATAAGGCTAGTGGGCTCATTGATGACTCATACCTCTAGGGAGAGGGCTGGGCGTCGTGCAGACAGGGAGTTGATGAGGCCAGCTGAAGCTTGTCAGCTCATTTAGGCCTCTATAAAAAACTCCCAGATTCATTAGATGTTAGCTCATGCCTGGAAGCAGACCTGTGTGGACTGTCTAGGGAGAGTGAACCCCTGTGCGGTGAGAGAAAGCCTGTGTGGCTATATTTTGCTTGGACATTTAAAACCAGGGACTAGGACAGCACTAGGCTGATCCCAGTCGTTAGTTAGGAAACCTGTAAGTTTAGTCAGAGGTCAAGTTGACCAGGATTTATTTTGTGTTTGTTTTTTTTGCCTTGCTGTGTTTTTGTCACTGTAAATAGAAAATAAACCGCACCTTTTTGATTTTGAAAACCACAACCTCCGTCTGCTGGGCCTGTTTTTGGGTGGGGAGCCCATCCCGGGGGTCACACATACCCGCTGCCGAGCTAGCCCCCTCACAGTTGGTGGAGAACCAGTGGCAGTTTTTTTTTAAGCCAGCATGGAGGAGATACTGAAACAGCTGGCTCTAGCAAATGCCAATCAACAGCAGACAAATGCAGGTTTGCAAAGGAGCCTTGCAGCCCAGCAGCAAGCTCATCAACAGAGCCTTGCAACTTTACAACAGAGTCTGGAGGCTCAGCAACAAGCCCAACAGCAATCTGAGGCCCGCTTCATAGACCTGTTGCAGAAGCAAGAGCAGAGACTACAACAACAGATGGAAGCAGTAATGCAGCAACGTCCGCAGACCGGTGAGGAAAGCCGTCCCACTAATACCGCGTCCTTTGGGGTGAGTCGTTTATTGACAAAAATGACTGGAGAGGATGATCCAGAGGTATTTTTGACCACATTTGAAAGGACCGCTGAAAGAGAAAAGTGGCCTGAGGAGCAGTGGGCTGGACTGGTGGCTCCTCTGTTAACGGGTGAATCGCAGAAAGCTTACTATGACCTAGAGCCTGACCAAGCAAAAGACTATGTGATGCTAAAAGCTGAAATATTGGCAAGGCTGGGTGTCACCCTGGCTGTCCGGGCTCAGCGTGTGCATAACTGGACTTTCCAGCTTGGAAAACCCCCCAGGTCTCAAATGTATGATCTCATTCACCTGAGCAGAAAGTGGCTACAGCCAGAGACTTTGTCCGCACCAAAGATTGTGGAACGTGTTGTAATGGATCGGTTTTTGAGAGCTCTTCCTACTGCCATCCAAAAGTGGGTAAGCCATGGAGACCCAGAGACGGCCGATGGTCTTGTGGATCGTGTGGAGAAATACTTGGCTACAGAGAACCTGACGGCCTCTTCCAGAGACACTCGGACTTTCCACCCTAAGACCAGACCATCCCCAGGGGCGGATAAGATGATTCCAAGGGGTAAGGGTGGAGAGAGTGAGAGGGTGGGAGCTCTACCCCAAGTTTGGCGAGAACAGCCTGGGAAATCAGCGGCTCAAGAGGCGGCAAGAAGGATCATTTGCTACCGCTGCCGGCAAGCGGGACATATTGCAGCAAATTGCCCGGTTTTGGAGGAACCCATGCAGTGTGACTTTCTGACGGGCAGACGTCAGTCGCTGTGTGCGACAGTCGCATGCACTGCCATTCGGGGAACTGAGAAACATTTATGCAAAATGTGTATTAATGGTAGAAATGTTGTGGTATTGCTGGATTCAGGTAGCCTTGTGACCCTGATAAAGGCTGAGTTAGTTAAAACAGAGGTCTCTGGGAATAGCAAGGTAGCTGTTATTTGTGTGCATGGGGACACCCGAGAGTATCCAGTGACTACAGTGTGTTTCGAGACCCCCAAAGGTACCCTCTCTCATCCAGTGGGCTTAGTATCTCAGTTACCGCATGACGCCATTGTGGGAAGGGATTTTCCGAAGTTCTGGGAACTGTGGGATGATCCTGAGCCCCTCACTGGTGCCCCTATGTACCAGGAATGTGATAGCCAGAACTCCCCTGAGAGTGGTGAGGACTCTCCGGAATTTCCCTTATCAGTATTGGCAGGGGAGACTCAAGAAACTGGAGAGGAGCCCACCTCCTCAGACGAAAACCTACCGTCTGTGGAGTTTTCTGATCTTGAGGTTCACAGGGAAAACTTTGCCACAGAACAGTTGAAAGACCCCGCCCTAATAAAGGCACGGGAAAACGTAGTGAAAATAGATGGCGAGTTAGTGAACCCAGATAATACCTGCACTTACCCATACTTCAGCGTAGAGAAGGACCTACTGTATCGGGTGGCAAAAAGGGCAGAAGAAACCGTTGAGCAGCTGGTGGTGCCCAAACCTTACAGGAAGTTGGTGTTGGAGTTGGCCCATGGGCACATTCTTGGAGGTCATCTGGGGACAGAGAAAACCCGAGAGAGGGTATTACAGAGATTCTATTGGCCGGGGGTGATGAAGGACGTAGAAAATTATTGTTCCTCCTGCCCTGTGTGTCAGAGGTTGGCCCCGATGCCACATTTCCGTAGCCCGCTGGTCCCTCTACCCATCATTGAGGTCCCGTTTGAGAGGATCGCCATGGATTTGGTAGGTCCTATAATCAAGTCCGCTAGGGGGCACCAGTACATATTAGTTATAATGGACTATGCCACCCGTTATCCAGAAGCGATCCCTCTCCGAAATACCTCGGCCAAAACCATAGCCAAAGAGCTATCTCTTGTTTTTAGCCGGGTGGGTATTTGTAAAGAACTGCTTACGGACCAAGGTACACCCTTTATGTCCCGGGTTATGAAAGAGCTGTGTAAATTGTTCAAAGTGACGCAATTGCGTACGTCTGTGTATCACCCCCAAACCGATGGGCTGGTTGAAAGATTCAACAAAACCCTAAAACAAATGTTGAAGAAAGTGGTGGATAGAGATGGAAAGGATTGGGACTGTTTACTTCCTTATTTGATGTTTGCTATTAGGGAGGTGCCCCAATCCTCTACGGGATTCTCCCCCTTTGAGTTACTGTATGGGAGACACCCAAGAGGGCTGTTGGATATTGCCAAGGAAACTTGGGAAAGTGAGAGTTCTCCCCACAGGAGTGTGATTGAGCATGTCGCCCTGATGCAAGATCGAATTGCACAGGTAATGCCCATCGTGAAGGAACATTTGGCCCAAGCGCAGTTGGCACAGCAGAGAGTGTACAACCGTGGAGCCAAGACCCGTACCTTTTCCCCGGGGGATAGGATATTGGTACTTGTCCCTACGGTTGAAAGTAAATTCCTTGCCAAATGGCAAGGCCCCTACGAGATAATGGAAAAAGTGAGCGAAGTGAATTACAAGGTCAGACAACCAGGAAGGCGAAAGCCCGAACAGATCTATCACGTTAATCTGTTGAAAGCCTGGAGGGATAGAGAGTCCCTAGTCGCAGACACTTGGTCACCAGCTCAAACTGGTTGCGTGATTCCTGAGGTTGGAATAGCAGCCACCTTGTCACAACCCCAACAACAGGAGGTTAAGGAGTTTGTGCTTCGCAACAAGGAGGTATTCTCTGAGCTGCCGGGACAAACATCTGGGGTAGAGCATGACATCATTACCCCGCCCGGTGAAAGGGTGAAGTTAAAACCCTATCGGATCCCAGAGGCTCGACGGGAGGCAATACGGGAGGAAGTACAGAAAATGCTGAACTTAGGGGTGATAGAGGAGTCCCAAAGTGATTGGTCTAGTCCCATCGTGTTGGTGCCTAAACCGGATGGGAGCTGGCGATTTTGTAACGATTTTCGTCAGTTGAACAAAGTTACAAAATTTGACACCTACCCCATGCCACGTATAGATGAGTTGATCGACCGGCTGGGAACAGCCCGATACATGACGACTCTTGACCTCACAAAAGGGTATTGGCAAATCCCCCTGGCCAAGTCGGCCAAAGAGAAAACCGCATTTGTAACCCCAGACGGGGCGTTCCAATATAAAAGAATGCCGTTCGGGTTACAGAATGCGCCGGCCACATTCCAGCGGAAAATGGACCAGATGCTGAGGCCCCATCGGAAGTATGCTGCGGCTTACCTGGATGACGTAATTGTCCATAGCACAGATTGGGCCTCACATCTGCCAAAAGTGCAAGCAGTCCTGGACTCTGTTCGGGAAGCGGGGTTTACGGCTAACCCCAAGAAGTGTACCATTGGGCAGGAGGAGGCCAAATATCTTGGGTACACCATTGGGAGGGGAGTAATAAAACCCCAACTCAACAAAGTCGAGGCCATCCAGAGTTGGCCACGTCCCAACAGCAAGAAGCAGGTACGAGCCTTTCTGGGAATCGCTGGGTATTATCGGCGATTCATTCCCCACTTTGCTTCTAAGGCTGTGCCCCTAACCAACCTGACGAAGGGGAAAGGGTCGGTCATGATTAAATGGACCCCCGAGGCTGAGGCAGCATTCCAATTCTTGAAACAAGCCTTATGTAGCCAGCCAGTGTTGTACTCACCCGACTTCTCTAAAGACTTTGTCGTACAAAGTGATGCGTCAGATGTGGGGTTAGGAGCAGTATTGTCCCAGGTCTGGAACGGGGAAGAGCACCCAGTCATTTACCTCAGCAGGAAGTTGAAGTCCCATGAGGTAAATTACGCCACCGTTGAAAAGGAGTGTTTAGCGGTGAAGTGGGCTCTAGATTCCCTTCGGTACTACCTGCTAGGTAGGCACTTTGACATGGTTACGGATCACGCTCCGTTAAAGTGGATGGCTCAAAACAAGGAAACAAATAGAAGAGTGAATAGGTGGTTCCTGGCCCTCCAGGAATTCAACTTCACAGTAAAGCATCGCCCTGGCGTTCAAATGGGGAATGTGGATGCTTTGTCTCGAGTACATGAATGCCTGATTGCTGGTGTTCCAACCCCGAGGTTAAAACAAGAGGGGGGGGTATGTGACAGCAGGAAGGTAAAGTCACCTGGTTGCATCCAGGGGGGTAGATATATTTCGCCCAGATTCAGGCTTTACGCCGACTTATACAACTAGGTGGAGAGTTGTATAAGGCTAGTGGGCTCATGGATGACTCATACCTCCTAGGGAGAGTGCTGGGCGTCGTGAGGCAGGGAGTTGATGAGACCAGCTGAAGCGTGTCAGCTCATTTAGGCCTCTATAAGAACTCCCAGATTCATTAGGTGTTAGCTCATGCCTGGAACCAGACCTGTGTGGACTGTCTAGGGAGAGTGAACCCCTGTGCGGTGAGAAAAAGCCTGTGTGGCTATTTGCTTGGACATTTAAAACCAGGGACTTGGGGACTAGGACAGCACTAGGCTGATCCCAGTTGTTAGTTAGGAAACCTGTATGTTTAGTCAGAGGTCAACTTGACCAGGATTTATTTTGGTTATGTTTCTTTTGCTTTGCTGTGTTTTGTCACTGTAAATAGAAAATAAACCGCACCTTTTTGATTTTGAAAACCACAACCTCCGTTTGCTGGGCCTGTTTTTGTCTGGGGAGCCCATCCCGGGGGTCACACACACCCGCTGCCGAGCTAACCCCCTCACAATATATATATTTATATTTTGTAAACAGGTAATTTTTCTCCTTCATTGATGTACGCTGATGAGGCTGCACTGATGGGCACTGATAAGGTGGCACTGATGGGCACTGAGAGGTGGCACTGATGGGTGGCACCGAAGAGCATTGATAGGTGGCACTGGTGGGCACTGAGAAGTGGCACTAATAGGTGGCAGTGATGGGCATTGATGGGTGCCAGTGATGGGCACTGATGGGTGGCAATAATGGGCACTGGTAGGTTACACTGATAGGCAGCATTGCTAGGTGGCACTGATGAGGCACAGATTGGCTGCACTTGTGGGCATTGATAGGTGGCACTTGTGGGCATTGATAGGTGGCACTGTGGGCATTGATAGGTGGCACTGTGGGCACTGGCAGGGAGCAATTATATCCACAATGACTGGCACTGGCAGCTGGCACTGATGAGGCTCCTTCTGCCTCCTTCCTTTTCTGGACCAATGTCCCTTGTGAAAGAGCCGGTGATGATTTTTTTTTTCCTCCTCACGCTGTCAGCGCGAGGAGAAAAAAAAAACGATTACCGATTCTTTGTTTACATCACATGATCAGCTGTCATTGGCTGACAGCTGATCACGTGGTAAGGGGTCGGGATCGCCCCCTTACTCGGATCGGTGATCGCCTGAGTCTCAGTGACTCGGGTGATCACAGCGCACGCCCTGCGTCTATGGACGGCCTCTCGGATTTTAAGGTCCACGCTGAAGCCGTCATTTGGCTGTAGCGTGGACCTCAAGTAGTTAAAGGTTACTTAACTTTGAGTACTCTATGTTCATGATCTCCGTTGCTGGTGACCAGGCATCTTCTTCTTATGATGAGTGGCTTCTGATCTTCAAGCTTTGCATGAGCCCCCCCTCCCTCAGTCTTTACTCATCCTTTTATGTACAAGTTTGTTGACAACTTGTTTCCATAACAACTGACTAACAGTCATTCAGTAAACAGTTTGAGAGACCCTCT
This sequence comes from Rana muscosa, assembly GCA_029206835.1. Lineage (NCBI taxonomy): Eukaryota > Metazoa > Chordata > Amphibia > Anura > Ranidae > Rana > Rana muscosa. The sequence continues at coordinate 562,230,389 of CM055116.1, read as the reverse complement.
CTACCTGTTTACTGTAGCTATAGAGACAATAGCCTATTCCAACTGTAAATTGAATACAACAATGGTATCAACGTACCCATTGTATGCAACAGCATTTGTTTGAGAAATATCTACTCTCCAAATCTACTCCAAACCCTGGCAGTAATTGGAATATTGTCCCATGTAATGTTATGTCTGATTAATATAAAAAATCTTATTTTAACAAACGCAACACATTCCGCCCTATGATTTTTTCTCTCAGACTACACACAGAAAGTCTCTTCATTACTAACAACTCATTCTACACATAAATTTTCCTTGAATGCAACCCCTCCCATATTTCTGTCACTTAGAAGGTGTTTCAATTATTGGATAAAAGTTCATTAGAAAGTCCATTCTAAAGTTCTTTAGAAACAAGTCCAGGCTTGAAATACATCAAAGGCCTTGCTCTCCACAGCTCTTGCGATCTTCTGTCATTCTTTCCATCATGTAACCACTTTTCTCTGGTCTTCCTATGGATCAAATCAGAGACAGCCTGTGGAGTGGAAACCAAAGCGGATTATCTGTTCCTTCTAACAATACATAAAAAGTAGATCCTGGCCCTTCAGCTACAATCTCTCCTCTAAATGGCTTCTTGCCTGGATACCTGACCAATACTTTGCCACCTGCCTATATGCACCTCTGACCATCCCAAAGAACATCAATAGGGAGGAGAGGAAATATACTGATATTTCCCAGAAGATCACTGCTGTTTATTTTTGAAAGGTTTGATGTTATGTAGCCTCACTTTCCACTCTTGCTGAGAAGTATCCACTAACCAGTCAGAGTCCCAGCCACTGTCTTGAAGCTCGTCTGCCAATGCAAATATAACTTCAAACCTTCCTGCCAGATTCCCTCTCATTCCTAGATAGGCTTCAGCTTCAGATACGTCACTCTTGGTTTGTATGTCACGGGAAGCAGTAACATGGTATCTGTTAAACCCTGTTCTTTCAGGAACCTTACATAAATACTGAACTCTGATCTCCAGCTGTGGAATCTGTGCCTCAGCCCCTACCATCCTCTCATATGGTGTTCTTTTGGCTATTGGCCTAGAATTTAACAACATGACTGCCTGTGTGAGGACCTGATCCCACCCCCTTAGTGTATGTGTGGGTGTAAGTTTGCGTATATGGTCCTTCAATAGCCCGTTGTATCTTTCAATCAAACCAGCTGCCTGTGGATGGTATGGGATGTGGCACAACCATTACACTCCAGAATCTTTGGCCCACTGCTGTACTGTTGATCCGGTGAAGTGTGAGCCGTTATCACTTTGGACTTGTTTGGGACAACCATAAGCAACGACAAGTTTCTGGAGCATTGCGGCTTGATCTGCACGTTTGCCAGGATGAACAAGCATAAGTCCTGAATAGGTGTCCACTGCAGTGCAACAATATCTCAGTCCATTGTTTCCCCGGGGCAGGGGACAGATGAAGTCAATCTGCCAGATCTCTGCAGGCCTCTCACCCCTCTTAATCGACCCAGTGGAGTACTTTTGCAATGGCCATTGTCGCACTTCTCCACACACTGTACAGTTCCCTATTACAGTCTTTATCATGTCCATGGATATAGGCAATCCTCTCTGCTGTGCCCATTCATATGCTGCTTTCTGCCATAAATTTGCCCGGATTGCTTGTGGGCCCAGTTGGCCAAGTTCATCAAAACAGGATCAATTGGCACAACTGCCTTCACTTTGGCGATTTCATCTGCAACTCTGTTATAGTTCTCAAAGTCTGGTACTAGGGGCTGTCGTTGTACGTGGGTCCGGCTTCGGGGCGTCTCATCAAGGAAACTCTGGTCATGCGTCCAATCAGGCAACAGGAGCACCTCGTCACGACATAGAAAGAATAGAAATAAAAACGACATGAGTATATATATTCCCACTTCCTTTAACCACGATCCGCTGTAAAATAAAAATTAGATCCCCAAAGATTCCCAGACCCTTAAAAGGACTCCCAACCTTCACTTGGCTACAGCTCTCACTTCAACAGTTACATGAAGAATCCTATCCTTAATGGATGAGAATTGTTCAATCGTATCCTAAGCTCGAGCCCCCCCCCCCCACCTTGTACATCCAGGACACCATGCCCAGACCTGGTCGGGGTTAGTGAACAATTCCCTTCTAGCTGTCCCTGCCATTCTTAATTTCTCGTGCCATCAGAACCTCGCGATCGGCCGCGACATAAGATGCTGGGACAGCTTCACCATCACGCATGAACCTCTTGCTTTGGGGGAATTACCTTATAAGCTGCAGATCCGCATAAGCACCAAACTAAAGTTCAAACACACTTGTGGGCTGCCTAGATACCCAAACCGACAAGAGGCAGAGCTATTAAAACTAACCAATTTTACCCTCTAAAAATGCATCGATAGATTCCATTGACAAGTGTCTGTTTGGAGTCTTCACTAGTTTGTCAAAACTCCTCATACCCATAATAACATCATAAATGGCATGTACCGCTGTCACCGATGGGGTACTAAAACTCGGTAGAGACTCAGTACAGACCTAGCAATCGGTGGGATAACTTGGGATGCTTTTAATCGTTACCCTTGCTAAAATTTACTAAACAAAAAATATTTATATAAATAAACAAAGATACTACTCAGTCCTTTGGTGTGGTTGAGTCGCTTCTTGCAGTGGCTGGCGTGGTCTCATCCCTCAAGCTTCTTTACAACGACCCAGTCACCTGGTTGGAAAGAATGTAAACTGGTTGTTGTGTCAGGGTCCAGAAGTGACTCGTGAACCCTGTGGTGGACATTTTGAAGTTCATGTTACAACGATCGCACCCACCCCATCAGCCGAGAATGTAAATGACAGCTAATGAGGAAAGTACGACTCTGGTTTTGATTGACCTCCAAACAACCCTCATATGACAATAACCCAGACATCGGGACTGTGGTCACTGCATAACCTGTGCGTGGCTTACAATACCTGGAACCATTGACAAAAGGTTCTTAGCATCTGGGATGGAAACCTACTTCACCAGACTGCTGCTTGCCGATTTCAAATTCTATCAAAGAAAGACAATCTTGGCACAAATTTGGTTAGAATTACAGAGGTTAGTATTATTAGTTTGAAAAAAAAAACTGTCATTCTTACATTTATCACTTCTCACCCCATTTTCTTCCTCATTACAGACTGAAGGAAGAAATGCGTGGTGCAGGAAAAAAGAAACAATGAAATAGCCTATGATACTTTTACCTCCTTAGACTCATATTTATCCATGTGTACAGCTGTCTACATACACCTGCTCTCTATGTACTGTGAGGGGGTTAGCTCGGCAGCGGGTGTGTGTGACCCCCGAGATGGGCTCCCAACACAAAAACAGGCCCAGCAAACGGAGGTTGTGGTTTTCAAAATCAAAAAGGTGCGGTTTATTTTCTATTTACAGTGACAAAACACAGCAAAGCAAAAGAAACAAACAAAATAAATCCTGGCCAACTTGACCTCTGACTAAACATACAGGTTTCCTAACTAACAACTGGGATCAGCCTAGTGCTGTCCTAGTCCCTAAGTCCCTGGTTTTAAATGTCCAAGCAAATAGCCACACAGGCTTTGTCTCACCGCACAGGGGTTCACTCTCCCTAGACAGTCCACACAGGTCTGGTTCCAGGCATGAGCTAACATCTAATGAAGCTGGGAGTTCTTATAGAGGCCTAAATGAGCTGACAAGCTTCAGCTGGTCTCATCAACTCCCTGTCTCACGACGCCCAGCACTCTCCCTAGAGGTATGAGTCATTCATGAGCCCACTAGCCTTATACAACTCTCCACCTAGTTGTATAAGTCGGCGTAAAGCCTGAATCTGGGCGAAATATATCTACCCCCCTGGATGCAACCAGGTGACTTTACCTTCCTGCTGTCACATACCCCCCCCTCTTGTTTTAACCTCGGGGTTGGAACACCAGCAATCAGGCATTCATGTACTCGAGACAAAGCATCCACATTCCCCATTTGAACGCCAGGGCGATGCTTTACTGTGAAGTTGAATTCCTGGAGGGCCAGGAACCACCTATTCACTCTTCTATTTGTTTCCTTGTTTTGAGCCATCCACTTTAACGGAGCGTGATCCGTAACCATGTCAAAGTGCCTACCTAGCAGGTAGTGCCGAAGGGAATCTAGAGCCCACTTCACCGCTAAACACTCCTTTTCAACGGTGGCGTAATTTACCTCATGGGACTTCAACTTCCTGCTGAGGTAAATGACTGGGTGCTCTTCCCCGTTCCAGACCTGGGACAATACTGCTCCTAACCCCACATCTGACGCATCACTTTGTACGACAAAGTCTTTAGAGAAGTCGGGTGAGTACAACACTGGCTGGCTACATAAGGCTTGTTTCAAGAATTGGAATGCTGCCTCAGCCTCGGGGGTCCATTTAATCATGACCGACCCTTTCCCCTTCGTCAGGTTGGTTAGGGGCACAGCCTTAGAAGCAAAGTGGGGAATGAATCGCCGATAATACCCAGCGATTCCCAGAAAGGCTCGTACCTGCTTCTTGCTGTTGGGACGTGGCCAACTCTGGATGGCCTCGACTTTGTTGAGTTGGGGTTTTATTACTCCCCTCCCAATGGTGTACCCAAGATATTTGGCCTCCTCCTGCCCAATGGTACACTTCTTGGGGTTAGCCGTAAACCCTGCTTCCCGAACAGAGTCCAGGACTGCTTGCACTTTTGGCAGATGTGAGGCCCAATCTGTGCTATGGACAATTATGTCATCCAGGTAAGCCGCAGCATACTTCCGATGGGGCCTCAGCATCTGGTCCATTTTCCGCTGGAATGTGGCCGGCGCATTCTGTAACCCGAACGGCATTCTTTTATATTGGAACGCCCCGTCTGGGGTTACAAATGCGGTTTTCTCTTTGGCCGACTTGGCCAGGGGGATTTGCCAATACCCTTTTGTGAGGTCAAGAGTCGTCATGTATCGGGCTGTTCCCAGCCGGTCGATCAACTCATCTATACGTGGCATGGGGTAGGTGTCAAATTTTGTAACTTTGTTCAACTGACGAAAATCGTTACAAAATCGCCAGCTCCCATCCGGTTTAGGCACCAACACAATGGGACTAGACCAATCACTTTGGGACTCCTCTATCACCCCTAAGTTCAGCATTTTCTGTACTTCCTCCCGTATTGCCTCCCGTCGGGCCTCTGGGATCCGATAGGGTTTTAACTTCACCCTTTCACCGGGCGGGGTAATGTCATGCTCTACCCCAGATGTTTGTCCCGGCAGCTCAGAGAATACCTCCTTGTTGCGAAGCACAAACTCCTTAACCTCCTGTTGTTGGGGTTGTGACAAGGTGGCTGCTATTCCAACCTCAGGAATCACGCAACCAGTTTGAGCTGGTGACCAAGTGTCTGCGACTAGGGACTCTCTATCCCTCCAGGCTTTCAACAGATTAACGTGATAGATCTGTTCGGGCTTTCGCCTTCCTGGTTGTCTGACCTTGTAATTCACTTCGCTCACTTTTTCCATTATCTCGTAGGGGCCTTGCCATTTGGCAAGGAATTTACTTTCAACCGTAGGGACAAGTACCAGTATCCTATCCCCCGGGGAAAAGGTACGGGTCTTGGCTCCACGGTTGTACACTCTCTGCTGTGCTAACTGCGCTTGGGCCAAATGTTCCTTCACGATGGGCATTACCTGTGCAATTCGGTCTTGCATCAGGGCGACATGCTCAATCACACTCCTGTGGGGAGAACTCTCACTTTCCCAAGTTTCCTTGGCAATATCCAACAGCCCTCTTGGGTGTCTCCCATACAGTAACTCAAAGGGGGAGAATCCCGTAGAGGATTGGGGCACCTCCCTAATAGCAAACATCAGATAAGGAAGTAGACAGTCCCAATCCTTTCCATCTCTATCCACCACTTTCTTCAACATTTGTTTTAGGGTTTTGTTGAACCTTTCAACCAGCCCATCGGTTTGGGGGTGATACACAGATGTACGTAATTGCGTCACTTTGAACAATTTACACAGCTCCTTCATAACCCGGGACATAAAGGGTGTACCTTGGTCCGTAAGCACTTCTTTACAAATACCCACCCGGCTAAACACAAGAGATAGCTCTTTGGCTATGGTTTTGGCCGAGGTATTTCGGAGAGGGATCGCTTCTGGATAACGGGTGGCATAGTCCATTATAACTAATATGTACTGGTGCCCCCTAGCGGACTTGATTATAGGACCTACCAAATCCATGGCGATCCTCTCAAACGGGACCTCAATGATGGGTAGAGGGACCAGCGGGCTACGGAAATGTGGCATCGGGGCCGACCTCTGACACACAGGGCAGGAGGAACAATAATTTTCTATGTCCTTCATCACCCCCGGCCAATAGAATCTCTGTAATACCCTCTCTCGGGTTTTCTCTGTCCCCAGATGACCTCCAAGAATGTGCCCATGGGCCAACTCCAACACCAACTTCCTGTAAGGTTTGGGCACCACAAGCTGCTCAACGGTTTCTTCTGCCCTTTTTGCCACCCGATACAGTAGGTCCTTCTCTACGCTGAAGTATGGGTAAGTGCAGGTATTATCTGGGTTCACTAACTCGCCATCTATTTTCACTACGTTTTCCCGTGCCTTTATTAGGGCGGGGTCTTTCAACTGTTCTGTGGCAAAGTTTTCCCTGTGAACCTCAAGATCAGAAAACTCCACAGACGGTAGGTTTTCGTCTGAGGAGGTGGGCTCCTCTCCAGTTTCTTGAGTCTCCCCTGCCAATACTGATAAGGGAAATTCCGGAGAGTCCTCACCACTCTCAGGGGAGTTCTGGCTATCACATTCCTGGTACATAGGGGCACCAGTGGGGGGCTCAGGATCATCCCACAGTTCCCAGAACTTCGGAAAATCCCTTCCCACAATGGCGTCATGCGGTAACTGAGATACTAAGCCCACTGGATGAGAGAGGGTACCTTTGGGGGTCTCGAAACACACTGTAGTCACTGGATACTCTCGGGTGTCCCCATGCACACAAATAACAGCTACCTTGCTATTCCCAGAGACCTCTGTTTTAACTAACTCAGCCTTTATCAGGGTCACAAGGCTACCTGAATCCAACAATACCACAACATTTCTACCATTAACACACATTTTGCATAAATGTTTCTCAGTTCCTCGAATGGCAGTGCATGCGACTGTCGCACACAGCGACTGACGTCTGCCCGTCAGAAAGTCACACTGCATGGGTTCCTCCACAACCGGGCAATTGGCTGCAATATGTCCCGCTTGCCGGCAGCGGTAGCAAACGATCCTTCTTGCGGCCTCTTGAGCCGCTGATTTCCCAGGCTGTTCTCGCCAAATTTGGGGTAGAGCTCCCACCCTCTCACTCTCTCCACCCTCACCCCTTGGAATCCTCTTATCCGCCCCTGGGGATGGTCTGGTCTTAGGGTGGAAAGTCCGAGTGTCTCTGGAAGAGGCCGTCAGGTTCTCTGTAGCCAAGTATTTCTCCACACGATCCACAAGACCATCGGCCGTCTCTGGGTCTCCATGGCTTACCCACTTTTGGATGGCAGTAGGAAGAGCTCTCAAAAACCGATCCATTACAACACGTTCCACAATCTTTGGTGCGGACAAAGTCTCTGGCTGTAGCCACTTTCTGCTCAGGTGAATGAGATCATACATTTGAGACCTGGGGGGTTTTCCAAGCTGGAAAGTCCAGTCATACACACGCTGAGCCCGGACAGCCTGGGTGACACCCAGCCTTGCCAATATTTCAGCTTTTAGCATCACATAGTCTTTTGCTTGGTTAGGCTCTAGGTCATAGTAAGCTTTCTGCGATTCACCAGTTAACAGAGGAGCCACCAGTCCAGCCCACTGCTCCTCAGGCCACTTTTCTCTTTCAGCGGTCCTTTCAAATGTGGTCAAAAATACCTCTGGATCATCCTCTCCAGTCATTTTTGTCAATAAACGACTCACCCCAAAGGACGCGGTATTAGTGGGACGGCTTTCCTCACTGGTCTGCAGACGTTGCTGCATTACTGCTTCCATCTGTTGTTGTAGTCTCTGCTCTTGCTTCTGCAACAGGTCTATGAAGCGGGCCTCAGATTGCTGCTGGGCTTGTTGCTGAGCCTCCAGACTCTGTTGCAAAGTTGCGTTTGTCTGCTGCTGGGCTGCAAGGCTCTGTTGATGAGCTTGCTGCTGGGCTGCGAAGTTCTTTTGCAAACCTGCATTTGTCTGCTGTTGATTGGCATTTGCTAGAGCCAGCTGCTTCAGTATCTCCTCCATGCTGGCTTAAAAAAAAAAAAAACTGCCACTGGTTCTCCACCAACTGTGAGGGGGTTAGCTCGGCAGCGGGTGTGTGTGACCCCCGAGATGGGCTCCCCACACAAACAGGCCCAGCAAACGGAGGTTGTGGTTTTCAAAATCAAAAAGGTGCGGTTTATTTTCTATTTACAGTGACAAAACACAGCAAAGCAAAAGAAACATAAACAAAATAAATCCTGGTCAACTTGACCTCTGACTAAACATACAGGTTTCCTAACTAACAACTGGGATCAGCCTAGTGCTGTCCTAGTCCCTAAGTCCCTGGTTTTAAATGTCCAAGCAAATAGCCACACAGGCTTTGTCTCACCGCACAGGGGTTCACTCTCCCTAGACAGTCCACACAGGTCTGGTTCCAGGCATGAGCTAACATCTAATGAAGCTGGGAGTTCTTATAGAGGCCTAAATGAGCTGACAAGCTTCAGCTGGTCTCATCAACTCCCTGTCTCACGACGCCCAGCACTCTCCCTAGAGGTATGAGTCATTCATGAGCCCACTAGCCTTATACAACTCTCCACCTAGTTGTATAAGTCGGCGTAAAGCCTGAATCTGGGCGAAATATATCTACCCCCCTGGATGCAACCAGGTGACTTTACCTTCCTGCTGTCACAGTACATACACTTTTAGAAGCTCCTTTGAATCTGAAAAATACTTATAAGCAAAATCATTACTCTATCCTTCATATTTAACCTGCAAAGAATGGTAAACAATAATGACATTCCTGTACATTGGTAAATTGTCAATGACATTCTTTCAAAACTGATTCAATGAAAACCCTCTGTAACCCTTACTTTTCCCGTTCCTAAAAAAATACAACAGCCGCGACGCATCGGAGGATCGCCGCGGTAAGTTCGAACATATTCACGTTACTACATACAAACATTCAGATACAAATGTGGGGGAGATACTTCATAGTTTCCAAAACAAAAAATGAAAAAACAAAACAGACAGAATTCTACCTTCACTCTTTCAGCAATAGAAAAAAATACAATGGGACAAACATGAGAGCAGCTTGAGAACCTTGCATGGACCAGCCATACAAAGTTCAAACAAACGGGCATGAGAATTTTAACCGCGTTCCTTCTCTGAGAATCACAAAAACGTGTACTACACCTCCATCAACACTCATCATTACAGATTTCTGAAGCCGCAGCTGAACTACATCCATTCCAGAGGGATACCCAAAATGGTATCCTTGGACCACCTATGTTAATCTTTTTTTGGGGTTCAAAGGCCTTTGCCCCAAAACTAGACTTCGTGCACCGTGTGACCGTCTGACTGTGGGAAGCCTCCATTCCTTCCCTTTGCACAGACCTCCTTGTGTCCATGGCGATTCGAATCGGCTTATCGTCTTACTCCCGCGTCCAGGAGAAACCATTGCACCCATTTGGGGGAGCACTGCCCGGTGTCTTCTTCTACGTTGGATTGAAGGACTACAACCACTATCTGGTCAAGTCCCCCAACTAGAAACCCTAACCGAGGCATTATCACCCCCCGAATTAGGCCTCTACCCCTCAGTGTATGCATACACAAGCGTTTTCCACTATACACCCATACACTGCGTCGCCAGACTAAACCACACAGAACACTTACGCCCGTTTACCACCTGCGGAACAATGTGGCTTCTCTCTGTATCCAGATGTTACAATAATGGTGATGCCCCCCTGTTTGCGCTCTACCGAAAACTGTATTACAGTAAAAAACTTTACAAAACTGGAACAAAATATAAAACACTTTGGAAGGAAAATGGAAAGCATTTTGGCGTTTAAAACACAAATCTCATTGCTTAACCTTTCAGAAAACCCCAAACTCCTCCCACCAACTTTCTTCTGATACATAAATGCTGAAAAGAACTTCCTATGGCATTCTCAGCTCTCAAAAAACCAAACTGGTTTATTTACATATCAACGTGCAGGAAGAGGGAGGGGGAGGGGGGAAGCCTAGCCCCATCACCTTGTCTATTAAGACACCAAAACAAATCCATGGCTAAACATCATATATATTTCAACAATTAAAAAAAAAAACTTTTGTCAAGGAAATGATGGAATAAACCCCCCTTTTTCAAATGGGAGGGAATCCCCCCTGAACCAAACATCCCCTGGAAGTCAAACCACAAGTTGAGACTCAAATACAAACTCCTGCCAAAAGATGGCTATACAGTACAAGCTTCAAAAACAATGAATTGCCTTCTGGGAAACTCCCAAATATTTAAACATAAAAACGACACACACACTGTGTACAAAAACTCAGTTAGTCTTACAATCAATCAAAATTCAGTGTAAAGTAGAATTTTCACGTAAAAACGAAATCCAATACAAAAACCGCCGCTCATATACTGCCAAGTCAGTTAACCCTGCAATAGCTTACATTCACTTAAATGAAAACAGAGAAATCCCCATCCTAACACCATCTGCATCGAGTTTGCATGCTCTCCCTATGTCTGCGTCGGCTTCCTCCCACACTCCAAAGACATGCTGGTAGGTCAACCAGATCCCATCCATAAATGGGCCCCAGCATGTGCATGTGTCCGCAAGCGCGTCGGGACCCCTTGGGGTAAGACCGCGCTATATCAAGATACCACTCAACTCAAAAGGCGATGCTTAGAAAAACTATTTAAACTAGCAAATTTAACATTAAACAAAAAGAGCCTCTCAGTATGTCACCCTGGTGTCTCACTACTCTCCTCAGCAGTGCACAGGTCAAACTGTAAACGCATAGAACAGAAGAAAACTGCGCCAATCAACAAATGTTAATATAGCATCTAGGGCATGGATATGCAATTAGCGGACCTCCAGCTGTTGCAAAACTACAAGTCCCATCATGCCTCTGCCTCTGGGTGTCATGCTTTCTGCTGTCAGAGTCTCGCTATGCCTCATGGGACTTGTAGTTTGGCAACAGCTGGAGGTCCGCTAATTGCATATCCCTGATCTAGGGGCTGATGTGCAAAAAGCAGTGCACACTCAGCAAAGGCACCAACCACTAGATACCAAAAAATAATGTCCAATGATTAGAAAACATATAATGATAAAAGTCCAGGTGAATGCCCAGATGATGCAATAAAAACCCCCAAAAATTTGACCACAATACTGAATTATAGAACTAAATGATGGATTAATAGTCCCATGCAAAGGTATAAATCCGGCAAATCACAAGATGAGATCAGTCAACGTCTTAGGAAGTTCCAGGTTAGAGGTGAGTCGGGAGGAAATAATCTCAAGATGGCCGACAAGCCAGGCCATAACAACAAAATGGCGCCATTAACGCATGCAATGCAGTTTTTGATTTCGCCAAAATCAGCACAAACTTCCCTACCAGCCAAAAACTGACAAACATGGGACATCAAATGAACACTTAAATATAAAAACGCAAGACCACATGGGTTCCCACACACAAAGGAAAACAAAAATGGTCTCCACCAGATTCAAACACAGAAAAGACCGCACTACTCAATTCGCACCAAACATCAAAATCTGCCCCAAAAGCTGAGAAATTCCACCAGCAAAATAGCCGACGAATGCCACAGCACGGTCACATGATATCACACCGAAAGGAAAAGTGGCTGTGCGTTCCCCTATAGGATAGCCACAGCCTAAGGAAACGCTGCGCCTCAAGATGGCAGACAAACCACATGGCCAACAACAAAAGCCAGGAATGGCGCCATTAACGCATGTGCTTTTTCCCGCCAAAACCAGCATCTCTTCACTACTAGCCAAAACATCTCCACAAACACTGACAAACATTGAAACTTTTCTAAATGACCATCAAAATCCACTGAAAAATGTGTGTCTTGAGTCAGCTACACTCCACAAGGCTCATGCCATCTCTACAAAGCCACACACCTGAGACACCACATGAGCACTTACAAACATTTTAAGACCCTTTGGCCACTGAACAGCACATTCAAAAATGTTATACATGCACAACATTAAAACAACACTTTTCTCTACACATACACACTGTGGCATCAGCTTCCATAACAAGCCATTGAGAAATATAACTCCTCAATGCTAGCATCCAAAACAGCCTGCAACCATTCAAAGGGCGTATTCCTTTCAACAAACAGCTACTATTGTCTGGCTTCCAACAATGCCTGGCCACTTGAATATGCGGCAGGAACTTAAAACCAAACCCTTTACTTAAAATATTTTTACAATTTATGAGGACATGTGTCTTGGTCCCATACAAAAGGTAAAATTCACGATTTATCCATTTCTATTTTTCATATTGATCACGAACATATTACACAATTTTGTTCTGAAACTTGGAAAGTCAACAGGTACACAGAACTATCCACCAAATTGTAACTGATGGCCATGCTGCCAGCCCCTCCCCCACCAAAGCACATGGCAGCAATGACTGGCTGTACAAGCTGCTCAATACATCGCACAAAGGTCATTTTCCCAAACAGCCATCTCTCTTACATCTCTCATACAACAGACAAACGATGACAGAATCACACACATATGATCGGATTCACAGACATCCACACACAGGCCCACATGATCGGCTCCATCTAGTCCCTTCAGAGCCGCCATTCTGTCGTAGCAAAATTGGTTGTTTGCAGAGCACGCAGCCATCTTTGCCTTGTGCTAAATAAGCACACACTTCATCTTATTGCAATAATGCTTCTTAACCACTTGTTCACCGCCCACTGTCAATTGACGGCGGGCGGAGGATACTATCGTTCTGGGAGGACGTCATATGACGTCCTCCCTTTAAAACGAGCTAGAAGGCGCGCGCCCGCCGCATTCACAAGGCCCCGGTGCGCGTGCCCGGCGGCCGCGATTGCCACCGGGCACCCGCGATTGCCCGGGAAACGAGCAGGAAAGTGGGTCTCTGTGTGTAAACACAGAGATCCACGTCCTGTGAGGGAGAGGAGGCTGATGGTGTGTCCCTTGTACATAGGGACAACCATCAGTCACCTCCCCCAGTCAGTCCCCTCCCCCCACAGTAAGAACACATTGAGGGAACATATTTAACCCCTTCCCGCCCCCTAGTGGTTAACCCCTTCCCTGCCAATCACATTTATACAGTAATCAATGCATTTTTATAGCAGGGATCGCTGTATAAACGTGAATGGTTCCAAAAATGTGTCAAAAGTGTCCGATGTGTCCGCCGCAATATCGCAGTCACAATAAAAAATCGCAGATCGCCGCCATTACTAATAAAAAAATAAAAATGCTATAAATCTATCCCCTATTTTGTACACGCTATAACTTTTGCGCAAACCAATCAATACGCGCTTATTGCGATTTTTTTTTTTTTTTTTTTTTTTTTACCAAAAATATGTAGAAGAATACGTATCGGCCTAAACTGAGGAAAATTTTATTAAAAAAAAAAATGGGTATTTATTATAGCAAAAAGTAAAAAATAGTGTTTTTTTTCCAAACTGGACGCTCTTCTTTTGTTTATAGCGCAAAAAATAAAAACCGCAGAGGTGATCAAATACCACCAAAAGAAAGCTCTATTTGTGGGAAAAAAAGGACACAAATTTTGTTTGGGAGCCACGTCGCACGACCGCGCAATTGTCATTCAAAGTGTGACAGCGCTGAAAGCTGAAAAATGGCTTGGGCAGGAAGGGGGTTTTCGTGCACAGTAGGGAGGTGGTTAAACTAAAATTCACTCACCATTCATTCGTCCCATTCATTCAAAGAAGGAAGCATCACCAGACTGGTCTTATTATCAAGGCATCCCAGCATCAACTGCCTGTCGACGCCCACAAAAGGTTATTTTATTAAACTCCAAAGCATGTGACCTCCATGGGAGTGGTCATCACAGAATGTGACCTCCTCCATAGGAAGTGAGGACACAGCATCTGACCTCCATGTGAGTGGTCATCACATGATGTCCTCTTTACACAGCAAATGTCCATATAAAGATATCCCTTCCAACAGGGTTATTTAACCACTTCCATACTGGGCACTTAAACACCTTCCTGCCCAGACCAATTTTCAGCTTTCTGCACTGTTGCACTTTGGGTACAGTGTAGCAGGACCGCGCAATTGTCATTCAAACTACATTTTTATCATTTTGTTCCCACAAATAGAGCTTTATTTTGGTGGTATTTGATCACCTCTGTGATTTTTATTTTCTGCAAAAAAAAATAAAAAATTACCGAAAATTTTGAAAAAAAAACTCTGTTTTTATTTCAGTTTCAAAACTTTGTAAATAAGTAAGTTTTCTCCTTCACCGATGGGGCTGCACTGATGGGCACCGATGAGGCGGCACGGATGGGCACCTATAGGCGGCACGGATGGGCACAGATAGGCGGCATGAAGCGGCACGGATAGGCGACATGGATGGGCATGGATGGGCACTGATAGGTGGCATGGATGGGCACTGATAGGTGGCACTGTACTGCAATGTGTTTTACTAATGGATGCCAATCAGTGCCAAACAATAATGCCTGCCAATCAGTGGTGCCCATTGTGGGCACTGATTGGCATCCATTAGCAATTTCTAATTTGCATCCCTGGTGATCTAGGGTGGCATACCTTTAAGGTGGGCATCCCTGGCGGTCTAGTGGCATCCCTGGTGGTCCAGTGTGGGCATCTTTAGGGGGGCTGCGCTGATAATGGATCAGCACAAACCCCCCCCCTGTCAGAGGAGCAGCCGATCGGCTCTCCTCTACTCGCGTCTGACAGACGCGAGTGAGGAAAAGCCGATGACCGACTTTTCCTGTTTACATCGTGATCAGCCGTGATTGGACACGGCTGATCACGTGGTAAAGAGTCTCCGTCGGAGACTCTTTACCTAGATCGGTGTTGCGGGGTGTCAGACTGACATCCCGCAGCAACAATCGCCGCGATGCGCGCCCCCGGGGGCGCGCAGTGGCTCAAAATCCTGAGGACGTCATATGACGTCCAGTGAGGATTTTAAAACCACTTTGCCACAGTCAATCCGCTATAGGACGGGCGGCAAGTGGTTAAATACATACAATACATGACATGTATACATTCAAATAGACTAGCAGTGACATGCACTGCTTCCAATGACGGGAACCATACGACAATTATGGCTCAATGGACCACAATTGTCATATCGTTATGCTATAGTTCTAGTGGACGCAGATCTGTCCGCTCGGAGTCATTTAATGCCAACGTCAAGAAGTGGGCAGTCCCTTGGCGAGGCATAAAACAAATATCCCTAAAAGGCGCAAACATCGCTGTGTCCACAGGAAGGTTTTACCCGCCACCGGTCTTCCACCAACGTCTGTATGTGCAAATACGCTCAGATGAGCGCACTGCAGCAAAACCGACACTGGGGGACATCTGACAACATACATTAAAGTGGTGTTCCGGCCGAAATTACACTTTAAATAAAAATACCCCTAGAATACACAATTTTTATGTATTCTAGTAAAATTAGTCTGTAAACTAAGGTCTGTTTTGTTAGGTTATTACAGCATTTAAACTAGAAATAGGCCGTGGCCATTTTAAGTGTGGGCATCTGAAGCCAGACTGCATATGTCTTCCTGGATATCACAAGCAGTGTAATCGGTTTCAGTTTCAAGTTATATTTTCTCTCCAGTTTCATAGCAAGTTGCCGCCCCCTATTTATGTAAACATCTCCTACCCTCCAGTATGTACAAGCAATAATATTCTAGAAATACAGAAATCTGTTGCTAAGGGTAAGAGCTTTAAAAAATTCCTAATTGTAAACAAAATCATTTGTTTCTGTGCAGATATATCTACATTATATATATATATATATATATATATATATATATATATATATTTCTTATTATGTAGATATATCTGCACAGAAACTAATGATTTAGTTTACAATTAGGACATTTTTAAAGCTCTTACCCTTAGCAACAGATTTCTGTATTTGAAGATGAGGGATGAGGGACGAGAAGGCCGAAGGTGAGGCATGAGGGGTATGTGTGTGTATCAATCACAGCACATTGCATCACCCCCAGCACATCGAATCGCATGGCCCACAGAACATTGCATCACCCCAGCACATAGAATCGCATGGGCCCACAGAACATTGCATCACCCCAGCACATCGAATCGCATGGACCCACAGCACATCGAATCGCATGGACCCACAGCACATCGAATTGCATCACCCCAGCACATTGTATAACCCCCAGCACATCGAATCGCATCACTCACAGCACATTGCAACACCCCAGCATATCGAATCGCCTGGGCCCACAGCACATTGCAACACCCCCAGCACATCGAATCGCATGGGCCCACAGCACATTGCAACACCCCCAGCACATCGAATCGCATGGGCCCACAGAACATTGCATCACCCCAGCAAATCGAAAGGATGGGATGGGGAGGGGTTGGATGGGATGGGGAGGGGTAGGATGGGATGGGATGGGGAGGTGTAGGATGGGATGGGGATGGGATGGGGAGGGGTAGGATGGGATGGGGAGGGGTAGGATGGGATGGGGAGGGGATGGGGATGGGATAGGGTTTGCTGTGTGTGGAAGTCCTGCAGATCTCACTCATCATGACCAATAGAGCACACAGTAAGTGGGAGGCGGCTTCATAGTGCTCGGCTGACAGCCGCTGCCCGAGACTGATCAGAGCCTTGAGGTCCCAGATGTGCTCGC
This sequence comes from Rana muscosa, assembly GCA_029206835.1. Lineage (NCBI taxonomy): Eukaryota > Metazoa > Chordata > Amphibia > Anura > Ranidae > Rana > Rana muscosa. The sequence continues at coordinate 562,213,553 of CM055116.1, read as the reverse complement.
ACCCCCCCTGCAAAGCCACTACCTGCTCGTCCCCCAACCCCCACCCCCCCCTCTGTAACTGAAAGGAGACAGCGCCGCGGGTTTAACAGCAGCATCGCGCGGTGACAGAACAGACATGTTCTGTCACCGCGCGATCTGCTGTTAAACCCGCGGCACTGTCTCCTTTCAGTCACAGAGGGCGCGGGGGGCGCTGGCCTGACACCCCCCAGTGTGTGGCACCCCCTGAGTACTCCACTGTGTACGAGGGGAGCTTGTACCTGCAAGAGCCTGTACGCTGGCTCGCTGGGTAGGGAGGGATGAGCGGAGGAAGAAGCACACAAACCAGGCAGACCGAGGGAGGGCAGGATGGGCGTTCCTTGATGACAATAGGAACGCAATGCTAAGTCAAACATCTCCCAGGAGGCATAGCAGTCACTTGATGACGCAAGCAGGCTTCAGCGCTGCGGCAGGAGAAACAAATAAAGGTCAATAAAACAATGAGTATAAAAAAATTATAATAATAATATGCCATTTATTCTTAAGGGGACAGTAATAAAGAGGATGTAACAAAGTTGAAAAAGAGGGTGGAACTCCACTTTAATAAAATTTTCCACAACAGGGCACATGTGCATCAACATGCTCCACTTTTATGGTGCAGGAGTGAGCTTCCTTCCAGATGTAGTCCCAGACTTCCTTGCCTCCCCACACCACCTTTCCATGAATCATCCATTCATTGGACTTCCACGTGGGCATCCAAGTTGTCAGTCCTTTAAAAATCGCCCAGCTGTCAGTGTAGATAGTGACAGGGGAAGAAAAATCCTCCTGAAGAGTCATCACTACAGCTTTCAACTCTGCATACTGACTTAACCCTCATATTCCGGACTCCTGCAAGACTGTGTCTGTACTTGGGTTGTAGGCTGCTACTGTCCATTTACGCCCAGACGAGGCAACTATGGCTGAACCATCAGTGAACCACGCTGACTCCTTTATGTCTTCTGACAGAGACTCAAAGGGTGGAGCCTCTTGAAAGGGGGATGACTGCAGCACAGGAATTTCTTCTTCTGGCCGGGTGCTGGTAAAAGTAACAAGCCCTGCCAACTGTTTTGAAATGTCTAACATCCCCAGCTGCAATACCCCCTCTTTCTTGAAGGTACCACTTCCATTTCATCAGTGTCTGGTTCTGGGCTACAGCTGCCCTAGTGGTCAGTCCATTATCTCTCACCCATCCTGCTATTGGCAATGCAGTATGGATGGTGACTGTGTCCTTTCCTGTAATGGTCTCTACATGTTGAAGTGCTGTGTAGGCCCCAAACAGGTACTTCTCTAGGGGCGTGTATCTCTTCTGTGCCCGTCAGTTGTTTGGACCAAAATCCAATAGGTATTGCTCTCAGTCCTTTATTTTCATTTGGCTGCCACAGACTCCAAGATATGGTACCATGCTGCTCCATTACATCCAGCTGAAATGGTACTCCTTGTCTCACAGGTCCCAATCCCTGATGCTGCAAAATAGCTTCTTTAGCAGCCAGGAATGCAGTCCGCTGCTCTGAACCCCATGAGAACTCAGTCTTTTTTCTGGTAACATTGTATATAGGCGTCAGAATCAGTCCAAGATGTGGGATGAACGATCTCCAGAATCCCACAACTCCAATGAACTTCTGTACCTCCTTTTTGGTAGTAGGGGGCGACAGCGCCTGGATAGTTTGCACAACTGTCTCTGGAATTTTCCTCTGTGGCCCAGTCCACATCGTTCCTAGGAATTTCACCTCTGTGACAGGTCCTTGGACTTTGTCTCTGTTGATAGCCCACCCTCTGTTCTCCAAGTGCTGTATCAGCAGGTGCAGTGCTTCAGTTACATCTTCTTTTCTCACAGAGATCATGATGTCATCAATGTAGTGAAACACTGCGACTTTCAAATTCAGGGTACTTAAATCTCGGGCAATCAGTCCATGACAAATCATTGGAGAATGAAGATAGCCTTGCGGAAGGACAGTGAAAGTGTACTGGCGGCCGTCCCACACCATAGCAAACTGGTCTTGACAATCAGGGTCTATCAAAATTGAAAAGAAAGCATTAGCCAGGTCTATCACAGCATGATATTCTCCTGCATCTTTAGCAATTTTCTCAACAATTGAGATCATATCTGGTACAGCTGACTTCAATGGAGGTGTCACTTTGTTTAGACCTCTGTAATCCACAGTCATTCTATATGTCCCATCAGGTTTCTTTACTGGGAACACCGGAGACGAGAAAGGACTTACAGCAGGTCTAAGGATCCCTACACTCAACAGTTCTTGAATAGTCTCCCCAATTTCTTTGTGGCCTCCAGGAAGTCTGTACTGCTCGAGACAGACTGGCTTCTCTGGTAGAGGAATGTAGACAGGGGTCCATTTCGCATGACCTCTGACCACAGCCTTCACCGCCCTTACCAGATACGCTTTATCAGGATACCCGAATGTGAATGTACCTCTTTCAGTCTGAATTGACTGACCTTGAAGTACATCCATCCCAAGAATATTTTCGGGTAACTCTGATACCAAAACATTTGTCATAAATCCTGATCCCTTGCCAATAGCCAATTTCACCCATATCCTAACTTCTGGTGTAGTTTTCCCTCCCAAACCTTCTACATAAATCAATTCTCCTTTGTGATGGGAAGGATTTCCTTGCAAAAGTGTAACTTCAGCTCCGCTATCAACTAAAGCCATTACATGTGTAGGAGAAGATGACTTCCCCCACCATACAGTGACAGGTGCATATGGGCGTCGGTCTCCTGCTGTCACTGCCCTCACTGCTATTACAGGAGACTCACCTTCCCTTCATAAAGGATAAGGGACCTCCCAATCCCCTTTTCTGATTCTCTCTAACTCCTCCCCAGGATGAAGGGATTTGGGTTTGGGTTTATGTTCAGTTTTGGGAATTGGTTTGGGGCTAACAGGAGGGGTCTGTTCTGTTTCCTCTAAGTCTAGGCTGATGTTATCTTCACTGACGCCTCGTACACACTGCCGATTTTCTCGTCGTTAGAAACACGTCGGTTTTTTCGACGAGATTCTTGTTAACCTTGACGATTTTCTCGTCAAGCTTTCCATGCGTACACACTGACATTTCCCAATTTCCTCGTTCTCCGCGGTCACGTCCAGCACGTACGACGGCACTATAAAGGGGAAGATCGATTTCCCTGGCACCACCCCTTGGGCTGCTTTTGCTGATCTCGTGTTACCGCGTGTGAAGTAAAAGTTTGGGAAGAGACGATTCGCGCTTTTCAGTCTTCTTGCTTTTCAGTTCGTTTTCTGAGGTTCAGTTTGTGCTTTTGTGGGTTTGTATCTGGTCTTTCAGGGCATCTAGGCAGGTCGTATCTGTTTTACAGTGCATTCTTGCCCGTTCGTTTCTGATTTTCAGTTCGTTATTCATAGGCCTTGCTGTTCTAAAGTGCGTTCTGTTCTGTACGTTCTGATCAGACGACCGTTTCCTAGCCATGTCGCCTGGACGTTCTCGTCGTCGAGTTCGTGCTGTGCGTGCGCTTGGTGTTGGTCTGCTTGTTTTGGACCAAGACCAGTCCATGAACGGGGTGAGGAGGAGTTCATGGACCAAGAATTGGTTGCTCCAGCGGGACCAATTCTGCCATATGCCTCTGCTGCGGGAGATCGTCGAGAATAATCCTGAGGACTACAGGAATTTTCTGCGGATGTCTGACCCTGTTTTTCAGGAACTGTTGGCTTTGGTGTCCCCCTATATTACCAGGCAGGACACCGTTATGCGGGAAGCCATCAGTGCTGAGCAGAGGCTCATCGCCACCTTACGTTACCTGGCGACAGGGAGAAGTCTTCAGGACTTGAAGTTCACGACAGGCATCTCCCCCCCAGGCTCTGGGCCTCATAATCCCAGACACCTGTTCTGCCATTATACAAGTCCTGCAGGAGGACTATATTAGGGTAAGTTTTCTCCATTAACATCACATTTTATGTATTTCATGTATGCTAATGTATTGTATTTCTTTAATCCTTCCCTAATTACCATGATTGTAATATGCTGAGAATGTCCCCTTTGTCCTCATGCATGTTGGAAGTTTTTAAATGCCCCTTTTTTCTCCTCCATGCATATTTCCCTTCACTAAGCTTTCCAGCAGGGGCGTCTGTTGGGGGTCCAAATGTTTGGGGGTCCAAACCCAATTTTAGGAACTAAACTTCCTCCTTTTTAGCGACTGTGCCTATTAAACGCCACCAGTTGTCCCCTCCAATGCAGCCATTTTGTCCCCTCCAATGCAGCCATTTTGTCCCCTCCAATGCAGCCATTTCCCCCCCCCCCCCAGCCCTGCACTTACCTTCTTCTGGTCAGCGCCGTCCTTCTTCTGTCCTTGATGTCTTTTCCTGCCCTCGATGTTGCATCAGCCAATCAGAACAGCCAGTCAGTGTTTACCCAAGGAATGCCCCCCCCCCCGCGTCCCCAATTTTACTTTTATCAAGCCAATTACATCCCTCAGGCTGGATTTTGCAAGCCTATTTGCCCCCCTGTTTCGGATATGCAATTTTCACCCCATAAATGCCGCAGTTCTTCATATGTCGGTCGCTTAACAGGGGGCCACCCACCTGAATATTGTGCGGCATTGACAATACATAGGTTACTGCAACGCATGAACCTATGTATTGTTCTGAGTGATGGGCGCAGGATAGAGGGGGCAGTGCTCCAGTGCCCACTCTGGACGCACCGCCACTGCAATGCTATCCTGTGGCCAAACACATCTACCCCCCCCCAAAAAAATATTTTAAGAATGGACTATCAGAGGGGGTGATGAATATGAAACATGAGCCTTCCATTATACTTCTTAAAAACACCTTAAACTGAGATTTTTATTGATGTTGGCCTCTAATGTATTTTCTTATCTGCTTGTAATGTTTTATTTTTAAATTCTAATTTTTTTTCATCTTGTTTGATTCCCCAGCTTCCTTCCATGCCACAGGAATGGCAGACTGTGGCATCGGAGTTTGCCACGCGGTGGGACTTCCCCAACTGCGGTGGTGCCATAGACGGGAAGCACGTCCGCATCGTGCCGCCACCCCGTTCTGGGTCCTACTACTTCAACTACAAGGGGTTTCATAGCATTGTGCTGATGGCGGTGGTATCAGCACGGTATGAATTCCTCTATGTTGATGTACGGAAGAATGGCCGGATGTCCGATGGGGGATCCTTCATCCAGACAGAGTTTGCCCTCTGTCTCCAGAGTGACGACCTTGCATTGCCACCGGATGCAGGGAATGTTGAAGGACTCCCCTTTGTTTTTTTGGCTGATGAAGCCTTCGGAATTGGACCGCACCTCATGAGGCCATTTCCACAGAGGACCCTGACCCCAGAGAAGAGGGTGTTCAACTACCGGCTGGCCAGGGCACGAAGAGTCGTTGAAAATGCCTTCGGGATAATGGCCAGCCGGTTCCACCTTTTTATGACTCCCATCCACTTGGCTGACTACAAAATAAACTATGTTGTTTTATGCTGCTGTGTGCTCCATAACTTTCTCAGCAGAAAATCAACTTCTTATATGGCCTCAGTTTTGCCGGAGGCAGGACTTTCCTCTGGCAATCGGCTGCCGGGCCTCGAATCTGCCCGTCCTGGCTTGCCCCCCCAAAATGCCCGTGAGGTTCGTGAGAAGTATCTTGAATATTTCACGGGTAGGGGGGCAATTCCTATGCCAGGCCATGTGTAAAGATGCATGGAGAATGAACTCAATAAAAATCTGATATAATCTTTTAACTTTTGTTTTTTCATGTCTCCTAGTTTGTCTTAGTGCATTTGTAGTGCCAAGTGTATTTTCCTTTAGTAAATACCAACCATTTCACTATGTAACCCCACAAAAAAATAAAAATAAGGTTAGAGCGTATTTGAAAAAGAAGCTACACGTTGTTTGTGTTCAAACATTTTACTCTGTGCACATTCACACACATGGTAATCATTTTTTTGGGGGGATTTTGGCTGGCCACAAACCGGCAATTTTTTTAATATGAAAATAGAAAACCATCAGTTGCATTGCAAAAAGTACAACATTGGATACCTCTGAGCAATATGAGGCATTCACGTACACAAACTATGTCTCTATGTGCCCGTCCTAATATGGGGTCTTGCCACCCCTTGCCCAGCCAAAAATTGAATATGCACACATTTTGAAGTAATTTCCAATAGGGATTTGAGACTCCTGATCCCTATTGTCAACATGTGCCATCTGCCATCGGGGGTGATCAATGGATGTGTTTTGTGGGTGCAACCCCTTCTTCAGTTCACCTACTTGAGATACGAGGAAGGGGTTGCACCCACAAAAGCCGTACATGGATATCCCCTGGTGGCAGATGGCACATGTTGACACACTGTGTGCATATTCAATTTTTGGCTGGTTTGATTGTCAAAAAGGTAATAAAAAGGGGGAAGAACAATCATTAAACAAAATTTGGGGTTTTGATGCCTTATTCAATTCTCCCCAAAACATCGAGAATGTCATTAAATGTTTGATCCATCACATGAATTCTTTGTTTAATTCTGTCCAGTTCTGTGCTACATTCCATCACTTGCTGAATTATTCGGAGGGCACTGTCAGCAGAGAAACGTGTACTATCCTTCACCACAACATTTACATCCCCTAAAAACAAAATAAAAAAGGTATTATAACTCTGCAGGCCTACATCTCTTACCTGAAGCTGTGGTGACAGATACTGACCTGTTGTGGAGACCAGTTCCACCACGTCATCCACTTCTCCTTCCTGTACTTCTCCTTCCTCCACCTCTTCAACTTCCTCAACACAGTCAGGTTGTGGGGTCTTTTGTAGTTTGGGGTTGTTTCGAAGCTATGGGTTTCATGTGCTCCCCGGAGTGTTCTCCTCCCAGTCTTCTCTCCCCTATGAGAAGCAAACCAAAGGTCTAGTTATCACACAAATTCTCTATGAAAAATGAAAACAGGCTAAATTGCTTGAAAGTGGGGTACAAGTGTGTGTTTGTGAGGAATTTAAACATGAATGCATTATATATGTCCAAGAATCGGTTTAGTATTCACCTTTGGCTGTCAATTTTCAGACATGGAGGCAGCACAAAAATTCACTGATGCACCTGTGTGGGACACCCCAAAAAGGCGGTTTTTGTGGCCCACACTATAGTGCTCCAAAGTACAGATGTGGAAGCAGCTGCTGAGTGTCCTCTCCTTTACACTAATTAAAGTTTGCATTTCATTCTCTTTACAAACACATCATCTAGCCAACAATCTAAAGAAATCCGGCAGATGTCTAATTACATTTGAGGGTGAAAAATAACCCAAAAAAGAGGAGAGTGGCCGAACAATGTGTCTGTAACGAACGATTACTGTGCCAAACCAAGTTCAAACTATGACATTTTGGAAGGGAGTACAATAGGAAATAAAAAAAAAATGGAGCAACATGGAAGTTCAGAAATAAATTAATAGCATAAAAGTGAAAAATGTACTTACTTTTTGCTAGCATTCTCCTTAACTGCTCTGGCTCCCTCAGTTTGAGGTCTGTCCACCTCTTTCTGAGCTGCTCATTTGAGCGTTTCACCCCAAAATTCTTCTTCAGACTCTTCACAACTTTCTTCATGATTTTGGCCTTCCTTCTGTTTGCTATACGGCCCATGCTTTGCGTCATAATCCGACTTTAGCAATATGTCCACCATCTCCGCCATCTCCGCATAAGACATATTAGATGCCTTGAATCTCCTCCTTGATCGTGACGTTTGCTCAGTCTCCGGGCTTGTCTCCTCCTCGTTATTTGAGGAATTATCAGACACCTGCTGTAAATCCGCCATATCTGTCTGCGCGCCGAAAGAGAAGGGGCGGGGAAAAGATGTTAGTTAGAACGTCATGGGCGGGCGACGTGTGCATACTTACACGCATGTGTGGTGTATATATAGCAAACACACATGTGACTATACTACGTTCGGTGTGCGGAGAGAGGAGTTCAAGTGACGGACGTGCGAACGAAGGTATGTGATTTTGTGACTTTGAACAATTGTTGGCCTATACCAGTGATGGCGAACCTTGGCACTCCAGATGTTTTGGAACTACATTTCCCATGATGCTCATGCACTCAGCAGTGTAGTTGAGCATCATGGGAAATGTAGTTCCAAAACATCTGGGGTGCCAAGGTTCGCCATCACTGGCCTATACTGTCTTGAGAATGTTGGAGGATATATATGGTGAATAAGATTTTAAGGAGGTTAGACTGTGTGCCTCACATTAGTTAATTTTTTTTGACTTGCAGACCCAAAATGAATGTCTTTATAAGTGACAAGGAATTCCTTGCCGAATTTATAGACCGGGTAAGGGAGCTGCCCGCTCTGTGGGAGACCAAAAACCCCATCCATAAAAAAAAAAAAGGGGTGAGAAAAGCAGCGCTGGAGAGCCTGCTCCCATTTGTGCAGACCAAGGTGCCCACAGCCACAGCAAAACAGGTGGACACTAAAATTGGGAGCTTGAGAGGCACATACAGGACTGAACGCTCTAAGGTCCTGGCTTCTCAGAGGTCAGGAGCAGCAGCAGATGATGTTTATGTCCCGAATTTGTGGTACTACAGCAGGATGTCTTTTCTGGATGACCACATTGAGGCAAGGCCATCACTGTCCACTCTTCCCCCAGACTTCCCTGCAGCCAACCTGAGCCTTCTCTGGAGCAAGAGGAGGCAGCCATCCTGGATGAACCTGATTTGGCCATCTGGAGCCAGGTATAGTATTTATAGAAAATGTATTGTGATAAACCTAATGTTTGACAAATATGTCAAGATGACAAACAGAAACTATTTTGTGTTACACATGTAAAATCAACATCTCTAGACATTAGTCTCGCCTAAATTGGGTGCTAAATAGTCAATCTGATGTAGTTGTAAATTGTAAAAAAAATTTAAGGATTTACATTCTAATTGCTTCAAACATGAGCTGAAAGTTGGATGAAAACAATAAAACAAAAAATTCAACTGTCCCTTTTTCATACACAGGATGAAATCAGCCAGGAGGAGGGTCAGGAAACTGTCAGGCAGGAGGTGGCAGGGCCCAGTGGCAGCCAGGAGGTGGCAGGGCCCAGTGGCAGCCAGGAGGTGGCAGGGCCCAGTGGCAGGCAGGAGGTGGCCGGCCAAAGGAGAAGCACAACATCACAGGTGCCTCCCATCCGACTTCCCAAAAGAAGCAGGAGGGACAGGACCACCAGTGAGGCAGCAATGGCCCTTATTAAAGAGGCCCATGCCACGCTCAAGGAGCCCACATCCCCTGAAGAGGCCATTAACGGCCTAGTGGAGGCAAAGTTCAAGGTGATGAGCATGGAGCAACGCCTCCTATGCGAGCCCCTGCTCATCACCTTGCTGAACAAGGGGGTGATGGAGAAAATTACCCCCAATACCGCAATTTGTGAGGTGGCACAACTCTCACAACCTCAACCTCCTCCACCTTGTTCTTCTGCCCCACCCCCTTCTCCTCCACCTTGTTCTTCTGCCCCACCCCCTTCTCCTCCACCTCCACCTTGTTCTTCTGCCCCACCCCCTTCTCCTCCACCTCCACCTTGTTCTTCTGCCCCACCCCCTTCGCCTCCACCTCCTACTCCACCTTCTTCTTCTGCGCCACCCCCTTCTCCTCCACCTCCTCCTCCACCTTCTTCTTCTGCGCCACCCCCTTCTCCTCCACCTCCTCCTCCTCCTGACAGGAGTACCCCTCCAGTGGCCCAGCCTCCAGCCACACGAAGAAGGAAGGCTGCAGGGAAGGCTTCAGGGAAGGCTGCCAAGAAGACGAGGAAGTGATGGCCTTGCTTCATTGTGGTCGGACAGAAGGCAGCCTGTTGTAGTACCACACACTTGGGACATATATATCACCTGCTGCTGTTCCTGACCTCTGGGAGGCCAGGATCAGATTGTGCTCAGAACTGTTGGCCTTCTCAAGCTCCCAATTTTAGTGTCCACACAGGGTTGATGTGTGGTCTGGGGTCCCTGGGATGCACAAATGGCAGCAGGTTCTCCAGCGCTGCCTTCTCTTTATTTTGTTTCAAACATGAATAAATGTTATTTTTGTTTAAGTTCATACTTGACTATGTTTATTTTTACAATTTTTTAATTTAGCTTTGGAGTAAGCAGATACATTTGACAGCCAAAAAAAGGGACAGATAACAACCCCCAAAAAAAATTAAAATATATTTTTGAAAATAGAGGGTGTAAAATTAAAATATTCAATGGGAGATCACTATCAAAACATTGGCAAATTACTATTAACATCTGTTTGAAAAATATAAAACAGTAAAATATTCAGAAGATCTTGCACAATATAATACACATATATCTTCTGAAGAGCAGCATGAAAAAGGTTAAAAAAAGATAGTCCTAACTCTGTGTGAATATCAGCAGCAAAAGAAGTTCATTCGTTTTGATTAACCACTTAACAACCACCTGCCGACAAATAACGGCGGCAGGGTGGTTGCTTAACTCTGGGAGGACGTTATATAACGTCCTCCCAAAATCGCGCTCCCCGCGCGCCCCCTGGGGCGCGCACACGGGAAACTCCGTGACCGCCGGGTCCAGAGGACCCGGCGGATCACGAATCGCGGTAAATCGCCGCTGATAGCGGCCGTTTACCACGTGATCGCTCCGTCAAATGACGGAGCAATCACTTGTAAACAGACCGGCGTCATTTGATGACGCCGGTTCCTCCCTCCCCTCTCTGTACCGATCGGTACAGTGTGAGAGGGGAGGGGGAGGGAGCGGATGGCAGCAGCAGCACTGTGGGCTGGATCTGTGACAATTGCAGTCACAGATCCATCCATCCATCCCTGCTCAGCCATCCCTGTGCTATACCCTACCAATACTCTGCAATACACCCTGCCAATACTCTGCAAAATACCCTGGTGCAATACTCTGCAATACCCTGGTGCAATACTCTGCAATACCCTGGTGCAATACTCTGCAATACCCTGGTGCAATACTCTGCAATACCCTGGTGCAATACTCTGCAATACCCTGGTGCAATACTCTGCAATACCCTGGTGCAATACTCTGCAATACCCTGGTGCAATACTCTGCAATACCCTGCAAAATACTCTGCAATACCCTGCAAAATACTCTGCAATACCCTGCAAAATACTCTGCAATACCCTGCACAATACTCTGCAATACCCTGCACAATACTCTGCAATACCCTGCACAATACTCTGCAATACCCTCCAAAATACTCTGCAAAATACTCTGCAATACCCGCCACAATACTCTGCAATACCCGCCACAATACTCTGCAATACCCGCCACAATACTCTGCAATACCCGCCACAATACTCTGCAATACCCGCCACAATACTCTGCAATACCCGCCACAATACTCTGCAATACCCGCCACAATACTCTGCAATACCCGCCACAATACTCTGCAATACCCGCCACAATACTCTGCAATACCCGCCACAATACTCTGCAATACCCGCCACAATACTCTGCAATACCCGCCACAATACTCTGCAATACCCGCCGCAATACTCTACAATACCCTGTGCAATACCCTCCACAATACCCTGTGCAATACCCGTGCAATACCCTGCCATAGTCCGCAATACCCCGCAATGCCCGGCAATACTCCGCAATGCCCGGCAATACTCCGCAATGCCCGGCAATACTCCGCAATGCCCGGCAATACTCCGCAATGCCCGGCAATACTCCGCAATGCCCGGCAATACTCCGCAATGCCCGGCAATACTCCGCAATGCCCGGCAATACTCCGCAATGCCCGGCAATACTCCGCAATGCCCGGCAATACTCCGCAATGCCCGGCAATACTCCGCAATGCCCGGCAATACTCCGCAATGCCCGGCAATACTCCGCAATGCCCGGCAATACTCCGCAATAACCACTTCCCGCCCTCCGGCCGTCATATGACGTCCTTGACTTTGTGCGGGGATATCTGAATGATGGGAGCAGCTACAGGCATCATTCAGATATTAGCTTTTTCAGCCGGCGATTCCCTACACCATAAGAACAATCATAGCGGCTGTTCCGCCGCTTGATCATTCTTACGGGAGGCGAGAGGGGATGTGTGTCCCCCCCCGCCACCCTCCGGTGCTTCTACCGACTCACCGCTACGATCAAAGCCAGGATTGTTGTTTTTTTTTTTTGGTTTTTTTTCCAGGCTTCCCAGCCTAGAGGTGAGATGTGGGGTCTTATTGACACCCCCCCCCCCCATATCTCACTGTAAAGAGGACCTGTCATGCCATATTCCTATTACAAGGGATGTTTACGTTCCTTGTAATAGGTATAAAAGTGATCAAAAAAATGTTTAGGGCGGAAAAACATGTCAAACTAAAATAAATAAAGTAAAATGAAGAATAAAATATATATTTTTTTTTAAAGCGCCCCTGTCCCCGTGAGCTCGCATACAGAAGCGAACGCATACGTAAGTCCCGCCCACATATGAAAACGGTTTTCAAACCACACATGTGAGGTATCTCTGCGAACGTTAGAGTGAGAGCAATCATTTTGGCCCTAGACCTCCTCTGTAACTCAAAACATGTAACCAGTAAAAATATTTAAAGCGTCGCCTATGGGGATTTTTTAAGTAGCGAAGTTTGGCGCCATTCCACGAGTGTGTGCAATTTTTAAGGGCGACATGTTAGGTATCTATTTACTCGGCATAACTTCATCTTTCACATTATGCAAAAACATTGGGCTAACTTTACTGTTTTTTTTTTTTTTTTAAGCACAAAACATTTTTTTTCCGTAAAAAATGCGTTAAAAAAATTGCTGCGCAAATATCGTGCGAGATAAAAAGTTGCAACAACCACCATTATATTCTCTAAGGTCTTTGCTAAAAAAACATATATAATGTTTTGGGGTTCTATGTAATTTTCTAGCAAATAAATGATGATTTTTACATGTAGGAGAGAAATGTCAGAATTGGCCTTGGTGCTCCAGAACGCCTGAAGGTGCTCCCTGCATGTTGGGCCTCTGTATGTGGCCACGCTGTGTAAAAGTCTCACACATGTGGTATCGCCATACTCGGGAGTAATAGCAGAATGTGTTTTAGGGTGTAATTTGTGGAATGCATATGCTGTGTGTGAGAAATAACCTGCTAATATGACAATTTTGTGAAAAAAAAAAAAAGAGAAAAAAAAAATCTTGATTTTGCAAAGAATTGTGGGAAAAAATGACAACTTCAAAAAACTCACAATGCCTCTTTCTGAATACCTTGGAATGTCTTCTTTCCAAAAAGGGGTCATTTGGGGGGTATTTGTACTTTTCTGGCATGTTAGGGTCTCAAGAATTGAGATAGGCCGTCAGTACTTCAGGTGTGATCAATTTTCAGATATTGGCACCATAGCTTGTGGACTCTATAACTTTCACAAAGACCAAATAATATCCACCAATTTGTACTTATTTTTACCAAAGATATGTAGCAGTATAAATTTTGGCCAAAATTTATGAAGAAAAAATAGTAATTTGCTAAATTTTATAACAGAAACGAAAAAAAAATCATTTTTTTACAAAATTTTCAGTCTTTTTCCTCTTATAGCGCAAAAAATAAAAAACCCAACAGTGATTAAATACCACCAAAAGAAAGCTCTATTTGTGTGAAAAAAAGGACAAAAATTTCATATGGGTACAGTGTTGTATGACTGAGTAATTGTCATTCAAAATGTGAGAGCACCGAAAGCTGAAAATTGGTCTGGTTATTAAGGGGGTTTAAGTGCCCAGTGGTCAAGTGGTTAATGTAACATTCTAAAGAAGATTTCAATGCACAAAATTTAAACAATACAATAATTTAGAGCGTGACGAATGTGCTATCTCCATTACGAAGGCTTGATTTAGCAGAAGATGCGCTCCTGTCTCATACTTGCTTCTGAGCATGCGCGCTTTTGGAAGAGTCGTAAAAGCATACACACGAACCATTTTCTCGTCACAAAACAGGCCGACGAGAAACACGATGAGGAAATCTTGAATCCTGATGAGAAAATAGAGAGCAGGTTCTCTATTTTCTCGTCGAGATTCACGGCAGTTTTCTCGTCGTAAAACCATACACACGAACGGTTTTCTCGAGAAAAAAGCTCTCGCGGCACTTTTCTTGCCGGTTTTGGACGAGAAACTTGGTCGTGTGTACGAGGCTTGTGAGTAGTGTTTCTAACCCTGACAGTTTTACCTACTAAATGTTTCCACCTCTTCAGCGTTTCTGCAGTAGAAATGCCATCTATCTCATCTTTAGGTACTCCTGCCTTTAATAGGTCCACCCACATTTCTTTCCTAGAAATAACTAGCCTGGTTTTCTCTTCACCTTCTGTCTTCTCTACCCCATTCTGTTTCTTCTCTGTTCTTTTCTGCTTGTATTCTTCCTGTCTGGCCTTGACCTTATCTACTGCCCTGACAGGTTTTGTTTTAGTCTCCTCTATATCCCCCAACTGGCTTAAAAGGATTGTGGCTTCATGAATCTTGCTGTTTAATCCCAGGCCTCCCAAACAAGGACAATAATGGAGCCCTGAGATTACCTGGCGCAGACTTCATCAGCTTAGAGCGCAGAGCAGACGTAAAGGGTTCCATATCTGGACCTATCCATTCTGGAAATGTATTTAATCCGGTTATACAACCCATCTCATGTAACCTGGAAATACCCTCCCCTATTGATCTCCAGGAGTAGGTATTTTCCAGGTCAGTAGGACTAGCGTATACTCGGACTATTCCATCACTCACAAGGTCTAACAATGAAAAATTCACGCTAAACTCTCGGGCTTTTAGCATTGCCTGACGCAATTGTGGATCATGGGTTAACACTCCCATAGCCACTGCTTCCTTACCTGACAAAACAACACTAAGCATAGGAGCCAACTCAATAGGGGCTCCCCAGACCTTTGTTTGTATTGTTTTGCCAGCTCATGGAGTTCAGTTTGTGTAAACTCCCGTACTTCTTCAAATTCAACATCTCTGGGGTTGTGATAATGCACCTCCCCATCTGCCATATCCTCTCTATCATGTTGCCGTTTCCTATGCTTAGTAATGAGAGGTCTGGCATGCTTTTTCTTTCCCATTGGGTGATCATCATCTGAAATATCAAACTCTATCTCCTTATCCTCACTATCATTTGAGGAGAGCACATCCTCACAATCCCAGTTTTGGGATGTGACAATGGCACGTACCCTGGCTTTACTAACATGTTTATGCCCCTTCCTTTTCCTTAAGGCATTAATTGATTTGGTCATGAGGGCTGCACACCGCTCTTGCAAATCATCAGCCCGACTAGCGATTGAACGTACACACTCTGAAGCAACTGCTAGCTGGTCTTTTAATACCTTAACTTCTGCCTTTGCCTTATGCCTCCTTTGTGATTCAGTATAGAGAGCATGGAGGAAGTACTAACCCACTTTGGACACTGTCCTCTTCTCTTTTTTACTTAAATCCAACCCCTTAAGGCTAAAATCTACAAAATGATTTGAGACTTTATCACCCCAAGTCAGCTTCAAGGGAGAAGCATACTTCACAAATTCTTTAGCAAGAGGCTCCCACTCATTTCTTCGGGTCACCAGGACCCTCTGCAGCCTTGCTTTTCCTAAACAGCTTACGCAGCATTTTACCTAGCACAAGCTACACAACACACTACAGAAAACTGCTTCAATTGAATTGCAGCACAGATCGCGGCCGAGCCCCCAACTGTTTTGCTTGCGTCTATCTAGCAAGGTTACTTTGTGGTATAAGCAAGGAAGCTGAGACTTCTGCAGTGTGTAAATGTGCTTTTACTATACAAAGATGCTGTACATACAAACTATTACAATATTAGGAATACAATACAAGACTGACAGATCTCTATAACAAGCAAAATGCCTAGCAAATGAACAGTCTATAACAGTACAAATACATTTAAAGGTTACTTAACTTCGATTACTCTATGTTCATGATCTCCATTGCTGGTGACCATGAGTGGCTTCTGATCTTCAAGCTTGCATGAGCCCCCCCCCCCCTCAGTCTTTACTCATCCTTTTATGTACAAGTTTGTTGACAACTTGTTTCCATAACAACCGACTAACAGTCATTCAGTAAACAGTTTGAGAGACCCTCTCTACCTGTTTACTGTAGTTATAGAGACAATAGCCTATTCCAACTGTAAATTGAATACAACAATGGTATCTACATACCCATTGTATGCAACAGCATTTGTTTGAGAAATATTTACTCTCCAAATCTACTCCAAACCCTGACAGTAATCTGAATATTGTCCCATGTAATGTTATGTCTGATTAATATAAAAAATCATATTTTAACAAACGCAACACAACGAATGAGGCTGCATTTGGTAGGTACTGGTAGGCTACAATTGGTGAGCAATGGTAGGCTGCAATTGGTGGGCACTAATAAGGCTGCATTTGGTGGGCACTGGTAAGCTGAATTTGGTGGGCACTAATAAGGCTGCATTTGGTGGGCACTGGTAGGCTACAATTGGTGAGCAATGGTAGGCTGCATTTGATGGGCACTGATAAGCTGCATTTGATGGGCACTGGTAGGCTGCAATTGGTGGGCACTGATAAGGTTGCATTTGATGGGCACTGGTAGGCTGCATTTGATGGGCACTGGTGAGGCTGCATTGATCTCTTGTACCATGTCTCCAGTCTCTGACCATCTCCTGTACTATGTCTGCAGTCTCTGATCATCCCCTGTACTATGTCTGCAGTCTCTGACCATCTCCTGTATCATGTCTGCAGTCTCTGACCATCTCCTGTATTATGTCTGGGGGCTCTTTCTAAACAGACTCTCTAACAAAGGCCCTTTCTGTGTCCATTAGGGAGACCCCCCTACAGGTCCAATTATAGTACTCTGCTTCTCTTCCCGTATTTTGTTTATTGTTAAGAGATCGTGGGAGGATCCCAGGGTAAAGATTACTCCTTAGGGGAGCATCTCTGTGTTTGAGTCATTGCCATAGAAACATTTGTAAATGGGGAGGGGTTAGTAAGGTGACCATGCCCTTGTAGGGGTGCCAGAAATATTTCTGCACCCAGGCGCATGTGACCCTAGGATCGGCCCTGGCAGGGACCACAACTCCGTCGTCAGAGCTACAGTCAGGTCCATAAATATTGAGACATTGACACAATTCTAATCTTTTTGGCTCTATACACCACCACAATGGATTTTAAATGACACGAACAAGATGGATGTGCTTTAACTGCAGACTTTCAGCTTTAATTTGAGGGTATTTACATCCAAATCAGGTGAACGGTGTAGGAATTACAACAGTTTGTATCTGTGCCTCCCACTTTTTAATAGACCAAAAGTAATGGGACAATTGGCTGCTCAGCTATTCCATGACCAGGTGTGTCTTATTCCCTCATTATCCCATTTACAAGGAGCAGATAAAAGGTCCAGAGTTCATTTAAAGTGTGCTATTTGCATTTGGAATCTGTTGCTGTCAACTCTCAATATGAGATCCAAAGAGCTGTTACTATCAGTGAAGCAAGCCATCATTAGGCTGAAAAAACAAAACAAACCCAAAAGAGAGATATGAAAAACATTAGGTGTGGCATAATCAACTGTTTGGAACATCCTTAAAAAGAAAGAACGCACCGGTGAGCTCAGCAACACCAAGAGACCCGGAAGACCATGGAAAACAACTGTGGTGGATGACCGAAAAATTCTTTCCCTGGTGAAGAAAACACCCTTCACAACAGTTGGCCAGATCAAGAACACTCTCCAGGAGGTAGGTGTATGTGTGTCAAAGTCAACAATCAAGTGAAGACTTCACCAGAGTGAATACAGAGGGTTCACCACAAGATGTAAAACATTGGTGAGCCTCAACAACAGGAAGGCAGATTAGAGTTTGCCAAACAACATCTAAAAAAGCCTTCACAGTTCTGGAACAACATCCTATGGACAGATGAGACCAAGATCAACTTGTACCAGAGTGATGGGAAGAGAAGAGTATGGAGAAGGAAAGGAACTGCTCATGATCCAAAGCATACCACCTCATTAGTGAAGCATGGTGGTGGTAGTGACATGGCGTGGGCATGTATGGCTGCCAATGGAACTGGTTCTCTTGTATTGATGATGTGACTGCTGACAAGATGAATTCTGAAGTGTTTCCGGCAATATTATCTGCTCATATTCAGCCAAATGCTTCAGATCTCATTGGACGGCGCTTCACAGTGCAGATGGACAATGACCCAAAGCATACTGCGAAAGCAACCAAAGAGTTTTTTAAGGGAAAGAAGTGGAATGTTATGCAATGGCCAAGTCAATCTCCTGACCTGAATCCGATTGAGCATGCATTTCACTTGCTGAAGACAAAACTGAAGGGAAAATGCCCCAAGAACAAGCAGGAACTAAAGACAGTTGCAGTAGAGGCCTGGCAGAGCATCACCAGGGATGAAACCCAGCGTCTGGTGATGACTATGCCTTCCAGACTTCAGGCTGTAATTGACTGCAAAGGATTTGCAACCAAGTATTAAAAACTGAAAGTTTGATTTATGATTGTTAATCTGTCCCATTACTTTTGGTCCCTTAAAAAGTGGAAGGCACATATACAAACTGTTGTAATTACTACAACGTTCACCTGATTTGGATGTAAATACCCTCAAATTAAAGCTGAAAGTCTGCAGTTAAAGCACATCTTGTTCTTTTCATTTCAAATCCATTGTGGTGGTGTATAGAGCCAAAAAGATTAGAATTGTGTCGATGTCCCAATTTTTATGGACCTGACTGTATCTGCTGTCTACCGTATCGTATTCTGAGCCTGAATCTGACAGATGGGTGACTTCCTCTTCACTATCTGTCATGCTCAGAAACGTGTAGGCCTCTTCACTAGTGTACCTTTTTGATTTGACATTTTGGCCTCTAAATTTACTGGTACACTAGTGAGACTCAGGCCTCGTACACACGACCGATTTTCTCGTCGTAAAAAACACGTCGTTTTTTTCGACGAGATTCTTGTTAAGCTTGTCGATTTTCTCGTCAAGCTTTCTATGCGTACACACTGTCATTTTCCAATTTCCTCGCGGTTCTCTGCGCTCACGTCCAGCACGTACGACGGCACTATAAAGGGGAAGATCTTTTTTATTGGCGCCACCCCTTGGGCTGCTTTTGCTGATCTTGTGTTACCGCGTGTGAAGTAAAAGTTTGGGAAGAGACGATTCGCGCTTTCAGTCTTCGTGCTTTCAGTTCGTTTTAGCGTGATGAATGTGCTATTTCCATTACGACGGCTTGTTTTACCAGAAGATGCGCTCCCGTCTTATACTTGATTCTGAGCATGCGCGCTTTTTGAAGAGTCATAAAAGCATACACACGAACCATTTTCTCGTCACAAAACAGGCCGACGAGAAACACGACGAGGAAATCTGGAATCCTGACGAGAAAATAGAGAGCAGGTTCTCTATTTTCTCGTCGAGATTCTCGTCAAGTTTCTCGTCGTAAAACCATACACACGAACGTTTTTCTAGACAAAAAAACTCTCGCGGCACTTTTCTTGACTGTTTTGGACGAGAAAATCGGTCGTGTGTACGAGGCCTTACAGGAAAAAGAGCTCCTTACTGTCAGCGACTGATTCAAATGTGACCAAAAAAACTGTTGGCGTAAGCAGGGATCAGGCCTGACTCTGCAAACACTGCAGTTATGTGTTTAGTGTTTTGTAAGTGACAGTGATCAATCGATTCTGCACTTGGGTGGGGTGGGCTGGGCTGTCAGGTATCTGGGCTGACCCTGCTAACACTGCATTTTTGGGAACCCTAAACTGCTGGGGACGCTAGTATAGCGCTGATCAGATCAGATATTGATCCGTTATGACACTATACTACTAAGGGAGGTGTATGGTGCGTGCATGGGTGTTAGCGCTACTGGCACTAATCTGACGCTGCCTGGGGTGAGGCAGACCCTATCTGATGCTAAAACCTAACTGATATCACCCGCTGGGTGATCAGGGGGTTATACCTTTATTAGGTAATATACGGCGGGTACCCTGGCGCAAAAAAACAAAAACTAACTAGTGTCACCCATGACACTAATACGGTGATCACTGGTGACAGGGGGTGATCAAGAGGTTAAACGTTTATTAGGGGGTGCCCTATAGCTACCTGGGCCTACCACTAACTGCTCTAACGCTGATTAGTGTCACTAATGACACCAGTACAGTGATCAGTGAAAAATCTGTCAACTGCCCTGGGTGACACAGTGACAGGGAGTAAAGGGTATTTGGGGGGGTAATCAGGGGATGATCGGGGGGGTGACAAGTGTACCTACGTGTACTGGTGTTAGTGTAGTGTTGGTGCAACTCACGGTAAGATGTTATCTCTCCTCTCTCTGGAACAAAAAGGATTCCACGAGGAGAGATGACATCACTTCCCCTACCTGTGTTTACACTTACACAGGCAGGGGAAGATTTCATTCGCCAGAACCAATCAGCAGGTCCAGGCCATAAATCCTTGGCCTGGACCTGAAGATTGATCAGTTCTTGGCCGAATCAGATGGTCACAAGGGGCGGGCGCGTCCCCTGGCAGCGAGAGCGTTCCTCTGTACAGGTACAGAATTTTGTACAGCCGAGCCCTTGTGCCGCAGTATATCTATGCGACACGGTTGGCAAGCGGGTAATAAAGCCTGAAGTATTTTAACAGAGGGCACTTAAAACGTTTTTTTTCATTTCGCATGTATCTGGGGACCCTCTGGAGATCGGTACCTGCTTCTCTGGCTATATTTTACCCCTAAGAGGACACACAATGTTGACCTCCTGTTAGCTCAGGGGTCTATTGAACAAGATGAGCGAGCAGGCATCTTGGTGGAGGAATTGTCACACATTTCCTGTGGTCTCGTGTGCTTTCGGATCTCTGTTCCAAAAACGTGAATGGTCTCTGCTGCTGCTGTCTGGGCTTTGTAGTTTAGCTCACTGAATATCTGGACCTTTAATATTTATCTGATTTCTGGAATTTAATTTGAGTTTTTTGCTGCACTTGTTTTTTTTCCATCTTTCTTATTTTTACTATAAAAAATAGTCCTCAGACTTATTCTATCCATACAATTTATCTAGTGGTCATACACTGTAGAACATTCCTCCATCTGCTTTAAATCCTCAACCGTGAGTAATGATTAATTGGACTCTGTCTTACACCTCGTTAGGTGTGTAAAGGTACAGTAGCCATTAAAATACCTAACAGCAGGGATGAGCCGAACACCCCCCTGTTCGGTTCGCACAAGAACCTGCGAACAGACAAAATGTTCGTGTAAACTTTAGAACCCTATTAAATACAATGGACTCGAACGTTCGAAATCTAAAGTGTTAATTATAAAGGCTAATATGCAAGTTATTGTCCTAAAAAGTGTTTGGGGACCCGGGTCCTGCCCCAGGGGACATGTATCAATGCAAAAAGAAGTTTTAAAAACGGCCGTTTTTTCGGGAGCAGTGATTTTAATAATGCTTAAAATGAAAAAATAAAAGTGAAATATTCCTTTAAATTTCGTACCTGGGGGGTGTGTATGATATGCATGTGAAGTGGCGCATGTTTCCCGTGCATAGAACTGTCCCTGCAAAAAATGTCATTTTTGAAAGAAAAAAATGCATTTAAAACGGACTCGCGGCTATTAATGAATTGTCGGCTCCCGGCAATACATACAAAAGTCATTGAGAAAAAAAAAAAAAAAAGCGTGGGGGTTCCACAGAATTCAATTACCAGGCCCTTCAGATCTGGCATGGATTTTAAGGGGAACTCCACCCCAAGTTTAAAAAAAAAATGGCGTGGAGTCCCCCTAAAAATCCATACCAGACCCCTTATCCGAGCACGCAACCTGGCCGGCCGCAGGGGAAAAGGGGGGGGACGAGAGAGCGGCCCCCCTCCCTCCTGAACCGTACCAAGCCACATGCCCTCAACATGGGGAGGATGTCCCCATGTTGATGGGGACAAGGGCCTCATCCCCACAACCCTTGCCCGGTGGTTGTGGGGGTCTGCGGGCGGGGGGCTTATCGGAATCTGGAAGACCCCTTTAACAAAGGGGACCCCCAGATCCCGCCCCCCCCCTATGTGAATTGGTAAGGGGTACATTGTACCCCTACCATTTCACGAAGAAAGCGTAAAAAAAATGTTTAAAAAAACACACAAACACCTTGAAAAAGTCCTTTATTTAAAAAAATAAATAAACATTCCAGCGGTGAAATCCAGTGTCCCGCGGCGATCCCGATGTCCAGCGCAGTCCTTCATTGGTTGTGCCTGAGCGGACCTGATGGGGAACTCCCTCTCAGTATTTTAAATGTATAGGCTCAGCGGACGAGATGCGGAACATGAGAAGGGGCGGGTCTATACATGTATTACCAAAGTGAGAGCAGTTCCCCATCAGGTCCGCCCCCTCGGTATGTCAGACCCGCCTACGTCATTGGCTTGAGCGGGGAACTTCCTTCACTATGTAAATTTAAATTACATAGTGAAGGAAGTTCCCCGCTCAAGCCAATGACGTAGGCGGGTCCGACATACCGAGGAGGCGGACCTGATGGGGAACTGCTCTCACTTTGGTAATACATGTATAGACCCGCCCCTTCTCATGTTCCGCATCTGGTCCGCTGAGCGGACCTGATGGGGAACTTTAGAAGGGGCGGGTCTATACATTTAAAATACTGAGAGGGAGTTCCCCATCAGGTCCGCTCAGGCACAACCAATGACGGACAGCGCTGGACATCGGGATCGCCGCGGGACACTGGATTTCACCGCTGGAATGGTTTTTTTTTTTTTTTTTTTAAATAAAGGACTTTTTCAAGGTGTTTGTGTGTTTTTTTAAACATTTTTTTACGCTTTCTTCGTGAAATGGTAGGGGTACAATGTACCCCTTACCAATTCACATAGGGGGGGGGGCGGGATCTGGGGGTCCTCTTTGTTAAAGGGGTCTTCCAGATTCCGATAAGCCCCCCGCCCGCAGACCCCCACAACCACCGGGCAAGGGTTGTGGGGATGAGGCCCTTGTCCCCATCAACATGGGGACATCCTCCCCATGTTGAGGGCATGTGGCTTGGTACGGTTCAGGAGGGAGGGGGGGCCGCTCTCTCGTCCCCCCCCCCTTTTCCCCTGCGGCCGGCCAGGTTGCATGCTCGGATAAGGGGTCTGGTATGGATTTTTGGGGGGACTCCACGCCATTTTTTTTTTAATTTGGGGTGGAGTTCCCCTTAAAATCCATGCCAGATCTGAAGGGCCTGGAATGGATATTTGGGGGAACCCCACGTCAATTTTTTTTTTATTTGCGGCGGGGTTCCCCTTAATATCCATTCCAGACCTGAAGGGCCTGGTAATTGAATTCTGGGGAACCCCCACGCTTTTTTTTTTTTTTTTTTTTATCAATGACTTTTGTATGTATTGCCGGGAGCCGACAATTCATTAATAGCCGCGAGTCAGTTTTAAAAGACTTTTTTTCTTTCAAAAATGACACTTTTTGCAGGGACAGTTCTAAGCACGGGAAACATGCGCCACTTCACATGCATATCATACACACCCCCCAGGTACGAAATTTAAAGGAATATTTCACTTTTATTTTTTCATTTTAAGCATTATTAAAATCACTGCTCCCGAAAAAACGGCCGTTTTTAAAACTTCTTTTTGCATTGATACATGTCCCCTGGGGCAGGACCCGGGTCCCCAAACACTTTTTAGGACAATAACTTGCATATAAGCCTTTATAATTAGCACTTTAGATTTCTCCCATAGATTTTTCGAATTTGCCGCGAACACCCCAATTTGTTCGCTGTTCGGCGAACGGGCGAACAGGCAATGTTCGAGTCGAACATGAGTTCGACTCGAACTCGAAGCTCATCCCTACCTAACAGGTGTGCTTTCTGCTGGTTTTAGCTTTTTCCTGCCTGTGATATTGCTGTTATAATCACAAGTTGACTTCTATGATCTGGCTCTTAAGTAGGGATGAGCTTCGAGTTTGAGTCAAACCCATGTTTGACTCGAACATCGCCTGTTCGGTTGTTCGTTGTATTGTGAACATCATGGGCTGTTTGCATCAAAATCGAGTGGCACCTCACGGCCCATAATTCACTGCGGCATCGCAGTGCATTGCTGGCTGATGATTGGCCAAGTATGCACTATGACCCGCATGCTTTGGCCAATCACATCGCGCAAAAAACGGAGAGCCATAATTGGCCAGAGCCAGGGTGGCTTTAGCCAATTATGGCTCAGGGGGTTTAGTAAACACCCCACCCTATATAAGGCCGCCTCCGTGGCGGTCTTGTGTAGTGTGTTGCGGTGTTGGTTAAAGAGAGAGCTTACAGAGAGAGAGAGAGAGAGACAGTGTCATTTATATTGAGTTAGATAGAGCAGGCAGGTGAGTCAGTTAGCTGCAGTTATAGTGTGTAGAGGATATATATGCATCCTAGGTGTTGTGTGTGTATATATATTTATACACTGTATTCAGTTTAGCTAGATCCGTTCCTGTTATTCTCTATACTGTGACAGGCAGGCATGTGATTGTGCTAGCTGCAGTCAGTGTTTCACTTAGTGTACTGTGTGCTTTGCATAGCGTTCACCTAAAGCTTACCTGAATACAGTTAGTGACTAATAGTGGTGTTCTCATAATAAAACCACAGGCAGAGAGCTGCAAGTATTTTCAGTTAGTATACTGTGTCCTCTGCACAGTTTTCACCTAAAACTAACTGAAGACAATTGCTGCTTTTCTCAAACTAATACCACATCAGGTAGTTGATTCTGATAAAAAGACAAAGTAAAACCGCGCAACCAATAAAGTAAAAAGGTAGCTGCCTGCACAACAGATAAACTGTATGTGAAACTAAGTGGATATGGGGGGAGAGTGCGGCGCTCAGAATTGAAAATATATTGATGAAATATATATGATCCAGTGAAAATTACAAAAACATTGCAATGTATATCACAGTGGTGGCAGTTAATGAATAAAAACCTGACATGATAAAGTGAGAATGATTATGCCTAGAAGCTAATAAAAATAATCAACATGTGATGTCCAATACAGTGAAGCAAAACGGACAGGTGATAAAGTCCAAATAGGCCAAAAAGTGAAATAAGTAAACACAATGGTGATAGTAGAATATATTAAGAGTCCAAAACAATAGTGCATGTAAATCCAAATAATCCAAGGTAAATATGAAAAACGAATAATATGTTGTCTGCAGACTATCCACAACCTCATAGGTCTAAGGCTTAACAGATAGGGTGGACCCGACGGAGCATACGCCCAGTGGGTCAGACAGGCTTGGTGGTGTGACACACCAAAAGGGGAACACAGCAGGCACAGCTTCCAATATGAACCAGGAAATCACATCAAGGACAGCAGTGAATATCCACCATGGAGATCATCAGCAGTACTTCGCACAAAACCTCATCCCGAGGTATAAGGTATTATAAGGAAAAGAAAAAGGGCCACATAGTGTAATTCAATATAAAAAGGTGAACATTTATTAAAATAATATAAAATGGTCACTCACATTTGAAGAGACAAGTAAAAGCATATAAGATAAATGACGCAGTGGCATCAGCAGAGCCCTTCCCGACGCGTTTCGTCCTAATAAGGCATCATCTGGGGTCAAGATGATGCCTTATTAGGACGAAACGCGTCGGTAAGGGCTCTGCTGATGCCACTGCATCAGTTATGATCTTATATGCTTTTACTTGTTTCTTCAAATGTGAGTGACCATTTTATATTATTTTAATAAATGTTCACCTTTTTATATTGACTTACACTATGTGGCCCCTTTTCTTTTCCTTATAATACCTTATACCTCGGGATGAGGTTTTGTGCGAAGTACTGCTGATAATCTCCATGGTGGATATTCACTGCTGTCCTTGATGTGATTTCCTGGTTCATATTGGAAGCTGTGCCTGCTGTGTTCCCCTTTTGGTGTGTCACACCACCAAGCCTGTCTGACCCACTGGGCGTATGCTCCGTCGGGTCCACCCTATCTGTTAAGCCTTAGACCCATGAGGTTGTGGATAGTCTGCAGACAACATATTATTCGTTTTTCATATTCACCTTGGATTATTTGGATTTACATGCACTATTGTTTTGGACTCTTAATATATTCTACTATCACCATTGTGTTTACTTATTTCACTTTTTGGCCTATTTGGACTTTATCACCTGTCCGTTTTTGCTTCACTGTATTGGACATCACATGTTGATTATTTTTTATTAGCTTCTAGGCATAATCATTCTCACTTTATCATGTCAGGTTTTTATTCATTAACTGCCACCACTGTGATATACATTGCAATGTTTTTGTAATTTTCACTGGATCATATATATTTCATCAATATATTTTCAATTCTGAGCGCCGCATTCCCCCCATATCCAGTTGATTCTGATAGCTGCATTATAATCAGTATAGAGATATTATTTATATATATATATATATATATATATATATATATATATATACACACACACACACACACACACATCCCACCTTTGTGCAGCTACATCTCACTGCAGGCCATTAGTATGTCTGGAAGGCAAACAAGGAGAGGCAGACAGTCACAAGGCAATAAAAGAGGGCAAGCAGACTCTGTGTCTAGAGGCAACACTGCTGGTCGTGGACACGGTACATCCTCATCAGCACATCGCCGTGGGACATGCTTGTCCTACTTTTCGGCAGCTGGCCATGTTGAGCCGCAACATGCCCACGACTTGGTAGAGTGGATGACCAAGCCGTCCTCATCCTCCTCATCCTCTCTCACCCAGGCTCAGGGTACTTTGTCTGGCAAAGCAGCTGCCAAAGCGGCCTCTTCCCTCGGCTCAATGGCATCAGTCACTCCTTCCCTAGCCCCACCATGTCCTTATGAGGAGTCCCCTGAACTGTTTGACCACAGTGTTGGGTACATGCTCCAGGAGGATGCCCAGCGTTTTGAAGGCTCCGATGATGGAACCCATCTAGAGGAAGGCAGTAACGTGAGCCCAGAGAGGGGGTAGTAACGTGAGCCCAGAGAGAGGGGGTGCCCAACAAGGACAGCTATCTGGCAGTCATGTACCCCCAGCTGTAGCATACTGCCAGATTTGTTTCAGTGATAAGGAGGGAGAGGATGATGAAGTCACTGACTCCACGTGGGTGCCTGATAGGAGAGAGGAGGAGGAGGAGGAGGAGGAGGAGGAGGAGGAGGAGGAGGAGGAGGAGGAGGAGGAGGAAGGATGCCCTCCAGGGGCCAGCTTAAGGGCAGCACACTGACTGCATCACACCACAGAGCTCCGCATGTGCAGGGCGCTGCTGTTTCTGCGCGTTATTCCACAAGTTCTTTGGTGTGGGCCTTTTTTCAGATGTGTGCAGCTGATCGCACCATTGCCATTTGCAACATATGTCTCAGGCGTATCTCGCGTGGCCAAAATATCAGTCGCTCGCTTGGGCACCACGTGCTTGACCAGACATATGTCGACCTGCCATGCAGTTCGTTGGCAAGCTTACCTAAAAGACCCACACCAAAGAACAAAGCGGACCTCTCCTTGCTCCTCATCAGCTGGGATCTCCAACCCCACTATACCTTCAGTCCTCTCTGAAACCTGCACTGAGAGGAATGAAGGTGTAGAATTAGGTGTGTCACAGCCAAGTTCTTGCGGGCAATCTGCTATTGGTACACCGACGTCAGATTGTACCAGGCAAATTTTCCTGCC
The DNA here is from genome assembly GCA_029206835.1 of Rana muscosa. NCBI lineage: Eukaryota > Metazoa > Chordata > Amphibia > Anura > Ranidae > Rana > Rana muscosa. The sequence continues at coordinate 562,186,011 of CM055116.1, read as the reverse complement.
CCAGCTGCTGCACCACCGAAAGAACTTTGCTCCCAGCCATCCACATGCCCAGCGGTTGAATGCTGCCTTTTCAGTTGGTAGACTCTGCCCCCTTCCGTGAGTTTGTGGAATGTGTAGTTCCTCAGTGGCAGGTTCCCAACCGCCACTTTTTCTAACGGAAGGCGATTCCGGCTCTCTAGCGGCAAGTGGAAGGCAATGGCTTGGCCTCGCTGGACAGGGCGGTCAGCGGTAAGGTGCATATTACCGCTGACTCATGGTCCAGCAGGCATGGACAGGGACGTTACCTATCTTTCACGGCGCATTGGGTGACTCTGCTGGCAGCTGGGAAGGATGCAGGACAAGGTACAGTAGTGTTGGAGGTTGTTCCGCCACACGCCTCCAAAATGTTACTTCTGGTGATTCTGACACTCCTCTCTCTCCTCCACCCCTCCTCTTCTTCTTCCTCCATGGCCTCTACCTCTGCTTTGTCCTCGGAACCAGCGGTGCTCCGTAGGCGTTCAATGGGCTACGCAAGTACGAAGGGGAAAAGATGCCATGTGGTGCAGAGATGGGGCAGAGATTCTGTCAGCTCTGCAGGGGCAGGCTCAGAGGTGGTTGATGCCATGCCAGCTTAAGCCAGGAAAGGTGGTTTGCGACAATGGCACCAACCTCCTCTCCGCCCTCCGACAGGGACAACTGACCCATGTGCCCTGTTTGGCTCACGTCCTTAACTTGGTAGTGTAGCGGTTCTTGGATAGGTACCCGGGCTTACAGGAGGTCCTGAAGCAGGCCAAAAAACTCTGTGGGCATTTCGGGCGGTCATATAATGCCAGTGCTCGGCTGGCTGACCTGCAAAAGGAATCCAACCTGCCCAAGAACCGCCTAACCTGTGACATGCCCACCAGGTGGAACTCTACGTTGGCCATGCTGCAGCGGCTGCACACGCAGCAGAGGGACATCAATGAGTAGCTGTTGCAATATGGCACCAGGACAGGGTCAGGGGAGCTTGGATTTTTTTCCCCACGCCAGTGGGCCATGATCAGGGATGCATGCACTGTCCTGGCACCATTTGAGGAGGCCACGAGGATGGTGAGCAGTGACAGTGCATGCATCAGTGACACTGTCACTCTTGTACACCTGTTGGAGCACACGCTGCATGGAATAATAGACAGGGCACTTGAGGCAGAACAGAGGCAGGAAGAGGAGGACTTCCTTACCTCTCAAGGCCCCCTTATCCAGACAGTGTTCCTGCTGGCCCGGCTATCACACAGGAAGAGGAGAAGGAGGAGGAGGATGAGGAGGATTGTGTCAGCATGGAGGTGGAGCCTAGCACTCCGCATCAGCAGCAGTATTCAAGGGATCAATTACAGTCCCAAGACACCCATGGACTTGTACGTGGCTGGGAGGAGGTGGCTGTGGATCATGTTGTCCTGAGTGACCCAGAGGACTCCGGACCAAATGCCTCAGCAAACCTACGCTGCATGGCCTCCCTGATCCTGCAAAGCCTGCGGAAGGATCCTCATATTCGTGCGATCAAGGAAAGGGATCATTACTGGCTGGCAACCCTCCTTGATCAAAGTTACAAGGGTACCTTATCTTGCCGTCGACGAGGGAGCAGAGGATGAAGCATCTTCGGGAGGGGAGGCCTTGCAGAAAGGTCTGTGCAACGCATTCCCAGAGACTTGTAGGTTACAAATTCCTGGTCCTGGACAACGTGTTGCTGAGGCTTCGGTCAGTCAAAGAAGGAGCGGTGGAGAAGGTGGCCACCTGACCGATGCGTTCAGACAATTTTTTAGTACGCAGCCCCAAGGTATGATTGGTTCCAGCAACCATCGCCAGCGTCTGGTTTACATGGTGCAGGAATACCTAGGGGCAAGATCAGACTTGGACACCTTTCTCACTGAAAGTCCTCTGGGTTACTGGGTCTTGAGGATGGATCATTGGCCAGAGTTTGCACAGTATGCAATTGAGCTACTGGCCTGTCCTGCATCCAGAGTTCTTTCAGAACGCACATTCAGTGCTGCTGGAGGCTTTGTAACCAATCACAGGGTGCGCCTGTCCACCGACTTGGCCGATCGACTGACCTTCATAAAAATGAATCAGTCTTGGATCACCACCAGCTACCAAGCACCTGATGCTGATGTAACCAAATTTTTTTTTTTAAATGTCAGATCCCTTCAAGACTGCCTTTGCTGATGCTGAGTGACTATCCTGTTATGCTGAGTGACTATCCTATTCCTCCTCAATGATCATGCTGATAGCTTGTAAGAACATTTTTGGTTCTGGGCACCGCCACCAGTGGCTAAGGCCCAATTTTTCAGCCCCTGTTTGACAGGGGCGTGTAATTACAATTTTTAATGCAATACTTTGCAGCAGGGCTCATTGCTGCGCTCCAAGTACAGTATCTGTGAGGGGTTGCAGTATTGTGGCACCAGTGCCTAAGGCCCAATTTGTATGCCCCTGTTCAACAGGGGCAGGTAATTACAATTCTTGATCTAATATTTCACAGATGGGCCCATTCCTGCGCCCACCAAGAGTAACTGTGAGGACTTAGTGTTGTGGCACCACCACCAAAGGCCCAATTTTTCCTACCACTGTTCAACAATGGCATGTAATTACAATTCTTGATATAATAGTTCACAGCAGGGTGTTCCAGCGCCCACCAAGAGTAACTGTGAGGAGGGGCGTGGCTTGCGGCTGATGGAGTAGGACGCACAGTGTGTGAGCTCCGCCGAAACTCCGGGCATCTATCCTGAATTCAGGCTCCTAACGTACCTGCAGCGCCCAGATCATACACCGGAGGGTCCCTCTCTTCATCCCCAATCCAGCGGTGCAGTTTTCCCCACGAATCAGTGGCGGAAATGTCCCGCAAAAGCAGCAAGGATTCTCTGCAGGCCTCAGAGCATGGAGGCCAAGATGGCGCCCGGGCCCAGCGCTCAGCCAAGGAGGCAGCCATGAAGATGTTCAGCGGTGCTCTGGGGAAGGGTGGCACACCTAAACCATCCTCTCATCCCATGGATTCATCTGATTTGGACTCTCATGCAGAGGTCCTGGAGCAGGCATGGCCGGAGGATGCAGAACAGGTCTCCTCATGGGACACAGTGAGTACGCCTGCTATTGATGATAATGCCAGGGCCCTGACAGACCAGGACAAACAGACCCCTGAACCAACCCTGAGAGACATTTTTGCAGTTGTGACATCCTGCAAAACATCCATTAATATAATGACTAATGAGATTAAAGGGGTGAAACTGGAATTGAATATGGTTAGACAGGACATGCAGAAGCTGCGTGATCGCACAGCTGCACTTGAAGACAGAGAATGATGTTGCCCCCCTGCAGAGAGAAGTCCGCCATATGCAATCTATTATTACTGGTCACACGGCCCGTTTGGAAGATATGGAAAATAGGCAGAGGCGCAATAATGTTCGTGCGGTAGGCATACCGGAGAGGGCTGAGGGCAAGAATCCTGTGGCATTTATAGAGAACTGGCTGACCAGCACGTTTGGCAAGGATTCTTTTTCTCCTATGTTTGCGGTGGAGCGTGCCCACAGAGTCCCACCTAGGCCGCCTAAACCTGGCGAGCCCCCCAGGCCGTTCCTGTTCAAAATGCTGAACTTTAAAGACCGCGATGCCATCCTATATCAAGCCAGGACCAGGGGTGCCCTTATGAGAATGAATAATGCTCGCATATCGTTCTACCCTGACTTTTCTGCTGAACTGCAGCGTCGCAGGGCCAAGTTCACTGAGGTTAAGAAACGCCTCCGCAGATATGATGTTGCCTATGCTATACCCTGCCAAACTTAGGATCGCCGCTAATGGTGAAATGCAGTTCTTTGACAATCCTGCCAATGCATCTATGTGGCTGGATCGTGTGGAGCACACACTCAAGAAAGCACCGGCACCTGTGGCCTGATGATGATCTGTCTTTCCCCTCTTCTACTGGATGATGTGACTGCCCTGTGAGGAGATTTGGGCACACTACTCCTTTTTCGTAACCTCCCTGACAGGCGGAGTGGAGGATGTATGTTATTTGCACTACTTTTATCTGTTGACTTGGAATCGCAAGTCCCTTTGAATCAGAGTTGAACTGAGACGTTGGCCCCCCCCCCTTCACTCGTCCTGCGTGGACACCAAAAACTGTTTTCCCCCCAATTTTAATTTTTTTCCTCTGCTACGCTTCCTTACTGTTTATGGGATGCACAGACCCCCCCCCCCCTTTTTCTTTGCTCATACTGCCCTCTGCAGTTGGCAGGGGGAGTAGTTTGTTGGTTTTTTTCAGTTCTTCCAACCAGAGATTAGTGATGAGCCGAACACCCCCGGGTTCGGTTCGCACCAGAACCCGCGAACGGACCGAACGTTCGTACGAACATTAGAACCCTATTAAATACAATGGATGCGAACGTTCGAATTCTAAAGTGCTAATTATAACGACTATTATGCATGTTATTGTCCTAAAAAGGGTTTGGGAACCCGGGTTCTTGACCAGGGGACATGTATCAATGCAAAAAGAAGTTTTAAAAACGGTCGTTTTTCGGGAGCAGTCATTTTAATGATGCATAAAGTGAAAAAAAAAAAAAGTCAAATATTCCTTTCAATATCGTACCTGGGGGGTGTCTAAAGTATGCCTGTGAAGTGCCACGTGTTTCCCGTGTTTAGAACTGTCCCTGCACAAAATGACACTTCTAAAGGAAAAAAAAAGCCATTTAAAACTGCTTGCGGCTTTAATGTAATGTCTGGTCCCGGTAATATGGATGAAAATCTTTAAGAAAAATGGCATAGCTACCCCATGACCCCCCCCCCCCCCCCTACCCCAGTCCATTACCAGCCCCTTTGGGTCTTGTATGGATATTAAGGGGAACACCGCACACAAAATAAAAAAGGCCCTATATACTCTGAACAGCCGTATACAGGCGGTGCATACAAGACAGGGACTGTAGGTTTGTTCTTATGTAGAATGTGTTTGTAATTTTGAACAGGTACATTGTTGAAGTGTAGCTCCAGCCCAAAAATCTATTTTTAAACTTTTTGGAAAACATAGGTAAGTGTTATCACCCCTGTAACATTTGTTTTGCTGTCTGTGCCCCTGTTCAGAACATTTCACCTCACTTTCCGTCCCAATGACAACTGTTTTTGAAATGTGGTGTTTTTCTTGAAACAAGGATTGGTGATAAAGCATCAGTACAGAGGAGACACCTTTCTCCCATATTAATTCTTACAGGAGAGAATTTTCCTTCCTAGGGGTAGATTTCCTCTCACTTCCTGTTGTCTTCTTGCGTTTTGCAAGTAGGAGTCGTTTGTAAGTTGGATGTTTGAAAGTAGGGACCTGCCGTATATACTCTGCAGAAATAGGCCCCTTAGTTGTTGGTACAACACTGTAAGCACTCACAGTTACTCTTGGTTGGTGCTGGAACGCCCTGCTGTCAACTATTATATCAGGAATTGTAATTACATATAATTGTTGAACAGTGGTAGTAAAAATTGGGCCTTTGATGGTGGTGCTGGTGCCACAACACTGTAAGCCCTGACAGTTACTCTTGGTGGGTGCAGCAATGGGCCCTGCTGTGAATTATTAGATCAAGAATTGTAATTACATGCCCCTGTTGAACAGGGGCTGAAAAATTGGGCCTTAGGCACTGGTGGCACAACACTGCAACCCCTCACAGATACTGTACTTGGAGCACAGCAATGAGCCCTGTTGCAAAGTATTGCTTCAAAAATTGTAATTACACGCCCCTGTTAAACAGGGGCTGAAAAATTGGGCCTTAGCCACTGGTGGCGGCACCCATAAACAAAAATGATCTTCCAAGCTATCATCATCAATCGTATCATTGAGGACTCGGAGGAGGAGGATAGCCAGTCAACATAACAGCACAGGCACTCAGCATCAGCATCAGTCTTGAAGGGATGTGACATGTTAAAATCAATTAGTCTGTTATATCAGCATCAGGTGTGTGGTAGCTGGTGGTGATCCAAGACTGGTTCATCTTGATGAAAGTCAGTCGATCAACCGAGTCGGTGGACAGGCGCACCCTGTGATCCGTGACAAATCCTCCAGCAGCACTGAATGTGCGTTCCGAAAGAACGCTGGATGCAGGACAGGCCAGTAGCTCAATTGCATACTGTGCAAGCTCTGGCCAGTGATCCATCCTCAAGACCCAGTAAGCCAGAGGATTTTCGGTGGGGAAGGTGTCCAAGTCTGACCTTGCCCCTAGATATTCCTGCACCATGTTTATCAGACGCTGGCGATGGTTGCTGGAACCGATCATACTTTGGGGCTGCGGACTAAAGAATTGTCTGAACGCATCGGTCAGACGGCCACCTTCCCCACCGCTCCTTCTTTGACTGGCCGAAGCCTCAGCAACTCGTTGTCCAGGACCAGGAGTTTGTAACCTCACAGTCTCTGGGAACGCGTTGCACAGACCTTTCTGCAAGGCCTCCCGGAGTTGTCTCATCCTCTGCTCCCTCTGCGACGGTAACATAAGGTCCGCAACCTTACCCTTGTACCGTGGATCAAGGAGAGTGGCCAGCCAGTAATGGTCCCTCTCCTTGATCCGAAGAATACGAGGATCCTTCCGCAGACTTTGCAGGATCAGGGAGGCCATGCAGCGTAGGTTAGCTGAGGCATTCGGTCCGGAGTCCTCTGGGTCACTAAGGACGACATGATCCGCAGCCACCTCCTCCCAGCCACGTACAAGTCCACTGGTTTCTTGGGACTGTAAATCATCCCTAAAAGACTGCTGCTGATGATGCTGAGTGCCAGCCTCCACCTCTATGCTGACACAATCCTCCTCCTCCTCCTCCTCCTCCTGTGCGATGGGTGGGACAGAAGGAACACTGTCTGGGTAAAGGGGGCCTTGAGAGGCAAGGAAGTCCTCCTCTTCCTGCCTCTGTTCTGCCTCAAGTGCCCTGTCCATTATTCCACGCAGCGTGTGCTCCAACAGGTGGACAAGAGGTACAGTGTCACTGATGCATGCACTGTCACAGCTCACCATCCTCGTGGCCTCCTCAAATGGTGCCAGGACAGTGCATGCATCCCTGATCATGCCCCACTGGCGTAGAGAAAAAAAACCAAGCTCTCCTGACCCTGTCCTGGTGCCGTAGTCGCACAGGTACTCATTGATGGCCCTCTGCTGCGTGTGCAGCCGCTGCAGCATGGCCAACGTTGAGTTCCACCTGGTGGGCATGTCACATATAAGGCGGTTCTTGGGCAGGTTCAACTCCTTTTGCAGCTCAGCCAGGCGAGCACTGGCATTATAAGATCTGCGGAAATGCACACAGACTTTCCTGGCCTGCCTCAGGACATCCTGTAAGCCCGGGTACCTGCCCAAGAACCGCTGCACCACCAGGTTAAGGACGTGAGCCACACAGGGCACATGGGTCAGTTGTCCCTGTCGGAGGGCAGAGAGGAGGTTGGTGCCATTGTCGCAAACCACCATTCCTGGCTTAAGCTGGCGTGGCGTCAACCACCTCTCGGCCTGGCCCTGCAGAGCAGACAGGACCTCTGCCCCAGTGTGGCTTCTGTCCCCCAAACACACCAGCGCAAGCACGGCATGGCATCTTTTTGCCTGCGTACTTGCGTAGCCCCTTGAACGGCTACGGAGCACCGCTGGTTCAGAGGACTAAGCACAGGAAGAGGCCATGGAGGAAGAAGAAGAGGAGGGGGTGGTGGAGAGAGGTGTGTCACAACCACTAGTAGCATTTTGTAGGCATGGCGGTGGAACAACCTCCAACACTACTGCACCTTGTCCTGCATCCTTCCCAGCTGCCAAAAGAGTGACCCAATGGGCCGTGAAAGAAAGGTAACGTCCCTGTCCATGCCTGCTGGACCATGAGTCAGCGGTAATATGCACCTTACCGCTGACCGCCCTGTCCAGCGAGGCCAAGACATTGCCTTCCACATGCCGGTAGAGAGCCGGAATAGCCTTCCGTGAGAAAAAGTGGCGTTTGGGAACCTGCCACTGAGGAACCGCACATTGCACAAACTCACGGAAGGGGGCCAAGTCTACCAACTGAAAAGGCAGCAGTTGAAGCGCTAGCAATTTAGCCAAGCTAGCATTCAACCGCTGGGCATGTGGATGGCTGGGAGTGAACTTCTTTCGACGGTCCAGCAGCTGGGGCAGGGAAATTTGCCTGCTAGAATCGGACGTCGGTGTACTGCTAGCAGAGTGGCCGCAAGTACTTGGCTGTGACACACCTAATTCTACACCTTCATTCCTCTCAGTGCATGTTTCAGAGAGGACTGAAGTTATAGTGGGGTTGGAGATCCCAGCTGATGCGGTGCAAGGAGAGGTCCGCTTTGTTCTTTGGTGTGGGTCTTTGAGGTAGGCTTGCCAACGAGCTGCATGGCAGGTCAACATATGTCTGGTCAGGCATGTGGTACCCAAGCGGCTGATGTTTTGGCCACGCGATATACGCTTGAGACATATGTTGCAAACAGCAGCTGTGCGATCTGATGCACTAGCCTCAAAAAAGACCCACACCAAAGAACTTTTTGAATGACGGGCAGAGGCAGCGCCCTGCACAGGCGGAGCTCTGCGGTGTGATTCCGTCGGTGTACTGCCCTTACGCTGGCCACCAAAGGGCATCCTGCCTCGTTGGAGATGTGCCTCCTCCTCATCCTCCTCCTCCTCCTCTCTCCTATTAGGCACCCACGTGGAGTCAGTGACCTCATCATCCCCTCCCTCCTCATCACTGGAGCCAATCTGGCAGTATGCTGCAGCTGCTGGAACATGACTGCCAGATTGGTGTCCTTCTTGAGCATCCCCTCTGTCTGCTCTCACGCTACTGCCTTCCTCTAGCTGGGTTTCATCATCAGACCCTTCGAAACGCTGGGCATCCTCCTGGAGCATGTACCCAACACTGTGCTCAAACAGTTCGGGGGACTCCTCAGGAGGAGGACATGGTGGGTCTAGGGAAGGAGTGACTGATGATGAGTCTGACATTGATACCAGGGAAGAGGACGCTTTGGCATCTGCTTTGCCAGTACCCTGAGCCTGGGTGAGAGAGGATGAGGAGGAGGAGGAGGGCTTGGTCATCCACTCTACCAAGTCTTCGGCATGATGTGGCTCAACATGTCCAGCTGCCGAAAAGAAGGACAAGCGTGTCCCATGGCCATGTGCTGAAGACAATGCACCGCGTCCACGACCAGCACTGTTGCCCCCAGACACAGAGCCTGCTTGCCCTCTTTTATTGCCTCCTGACTGTCTGCCTCTCCTTGTTTGCCTTCCAGACATTCTAATGGATGGCCTGCAGGGAGATGGGAAAAAAGCAATAAGGGCTACCTTCAGGTGTCCTTCTCTGTCCCTTTACTTAAGGATTTCTAAATATGGTTGAGGATGATTGCTTTCGCACAGAATAGCACAATGACAATTTCCCTGACTGTCCAAAAAACAAGGATTTCAAAGATGGTTGATGAGGAATGCTTTAGCACAGTATAGCACAAGGAGAATTTCCCTCACTGTCCTTCCCTGTCCCTAGAAACAAGGATTAGCACAGTAAAACACACTGACACTCTCGCTACCTATAGTTTTCTGTCCCTATAAAAAATGTTTTAAAGATGGTTGATGATCAATGCTTTAGCACAGTATAGCACAAGGAGAATTTCCCTCACTGTCCTTCCCTGTCCCTAGAAACAAGGATTAGCACAGTAAAACACACTGACACTCTCCCTACCTATCCTTCTCTTTCCCTAAACTAAAGGAATCCAGGTTAAGCAAGAAAAAAAAATGTCACTGTCCCTGCCTATGCTTCTCTTTCCCTGCTCCGGAACACACTACACTAGGCCGCCGTGCTGGCGGCCTTTTATAGTGTGGGGCGTGTACTAAACACCCTCAGCAATAATTGGCCACAGGCATCCTGCCTGTGGCCAATCATTGCTCTCCTCGCTGCCGGCGCTGTGATTGGCCAAGCATGCGGGGTCACAGTGCATGCTTGGCCAATCACAGCGCCTGGATGACACTGCGATGGCGTAGTGCATTGTGGGCCGTTCGCGTCACTCGAATTAGGCGCGAACGGCCCAAATCGTTCGATCTTCGTCGAACGATCGAACAGCCGATGTTCGAGTCGAACGTATGTTCGACTCGAACACCGAGCTCATCCCTACCAGAGATGTATCCATGTGCCTGATACCATCACTTGCTCTTCTGAACTCTACCTGGAGCACCTGTTTTTTTTTTTTTGACCCTGCCGGGTGGAGGTGTGGAGTGTCCCCTGGTGACCCTCTGCACCTGACGTGGCACCCTTTCAATGATTGTCAATATGCATTGCTATGTCTGGTGTTTGTACTATCGTCTCATGGAATGTGAGGGGGCTGGGGGATGGAGTGAAACAGGTGGCATTTTTCTCCACGGTGAAGGCCCACAAAGCCTCGGTGGTGTGCCTGCAGGAAACTCACCTGCAGACCAACTCTATATCTACACTCAAACACCGTGGCTACCCCACCCAGTTCCACTCTGTCCACACAGCTTACTCGAGAGGCGTCAGCATACTTATTTTGAGTGCTGTCACCTTTCAGCTACTGCACTCCCTGGTTGACGATCAGGGACGGCATATCTTTTTACTCTGCAAATTGACGGGGCTGACGTGTATAGTTGCAAACATTTATGTCCCTCCACCCTTCTCTTTTGATAGTCTGAAACACTTAGCCCAATTCATAGCCTCATGCCCCAACGTCCCTGTTTGGGTGTTGGGGGACTACAATAATCTAATGGATAAGAAACTAGATAAATTCCCATCCAGGCCCGGCAGTACTCCCCAGCCGGGAGGCCCCACCCCCTTTGCTAGATTTCTAGCTGAAATTGGTCTGCGGGATGTGTGGAGGGACCAGAATCCTACGGTGCAGTGTTACTCAGCATCATACAAATGCCTATCTCGCATAGATTTATGTCTAACCAATGACTTGCCACATGAACTGACTACCTCTGTGAAATATGCTCCACGTAACATATCGGATCACTCCCTTGTAAGCGCTAGCATAGCAATCTCGCCTAACCCACAACGTAAGCTCTGGAAGGTAAATCCCTTCTGGTTCACTATATGTCCGAACACTGATCCCATTCCCAGGGCTCTGGTAGAATTTGTACGCTTTAATCAGGACACAGCTGGACCTGCGGTGGTCTGGGATGCTCTGAAAGCTCATCTACGGGGCCTGCTAATTAGGCAGATTAACGCCATTAAAACTAGGACTAAAGAGTGGGAGAATTTGGTGATGGGAGAGGCTGCCAGGGCGGAGGAGAGGTACATTGCTGCCCCTTCTTCGGAATCGGAGCGTAGCTGGCAGGAAGCACAGGCCCTATACCAACAGGTCTCCACCAATGCAGCAGAGAACAAGAGGTTCTTCTTGCAGCAAAAGTACTTTAACGAAGGGGAAAACACGGGTCACTTACTAGCAATGATAGCCAAAGCACAGCAGAGCACGACTGATATAGAAGCCATTCAAAATGCAGACGGAGTGACAGTTACTGACCAGGCCCACATCTCAGATGTGTTTTCACACTTCTTTAGGGACCTTTACACATCTAAGGTACATCCCACGCACGGGGAACTGGCCCATTTTTTGGACCAGTGCTCCCTCCCCCGGGTGTCACAGCAGGGTCTGGCTGCCCTTAATGCACCACTGAAACTGGAGGAATTATCACTGGCAATCGCACAGATGGCCAACAACAAATCTCCGGGGGCTGGCGGTCTACCCACAGAAACATATGGTAAATATGGGGATACTCTTCTACCCAACCTACTGAAAACCCTAAACAATGCCCTTCAGGAAGGTAGTCTACCAGCTTCCATGAATGAGGCTATTATTATTGTGATTCCAAAACCAGGCAAGGACCTGTTACAACCGGACTCCTATAGGCCTATCTCACTGCTTAATGCAGACGTCAAAGTATTGGCACGAGTATTGGCCTCTAGACTTTCGGGAGTTGTGGCAGGACTGGTCAATTCAGACCAGTCCGGATTCATTCCTGCTAGATCTACGGCACTGAACATTCGAAGACTATTCCTTAACACTCAAATCCCAGTAGATAACCCCGGCAACAGAGCCATCTTTTCTCTCGATGCTGCCAAAGCCTTCGACAGCGTGGACTGGAAATATCTGTGGGAGGTTTTGCGGAGCTTTGGGCTGAGGGATAAATTTATCTCCTGGGTACAGCTTCTGTATGCTGCTCCTATGGCCAGAGTGAGGATAAATGACTCCCTATCGGAGCCCTTCCCTTTGTTTCGTGGTACTCGGCAGTGGTGCCCTTTGTCGCCCCTGCTGTTTGCCCTTGCACTGGAGCCTCTGGCGGCTATGGTACGGGCCTCCCCTAACATCACAGGCTTCCGCAGAGGACAGGGAGAGGAAAAGATCTCCTTATATGCGGACGACACCCTGTTGTACTTGGGGGACACTAGACACTCCCTGAGAGCAGTTATGCAACTAATAGATCAGTTTGGACAGCTGTCGGGTTTTGCCATTAACTGGCATAAGTCGGCGCTGTTGCCCCTGGATCCGTTACCGGCGCCTTTGCCGGTGGACGTATCTCACATACAAGTGGTAACCTCCTTTAAATACCTGGGAATAGTGGTGACCGGGGACACACGGGACTATATATCTCTGAACCTGAAACCCATACTACAAAAGTTCCAACAGAAGCAGGCCAGTTGGAGTAGGCTACCGCTGTCAGTGACTGGTCATGTAAACCTCATAAAAATGATCTGGGCACCGCAGCTGTTGTACATTCTGCACAATGCCCCGATCTGGATACTGCAGTACTGGTTCCGGCGTATTGACTCGCAGTTTAGAGCTCTTATATGGAGCGGTGGTGTGGCGAGAATTAAACTGGCCACTCTACAACTCCCTAAGGACCAAGGAGGCATGGCGGTTCCGCATCCTCTAATGTACTACCTGGCTGCACAATTGCAATATTTCACGGGCTGGGATCTCGGGACGGTGTCAGACCCCTCCAGAATTCTTCTCCTGGGCCCTGAGACTGAATATACTGCCCTATCTAATATGGAGATGGGCCTCCCTAGGGTTCCCTCCACTTGCCCCACAGTCCAGTCACTGATGAAAATCTGGAAGAGGGTTAAGATCACGTTGGGACCGACGGGCTTTCTACGTCAGACTCCTATATGGCATAACCGCTTCTACACAGACCTGATCAGGGTGCCCAACTGGTCGCTCTGGGAAAGGGCAGGGGTTAAATTCCTTACCCAAATACTCGATGGACCTGTCTTGAAACCGTTTACCCAGTTAGTAAGCGAATTCCCTGAACTCAAAGGCCACCGCTTTCAATATATACAACTACAGCATGCCATTAGATACCAAAGTAGACATTTTAATTTGCAACTAGAGGAATCCACGTTCCTTGAGTCCATATTTTCCGACCATGAGAAGGGAATCATTTCTAGAATATATATCCACCTATTATCACACGTCCAAGCCCCTGACTTGTTACCATGTAGGGAGGGGTGGGAGCGAGATGTTGGCCCTATGGATGGTGAGCAGTGGAGTCGGGTCCTGGGTGTGGGCCCCTTGGTATCGGTATCAGCGGCACAGAGACTATCCCACCTGTTTATACTACACAGAGTATACCGCACTCCTGTGCAGTTACATAAATGGGGTAGGCGTGATTCCTCCATTTGTCCCAAATGCCAGGCCCATCCGGGTGATCTGATTCATATGCTCTGGCGTTGCCCCAAGCTGGTGAGGTACTGGAATAGTGTTGTTGCAAGAATAAATAGTGTATACCAAGTTCAGCTTGCGGTTGAACCGCTGATGTGTTTGCTAGGTGGCCTAGACGAGGACTTGTACCTCCCTACGGTATACATTGCCCTCACAAGGCTCCTATACTTAGCCAGGAAGCTGGTTGCCCGTTTTTGGCTATCAGCACGCACCCCAAGGGAGGCGCAGTGGCTCCAGATGGTCAATGCTACTCTTATTCGGGAAAAAAACACATATCAACATAGGAAATCGCCAAACAAATTTACCAACATATGGCAGCATTGGTTGAACTCCCCAGAGGTGGCGCCACCTCGATTGGCTCTGGATAGGCTGCTGATGGGATAAACAGGCCTGTGGTGCTGTTTTTGAAATCTTAGTTGGAACGGAACATTAAGTGATGTGCTGGGAGGGTTTTGCATGATTGATAGATTTAAACCCTGGGTGGTATATCGATGGTTGGAATATTTCTTTATTGTTTATTTTAAGTTAATTTCATTTAGTTTTCTTTCTCCTTTTTATTCATTGAACGCTGGGTTGTTCATTCGTGTGTAACCAAGAACTCAGGATTTGGTGCAATGTGTCTAAGATGTATGACGGTAGTGTTGGCATGACTGTCAATGCCACTCTTCTGTTGATGTGAGGACTGAGATTCCTGTTATTATTTATTTTACTTTTTATTTTATGTTTTATATATGTCATACGGATGCAAATGCATAATGTAATACCTTGTGTTTTCATTAATAAAAACCTTTTTGTTGATAAAAAAAAAAAAGAGTAAAGCCCCATACACACTATCAGTTTTCTTGCAGGTTTTTCTCTTCAGGTTTACCAAAACCATCTAATATGAGGTCAAACCTTAAGAGTTTCAATTCGTATGCAATCAGGCAGGCCCTTGCACTACATGGTTTTGGTAAACCTGAAGAGAAAAACCTGCAAGAAAACTGATAGTGTGTATGGGGCTTGACTGTGAGGGCTTACAGTGTTGTGGCAACACCAACATCTAAGGGCCAAATTTCTGCAGAGTATATACGGCAGGCCCCTACTTTCAAACATCCAACTTACAAATAGAGATGGCCTTGCGGTTCGCCCTGTGGTCGGTTCGCGGCAAATTTAGCGCATTCGCGGTTCGCGAAACCGGTCGGACATATGGCGCTGTTTGCGGCCACCATATTCTTTTACATTGTGGAACTTTGACCTATGACACATCCATCATGTGGTACAGGACAGCCAATGAGACATTTCAGCAGATGGACATACCCCCTACCTTATAAATAGACCTGATCTGGCTGCCATTTTACATTCTGTTATTTGTCAGCGTAGGGACAGGTTGCTGTGTGGAGCAGGGACAGACTGTAATCCAAGCTATTAGGTCCACAAAAGTCCTTTTAAGGACTGGTATAGGTGTACAATTGTTTTGTGTGCAGTATATAGGGGTGTAATACACTTTTAGTTCATTTCAATTGTGCAGCATTGGGACTGCAGTGCTGAGCGGTTCTGCAGCTGTCTTTAGTCAGTGTAGGAAGGTTGCTGTGTGTGTACTAGCAGGGACAGACTCTACTCCTTCTAAGGACTGGTATAGGTGTACAGTCCACAAAAGTCCTTTTAAGGACTGGTATAGGTGTACTATTTTGTGTGCAGTAAATAGGGGTGTACTACACGTATAAAACATACCTCCCAACTGGCACGGATTCTGCGGGTTTTACCCGCATAGGCCCCTCCTTCCCGCAGTCCCGCGAGAGTGTAATTTTTTCCACACAGCAGGAAGCAGAAGGCACAGCAGACAGCCATGAAGCATGAAGAGGAGGAAACAGCGAACGAGCAGGTAAGCCCCCCCCGGCGATCGGCGGCACCCCCCCCGCGATTGGCGGACAAAACAGTGTTCCGTGGCACCCCCCCCGCTCAACAACTTTTGTTGGCAGGGCCGAAATTTTCTTCAAATGTCCCGCGGCACCCCCCTATCCCCCCGCTCAACAACTTTTGTTTGCAGGGGAGATCTGAATGTCCCACGGTGGGACTTTTAAAAGTTGGGAGGTATGATAAAATACTCTAGGAAGAATAGTATAGTGCGGTTCTGCAGCTGTCTTTGGTCATTGTAGGAAGGTTGCTGTGTGTGTACTAGCAGGGACAGACTCTACTAAAACAAAAGTCCTTCTAAGGACTGGTATAGGTGTACAGTCCACAAAAGTCCTTTTAAGGATAGATAGATATACTATTTTGTGTGCAGTAAATAGGGGTGTACTACACGCATAAAATACTCTAGGAAGAATAGTATAGTGCATTTCTACTGTGCAGCTTCTGAGCGGTTCTGCTGCAGCTCTTTTCTCGGTTTAGGTAGAAGTTGCCACTGTTGTCGCAGGCACAGACTAGCGACTAAAATCGCTAACCAATAAAGCTCCACAAAAGTTCATTTTAAGGACTGGTATAGGTGTACTATTTGGTGTGCAGTATATAGGGGTCTAATACACGCATAAAAAACTTTCAAACATACTTTATAATATATACTATATACTATACTATACTATATAATATATAGTGCATTTCTACTGTGCAGCTTCTGAGCGGTTCTGCTGCAGCTCTTTTCTCGGTTTAGGTAGAAGTTGCCGCTGTGTGTCGCAGGCACAGACTAGCGACTAAAATCGCTAACCAATAAAGCTCCACAAAAGTTCATTTTAAGGACTGGTATAGGTGTACTATTTGGTGTGCAGTATATAGGGGTCTAATACACGCATAAAAAAACTTTCACATATAGGAAGAATAGTATAGTGCATTTCTACTGTGCAGCATTGTGACTGCTGAGAGGTTCTGCAGCGATACTACAAAGAGTGACAAACGCAATTAGAAAAAAGTATTATAACTGCTGTGATAGACCAGTGACCCCCGAAAACGACAGTTTGAAGCGGGGTGTTATATACCTTCTTCCACATATACTGCCCTTCTCTACAGCCTTTTGTCACAGGGTCATTTAAAAAGATGACAGGCAGAGGAAGAGGCAGGCCCTTCCGCAGGGGTGGTAGGGGTAGGAGCACGAGCACCAGGCCGGAGCCAAAGTGGGAAGTTGCAGAAGGTGCGTTCGATTACGTCAAAGGACGCACCAAACTTGGTTGAGTGGCTCACTCAGCCTTACTCTTCTGCACCCTCCTCATCCTCTCTATCTGCACCCTCTTCACTCTCTGCTGTGTGCACCCACAAAGACACTACCACCAACACCACCGCCACCATATACCCTCCGCTTGAGTCACAGGAATTATTTTCCGATCCATCACAAGACTTCTCTGATGCGCAGGCATTCTTGACATTGGATCAGGAAGAGGAGGTAGCAACAACCGCCACTCAGCAGTCTGACGACAGTACCCAGATCAGCCCAAGGATGTTGGTCCCCGCTGTTGCTGCCTACTCCGAGATCTCTAATGTTAGTGGTGGGGAAGGTGACGTAGATGATGATGTGTCTATGGACGTCACGTGGGTGCCCACAAGAGAGGACCAGGAGGGGAGTTCAGAGGGAGAGATGGACCAGCAGATAGGGAGGAGAGGCAGGCGGAACTTACATTGCACAGGAGGGACAAACAAGACTGCTAATGTATCAGGACTCAGAGCGAGCCATCAACCATGTACGGTCACATCTGGCGCTCCCAGGACGCCGGCACATGGCTCCGCAGTGTGGGCTTTTTTTAACGTGTCCGCTGCTGACAATAGTGTTAACATCTGCAGCCTTTGCAGTCAACGCATAAGTCGCGGTAAGCCCAACACTCACCTAGGGACGACCGCCTTAAGAACGCACATGAACTCCCATCACTGAGCCCAGTGGGAGCAACGCCGTCAAAACCCACAAAGCCAAACTCCAGGCTCTCACCGTCCAGCCTCTTCTACTACTTCTCCTCTCTCTTCACAGTTGTCCTCCACTCCACCTTCCATCATCCCGTCCCCAAGTTTATCTGGAAAAAGGCAGGCTTCCGTGGGCCAAATGTTCGAGCGTAAAAGAATGATGACGCCGGATAACCCTCTTGCCCAACGGTTGACCGCTGGCTTGTCAGAACTCCTAGCCCGCCAACTACTGCCATATAAACTGGTGGACTCGGAGGCCTTTCAAAAATTTGTGGCCATTGGAACACCACAATGGAAGGTCCCAGGAAGGAAATATTTCTCCCAGAAGGGCATCCCAGAGCTATATGGCCATGTTCAGCGGCAAGTGAATGTATCTCTGGCACACAGTGTCGTGCCAAGATACATCTGACCACAGACACGTGGTCTAGCAAACACGGGCAGGGAAGGTATATTACTTTTACTGCCCACTGGGTGAACCTTCTGACGGCCGTCAAGCATGTAACCCGTGGCACCCGTGTAGATTTGGTTTTACCGCCACGGATTGCATGCAGGCCTGCCTCTTCTCCTCCTCCTCCTACTCCATCCTCCCTCTCCTCCGCTGCTACCAACTCTTCCGCTGCGCCACCCAAGATCCCCAGAACCTATTCGACATGCCAGGTGAGACGTTGCCATGCTGTGCTGCGTCTGTTGTGCCTGTAAGCCAAGAGCCACACTGGCCCTGCACTTTCAGCTTTGCGTTCACAGGCAGATCAGTGGCTAACACCGCTCAATTTGACAGTTGGTAAAGTGGTGTGCGACAACGGTGCCAATCTGCTGAGCGCGTTGAAACAGGGCAAAATTACACACGTGCCATGCATGGCACACATCTTGAACTTGGTCGTGCAGCGATTCGTTGTCAAATACCCTGGGGTTCAGGACGTCTTGCGGCAGGCAAGGAAAATCTCGGCCCATTTCAGAAGATCTTACACGGCCATGGCTCGCCTTGCTGACATTCAGCGGCGACACAATCTGCCGTTCAGACGTCTTATTTGTGACTGCCCGACGCGATGGAACTCAACCTTGTATATGCTTGATAACTGCACGTTTCTGCTGGAGCAGCCTAACGACTACCTGTACGAACTCTGCGCCAGAACAGGTTCTGGGATCTTGGTTTTTTTTCACCGCGTCAGTGGCTGCTCATGCGAGACGCATGAAGACTTTTGCGGCCATTTGATGAGATCACCAAACTGGTCAGTCGCAGCCATGGTGACATCAGTGACATCGTACCTTATGCCTTCTTTTATGGAGCGTGCATTGCGTTGTGTCATTGATCAAGCCGTCGAGGAGCAGGAGCAGGAAGATGAGGAAGTCGCAATGCTGGATGAATTCCCAGGGGGGGCTACTCTATCTGAGATAAGTCAACAACAGGAGTCTGAAGAGGAGTCAGAGGAGGATGGTGCCGGGGCGGATGAGGAGGAGCAAGAAGAGCATGCTTTAAACCTTTCTGGGATCCCTGCTGTTGTTGTTCGTGGATGGGGGGGAGGAGATCGAGGACGACATTATCCTGGATGATGACGAGCAGGAGCCAGGCCACCATACTGCTTCCAGTTTAGTGCAAATGGGGGCCTTCATGCTCCAGTGTTTTAAGAGGGACCCCCGTATAAAAAGCTTAAAGGGCAAGGACCATTACTGGGTGGCAACGTACTTGGACCCCCGGTACAAACAAAAAATGGCAGAAATGTTACCACCATCACAGAGGGCTGTCAGAATGGAGCACTTCCAGGCCTTGCTTTGAGAAATGCTGCATTCTGCTTTTGCGTGCGCTGGCAGAGGAATTTCCACTCCCAGAGGAACAGTTGTGGATACCAATCCAACAGCGCCTGCAAGAAGAGGGCGGTTTGAAGATGTCTTGGTCACTTCTGATATGAGATCATTCTTTCAGCCGATCCATCGACAGGTCTCATCCGGATCCAGCATCAGGGAATGCCTAGACCGACAGGTGTCCGACTACATCGGATTAACGGCCGATGTGGACGCTCTGAGAAGTGATGAACCCCTGGACTACTGGGTGGGCAGGCTTAACCTCTGGCCAGAGCTTGCACAATTTGCAATGGAACTGTTGGCTGGCCCCTCGTCCAGTGTCCTGTCCGAAAGGACGTTCAGCGCAGCAGGGGGGATCGTGACCGATAAGCGCACTCACCTTGCTCACGACAGTGTTGACTACCTCACATTTATAAAAATGAATGAGGCATGGATCTCTGAGGAATTCAACACATGTGACCAGTAGACCATGTTTCATTCAAATTCCTCATGACAGGCCACAAATATCCACCACCACCTATAACAATTATTCATGGTCCCTGTCTTCTTGGGTAAATACAGCGGCATAAAAGGCCTTTTATGTCCGTTGAATGCCTAATTTTTGGGGCCTGTAGTGCCCGAAACTTATTTATCCTGTGAATGCCTAATGTACCTCCAGCCACAGAATACAAAGTTCTTTTCTGTCAGATAAATGCCTGTTGGCTAATTTTTGGGGCCTGTACTGGCCGACACTTACTTCTTTATCCAGGCTGTGAATGCCTAATTTTTCAGACTGGAATTGAAAATCAATTCCGCTAAATTGTGGAACGGATGCGGACCCATTTTACAGACGTGTGAATGGACCCTATATGTATTTGACATGTATTTACCGGCTGCTGTCAGTTCTGGCTGATTTAGGCCGAGCTATTCCTAATAAAACCGGGCAATATTACAAAAAAACGAAATAAACGTTGTAACTGTATAAACGATTTATATAACTTATAAAAAAAAACATTTATGGCAACTTTTCCAATAGCAGGATCATCTCCTGCACCCCCTTCATAGCCTGGCCTTGCGTCTCTTCCATGGCCTTCATGCGCTCCTGAATTGACAAAAAAATTCAGATAAAAAAAGAATGCTTGTCGTTGTCGATCTCAAATTTGCTTAATACTTCTGTTATGTCATTGTCCATGTTGTGGGACTATGTGTGCACAGCTAGTAATTATTTTGTGGCTGCAAATATGACCTGGAGGTTTTTAATGTTCGCCTCCCATTGAAATGAATGGGGCCCGCCGCGAACCCGCGGTTCGCGAACATTTACCCGCGATCGCGTTTGCGAACCGTCCCGGGAGATGTTCGTCCATCCCTACTTACAAATGACTCCCTAGGAAGGGAAATGCTCTCCTGTAAGAGATAATATGGGAAAAAAGTGTCTCCTGATGCTTTATCACCAATCCAGTTTCAATAAAAAAAACAAATTTTCAAAAAACATTTGTCATTGGGACGGAAAGTGAAGTGAAATGTTCTGAACAGGTGCACACTGCACAGACAGAAAAACAAATGTTACAGGGGGTGATAACCCTTCCCTATGTTTTCCAAAAGCTTAAAAATAGATTTTTGGGCTGGAGCTACACTTAAAAAATGTACCTGTCCCAAATTACAAACAGATTCTACTTAAGAACAAACCTACAGTCCCTGTCTTGTTTGCACCGCCTGTATACTGCTGTTCAGAGTATATAGGGCCTTTTTTACATTTGGGTGCGGGGTTCCCCTTAATATCTATACAACACCCAAAGGGGCTGGTAGTGGGCTGGGGGGGGGGTGGGGTTGGGTACCCATGCCACTTTTCTCAATGATTTTCAACCATATTACCGGGACCAGGCATTACATTAAAGCCGCAAGCAGTTTTAAATGACTTTTATTTCTTTAGAAATGTCATTTTGTGCAGGGACAGTTCTAAACATGGGAAACACGTGCCACTTCACAGGCATACTTTAGACGATATTTAAAGGAATATTTCACTTTTTTTTTCACTTTAAGCATCATTAAAATCACTGCTCCCGAAAAATCGGATGTTTTTTAAACAGTTTTTTGCATTGATGCATGTCCCCTGAGGCAGGACCCGGGTCCCCAAACACTTTTTAGGACAATAACTTGCATATTAGCCTTGATAATTAGCACTTTTGATTTTGAACGTTCGCGTCCTTTGTATTTAATAGGGTTCTAAAGTTCACGCAAACTTTCGGTCCGTTCACAGATTCTGGTGTGAACCGAACCAGGGGGTGTTCGGCTGATCCCTACTCTTAAGCCCTGTACACACGGCCGGTTTTCCCCTCGGGAAAAAAAAACGTTGGTTTTCCCGACGGGATTCCTGCCAAGCTTGACGGGATTCCTGCCAAGCTTGTCTTGCGTACAGACTGTCACACAAAATCCCGCCGGTCCAAAGCACGTGACGTACAACACGTACGACGGCACTAAAAAGGGGAAGTTCCATTCCAATGGCACCACCCTTTGGGCTGCTTTTGCTGATCTTGTGTTATCGCGTGTTAGCAAAAGTTTGGTGAGAGACGATTCGCGCTTTTCAGTCTTCGAGCTTTCAGTTTGTTTTCTGCTGTTCAGTAGGTGCTTGTGGGTTTGGATCTTGTCTTTCAGGGCGTGTAGTCAGGTCATATCTGTTTTTCAGTGCGTTCTTGTCCGCTCGTTTCAGATTTTCAGGGCGTTCTACATAGGCCTTGCTGTTCTTCAGTGCATTCTGTTAGTTCGTTCTGACCAGCCGACCGTTTTCTAGCCATTTTGCGGGTACTTTCTCGTCATAGAGTTTGTGCTGTGCATAGGCTTGGTGTTGGGCTTCTTGTCTTGGACCAAGACCAGTCCATGAACAGGGTGAGTTCATGGACCAAGTATTGGTTGCTCCAGCGAGACAAATTCTGTCACATGCCTTTGCTGCGGGAGATCCAGGAGAATAATCCTGATGACTACAGGAATTTTCTCTGGATGACGGACCCCGTTTTTCAGCATCTGTTGGCTTTGGTGTCCCCCTATATCACGAGGCAGGACACTGTCATGCTGGAAGCCATCACTGCTGAGCAGAGGCTAGTCGCCACGTTGAGATACCTGGCGACTGGGAGAAGTCTTCAGGACCTGAAGTTCTCAACAGGCATCTCCCCCAGGCTCTGGGGCTCATTATACCAGAGACCTGTTCTGCCATAGTTCAACTCCTGCAGAAGGACTTTATTAAGGTAAGTTTTCTCCTTTAACATCACATTCTATGTATTTAATGATTGCTAATGTATTGTATTTCTTTCATCATTCCCTAATTACCATGATTGTAATATGCTGTGAATGTCCCCTTTGTCCCCATGCATGCTGTAAGCTTTTAATGCGCCTTGTTTGGCCTACATGCATTTTTCCCTTCATGGTATCCTTGGCCCATACACACCTAGCCTAATTACTTAATAATGTATTTTGTCAGCTCCATTGTAGTGCTTTACCCTAAACACCCCCTAAAATGTCTCCAAATGTATATTTTCACATTAAATTCAGACAGAGTGGTAGAGGTTTATTTTTGGGGTCCCAAACTCAGCTAGAACCCTCCCCCCCTTAAATTTTTACAATGGGCCATTAGAGGGGGTGAGGAATCTGTGCAAAAGTACTAAATAAAAATTTTTCTTGTTTGACTCCACAGCTTCCTTCCACGCCACAGGAATGGCAGACAGTGGCATCCCAGTTTGCTCAGCGGTGAGACTTTCCCAACTGCGGAGGGGCAATAGATGGGAAGCACGTCTGCATCGTGCCACCACCCCATTCGGGTTCGTACTATTACAACTACAAGGGGTTTCATAGTATCGTGTTGATAGAAGTGGTGTCGGCACAATATGATTTCCTCTATGTGGACGTGGGGAAGAATGGCTGGATGTCAGATGGTGGAGTCTTCGCCCAGACGGAGTTTGCCCTATGTCTCCAGACTTATGACCTGGCATTGCCACCGGATGAAGACAATGAGGAAGGACTCTGTGTTTCTTGCTGATGAAGCATTTGGTCTGGGACCACATCTGATGAGGCCATTCCCTCAGAGGACCCTCACCCCGGAGAGGAGGGTTTTTAACTACCGGCTGGCCAGAGCCCGAAGAGTTGTTGAGAATGCCTTCGGGATAATGGCCAACTGGTTCCGCCTTTTTCTGACATCAATCCACATGGCGGAATACAAACTCAACCACATTGTCTTTTTCTGCTGCATCCTGCACAATTTTTTACGAAAACATTCACCCAATTATCTTGCCTCAGTTGGGCCTCAGGCCAGACTTTCATCAGAGAATACCCTGATGGGCCTAGAATTTTGCCGTCCTGGCTTGCCCCCCCAAAGCGCTTGTGAAGTTTGCCAGCAATATGTAGAATATTTCACGGGTAGGGGGGCCATTCCTATGCCAGCCAATGTCTAATCCATTTTTGTGAAATAAATAAAAAACATTCTGATTAAATTTTGTTTTTGATGTATTGCTTGTGTTTCTTTTAGCTGTCTCCTAGTTTCTCCTAGTGCACTTGTAGTGCCAAGTGGATTATCCTTTAGTAAATAACCACCATTGTCACTGTAAACACCAAAACTAACCCCAAAAAAGGTTATAGCGGATTTGAAAAAGAAGTCACACTTTGTTGTTGTCCAAAATTTTTACTCTGTGCACATTCACATGGCCTAGATAAAATTTCGGGGTATAAAATCTTCTAATTTTTTTGTTTTTTTATTTTTTATTTTTTTTGGCCCATAAACCGGTTTCCTTTAAATGAAAATACACAACTCTCATTAACGTACAAACTTCAACATTGAAAACCTCTAGGCAATATCAGACATTTTAGTATGTAAAAAATGTGTGGATCTGCCCTTCATAAGATGGGGTGATGTCACCCCTGAACAAGCCAAATTTTGAAGATGCACACAAACTGGGATGTAAAATGGGTATTTCCCTTCTGATCACATGCCTAATGTCAACATGTGCTATCTGCCATCATGGGGGATCAATGGACGTGTTTTGGGGGTGAAACCCCTTCCTCCCACCTACTTGAGTTGCGAGGAAGGGGGGATTTTGTGTTTCTTTATATTCGCCCCAAAACATCAATCATGTTCTTAAATTTTTGATTTATATTCTTTGTCATGTTGTCTAGTTCTTGACTACATGCCATGATTTCCTGTATTATAACTTGTGCACTAGCACCTGAAAAACGAGGAGTTTCTTCCTCACCAACATGTTCATCCCCATAAAAAATAAAAATAGGTATTATAAATATGCAGGCCTACATCTCTTACCTGAAGCTGTGGTGACAGACACTGACCTGTTGTGGTGCCAATTTCCACCACGTCATCCACCTCTCCTTCCTCCACTTCTTCTTCCTCCACATCCTGTGTTTGGGGTTCTTTCTGAGGTGTGGGGTTCCTGGTGTCCTCTGAGTGGTGTCCTCCCAGTCTTCTCTCCCCTATGAGAATGCAACAAAATGTATACTTAGCACACATATATTGAGAGTGCTGAGGATAAGGAGTATATATAAAAATTGGTGCTTTCGTCCCATTAGACGTTGTATGGAGGGAGGGATGAGGCTGGTTGTGGACTATGTTGGCACCCTATGCTAACTGATGACCAGTTAAGAGTAAATAGTAAAATAATTTTTATTACAGAATAAAAACAAATATTTTTACATTTTATAGAAACAATGATAATTTCGTGACATTTCAATGTATCGTACCATTACAATCAATGGAAAAGAATACAACTGTACATACATAATATATTGTGCTCTACATGTTTCACGTTATGATTCAAGAAAGAATCCGCTTCGTCAGGAGCTATATCTAAATATGTATAGGTTTTCAATGGACATATGAGGAAATTGTGTTGTCACGTCACTATGAAAAAGAAAACATAATAAATATTGTGGATGTACAAAATACACATTTCAGAATAAAAAACAACCAGGCTACTCCCAAACCATAAATGCCAGGCTCTGTCAAAACAGTCTTACCATGGGTGCTGAACCATATGGGACCAGAGAGCGGATCAAATATCCGGGTGTGTCAAATGGGGTTGGTAACCCCACCAGTGACACAGAGATCAGGAGGTATGGGTAATCTGCAATTGTTGAAAAAACTATATTAACATAAAATCTCTAAAAGCCAAGCCATGAACGGCGGCTAGATAAGTGTATTAAGTAAGAAATACATTCTAAATGCAGATATCACCAACCTCCTGGGAGGACACATCCAAAGGGCATCTCACAAGTAATCGGCATGGCAGTAGAAATATATAAAGAGGAAAAATCGGGTCAATGATGGACCCGTCATGATGTAGGAAGGTCTCTAAAAGGTATAAAGTAGTAAATGGTAAGGGTATAGATATATAGTATGAATATCCATCGTATATTGATGGTACAGTAAATATACGCATGAACATGTGGGTTGCATGTGCATGCGTGTGAATGATCATACATAAAAGGGGCCATATGTATACCTTAAATTTACCTCAACGTGTAGATACCAGGATGAATGTTTTGGAAGGTCTCTGTGGTATATAGTCAGTGGCGGCCCGTCCATAGGGGGCGCATGGGCGCCGCCCCCCCCTCAAAGCCAGTAACAAAAAAAGAAAACTTTTTTAAATTTGGCCCTTTAAGAAAAAAAAAAAAGGTCCTTTAAGTGCACTATGTTCAGGGCGGGCGCCGGGCACAGTGCACTGTTGAAGCGTCATCGAAGCGTCATTCCACTGCAAGCAGGCAAGACGCTTCATTTGCAGGTTTTTTTTAAGCTCTGTGGCGCGCTTGAGAGCGCCTCTCCACGCTCATTGGGTCTTTCTGCTCCGTCATGTCTGCACCGCAGTAGGAAATGGGCGGTGCTTTCCCGGTTGGCCGTGTCACTTTCAGTTTCGGCTCCAGGAGTGAGACAAGATTGCGGGGAGCGGATACAGCTGTGGCAAGTGGGTGAAGAGCTGAGCCTGAGTGCCGGGGAACCAGAGCAGCAGGTGAGTGACTGACTGAGTGCTGGGATCGGAGGTGAGCTCTCTCATTGTTTCTCCCCTCCTGGCAACAAGCTTCCCATCCCCCAGTCCTCACACACTCCTCTGCTTGTTACAGAGTCAGTGACTGCTCCACCCGGAGTGTACTGTGTGCGTCCTGCCATGAGCCTGGCTCCCCCTCCCCCACCTCTGTTCACTTTTCTCAGCTGCTGCAGAACTTCATGGAGGGGGAGGGTGGGGCTGCTGAGTGTTGTGGTGCAGGGAAGTGACTGGCAGCTGCCCCCCCTGCCTGTATCCTAAAACGGCTCCCCCCTTCCTGTATCCTAAAATGGCCCCCCCTTCCTGTATCCTAAAACGGCCCCCCCTTCCTGCATCCTAAAACGGCCCCCCCCTTCCTGTATCCTAAAACGGCCCCCCCTTCCTGTATTCAAAAATGGCCCCCCCTTCCTCTATCCTAAAACTGCCCCCCCCTGCCTGTATCCTAAAAGGGCCCCCCTTCCTGTATCCTAAAACGGCCCCCCTCCTGTATCCTAAAACGGCCCCCCCTTCCCTGCCTCTCCACCCTAAACAATAACCCCCCCTCCCTACCTCTCCACCCTAAACAATAACCCACCCTTCCTGCCTCTCCACCCTAAACAATAACCCCCCTTCCTGCCTCTCCACCCTAAACAATAACCCCCCCTCCCTGCCTCTCCACCCTAAACAATAACCCCCCCCTCCCTGCCTCTCCACCCTAAACAATAACCCCCCCTCCCTGCCTCTCCACCCTAAACAATAACCCCCCCTCCCTACCTCTCCACCCTAAACAATAACCCCCCCTTCCTGCCTCTCCACCCTAAACAATAACCCCATTGTATAGTGTTCTCTGTGTATAGTGCGCGCTCTGTGTATAGTGTGTGTGTGCTCTGTGTATAATATACAATGAGTTCTTTGTGTATAGTGTGTCCGGGTATTGGGAGCCGTGACAGCCGAGGATGGGCAGGTATGAACCTGGAAGGGTTTGCGCCCCCCCAAATTTTTTTAGCACCAGCCGCCACTGTATATAGTGGTAACCTATGTGCAAAATCATAACGAGTGCTTGATTAGAGACACACTACTTAGTTAGTTAGTTAATTAAGAGTGGCTAGTAAGTGAGAATCAGTGGTGAGACAAGAAAAAGACAGAAAAGGCAAAAGAAGGGGGACGGGGGGGACGGGGGGAAAGGGAACAAGTGAAGGGAAAAAGGTGAACGTGCAAAGGCAAAAATATATGATAAAGAAGGTGAATATAATGTGATATATTGAGGAAGAGGTTTTTTAATTACCATATTCAGGAGCTCGATTGCAATTTGCAACCAGGGTGATTTATAAGGCAGAGAATCCTAAAGCCAGTATAAGTCAGACTTCCCGAATGAGAAGAAGATCTGCAATAATAATGGTGTCATCAAGAGTGTGTTAACACCGCTTTGTTGGAAATATCAACAGAGGAAAGTTGGGATTACTCACTTGTCATGCCAGGGAGATGAATATGGATGTGTCCTCCAGACAGCACACAGCTGACTGTTGGCTGTTGTGCCTATTTTTATATGCAGGGAAGTCCCGCCCGCCGACGCTGGTGATTCGTCTGGCGTGATCAATCAAGTCACACTCTTGATGACACCATTATTATTGCAGATCTTCTCCTGATTCGGAAAGTCTGACTTATACTGGCTTTAGGATTCTCTGCCTTATAAATCACCCTGGTTGCAAATTGCAATCGAGCTCCTGAATATGGTAATTAAAAAACCTCTTCCTCAATATATCACATTATATTCACCTTCTTTATCATATATTTTTGCCTTTGCACATTCACCTTTTTCCCTTCACTTGTTCCCCTTTCCCCCGTCCCCCTCCCCCCCCCCCCCGTCCCCCTTCTTTTGCCTTTTCTGTATTTTTCTTGTCTCACCACTGATTCTCACTTACTAGCCACTCCTAATTAACTAACTAAGTAGTGTGTCTCTAATCAAGCACTCGTTATATGATTTTGCACATAGGTTACCACTATATACCACAGAGACCTTCCAAAACATTCATCCTGGTATCTACATGTTGAGGTAAATTTAAGGTATACATATGGCCCCTTTTATGTATGATCATTCACGCGCATGCGCATGCAACCCACATGTTCATGCGTAAATTTACTGTACCATCAATATACGATGGATATTCATACTATATATCTATACCCTTACCATTTACTACTTTATACCTTTTAGAGACCTTCCTACATCATGACGGGTCCATCATTGACACGATTTTTCCTCTTTATATATTTCTACTGCCATGCCGATTACTTGTGAGATGCCCTTTGGATGTGTCCTCCCAGGAGGTTGGTGATATCTGCATTTAGAATGTATTTCTTACTTAATACACTTATCTAGCCGCCGTTCATGGCTTGGCTTTTAGAGATTTTATGTTAATATAGTTTTTTCAACAATTGCAGATTACCCATACCTCCTGATCTCTGTGTCACTGGTGGGGTTACCAACCCCATTTGACACACCCAGATATTTGATCCGCTCTCTGGTCCCATACGGTTCAGCACCCATGGTAAGACTGTTTTGACAGAGCCTGGCATTTATGGTTTGGGAGTAGCCTGGTTGTTTTTTATTCTGAAATGTGTATTTTGTACATCCACAATATTTATTATGTTTTCTTTTTCATAGTGACGTGACAACACAATTTCCTCATATGTCCATTGAAAACCTATACATATTTAGATATAGCTCCTGACAAAGTGGATTCTTTCTTGAATCATAACGTGAAACATGTAGAGCACAATATATTATGTATGTACAGTTGTATTCTTTTCCATTGATTGTAATGGTACGATACATTGAAATGTCACAAAATTATCATTGTTTCTATGAAATGTAAAAATATTTGTTTTTATTCTGTAATAAAAATTCTTTTACTATTTACTCTTAACTGGTCATCAGTTAGCATAAGGTGCCAACATACTCCACAACCAGCCTCATCCCTCCCTCCATACATACTTAGCACACAGATATTTGTGGGCAAAAAAAGGAATATGAAACATTGCGTGGAAGTGGGGTTCAATTGTCTGTTTGGGCAGAGTTCCAAGTTGAAGACATGATTTTTCACTTAAAGCAAATTTTTGACTACTTACCTTTTTTAGACAAGTTTCACACATGTAGACACCCCAAGTATCCACTAGAGCACCTGTGTGGGACACTCTAAAAAGGTTGTTCTGGTGTCCCACACTAGTGCTCCTGAGTCCATATGTGTAAACAGCTGCTGAGTGTCCTCTCCTTTACACTGAGACTCCATTCACACAGGGGCAGCGCGACTTTGGGAGGCAACTTGGACACGACTTGAGTATGAATCACAGCGCGACATGAGGCAACTTACAAGGCAACTTCAAGTTGCCTCCAGGACAGGAGGCTTTTTCAGTGGCCAATCAAACAAGAATCAGCTCTGTGGGAGGGAGGGGTTTGCCTGAGAAATGTATGTTCTCTTCCTGTATTGTTGCTTCTGTTAAGACAGTGATCTGACTTCTGAGGCGACTTCCATTGAAATCAATGGGTACAAGTTTCCTACAAGTCGCCTAGAAGTCGGATTGAAGTAGTACAGGAACCTTTTCTGAAGTCGGAGCGACTGCAGTAGTGTACATTAAGACGGCTCTATTCACTTACATTGATTTTCTCATGCAGCACGACTTGAGGCGACTAAGGGCAACTTGGGGCGACTTGGGGCGACTTGAAGTCGGATCTAAAGTCGTCCCTGTGTGAATGGGCTCTTAATCAAGTTTGCATTTCATTCTAGTTACAAACACATCATCTAGACAACAATGTAATAAAATTCTTTGAATCCAAACAGGCATGTCAAAATAAATTTTACCCTGTTATCTTCCAAAAACATTGTATGTAGTGGGTGATTGATGTGTCTAAACGACCGATTACTGTGCCCACTAACCTGAAAGTTGACATTTTCAACTGTCCAATAGTAAAAAAAAAAGCACATGGAGCAACATGCAAGTTATGATAATAAAAAAATAGGAACACAGGAGAAATACTTACTTTTTTAAGCATTCTCTTGATACTCCTGTACTGCTCCGGCTCCCTCAGTTTGAAGTCAGACCACCGCTTTCTAAGCTGCTCCTTGGATCTTCGTACCCCAAAATTTTTCTGCAGCCTTTTAACAACTTTTTTCATTATTTTGGCCTTTCTTAAATTTAGGGTTGGTGTACTGCCCATGCTTGCCATCATAATCCGACTTCATATATGTCAACCATCTCCACAATCTCTGCGAAGGACATATTAGATGCCTTGTATCTCCTCCTTGATCGTGACGTTTCAGGCTCCGGGCTTGTCTCGTCGTTAGAGGAATTAGCAGAAACCTGCTGTGACTCCGCCGTGTCGTCTCCCACTGCGCGCCGAAAGAGAAGGGGCGAGTAGTTTAGAGTTTAGACTGACATTAGTATTTTTGTCTTGTGTTTTGCAGAAAGAAAGAATGCTTTCAGAAATAAAGATTTTCTGATTGAGTTCATTGACAGATACAGGGAGCTGCCTGCTCTGTGGGAGACAAAAAACCCCATCCATAAGAAAAAAGGGGCAAGGACGGGAGCGCTGGAGAACCTGCTCCAATTTGTGCAGACACAGATCCCCAAAGCAACCATCCTTGAGATGGATAATAAAGTTGGGACCTTGAGAGGCACGTACAGGAAGGAGCGCTTTAAAGGGGTGTTCCAGCCGAAATGACACTTTTTAAATAAAAATACCCCTATAAAACACAAGCTTAATGTATTCTAGTAAAGTTAGTCTGTAAACTGAGGTCCGTTTTGTTAGGTTATTACAGCATTTAGAACATTTATAAACTAGAAATAGGCTGTGGCCACCTTAAGTGTGGGCATCTGAAGCCAGACTGCATGTCTTCCTGGATTTCAGACTTGCAAATCTCGCACATGCTCAGTGCTGCACAAGCAGTGTAATAAGTTTCAAATCAGATTTCCATAGCAACGGCAGTGTCAGCGGAAGTTGTCCTCATCTATGCAAACCTCTCCTCCCCTCCCCCCTCCAGGAACCAGTAAATATACTGCATGTAGAAGAAATATTATTCAAGAAATATATATATCTTTTGTTATATATTTATCTTGGTCTGTGTCCCCTCCGCAGACCATCTCACCTCTGCTCTGCACATCCCCTCCGCAGACCATCTCACCTCTGCTCTGCACATCCCCTCCGCAGACCATCTCACCTCTGCTCTGCACATCCCCTCCGCAGACCATCCCTGCTCTGCACATCCCCTCCGCAGACTCTCACCTCTGCACATCCCCTCCGCAGACTCTCACCTCTGCACATCCCCTCCGCAGACTCTCACCTCTGCTCTGCACATCCCCTCCGCAGACTCTCACCTCTGCTCTGCACATCCCCTCCGCAGACTCTCACCTCTGCTCTGCACATCCCCTCCGCAGACTCTCACCTCTGCTCTGCACATCCCCTCCGCAGACTCTCACCTCTGCTCTGCACATCCTCTCCGCAGACTATCTCACCTTTGCACATCCCCTCCGCAGACTATCTCACCTTTGCACATCCCCTCCGCAGACTATCTCACCTTTTGCACATCCCGTCCGCAGACTATCTGACCTTTGCACATCCCGTCTGCAGACTATTTCACCTTTGCACATCCCCTCCGCAGACTCTCACCTCTGCTCTGCACATCCCATCCGCAGACTCTCACCTCTGCTCTGCACATCCCATCCGCAGACTCTCACCTCTGCTCTGCACATCCCATCCGCAGACTCTCACCTCTGCTCTGCACATCCCATCCGCAGACTCTCACCTCTGCACATCCCATCCGTAGACTATCTCACCTCTGCACATCCCATCCATAGACTATCTCACCTCTGCACATCCCATCCATAGACTATCTCACCTCTGCACATCCCATCCGCAGATTATCTCACCTCTGCTCTGCACATCCCATCCACAGACTATCGCTCTGCCCCTCCACATGTCACCTCTGCACCCTTATCTACAGCTCCCCTTAATCCATATCTCCCCCCACAGCTCTCACTGTGCCCAATCTAAATACACCCCCCCCAGCTCTGACCACTGCAGAACAACCTCATTGTCTCAGGTTCCGTTCTGGCTGGAAAAAAGCCCTGCTTATATTATTACTGTGTGCAGAGAGAGAGAGAGAGAGAGAGAGAGAGAGAGAGAGAGAGAGAGAGAGAGAGAGAGAGAGAGAGAGAGAGAGAGAGAGAGAGAGAGAGAGAGCTTTCAGAAGTTATATTATAAGACTGAGCATGCTGGAAGCTGGTGTTTTGTGTCACACTGTCTTGTATTATAACTGTGTGCAGCGAGAGAGAGAGGAGCTTTCAGAAGTCATCAGCTATGTGTGGGTGGGTGGGACAAAGCAGCTATCGCACACCAGCCAATTATTTGGCTTCTTTAGAAAAGGGGCGGAGCCGCATACACATAGTGGCCCGCCCTGACCCCATCCTATTGGCTGTGTGCGATAGCTGCTCTGTCCCGCCCACCCACACATCTCCGATGACTTCTGAAACCTCCTCTCTCTCTCTGCACACAGTTATAATATAAGACAGTGTCACAAAAAACACGCGAGATTTCGGTAGGAGGCGATTCACAAGGAGTCATGGGATACATGACGCCGATATCCCAGGAACCCTTGCGAATTGCCTTGTGACATAATAGCCTAGGCTATTAAGACCAGGAAGTTAGGCTGAAAAACGGAAAAAAAAGGTATTTACAATCCAAAAAAAATAATAATATTGCCCATTGTGAAAACTATGTGCTAAGGGCATGCAGCACAGACAAACATAAAAAAAAAATGGGTGGAACTCCACTTTAAGGTCCTGAAATCACAGAGGTCAGGAGCAGCAGCAGCGGATGTCCCTACTTTGTGGTACTACAGCAGATTGACCTTTCTAAACAACCACCTTGAAGTAAGGCCATCAGTTTATAGCCTTCCCTCCAGACTTCCCTCCAGCCTAGATGAGCCTTCTCTGGAGCAAGCAGAGCCTTCCATCCTGGAAGAACCGGATGTGGACTTCTGGAGCCAGGTATAGTATTTTTCTAAAGATTTTTTGTGATAAAATTAATGATGTAAAATTGATGTTAATATTGATAAGAAATTAATGTTTGAACAAAAAGTGTTTGACATATCAATAGACAGTAGTGGCCAAAAAAGATTGAGACAAGAATGAAAACTGCTGGGGTCAGAATGATAGTCTTTTCTATTTATTAACATTCAATTTGCAACAGTCATGAGCAGTGATGGCAGTAACTGCGTTAAAATAAACAGCGTTACTTAACGCAGTTACTTTAGAGGGTAACGAGTAATCGAAACTGATTGCTCTTCGCCTCATGGTAAAGCTGTTCCCATTACTTGGGCGGCGTTACCGCAATTACATCTACCGCCACTAGATGGCAGTAGTGTAATTCCTCCTCTATGACCTGTGATACATTCAGTGTAAGCCGTGTAGTGTAACCAAGCGCCGCCTCCTCCTCCTCCTCCTCCTCCTCCTCCTCGTCCGTGATAGGCTGACTCACTGCTGGGAAACCGAGTCAGTGTCTCGATACGGAGGAGAAAGAGGAGGAGGCGGCGCTTGGTTACACTACACGGCCTACACTGAATGTATCACAGCGCCGGAACATAATAAGATTAAAGATGGGCACAGCGCCAGGAGATAACGCCGATCAAGGTACCGTACTTGAGGCACAGTGAGGCACGGGCACAGTGAGGCATGCACATGGACACAGTGAGGCACAGTGAGGCATGCAGATGGACACCCTAGGCTTATACTCGAGTCAATAAGTTTTCCCATTTTTTTGTGGTAAAATTGGGTGCCTCGGCTTCTACTCGAGTATATACGGTACAGTATATATAATTTTTCCCACATATAGTGAACATATATATCATCCTTCTACCGCCCCGCCCCCACCCCATGTGTATATATAATAACCAATATTATTTATTGTTATCCCTCCATTTTTTTTTTACACTGAAAAAAAAAATGATATATATATATATATATATATATATATATATATATATATATATATATATACCGTATATACTCGAGTATAAGCCGAGTTTTTCAGCACATTTTTTTGTGCTGAAAATGCCCCCCTCGGCTTATACTCGAGTCACCTTTTTGCGCCTGATCTCCCGGATTTGGGGACCCGGTACCAGCCGGCCGTACGTCCCCAGGACCCCAAAATTGGCACACTCTTCCTCTACAAGTGTACAAGTGTGCCTACGGCCGGGGAGCACCGATTTTTCAAAGCCGGGCACCCCTTCCATAGACTCCCATGTTAAACGGTAATTTCTCTGGTGAATTTGGGGACCCGGTACCGGCCGGTCGTAGGTTCCCTGGACCCAAAACTTTGAACACATGTAGCCCCATTTCTCCTCTACAATTGTGCGAAGATTTTTGTCTGGGGGACCTACGGCCTTGGAGCACTGATTTTTCAAAGTCGGGCACCCCTTCCATAGACTCCCATGTTAAACATCAGTCTAGTCATGGACACAGTGAGGCATGGGCACAGTGAGGCATGGGCACAGTGAGGCAAAGTGAGGCATGCAGATGGACACCCTAGGCTTATACTCGAGTCAATACGTTTTCCCAGTTTTTTTTGGTAAAATTAGGTAGAAAACGAGGTGAATTAATAAAACAAATAAAACTTGCAACATTAGTTCACACCAAACAGCGCTAAAAAATTACATCTAAAATAATAAGTAGACTCGTGGGCAAGCCACTGATAAAAGTCTTAGACGTGGTGTTGTAACAGAGTCAGTCCAGAGAATAAAGAGGTGAGTATCAACAATTGTCCATAAGTGTGCACCTTCCACCAATACAGAATTCAATTGCACTCCACCGCGTGATGAAATAATCCCCTCTGGGGTTCAAACTCACCGGAACCACAAAACAAATGTGCCTTCAGTAATATTGGTAACATCAGCTACTCTGTCCTGGCTTGTCACTCCTTAAACAGATCCACCAATGTGCTGGGCTCCACAGCAGCTCATAAATAACAGAAAATGACAGCAAACATAGCGTAATCCTGTTTATTAGATAAACTGCTTCCCATACATCAGAAGACCCCTTAAAAAGCCTACGTACGATAAATCAGCAGTAAAAAAGCATATAGCACATTTTGTGGTTCCGGTGAGTTTGAACCCCAGAGGGGATTATTTCATCACGCGGTGGAGTGCAATTGAATTCTGTATTGGTGGAAGGTGCACACTTATGGACAATTGTTGATACTCACCTCTTTATTCTCTGGACTGACTCTGTTACAACACCACGTCTAAGACTTTTATCAGTGGCTTGCCCACGAGTCTACTTATTATTTTAGATGTAATTTTTTAGCGCTGTTTGGTGTGAACTAATGTTGCAAGTTTTATTTGTTTTATTAATTCACCTCGTTTTCTACATTTTGATATTTTTACAACGGCTGCTCAGCTAGTTAAAATATTCTGAGTTGATCAGTATATATATTTATTTTTTTTTCGCTTCTGTCTTACTACTACTAAATTTTGTGGGATTGAATTGGCGCTGAGTGTGTGCTCCAGAAGGCCTTTATTGAACACACCTTATTTCCATATATATATATATATATATATATATATATATATATATATATATATGTGCGTGTATACCGTATATATATTATTACTCCTTCGCCTTCCACATTATATATATATATATACACAAACACACACACATACACACACGGGTGTGTGCATATATATATATATATATATATATATATATATATATATATATATATATATTATACATATAGTAAAATTGGGGGTTGTTAGCTCTCGTGGTAGATGCGTTTTCCAGTGATTCAAGCCAGTCAGGAACTATTTTTAAGGGCATTGTAGCCCACTTTTATTTAAAAGCAAAAAAAGTTCACAAATACATCAGTAGCCCTCACAGGGGGTTCCACCATTACTGTATCTTGCATACTCAACAGTTTAGCCTCCTGCCTTTCATTCTAGCGATCCGGCTGTCTCTGGCCTTTAGCCTAGCCCTTAAGTCTGCTCCTCAGAACAAACAGAGTTTCCTAGAGATAAGCTCACTCCTCGCTTACTCCTGGTCAGCGCTTTGCTGCTCAAACATCAATGACATCTGCCTCTTGCAGACACGCACACTTTGGCTGCACCCATGCAGCATAGATAGCCTCTGACTACTCTCAGAGGGATGGGAGTCCACCTGACTCCCAGGGACAGACTTCCTGTCTGTTGGGTGGGGCCCTGAACCATAATCAGGTCAGAATTAAATAGCCCAAGACACAGATGTTCAATTAACGTGTCTTTCTCTCCAAAATCTGGCGTAAACCAACACTCTTTAAGGTCGCACATTGTCCCAGCGCCACATATCCTCCCCCCCTGTTTTGAACCGGAGGGAGGAACACATAAACCCATCACCATAAATGGGACACCTCTGTACCAGCCATTGGCTGCGTAGGCCCATTTCTTTTTCCGGGTATGTTTCCACCAGCACTTCACCTTGGCGCCTCTGTGCCAACTATCAGCAGTAGGGATGAACTCGGTGTTCGAGTCGAACATACGTTCGACTCGAACATCGGCTGTTCACTCGTTCGACAAAGATCAAACTATTTGGGCCGTTCGCGCCAAATTCGAGTGACGCGACCGGCCCACAATACACTGCGCCATCTCAGTGCAATCCCGGCGCTGTGATTGGCCAAGCATGCACTGTGACCCTGCATGCTTGGCCAATCACAGCGCCGGCAGCTAGGAGAGACATAATTGGCCACAGGCAGGTTGCCTGTGGCCAATTATACCTCAGGGGGTTTAGCACACGCCCGACACTATAAAAGGCCGCCAGCGCGGCGGCCTTGTGTAGTATGTTCCGGCGCAGGGAAAGAGAAGGATAGGCAGGGACAGTGTCATTGTGCTATTCTTTGTGCTATTCTTGTGTGTAGGGAGAGAGAAGGATAGGCAGGGAGAGTGTCAGTGTCATATTCTTTGCTAAACCTTGTGTGCAGGGAGAGAGAAGGATAGGCAGGGAGAGTGTCAGTGTCATATTCTTTGCTAAACCTTGTGTGCAGGGAGAGAGAAGGATAGGCAGGGGACAGTGTCAGTGTCATTGTTGCTAAGCCTCCTGCACAGTATACACCTGAAGCTAGCCCGTAGTGCTGTGTTTTCCTGGTGTGTTACACTAACAGGCATTTGCAGCACTTACAGCGGGCAGAGTGTGCCTCCTGCACATTATACACCTGAAGCTAGCCCGTATTGCTGTGTTTTCCTGGTGTGTTACACTAACAGACATTTGCAGCACTTACAGCGGGCAGAGTGTGCCTCCTGCACATTATACACCTGAAGCTAGCCCTTATTGCTGGAGCTTTTTTTCTTTTGTGTTACACTAACAGGCATTTGCAGCACTTACAGCGGGCGGAGTGTGCTTCCTGCAAAATATACACCTGAAGCTACCCCTTATTGCTGGTTTTCCCATCTCCCTGCAGGCCATTGCTATGTCTGGAAGGCCAACAAAGAGAGGTAGACAGTCACAAGCCAATAAAAGAGGGCAAGCAGGCTCTGTGTCTGGAGGCAACAGTGCTGGTCGTGGACGCGGTGCATTGTCATCAGCATTTGTCCTTGTCACGTACCTGGTTGGAGGCCAAGATGCCGAGAGGGCTCCCCTTGCGGCTGAGTGCAGTACACCTCTGAGGTTGGGTACAGAGGGTGTAGTGCCCAGAGAAGCACAGGTTGCCAGATGGGTCCAGGAGAGCAGAGCTGGTGGGATCCTGAAGAACACCGGTGGATGCAGGACACTGCTCAAGGAGTAGTAGTGGCAGCCAGGCTGGGGGTCAAACCCAGTATATCCAGCAGGAGGAAGAAGCAGGTTGCAGGAACGGAGACAAGCCAATGGTCTGGTAACAGGAAACAGGCAGGAACAGAAGACTGTGGCAAAGTCCGTGGAACAAGCCGGGATCAGGTGAAGGAGAAGGCAACAAGTCAGTAAGGCAAGCCAGGGGGTCAAACCAGAAGAGCAGATCAGACAGATCAGGAACAAGCCGGGTCACAACAGGGAATCCAAACAGCAGTTTAACAGAGTCTCAGGAACACAGGAAGGCTGACGACCATCAAGCAATGAGATGGGCTCAGTGGCAGTCTTATATAGGCCAGCAAGTGGCTGCATCTGTTGTGTTCGCCGATTGACACGCCCGCGCATGTGCGTGCGCACGTTGGCTCCATTGCGCATGTGCGCGCGCACGTTGGGTCCATTGCGCATGTGCGTGCGCATATTCACGCCGCTTGCGGCAATGCGCACAGGGATGTGCTGGAAGCGGCCATTACCAGTACTGGCACTATTGCCAGTTCTCCTACGGCCGTTTCCCTGACAGTGCCCCCCCCAAGGGGCAGCCTCTGGATGCCCCCACGGGCCAATGCTTCAGGGTGTCTATTGTGAAAGTCCTGTACCAGTCTGGGAGCGTGTACATTGTTTGCAGACTCCCAGGAATTGTCTTCGGGGGGATATCCCTTCCACTTGATGAGGTACTGGATCTGCCTACCTCTCCTCCGGCAATCCATAATGGCTTCAACCTCGAATTCCGTTTCCCCCTCTACTAAGACTGGGGGCGGAGGTGGCTCCTCTCTTCCAGGAAAAGGACTGGATACCGCTGGTTTGAGCAGGGAGGTGTGAAATACTGGGTGGATCTTGTAGGTATTGGGTAGTGCCAGCTCAAAAGCCACTGGATTTATTTCTCTTTTAATTTCAAAGGGACCGATGAACTTGGGTCCAAGCTTCCGGGATGGACATGAGAGCTTAAGGTTCACTGAAGAAAGCCATACCTTGTCCCCAATCTTAAAGACAGGATTCCCTCTTCTTTTCTTGTCATGAAACCTTTTATAATCCTCTTGAGCTTTTCGCATGGCCTCCTGAAGTACCTTGTAGTTGGTTTGAATGGACCTTAATCAATCCTGGACAGCAGGAGTAGATGCTTCGGGTATAGTATTCGGAAGGAAGGAGGGGTGAAATCCATAATTTGCCCAGAAGGGAGACTGATTGATTGCTGCATGTAAAGAATTATTATATGCAAACTCTGCACAGGGAAGGAGGGAGATCCAGTCATCTTGTGAGCAGGTACAAAAGCATCGAAGGTACTGTTCTAAGGTCTGATTAGTCCTTTCTGTTTGACCATTGCTCTGGGGGTGGTAAGCTGAGGAAAGACATACTTCAATTGATAAGGACTTGCAAAGATCTCTCCAGAACTTGGAAGTAAATTGTACTCCTCTGTCGGAGACAATGCTATCCGGTAGTCCGTGTAACCTGACAATTTCTTTAATAAACATGTTTGCTGTATCTGAAGCGGAGGGTGTGCCAATCATCGGGAGAAAATGTCCCATTTTGGAAAGGCGGTCTACCACTACCATGATGGTGGTACATCCCCCAGAGGGGGGCAAGTCTACTATAAAATCCATGGATATTTCTTTCCAGGGTTGTTCAGGAATGGGTAGTGGCCTCAAAAGTCCCCATGGCTTGGTATTGGAACCCTTATTGCGCTGGCATGTGGTGCAAGAATTAACATATTCTTTGCAGTCCTGTCTTAGGCTGGCCCACCAAAAGGAGCGCTGAACAAGTTCCGTGGTTCTTCGTATTCCAAAATGTCCGGTAAGTTTATGGTCATGTGACATCTTTAGGAATTGGAGTCTAACTGGTTGGGGAACATAAATCTTATCCTGATGCCACAAAAATCCATCTTGGTCTCTCAGTGAGGACACTTCTGGCTCAGAGCACTGGGCAGAGGCTTGTTTGATTAGAGTCTTTAGATCAGGTTGGATGAGCAAAAAATTTTGAGAGGAAAGGATCGTACTTGGCTCTGTTGTTTCAGGGGTGTCTGGAAACATTCGGGAGAGTGCGTCCGCTTTCCCATTCTTGGAACCTGGCCGGTATGTAAGGTGGAAGTTGAACCTGGAGAAAAACAAAGCCCATCGGGCTTGCCGAGGTCTTAGACGTTTGGCTGTCCTGAGGTACTCCAGGTTCTTGTGGTCTGTAAAAATCATAATGGGATGAGCGGCACCCTCCAGTAAGTACCTCCACTCTTCTAAGGCAGATTTAATGGCCAGTAGCTCTCGATCTCCGACGTCGTAATTTCTTTCTGGTGGACTCATTTTTCGAGAGAAAAAGGCTACGGGGTAGAGAAGAGCCTTGGGACCCCGCTGTTGAGACAGGATTGCCCCTGTCGCTATTTCAGAAGCATCTACTTCTAGTACATAAGGTAGGGTTGGATCTGGGTGCTGTAAGATAGGTGCAGAAGTGAATAGACTCTTTAATTTGTCAAAGGCTGCCTGGGCTTCTGGGGACCACTGGAAACGGGCCTTCTGACAGGTCAACTGAGTGATGGGTGCTATGGTGGTGGAGAAACCCTTCACAAACTTCCTGTAAAAATTGGAAAACCCTATGAAGCACTGAACACCCTTCCTGTCCGAGGGAGCTGGCCAGTCGAGTATTGCCTCCACTTTCTTTGGGTCCATTGCAATTCCTTCTGTGGAGATGAGGCCTAGAAACTGAATAGATGTTTTCTCGAAATCACATTTGTCTGCCTTGACATATAGTCCATGCTTTCTTAGGGTTAGGAGCACCTTCTTTACGTGGGTTCGGTGGAGTTCCAAAGAGGCAGAAAAGATGAGAATATCGTTGAGGTAAACGATTACAAAGTAGTCGAGGAATTCCCGGAAGATATCGTTCAATAGATGCTGGAACGTAGCTGGAGCATTGCATAATCCGAACGGCATCACAAGGTACTCAAAGTGGCCGAACCTCGTCCGGAATGCTGTCTTCCACTCATCTCCCTGACGGATGCGGACGAGGTTGTAGGCGCCCCTCAGATCTAGTTTGGTGAAAATCTGGGCGGTTCGGAATCTTTGAAAGAGTTCAGGGACCAGAGGGAGTGGGTATCTATTTTTTACGGTAATTTTGTTGATGTCTCTGTAGTCTACACATGGCCGTAATGTGCCATCCTTCTTCGCCCCAGCAGGAGAAGAGGAGGGTCGGATAAACCCCTTTTCCAGGTTCTCATCAATATATAAGCGTAGAGCCTCCAGCTCATTTTCGGATAGGGGAAAGATTCGACCGAACGGAATCTCAGCCCCCGGGAGCAGTTCTATCGGACAGTCATAAGGTCGGTGAGGTGGAAGGACATCGGGCTTTTTCTTGTCAAAAATGTCTATGAACTCATGATAAGCTGTGGGAACATGCTGGAGGTTGTCGAGAGCAGGTTGCACGGTCAGGCAGCTGGCAAAGCAATGCTGTAGGCAATACTCAAAAGAGAGGGAGATTTCCTTCTTGACCCAGTTGATTTGTGGGTTGTGCGCCAGTAGCCACGGCATCCCCAAGATGACAAGGGAACATGGGAGAGTGTAAAATGTCAAA
This sequence comes from Rana muscosa, assembly GCA_029206835.1. NCBI lineage: Eukaryota > Metazoa > Chordata > Amphibia > Anura > Ranidae > Rana > Rana muscosa. The sequence continues at coordinate 562,144,323 of CM055116.1, read as the reverse complement.
ACGGACAAGTTCTTGGTGGCCGATATCCGTAGTAATAAAGAGGGGCATAGTTTCTCGAGTGACAAGTCCAGAACTGGGCAAAGAGCCATCGGCAAGCAGAACTTCTAGTCCTTGTTTCTTCTCATAGAGGGGCAAGCCAAGTCTTTTAGCCAGGGATAAGTCCATAAAACAGCTGCAAGCTCCGGAGTCGATAATTGCTTGTAATTGGACCTCCCTTCCGGCCATTTGTAAGGAGATGGGGAAAGCAAGGTAGGAAATTGAAGATCTGGAAACTTGGAGATGTGTGGACCTCGGTGGGTAGACCTTACTGGGTCTTATGGGGCAACTGCGTAGGAAATGTCCAGCCCCTCCGCAGTATAGGCAAAAAGAGGCCTGCCGCCGATGTTGTCTTTCGTCAAAGGTAAGAGGGGAACGGACCAAGCCAACTTGCTTTGGTCCTTACTTCAGATTTGTAGAGAAGGTAGGCGTAGGTGAAGACTTAGGTGGTCTCTGAGTAGGCTGGAAATTTTGAGCATATTCCGCTCGCCGTTCCCGCAGGCGCCTGTCAAGCTGAATGGCTAAGAGAATAAGTTCGTCAAGGGTGTCGGGAACAGCAACTCGGGCCAGCTCATCTTTAAGAGTCTCAGATAGTCCTTGGCGATACTGAAACCTGAGTGCTGCCCCATTCCAGCTTGTATCGGTGGACCATCTGCGGAATTCTACGGTATAGTCCTCCACTGGGCGGTCTCCTTGCCGTAAGGCAGTTAAGGCTGATTCAGCGGAGGCCACACGCTGGGGGTCGTCATACAATAGGGCCATAGCCTCAAAGAAAATGTCCATGGTATCCAAAGTCGGGCTCTTTTGTTCCAGCAGGTTGTGGGCCCAAGCTTGGGGTTCCTCGGATTGTAGGGAAATTATGAATCCTACTTTTACGAACTCGGAAGAAAAAGTTCTAGGCTGGAGGGCCAAGTACAGTAGGCATGCATTTTTGAAAGCCCTGAACTTCTTTCGATCTCCGAGGAATCGTTCGGGTGTTGGTACCCGTGGTTCGGGAGAAGACGCCATCACTGTATAGATTGGAGAAGTAGCTTCTTGAGGCAGGGAAGCTGGTGCTGTGTCAGTGGAGGGCTGACTGGACTCCATCGAGGCTGGAACAGGTGAGTGCTGCAATCGATCTTCCAACTGAAGATAGCCCTCTTGGAGTCTCTGAATGGCTTGTGAAAGAGAGGTGACTTGTTGGCACATCAGCTCAAACGGGGAAGCACCTCTGTCGGCCTCAGACATGGCTTGATGGTACTGTCACGTACCTGGTTGGAGGCCAAGATGCCGAGAGGGCTCCCCTTGCGGCTGAGTGCAGTACACCTCTGAGGTTGGGTACAGAGGGTGTAGTGCCCAGAGAAGCACAGGTTGCCAGATGGGTCCAGGAGAGCAGAGCTGGTGGGATCCTGAAGAACACCGGTGGATGCAGGACACTGCTCAAGGAGTAGTAGTGGCAGCCAGGCTGGGGGTCAAACCCAGTATATCCAGCAGGAGGAAGAAGCAGGTTGCAGGAACGGAGACAAGCCAATGGTCTGGTAACAGGAAACAGGCAGGAACAGAAGACTGTGGCAAAGTCCGTGGAACAAGCCGGGATCAGGTGAAGGAGAAGGCAACAGGTCAGTAAGGCAAGCCAGGGGGTCAAACCAGAAGAGCAGATCAGACAGGTCAGGAACAAGCCGGGTCACAACAGGGAATCCAAACAGCGGTTTAACAGAGTCTCAGGAACACAGGAAGGCTGACGACCATCAGGCAATGAGATGGGCTCAGTGGCAGTCTTACATAGGCCAGCAAGTGGCTGCATCTGTTGTGTTCGCCGATTGACACGCCCGCGCATGTGCGTGCGCACGTTGGCTCCATTGCGCATGTGCACGGGTCCATTGCGCATGTGCGTGCGCACGTTGGGTCCATTGCGCATGTGCGTGCGCATATTCACGCCGCTTGCGGCAATGCGCACAGGGACCTGCTGGAAGCGGCCATTACCAGTACTGGCACTATTGCCAGTTCTCCTACGGCCGTTTCCCTGACAGTCCTTTTCGGCAGCTGGACGAGTTGAGCCACATCATGCCGAAGACTTGGTAGAGTGGATGACCAAGCCCTCCTCATCCTCCTCATCCTCTCTCACCCAGGCTCAGGGTACTGGCAAAGCAGCTGCCAAAGCGTCTTCTTCCCTGGTATCAATGTCATCATCAGTCACTCCTTCCCTAGACCCACCATGTCCTCCTGAGGAGTCCCCCGAACTGTTTGAGCACAGTGTTGGGTAAATGCTCCAGGAGGATGCCCAGCGTTTCGAAGGGTCTGATGATGATACCCAGCTAGAGGAAGGCAGTAGCGTGAGAGCAGAGAGAGGGGATGCTCAAGAAGGACACCAATCTGGCAGTCATTTTTCCAGCAGCTGCAGCATACTGCCAGATTGGCTCCAGTGATGAGGAGGGAGGGGATGATGAGGTCACTGACTCCACGTGGGTGCCTAATAGGAGAGAGGAGGAGGAGGAGGAGGCACATCTCCAACGAGGCAGGATTCCCTTGGGGGGGCCAGCGTAAGGGCAGTATACGGACTAAATCACACCGCAGAGCTCCGCCTGTGCAGGGCGCTGCCTCTGCCCATTATTCAAAAAGTTCTTTGGTGTGGGCCTTTTTTGAGTCGAGTGCATCAGATCGCACAGCTGCTGTTTGCAACATATGTCTCAAGCGTATATCGCGTGGCCAAAACATCAGCCGCTTGGGCACCACATGCTTGACCAGACATATGTTGACCTGCCATGCAGCTCGTTGGCAAGCCTACCTTAAAGACCCACACCAAAGAACAAAGCGGACCTCTCCTTGCACCGCATCAGCTGGGATCTCCAACCCCACTATACCTTCAGTCCTCTCTGAAACCTGCACTGAGAGGAATGAAGGTGTAGAATTAGGTGTGTCACAGCCAAGTACTTGCGGCCACTCTGCTAGCAGTACACCGACGTCCGATTCTAGCAGGCAAATTTCCCTGCCCCAGCTGCTGGACGGTCGAAAGAAGTTCACTCCCAGCCATCCACATGCCCAGCGGTTGAATGCTAGCTTGGCTAAATTGCTAGCGCTTCAACTGCTGCCTTTTCAGTTGGTAGACTCGGCCCCCTTCCGTGAGTTTGTGCAATGTGCGGTTCCTCAGTGGCAGGTTCCCAAACGCCACTTTTTCTCACGGAAGGCGATTTCGGCTCTCTACCGGCATCTGGAAGGCAATGTCTTGGCCTCGCTGGACAGGGCGGTCAGCGGTAAGGTGCATATTACCGCTGACTCATGGTCCAGCAGGCATGGACAGGGATGTTACCTTTCTTTCACGGCCCATTGGGTCACTCTTTTGGCAGCTGGGAAGGATGCAGGACAAGGTGCAGTAGTGTTGGAGGTTGTTCCGCCGCCACGCCTCCAAAATGCTACTACTGGTTGTGACACACCTCTCTCCTCCACCCCCTCCTCTTCTTCTTCCTCCATGGCCTCTTCCTGTGCTTTTGTCCTCGGAACCAGCGGTGCTCCGTAGGCGTTCAAGGGGCTACGCAAGTACGCATGCAAAAAGATGCCATGCTGTGCTTGCGCTGGTGTGTTTGGGGGACAGGAGCCACACTGGGGCAGAGGTTCTGTTTGCTCTGCAGGTGCAGGCAGAGAGGTGGTTGACGCCACGCCAGCTTAAGCCAGGAATGGTGGTTTGCGACAATGGCACCAACCTCTTCTCCGCCCTCCGACAGGGACAACTGACCCATGTGCCCTGTGTGGCTCACGTCCTTAACCTGGTGGTGCAGCGGTTCTTGGGCAGGTACCTGGGCTTACAGGATGTCCTGAGGCAGGCCAGGAAAGTCTGTGTGCATTTCCGCAGATCTTATAATGCCAGTGCTCGCCTGGCTGAGCTGCAAAAGGAGTTGAACCTGCCCAAGAACTGCCTTATATGTGACATGCCCACCAGGTGGAACTCAACGTTGGCCATGCTGCAGCGGCTGCACACGCAGCAGAGGGCCATCAATGAGTACCTGTGCGACTACGGCACCAGGACAGGGTCAGGGGAGCTCTGTTTTTTTTCACCACGCCAGTGGGGCATGATCAGGGATGCATGCACTGTCCTGGCACCATTTGAGGAGGCCACGAGGATGGTGAGCAGTGACAGTGCATGCATCAGTGACACTGTACCTCTTGTCCACCTGTTGGAACATACGCTGCGTGGAATAATGGACAGGGCACTTGAGGCAGAACAGAGGCAGGAAGAGGAGGACTTCCTTGCCTCTCAAGGCCCCCTTTACCCAGACAGTGTTCCTTCTGTCCCACCCATCGCACAGGAAGAGGAGGAGGAGGAGGAGGAGGAGGATTGTGTCAGCATGGAGGTGGAGCCTGGCACTCAGCATCATCAGCAGCAGTCTTTTAGGGATGATTTACAGTCCCAAGAAACCCATGGACTTGTACGTGGCTGGGAGGAGGTGGCTGTGGATCATGTCGTCCTTAGTGACCCAGAGGACTCCGGACCGAATGCCTCAGCTAACCTACGCTGCATGGCCTCCCTGATCCTGCAAAGTCTGCGGAAGGATCCTCGTATTCTTCGGATCAAGGAGAGGGACCATTACTGGCTGGCCACTATCCTTGATCCACGGTACAAGGGTAAGGTTGCGGACCAAATCTTACCGTCGCAGAGGGATCAGAGGATGAGACAACTCCGGGAGGCCTTGCAGAAAGGTCTGTGCAACGCGTTCCCAGAGACTGGGAGGTTACAAACTCCTGGTCCTGGACAATGAGTTGCTGAGGCTTCGGTCAGTCAAAGAAGGAGCGGTGGGGAAGGTGGCCATCTGACCGATACGTTCAGACAATTCTTTAGTCCGCAGCCCCAAGGTATTATCGGTTCCAGCAACCATCGCCAGCATCTGATATACATGGTGCAGGAATACCTAGGGGCAAGGTCAGACTTGGACACCTTCCCCACCGAAAATCCTCTGGCTTACTGGGTCTTGAGGATGGATCACTGGCCAGAGCTTGCACAGTATGCAATTGAGCTACTGGCCTGTCCTGCATCCAGCGTTCTTTCAGAACGCACATTCAGTGCTGCTGGAGGATTTGTCACAGATCACAGGGTGCGCCTGTCCACCGACTCGGTTGATCGACTGACCTTCATAAAGATGAACCAGTCTTGTATCACCACCAGCTACCAAACACCTGAAGCTGATATAACAGACTAATTTATTTTCAAATGTCACATCCCTTCAAGACTGATGCTGATGCTGAGTGACTGTCCTGTTATGTTGACTGACTATCCTCCTCCTCCTCAATGATCCGATTGATGATGATAGCTTGGAAGAACATTTTTGTTTCTGGGTGCCGCCACCAGTGGCTAAGGCCCAATTTTTCAGCCCCTGTTTAACCACTTAAGCCCCGGACCATTTGGTAGCTAAAGGACCAGAGGTGAATTCAGAATTTTGCACTGCGCTGCTTTAACTGTAAATTGTGCGGACATGCAATGTTGTACCCAAACGAAATTTGCATCCTTTTCTTCCCACAAATAGAGCTTTCTTTTAATGGTATTTGATTGCCTCTGCGATTTTTATTTTTTGCGATATAAACGGAAAAAGACCAAAAATTTTGAAAAAAAATGATATTTTCTACTTTTTGTTATAAGAAAAATCGAATAAACTCAATTTTAGTCATACATTTAGGCCAAAATGTATTCAGCCACATGTCTTTAGTAAAAAAAATGTCAATAAGCGTATATTTATTGGTTTGCGCAAAAGTTATAGCGTTTACAAACTAGGGTACATTTTCTGGAATTTACACAGCTTTAAATTTATGACTGCCTTACTCATTTCTTGAGGTGCTAAAATGGCAGGGCAGTACAAACCCCCCCAAATGACCCCATTTTAGAAAGTAGACACCCCAAGGAAATTGCTGAGAGGCATGTTGAGCCCATTGAATATTTTTTTTTTTTGTCCCAAGTGATTGAATAATGACAAAAAATAAAATAAAAATTACAAAAAGTTGTCACTAAATGATATATTGCTCACACATGCCATGGTTATATGTGGAATTGCACCCCAAAATACATTCTGCTGCTTCTCCTGAGTACGGGGATACCACATGTGTGGGACTTTTTAGGAGCCTAGCCACGTACGGGACCCCGGAAACCAAGCACCGCCTTCAGGATTTCTAAGGGCGCAAATTTTTGATTTCACTCCTCACTACCTATCACAGTTTTGAAGGCCATAAAATGCCAAAATAGCACAAAACCCCCCCAAATGACCCCATTTTGGAAAGTAGACACCCCAAGCTGTTTGCTGAGAGGCATGGTGAGTATTTTACAGCTCTCATTTGTTTTTGAAAATGAAGAAAGAACTTTTTTTTTTATTTATTTTTTTCAATTTTCAAAACTTTGTGACAAAAAGCGAGATCTGCAAAATACTCACAATACCTCTCAGCAAATAGCTTGAGGTGTCTACTTTCCAAAATGGGGTCATTTGGGGGGGGTTTTGTGCCATCTGGGCATTCCATGGCCTCCGAAACTGTGATAGGCAGTGAGAAGTGAAATCAAAAATTGACACCCTTAGAAAGCCTGAAGGCGGTGATTGGTTTTTGGGGTCCCGTACGCGGCTAGGCTCCCAAAAAGTCTCACACATGTGGTATCCCCGTACTCAGGAGAAGCAACAGAATGTATTTTGGGGTGTAATTCCACATATGCTCATGGCATGTTTGAGCAATATATCATTTAGTGACAACTTTGTGCAAAAAAAAAAAAAAATTGTATTTTTTCCGCAACTTGTGTCAACATATAAAATATTCCATGGACTCGACATGCCTCTCAGTATATAGCTTGGGGTGTCTACTTTCCAAAATGGGGTCATTTGGGGGGGTTTTGAACTGTTCTGGCATTTTATACACAACATTAGGAAGCTTACATCCACTCTTCTAACCACTTGAAGACAAAGCCCTTTTTGACACTTTTTGTTTACATGAAAACATATTTTTTTTTTGCAAGAAAATTATGTTGAACCCCCAAACATTATATATATTTTTAAAGCAAAGGCCCTACAGAATAAAATGGTGGGTGTTGCATTTTTTTTTCTACACAGTATTTGCGCAGCGATTTTTCAAACGCATTTTTTGGGGAAAAAATACACTTATTTTAATTTTAATGCACTAAAACACACTATATTGCCCAAATGTTTGATGAAATAAAAAAGATGATCTTAGGCCGAGTACATAGATACCAAACACGACATGCTTTAAAATTTCGCACAAACGCGCATTGGCGACAAACTACATACATTTTTAAAAGAATTTAAAAGCATTTACAGGTTACCCCGTTAGATTTACAGAGGAGGTCTACTGCTAAAATTACTGCCCTCGATCTGACCTTCGCGGTGATACCTCACATGCATGGTGCAATTGCTGTTTACATATGACGCCAGACCGACGCTTGCGTTCGCCATTGGGCAAGAGCAGGGCAGGACAGGGGTGCTTTTTTTTTTTTTTTTTTTTTTTTTTTATTATTAATTTTTGCTTTTTTATTTTATTTTTAAACTGTTGCTTCCATATTTTTTATTTTTATCACTTTTATTGTTATCTCAGGGAATGTAAATATCCCCTATGATAGCAATAGGTAATGACAGGTACTCTTTTTTGAAAAAACTGGGGTCTATTGGACCCTAGATCTTTCCTCTGCCCTCAAAGCATCTGACCACACCAAGATCGGTGTGATAAAATGCTTTCCCAATTTCCCAATGGCGCTTTTTATATCCGGGGGGGACATTCCCTCCCACTGCTTGTAAAAGCAGTCCAGAGGCTAATTAGCCACTAGGATTGCTTTTACATGAAAGCCGGCCGCTGGCTGAAAAGAATGATACCAAGATGATACCTAAACCCGCAGGCATCATTCTGGTATAAACATTCAAAGTCCAGCAACATACCAGTACGTTGCTGGTCCTTGTTGGACATGTATTGTAATCTTTTTTTTCATGCAGCCTGTTGGCTGAACGAAAAAAAAAAAAAGATTGATCGGTGGGTATGCCCACCATTAGAATACCGTCCTTCATCCACCCACTTCTAATGATGGGCATACATGCACCATTTATATATGCCGAAGCATGGGGGCATCTTCTCGCAAAAGTTATGCCGCGTACACATGGTCAGACTTTTCCACGGGCAAGCCTCCGTCGGAATTTCGACCGTATGTACGCGGCATTAGGAGCAAAATCGCTCCTCTGCTCCTGCTGCCCCAATGCTTCGGCATATATGCTTTTTTTTTTTAACTGGTGGTGAAATCACCTCCTACAGCACTGGAGTCGCAGGGATCAGGCCTGTCTCTGCGAACGCTGCAGTTATGTGTGTTGTGTTTTGCAAGTGACAGTGATCGTTCGATACTGCACTTGGGTGGCCTGGGCTGGACGGAGGGGCAAAACGCAGGTGCTAGCAGGTATCTGGGCTGATCCCGATAACACTGCGTTTTTGGGAACCCTAAACTGCTGGGGACGCTAGTATAGATCTGATCAGATATTGAGCTGATCAGATACTATACCACTAAGGGGGGTGTATGCTTCACGCGTGGGTGTTAGCGCTACTGGCACTAACCTGACGCTGCCTGGGGTGTGACGCAGACCCTCTCTGACGCTAAAACCTAATTGATATCACCCGCCGGACGATCAGGGGGTTAAACCTTTATTGGGTTATATACGGCGGGTGCCCTGACACTATAAAAAGCAAACTAACTAACCAGCGTCACCCGTAACACTTATATGATGATCACTGGTGAAAGGGTTAACTAGGGGCAATTAGGGGGTTAAAACCTTTATTAGGTAATATATGGGGGTACCTGACGCTATATAAAAACCTGACGGCGAACCAAAAAAAAAAATTACTGGCTACCTATCGGCATCACCGACACTAAGACAACGATCATAAAAATGATCGCATAGCGACAGTGGTGATAGGGGGTGAAAGGGTTACCTGGGGGGCGATCAAGGGGGTTAAACCTTTATTAGGTAATATATGGGGGTACCCAACGCTATAAAAACCTGCAGCGAACCTAAAAAAAATTACTGGCTACCGATCAGCATCACCGACGCTAAGACATCGATCAGAAAAATGATTGCTTAGCGACGGCGGTGCTAGGGGGTGAAAGGGTTATCTGGGGGGTGATCAGGGGGTTAAACCTTTATTAGGGGGGGTTAGGGGGCTACACTGGACCTAAAACTAAATGTAGTGACACTTTTACAGTCACAAATGTCACTGATTGCAGTGATCACTAAATAAATGGTCACTGCAATCAGTGACACTGTGACTGGGGGCTGGGGGGTGATCTGGGGGTGTCTGGGGGGGCCTAGGGGGGCGATTTATGTGCCTATGTGTCCTGGTGTCAGTGTAGTGTTGTGTGCACTAACCTGCATCTTCTCCTGTACGGTGCTCGGTATATGTGAGCGCCGCAGGAGAGATAACATCACTTCCTCCTGCCTGGCAGGCAGAGGAAGCTCTCTCATTCGCCGGGAGCGATCGAGAGGGGGTGGCCGGAATCGAACGGCCGTCCCCTCATGCCGGATCGCTCCCGAAGGTAAAACGACCACCCACTGTAAAGAAGGGGGGTCCGATCGGACCCCCCAACTATACAAAGGCAATCACGTATATGTACGTGATTCTGCCTGTCGGTGCCATTCTGCCGACGTATATTTACAGTGGGCGGTCGTTAAGTGGTTAACAGGGGCATGTAATTAAAAAATTGTATGCAATGCTTTGCAGCAGGGCTCATTCCTGCACTCCAACTAGAGTATCTGGGAGAGATTGCAGTGTCGTGGCACCAGCACCAGTGCCTAAGGCCCAATTTTTCAGCCCCTGTTTAACAGGGGCGTGTAATTACAATTTTTGATGCAATACTTTGCAACAGGGCTCATTGCTGTGCTCCAAGTACAGTATCTGTGAGGGGTTGCAGTGCCTAAGGCCCAATTTTTCTGCCCCTGTTTAAAAGGGGCATGTAATTACAATTCTTGATCTAATAATTCACAGCAGGGCCCATTCCTGTGCCCACCAAGAGTAACTGTGAGGCCTTACAGTGTTGTGTCAACACCACCACCACCACCACCACCACCAAAGGCCCAATTTTTCAGCCCCTGTTCAACAGGGGCATGCAATTACAATTCTTGATCTAATAATTCACAGCAGGGCCCATTCATGCTCCCACCAAGAGTAACTGTGAGGGCTTACAGTGTTGTGGCAACACCAACATGTAAGGGGCAAATTTCAGCAGAGTATATACGGCAGGCCCCTACTTTCAAACATCCAACTTACAAACGACTCCTACTTGCAAACGAAAGTCTCCGACGGAGACTCTTTACCACGTGATCAGCCGTGTCCAATCACGGCTGATCACGATGTAAACAGGAAAAGCCGGTCATCGGTTTTTCCTCACTCGCGTCTGTCAGACGCGAGTAGAGGAGAGCCTATCGGCTGCTCCTCTGACAGGGGGGGTTTGTGCTGATCGATTATCAGCGCAGCCCCCCGATGATGCCTACACTGGACCACCAGGGATGCCCACCACCAGGTATGCCTCCCTAGACCACCAGGGATGCCAATCAGTGCCCCTAATGGATGCCAGTGTCCAAAATGGATGCCAATCAGTGCCCACAATGGGCATCACTGATTGGCAGGCATTATTGTTTGGCACTGATTGGCATCCATTAATAACACATTACAGTACAGTGCCACCTATCAGTGCCCATCCATGCCACCTATCAGTGCCCATCCATGCCCATCCGTGCCGCCTATCTGTGCCCATCCGTGCCGCCTACCTGTGCCCATCCGTGCCGCCTACCTGTGCCCATCCGTGCCGCCTACCTGTGCCCATCCGTGCCGCCTCCCTGTGCCCATCAGTGAAGGAGAAAACTTACTTATTTACAAAGTTTTGTAACTGAAACAAAAAAAATACATTTTTTTTTTTTAAATCGGTCGTTTTTTAAACAATTTTGCAGAAAATAAAAAAATCGCAGAGGTGATCAAATACCACCAAAAGAAAGCTCTATTTGTGGGAACAAAATGATAAAAATTTAGTTTGGGTACAGTGTAGCACAACCGCCCAATTGTCATTCAAAGTGCAACAGCGCAGAAAGCTGAAAATTGGTCTGGGCAGGAAGCTGTATAAGTGCCCAGTATGGAAGTGGTTAAAGAGACCTCTACCCCAGAGGCAACTAACAAAACTTGCGGCTCCCCCTGAGCACTGCAGATCGCACGTGTCACACTCATCCTCTCACTTTCAGCAACACTGAGCCCTTCCAAATCGCTATCCATTACCCCATCAACCTGACGCTCAACATTTTTAAACACAGCAGGCTGCAATAACATAACTTCACCACTTTGCTCGGGTGGCGCTTCATTAAACTCATGAGGACTTTTACTGTCAGCAGTGATAGACCGCAGTAACCCATTATCACTACAAGTAATTTCAAACATTTGAGTTTTACAATTTTTCTCATCACCAAGGTCAAGTACCCTCTTATCCATCAGAGTGGCACCACAATTGTCCCAAGCAACTTCTGGCTCCAACACACAGAGCTCTCTGGAGGTTTCTAAGAACACCTCTGCAGGCTTATATACTGTTGCTAAGGGGAATCGCATATCCTGCTCAGTGACCACCCCTACCTCATTACTAGTGAACGCATCACCATAAGTACATGTATCATCAGCAATATCTTCATCATCAGCATTCATAACCATAGCAGTTTTATAAGCTCTATCAAATTGACTTGTGTCATAACGCATGGCACCCTGCGTGCCACTCAGCACACCACCCTTCCTCTCCAAAGGCATTCTTTTGCTCACTAGGGCGGCTTCACAGTTGTCCTGGGCAACCACTTGCCCCACCACTGCAGGCTCATTGGTGGTTTCCCTTGGCAACTCCGCAGCACCTATCACTGTCACTAGGGAACATAGCATTCCAACTGCTTTGTTCACCCCTAGCACATCTCTCCCAGCACTCTGCTGGATTACCTTAGGTGCACCCAGAGTCCATATGTCCTTTTCAATTCTTGACCTCGCTGCAAGCAGGGTTTTAACCTGTGTCTCCCCACTGATCTGGGTAGCACACTGCAGCAAGATCATTTTTACACCTTCTGCAGATCTCCCCACCGGACACACTGCCACTTCACTGGGATCAGTCTTACAAACTGCAACAGTCTTACCATATCCTGTAGCCGAAAACTCTGGCTTCAATTGAGGGCGTTGTCCCTTCTTTGCTGTGCTCTCACAAGCAGACGCCCCCTCATGGACACAGGGTAACATTACATCCTTCTTGGATTTTCCAACATCGCCTGCAGGCATTTCCTGTTGCCAGGGGTAACAGCAGACCCACACACCTGGCCATACCCCTTGCAGGATGCTGGATACAATACCCTCTTCTCTGGGCTTGCAGGCAAAGCATTAAGCCCAGCAACAAGATCAGTATTCCACAAGCTTGGACAAGAAAAAATTCCGTGCCCCAGCTGACCACATTCCAGGCATGGTACTCGGCAACTTTCTCCTGTTGCCAAGGGAGACGGCACTCTCCCAACACGCAAAATTTCACTGGTATCTCTATGGGGATGGTGGTATACCTCTTCCCTGTAGCTCCTCCTTTCTGAAAACATACTTTCTCCGGTTGCTATGGGAGACCACATTCTCCCAGCTGATCTTTTCCAGCGTTCTCTAGACTGGATTGCCCCTAGAAAATTGTCGTAGTCATCTTGGTTACTATACGTCCCACGGTACACCTCCTGGTACTCCTCCATCAGAAAAGTTTGCACCATCTCAACCCAGCGACTTTTGGGCCATCCTTGGGCGGAAGCAATCATCGTAAATTAATCCAAAAAGTCTTCCACATGTTCAGAAGGCAACATAGCCCGTATGTAGTCAGCTCTGCGGATTTCTGCTTTGTTGCCACGGGCAACCGCACCCATCTTCTCACTCTTTGCACTCAGAGCAGGCTTCTCATACCTTTGCTTTACTGGAGCCTGGGACAAAGGGCACTTGGAAACTTCATGCCTCCACTCACTGCACCGCAAACAGCGCACTTGATTCTTAGCACTTTGCACGTTGATAGCTGGCCAGCTTGCACCAGCGTTGCCAGGGGCAACAGCATGCACTTCCCCTTTAACTTGGTTCAGTGCGGCCAAGTGCATCTTGCACCAGTCTGGGGCTTGTTCTGTCGTTAACAACCCCTCCAGCCACGAGGTTCTGTCTCCCATCTCAGCAAACATTGCTTCCTTTTTGCGTTTTGACCACCCCATCTCTGCAGTCAGGCCAACAACGTTTTTTAACAGTTCCTTTTAACACAGGAAAATTTTACGTACTGTCTCCAAGACTTGCAAACAGCACACTTTCACATGCAGACTTCACTCTTTGCGATTCCGCTTGAACCATCCACTCACTGGACCTTCTTTAGTGGATACATCTTCTCAGGCCACGCTGAGCTCACTTCCACAGGTACACCACCTGTATTCAACACAGTCCATCAATTGAACTCCTGTGCAATTCAGTTCGCCCGGCTGATCATCACAGCATTGCTGCAAAACACACAGTTTCTTTTTACTCACTGTTTTTGGTATGCAAGGATCTGGAACTCTTCCAAAACTGCCCGAAGCAATACCTCCACCATATGTAAGATTGGGGGTTGTTAGCTCTCGTGGTAGATGGGTTTTCCAGTGATTCAAGACAGTCAGGAACTATTTTTAAGGGCATTGTAGCCCACTTTTATTTAAAAGCAAAAAAAGTTCACAAATACATCTGTAGCCCTCACAGGGGTTCCACCATTACTGTATCTTGCATACTCAACAGTTTAGCCTCCTGGCTTTCATTCTAGCGATCCGGCTGTCTCAGGCATTTAGCCTAGGCATAAAGTCTGCTCCTCAGAATAAACAGTTTCCTAGAGATAAGCTCACTCCTCGCTTACTCCTGGTCAGCGCTTTGCTGCTTAAACATCAATGACATCTGCCTCTTGCAGACACGCACACTTTGGCTGCACCCATGCAGCATAGATAGCCTCTGACTCCTCTCAGAGGGATTGGAGTCCACCTGACTCCCAGGGACAGACTTCCTATCTGTTGGGTGGGGCCCTGAACCATAATCAGGTCAGAACTAAATAGTCCAAGACACAGCTGTTCAATTAACGTGGCTCTCTCCAAAATCTGGCGTAAACCAACACTCTTTAAGGTCGCACAGGGTCCCATCGCCACAATATATATATATATATATATATATATATATATATATATATATATATATGTATATATTATATAGATAGATAATATATATACACGTCTTCATTATTATCCCCATCTATTATTTATTATTATTTATTGTTATCCCTCCTATTATTTTTATACACTGCCAAAATTACATATATATCATCCTTCTACCGCCCCGCCCCGCCCCGCCCCGCCCCCGTGTATATATAATATAACCAATACAGTTACTTTGCTGAGTAACTAATTACTTTTTCAATGTAGTAACTGAGTTACTAACACAATTACTTTTTGGGAGAAGTAATTTGTAACTGTAACTAATTACTTTTTTAACATAAGATGACCAACATTGGTCATGAGCTGAAAATTGTGTGTGATGAAGCAAAAACTAAAACTATGTCCCCTTTTTATACACAGGATGACCTCAGCCAGGATGAGGGTTGGTGTCAGGCAGGAGGAGGCCGGGCCCAGTGGCAGCCAGCAGGTGGCCGGGCCCAGTGGCAGAACAACGTCTCAGGTGCCTCCCATCCACCTTCCAACAAGAAGGGCCAAGAGGGAAAGGAACATGAGTGAGGCAGCAATGGCCCTGATTCGAGAGGCACATGCCACCCTCCAAGAACCAACCACCACTCAAGAGGGCTATGCTGGCCTAGTTGGTGCCAAAATGATGGAGATGGAGAGGGGCAAACGCCTCCTATGTGAGCCCCTACTTATAACATTACTAAATATAGGGTTGATGGGCACCATTACAGAAAATACTGTTTGTGAGGTCGCCCATCCTCCTCCACCTCCTTCTCCTCCTCCTCCTCCTCCACCTCCTTCTCCTCCTCCTGACACAAGTCCACCTCCAGTGCCATAGGCTTCAACAAAGCGTGCAAGGAAGGCTGCAGAGAAGGCTGCAGGGAAGGTTACAAAGAAGTCTAGAAAGTGATGGCCTTGCTTCAATGTGGTCTGACAGAAGGCACAGGCTGTTATAGTACCACAGACTGGGGACATATATGTCATCTGCTGCTGTTCCTGATCTCTGGGAGCCAAAGACCAGATTGTGCTCCCAACTGTATGTGCTTCTCAAGCTCCCAATTTTATTGTCCACACAGAGTTGATGTGTGCCCTGGGGTCACAAGGCTGCGCAAATTGCAGCAGGTTCTCCAGCATTGCCTTCCTGTTTATTTTCTTTATGAGCCAGAATAAATGGATTTTTTTTTTTCCATAAAAGATTTTATTGAGAGAAAAATAAGGGTACATGTACATACAAGACATACAAGCTCATGAACATTTCAAGAATAACCAACATTAAAACAGAGCAATGACCGGTAACCGACAGAGAGCAAGTAAACCAGCGTAAGAACGCAAGGACCCACCGTAGGCCAATATCAGCAGGCCTATCCGGGGTCATGGTAGAACTTCTGAAAACGGAAATTGCAATGATCGTATAGGTGTTGGGAGCCTCTAGTAAGGCTCCAGGCTATCATTTGGTAGGTTACTTCACAATCGGGAGAGACAAACAAAAAAAACAAAAAAAAAGGGGGAAAGAAGGGTAGGTAAAGGGTAGCAGTCAAGAATAGCAAGTAAAAGGTAGTGGGGAGGATTGAGAAGCGGGAGATGGGAGATGAGGTGGGGGCCGCTCCTCGTCCCGGGTCCCCGCCCCATTTCAAAACGCAGGAAAGATTGCAATGAAGATTGTGTATGCTTCAAATACTTTAGGACAGCGTTCTAGAAAAAGGATTTATAGTAATCCGTGGTCTTAAAATGTGTCCAACAGGACCAGGTCAGACTAAACTTCTGTAAGCGATCATGAGCTATATGTATCAATTCCTCCATCTCCTCTATCTTAGCGACTCTGATTAACCATTCTCGAATGGTCGGGATATTCTTTGACCGCCAGTGTGCAGGAACGCAGAGTCTGGCTGCATTAACCATATGCATGGCCAATGATTTTTGGTAATTTCGTTTGGGTAGGGAAGTATGGTGTAGGAGGTATTGAGCAGGAGTGTAATCTAGAGTGAAAGTGGTGACCCGTGTAATGATGGAATTGACCTCCCTCCAAAAAGGCTGGAGCAAGGTACACTCCCACCAAATGTGGATCATGGATCCTACCTCTTCAACATGTATTTGGAATAGAAGGTGAGAATTTATGTAAACGAGATGGGGTTCTATACCATTTCGTGATAATTTTGTAACCATTTTCTTGGATTGCAACGTTCATCGAGCCTTTATGCGCCAGAGTAAGAATGGATTCCCAGTCATCGTCCCAAAGTGTGATTTGCATGTCCCTTTCCCAAGAAGCACGCACATTCTGCATTGCGGGGGTATCAGGGGCGTCCTGCAATAGGGCGTAAATGTATGACACAAGGTGTCATTGTGGTGTATTGTGTGAGCAAAGTGCTTCAAATGGTGTAAATTGTCTATCCCACGTGACCTTCGCATCTGTAGAGGTAAGAAAGTGAGACAGCTGTCTGAAAGACCAGAAAGGAAAAGTGTTAGTACGTGAGTCAGAGGTGAGCTCCTCATAGGATCGTCTACGGCCCTTATGAAAGAAATGACACGCCAGAACCTCCTCGTGTGGCCATTCCTTGTGGAGGAATGTGTTTGAGTCTCCTGGAGGGAACTCAGGGTTGCCTCTCAGAGAGGTTAGCGGACCCGGTTGTGAGGATAGGTTAAAGAGCAGGGATGAGCTTGGAGTTCGAGTCGAACTCATGTTCGACTCGAACATTGCCTGTTCGCCCGTTCGCCGAACAGCGAACAAATTGGGGTGTTCGCGGCAAATTCGAAAAATCTATGGGAGAAATCTAAAGTGTTAATTATAAAGGCTAATATGCAAGTTATTGTCCTAAAAAGTGTTTGGGGACCGGGGTCCTGCCCCAGGGGACATGTATCAATGCAAAAAGAAGTTTTAAAAACGGCCGTTTTTTCGGGAGCAGTGATTTTAATAATGCTTAAAATGAAAAAATAAAAGTGAAATATTCCTTTAAATTTCGTACCTGGGGGGTGTGTATGATATGCATGTGAAGTGGCGCATGTTTCCCGTGCTTAGAACTGTTCCTGCAAAAAATGACATTTTTGAAAGAAAAAAAGTCTTTTAAAACAGACTCGCGGCTATTAATGAATTGTCGGCTCCCGGCAATACATACAAAAGTCATTGATAAAAAAAAAAAAAAAAAAGCGTGGGGGTTCCCCAGAATTCAATTACCAGGCCCTTCAGGTCTGGAATGGATATTAAGGGGAACCCCGCCGCAAATTTAAAAAAAAATTGACGTGGGGTTCCCCCAAATATCCATTCCAGGCCCTTCAGATCTGGCATGGATTTTAAGGGGAACTCCACCCCAATTTTTTTTTAAAAATGGCGTGGAGTCCCCCTAAAAATCCATACCAGACCCCTTATCCGAGCATGCAACCTGGCCGGCCGCAGGGGAAAAGGGGGGGACGAGAGAGCGCCCCCCCCTCCCTCCTGAACCGTACCAAGCCACATGCCCTCAACATGGGGAGGATGTCCCCATGTTGATGGGGACAAGGGCCTCATCCCCACAACCCTTGCCCGGTGGTTGTGGGGGTCTGCGGGCGGGGGGCTTATCGGAATCTGGAAGACCCCTTTAACAAAGGGGACCCCCAGATCCCGCCCCCCCCATGTGAATTGGTAAGGGGTACGTTGTACCCCTACCATTTCACGAAGAAAGCGTAAAAAAATGTTTAAAAAAACACACAAACACCTTGAAAAAGTCCTTTATTAAAAAAAAACAACAAAAAAAAAAACATTCCAGCGGTGAAATCCAGTGTCCCGCGGCGATCCCGATGTTCAGCGCTGTCCTTCATTGGTTGTGCCTGAGCGGACCTGATGGGGAACTCCCTCTCAGTATTTTAAATGTATAGACCCGCCCCTTCTAAAGTTCCCCATCAGGTCCGCTCCCTCGGTATGTCGGACCCGCCTACGTCATTGGCTTGAGCGGGGAACTTCCTTCACTGTGTAATTTAAATTTACATAGTGAAGGAAGTTCCCCGCTCAAGCCAATGACGTAGGCGGGTCCGACATACCGAGGGAGCGGACCTGATGGGGAACTTTAGAAGGGGCGGGTCTATACATTTAAAATACTGAGAGGGAGTTCCCCATCAGGTCCGCTCAGGCACAACCAATGACGGACAGCGCTGGACATCGGGATCGCCGCGGGACACTGGATTTCACCGCTGGAATGTTTTTTTTTATTATTTTAAATAAAGGACTTTTTCAAGGTGTTTGTGTGTTTTTTTAAACATTTTTTTACGCTTTCTTCGTGAAATGGTAGGGGTACAATGTACCCCTTACCAGATCACATAGGGGGGGGCCGGGATCTGGGGGTCCCCTTTGTTAAAGGGGTCTTCCAGATTCCGATAAGCCCCCCGCCCGCAGACCCCCACAACCACCGGGCAAGGGTTGTGGGGATGAGGCCCTTGTCCCCATCAACATGGGGACATCCTCCCCATGTTGAGGGCATGTGGCTTGGTACGGTTCAGGAGGGAGGGGGGGCCGCTCTCTCATCCCCCCCTTTTCCCCTGCGGCCGGCCAGGTTGCGTGCTCGGATAAGGGGTCTGGTATGGATTTTTAGGGGGACTCCACGCCATTTTTTTTTTAAATTTGGGGTGGAGTTCCCCTTAAAATCCATGCCAGATCTGAAGGGCCTGGAATGGATATTTGGGGGAACCCCACGTCAATTTTTTTTTAAATTTGCGGCAGGGTTCCCCTTAATATCCATTCCAGACCTGAAGGGCCTGGTAATTGAATTCTGGGGAACCCCCACGCTTTTTTTTTTTTTTTATCAATGACTTTTGTATGTATTGCCGGGAGCCGACAATTCATTAATAGCCGCGAGTCAGTTTTAAATGCATTTTTTTCTTTCAAAAATGACATTTTTTGCAGGGACAGTTCTAAGCACGGGAAACATGCGCCACTTCACATGCATATCATACACACCCCCCAGGTACGAAATTTAAAGGAATATTTCACTTTTATTTTTTCATTTTAAGCATTATTAAAATCACTGCTCCCGAAAAAACGGCCGTTTTTAAAACTTCTTTTTGCATTGATACATGTCCCCTGGGGCAGGACCCGGGTCCCCAAACACTTTTTAGGACAATAACTTGCATATTAGCCTTTATAATTAACACTTTAGATTTCGAACGTTCGAGTCCATTGTATTTAATAGGGTTCTAAAGTTTACACGAACATTTTGTCTGTTCGCAGGTTCTGGTGCGAACCGAACAGGGGGGTGTTCGGCTCATCCCTGTTAAAGAGAGCGACTGCTTTCCTAAAGGCCGATAGGGAGGGTGCAATGAGCGGGTGTGTCTTGAGGGTCAGGGGCCAGGATCGAGGTGATAGCCAAGGTAATGTGGCAATCGGAGTTTGCGTGAGAGAGTTTTCCAGCATCACCCATGCTTTGCTTATTTTGTGAAGTTTCCAGTCCACCACTCTAGTTAGGTGGCAGGCCAGATAATACTTATAAAGATCCGGTAAACCAATGCCCCCTGTTGCTTTGGAACATGTCAGCCGTGAGTATTTAATTCGTGGGGCGTTATTCTTCCATATGAATCTAGTGCAGACTTTTTTATATGCCGCAAAGAATGAGGGGAGTAAATATATCGGAATCGTCTGCATTAAATATAGTAGGCGGGGGAGGATGACCATCTTGATGAGGGCCGAGCGCCCAAACCAAGAAACATTGAGGTTGGCCCAATCCTTCAAATTTGCCTGGAGCTTAGAGAGGGCATGAAGGAAATTGTGGCTATAAAGATCCGTTATGTTCTTAGTGACCTGGATACCCAAATAGGTAATAGCTGTCTTCTGCCAATGAAAGGGAAAGGATTCCTGACAATGCATGACTTCTTGATGGGTGAGGGATACATTTAAGGCATGCGATTTGGAGTAATTGATCTTTAGATTTGATAACTCGCCGAAATGGTTTATGTCTTTCAAAAGGTTGGGTAACGATATCCGAGGGGATTGTAAGGATAATAAGATATCGTCAGCATAGGCCGATACTTTAAATTCTTTATGGGCAATGGAGATTCCCTTGACATCCGTGTTGGCCCTTAGTCTGTTTAGGAGGGGCTCTAGAGTCAAAACAAAGATCAGGGGAGATAACGGGCAGCTTTGACGGGTACCATTTCTTATTGAGAAGGCGTCCGACAGGAGGCCATTCGCCCTCACCCTCGCGGAGGGGTCAGTATAGAGGGCAGTGATGTGACCAAGCATACGTGGCTGGAGGCCTATGCCTTCCAAAACCGCCCACATGTAATCCCATGCCACCCTGTCAAACGCCTTCTCAGCATCAAGGGAAAGGAGGAATCCCCGGGTCTCCGATGAAGCCAGCCAATGCTGAATATTTAAAGTGCGTATGGTATTATCCCTAGCTTCCCTGCCTGGGACAAAGCCCACCTGGTCAGATGATATGAGACTCGGGATCAGAGGGAGTAACCTATTTGCTAGCATCTTAGCGTAGATTTTTATGTCCACGTTAAGCAGGGAGATCGGCCTATAATTAGAGACTTGTGTGGCATCTTTCCCATCTTTCGGGATAACTGCTATATGGGCTTCCAATAATCTGCCTAGGGAGGTGTGAGGGGTAGTGATGAGCCGAACACCCCCGGGTTCGGTTCGCACCAGAACCCGCGAACGGACCGAAAGTTCGAACGAACATTAGAACCCTATTAAATACAATGGATGCGAACGTTCGAATTCTAAAGTGCTAATTATAACAACTATTATGCATGTTATTGTCCTAAAAAGGGTTTGGGAACCCGGGTTCTGCACCAGGGGACATGTATCAATGCAAAAAGAAGTTTTAAAAACGGTCGTTTTTCGGGAGCAGTCATTTTAATGATGCATAAAGTGAAAAAAAAAAAGTCAAATATTCCTTTAAATATCGTACCTGGGGGGTGTCTAAAGTATGCCTGTGAAGTGCCACGTGTTTCCCGTGTTTAGAACTGTCCCTGCACAAAATGACACTTCTAAAGGAAAAAAAAGCCATTTAAAACTGCTTGCGGCTTTAATGTAATGTCTGGTCCCGGTAATATGGATGAAATTCTTTAAGAAAAATGGCATAGCTACCCCATGACCCCCCCCCTACCCCAGCCCATTACCAGCCCCTTTGGGTCTTGTATGGATATTAAGGGGAACCCCGCACATAAAATAAAAAAGGCCCTATATACTCTGAACAGCCCTATACAGGCGGTGCATACAAGACAGGGACTGTAGGTTTGTTCTTATGTAGAGTCTGTTTGTAATTTTGAACAGGTACATTGTTGAAGTGTAGCTCCAGACCAAAAATCTATTTTTAAACTTTTTGGAAAACATAGGTAAGGGTTATCACCCCTGTAACATTTGTTTTGCTGTCTGTGCCCCTGTTCAGAACATTTCACCTCACTTTCCGTCCCAATGACAACTCTTTTTGAAATGTGGTCTTTTTCTTGAAACAAGGATTGCTGATAAAGCATCAGTACAGAGGAGACACCTTTCTCCCATATTTATTCTTACAGGAGAGAATTTTCCTTCCTAGTGGTAGATTTCCTCTCACTTCCTGTTGTCTTCTTGCGTTTGCAAGTAGGAGTCGTTTGTAAGTTGGATGTTTGAAAGTAGGGACCTGCCGTATATACTCTGCAGAAATAGGCCCCTTAGTTGTTGGTGTTGGCACAACACTGTAAGCACTCACAGTTACTCTTGGTTGGTGCTGGAACGCCCTGCTGTCAACTATTATATCAGGAATTTTAATTACATATAATTGTTGAACAGTGGTAGTAAAAATTGGGCCTTTGATGGTGGTGCTGGTGCCACAACACTGTAAGCCCTGACAGTTACTCTTGGTGGGTGCAGCAATGGGCCCTGCTGTGAATTATTAGATCAAGAATTGTAATTACATGCCCCTGTTGAACAGGGGCTGAAAAATTGGGCCTTAGGCACTGGTGGCACAACACTGCAACCCCTCACAGATACTGTACTTGGAGCACAGCAATGAGCCCTGTTGCAAAGTATTGCTTCAAAAATTGTAATGACACGCCCCTGTTAAACAGGGGCTGAAAAATTGGGCCTTAGGCACTGGTGGCACAACACTGCAACTCCTCACAGATACTGTACTTGGAGCACAGCAATGAGCCCTGTTGCAAAGTATTGCTTCAAAAATTGTAATGACACGCCCCTGTTAAACAGGGGCTGAAAAATTGGGCCTTAGGCACTGGTGGCACAACACTGCAACTCCTCACAGATACTGTACTTGGAGCACAGCAATGAGCCCTGTTGCAAAGTATTGCTTCAAAAATTGTAATTACACGCCCCTGTTAAACAGGGGCTGAAAAATTGGGCGTTAGGCACTGGTGGCGGCACCCATAAACAAAAATGATCTTACAAGCTATCATCATCAATCGTATCATTGAGGACTCGGAGGAGGAGGATAGCCAGTCAACATAACAGCACAGGCACTCAGCATCAGCATCAGTCTTGAAGGGATGTGACATGTTAAAATCAATTAGTCTGTTATATCAGCATCAGGTGTGTGGTAGCTGGTGGTGATCCAAGACTGGTTCATCTTGATGAAAGTCAGTCGATCAACCGAGTCGGTGGACAGGCGCACCCTGTGATCCGTGACAAATCCTCCAGCAGCACTGAATGTGCGTTCCGAAAGAACGCTGGATGCAGGACAGGCCAGTAGCTCAATTGCATACTGTGCAAGCTCTGGCCAGTGATCCATCCTCAAGACCCAGTAAGCCAGAGGATTTTCGGTGGGGAAGGTGTCCAAGTCTGACCTTGCCCCTAGATATTCCTGCACCATGTTTATCAGACGCTGGCGATGGTTGCTGGAACCGATCATACTTTGGGGCTGCGGACTAAAGAATTGTCTGAACGCATCGGTCAGACGGCCACCTTCCCCACCGCTCCTTCTTTGACTGGCCGAAGCCTCAGCAACTCGTTGTCCAGGACCAGGAGTTTGCAACCTCCCAGTCTCTGGGAACGCGTTGCACAGACCTTTCTGCAAGGCCTCCCGGAGTTGTCTCATCCTCTGCTCCCTCTGCGACGGTAACATAAGGTCCGCAACCTTACCCTTGTACCGTGGATCAAGGAGAGTGGCCAGCCAGTAATGGTCCCTCTCCTTGATCCGAAGAATACAAGGATCCTTCCGCAGACTTTGCAGGATCAGGGAGGCCATGCAGCGTAGGTTTGCTGAGGCATTCGCTCCGGAGTCCTCTGGGTCACTAAGGACGACATGATCCGCAGCCACCTCCTCCCAGCCACGTACAAGTCCACTGGTTTCTTGGGACTGTAAATCATCCCTAAAAGACTGCTGCTGATGATGCTGAGTGCCAGCCTCCACCTCCATGCTGACACAATCCTCCTCCTCCTCCTCCTCCTCTTCCTGTGCGATGGGTGGGACAGAAGGAACACTGTCTGGGTAAAGGGGGCCTTGAGAGGCAAGGAAGTCCTCCTCTTCCTGCCTCTGTTCTGCCTCAAGTGCCCTGTCCATTATTCCACGCAGCGTGTGCTCCAACAGGTGGACAAGAGGTACAGTGTCACTGATGCATGCACTGTCACTGCTCACCATCCTCGTGGCCTCCTCAAATGGTGCCAGGACAGTGCATGCATCCCTGATCATGCCCCACTGGCGTGGAGAAAAAAAACCAAGCTCCCCTGACCCTGTCCTGGTGCCGTAGTCGCACAGGTACTCATTGATGGCCCTCTGCTGCGTGTGCAGCCGCTGCAGCATGGCCAACGTTGAGTTCCACCTGGTGGGCATGTCACATATAAGGCGGTTCTTGGGCAGGTTCAACTCCTTTTGCAGCTCAGCCAGGCGAGCACTGGCATTATAAGATCTGCGGAAATGCACACAGACTTTCCTGGCCTGCCTCAGGACATCCTGTAAGCCCGGGTACCTGCCCAAGAAGCGCTGCACCACCAGGTTAAGGACGTGAGCCACACAGGGCACATGGGTCAGTTGTCCCTGTCGGAGGGCGGAGAGGAGGTTGGTGCCATTGTCGCAAACCACCATTCCTGGCTTAAGCTGGCGTGGCGTCAACCACCTCTCGGCCTGGCCCTGCAGAGCAGACAGGACCTCTGCCCCAGTGTGGCTTCTGTCCCCCAAACACACCAGCGCAAGCACGGCATGGCATCTTTTTGCCTGCGTACTTGCGTAGCCCCGTGAACGGCTACGGAGCACCGCTGGTTCATAGGACAAACCACAGGAAGAGGCCATGGAGGAAGAAGAAGAGGAGGGGGTGGAGGAGAGAGGTGTGTCACAACCAGTAGTAGCATTTTGGAGGCGTGGCGGTGGGACAACCTCCAACACTACTGCACCTTGTCCTGAATCCTTCCCAGCTGCCAAAAGAGTGACCCAATGGGCCGTGAAAGAAAGGTAACGTCCCTGTCCATGCCTGCTGGACCATGAGTCAGCGGTAATATGCACCTTACCGCTGACCGCCCTGTCCAGCGAGGCCAAGACATTGCCTTCCACATGCCGGTAGAGAGCCGGAATAGCCTTCCGTGAGAAAAAGTGGCGTTTGGGAACCTGCCACTGAGGAACCGCACATTGCACAAACTCACGGAAGGGGGCCGAGTCTACCAACTGAAAAGGCAGCAGTTGAAGCGCTAGCAATTTAGCCAAGCTAGCATTCAACCGCTGGGCATGTGGATGGCTGGGAGTGAACTTCTTTCGACGGTCCAGCAGCTGGGGCAGGGAAATTTGCCTGCTAGAATCGGACGTCGGTGTACTGCTAGCAGAGTGGGCGCAAGTACTTGGCTGTGACACACCTAATTCTACACCTTCATTCCTCTCAGTGCATGTTTCAGAGAGGACTGAAGTTATAGTGGGGTTGGAGATCCCAGCTGATGCGGTGCAAGGAGAGGTCCGCTTTGTTCTTTGGTGTGGGTCTTTGAGGTAGGCTTGCCAACGAGCTGCATGGCAGGTCAACATATGTCTGGTCAGGCATGTGGTACCCAAGCGGCTGATGTTTTGGCCACGCGATATACGCTTGAGACATATGTTGCAAACAGCAGCTGTGCGATCTGATGCACTAGCCTCAAAAAAGGCCCACACCAAAGAACTTTTTGAATGACGGGCAGAGGCAGCGCCCTGCACAGGCGGAGCTCTGCGGTGTGATTCCGTCGGTGTACTGCCCTTACGCTGGCCACCAAAGGGCATCCTGCCTCGTTGGAGATGTGCCTCCTCCTCATCCTCCTCCTCCTCCTCTCTCCTATTAGGCACCCACGTGGAGTCAGTGACCTCATCATCCCCTCCCTCCTCATCACTGGAGCCAATCTGGCAGTATGCTGCAGCTGCTGGAACATGACTGCCAGATTGGTGTCCTTCTTGAGCATCCCCTCTGTCTGCTCTCACGCTACTGCCTTCCTCTAGCTGGGTTTCATCATCAGACCCTTCGAAACGCTGGGCATCCTCCTGGAGCATGTACCCAACACTGTGCTGAAACAGTTCGGGGGACTCCTCAGGAGGAGGACATGGTGGGTCTAGGGAAGGAGTGACTGATGATTTGTCTGACATTGATACCAGGGAAGACGACGCTTTGGCAGCTGCTTTTCCAGTACCCTGAGCCTGGGTGAGAGAGGATGAGGAGGAGGAGGAGGGCTTGGTCATCCACTCTACCAAGTCTTCGGCATGATGTGGCTCAACATGTCCAGCTGCCGAAAAGAAGGACAAGCGTGTCCCATGGCCATGTGCTGATGACAATGCACCGCGTCCACGACCAGCACTGTTGCCCCCAGACACAGAGCCTGCTTGCCCTCTTTTATTGCCTCCTGACTGTCTGCCTCTCCTTGTTTGCCTTCCAGACATTCTAATAGATGGCCTGCAGGGAGATGGGAAAAAAGCAATAAGGGCTACCTTCAGGTGTCCTTCTCTGTCCCTTGAAACAAGGACTTTCACAGTGAAATAAACTGACACTCTCCCTACCTACAGTTTTCTGTCCCTAGAAAAAATGTTTTTTTTAATCACAATATAGCACAAGGAGAATTCACTCACTGTCCTTCCAGGTCCCTGGAAACAAGGACTTGCAGAGTGAAAGAAACTGACACTGTCCCTACCTACAGTTTTCTGTCCCTAGAATAAATGTTTTTTTTAAGCACACTATAGCACAAGCACAAAACACACTGACACTCTCCCTACCTATCCTTCTCTTTCCCTAAACTAAAGGAATCCAGGTTAAGCAAGAAAGAAATAACAGTCACTGTCCCTGCCTATGCTGCTCTATCCCTGCTCCGGAACACACTACACTAGGCCGCCGTGCTGGCGGCCTTTTATAGTGTGGGGCGTGTACTAAACACCCTCAGCAATAATTGGCCACAGGCATCCTGCCTGTGGCCAATCATTGCTCTCCTCGCTGCCGGCGCTGTGATTGGCCAAGCATGCGGGGTCACAGTGCATGCTTGGCCAATCACAGCGCCTGGATGACACTGCGATGGCGTAGTGCATTGTGGGCCGTTCGCGTCACTCGAATTTGGCGAGAACGGCCCAAATCGTTCGATCTTCGTCGAACGATCGAACAGCCGATGTTCGAGTCGAACGTATGTTCGACTCGAACACGAAGCTCATCCCTAGTGAGGGGATGAAAGGGAGTTAAATGTGTTTAACATTTTGGGAGTAAGATCGTCCTGGAAGCATGTGTAATATAACAGAGGGAGACCATCGGGGCCTGGGCTTTTTCCCACCTTCATCTGTTTGATTGCTAAGTGGAGTTCTTCCATAGAGAAAGGGCTCTCCATGGCTTCAGCCTGCTGGGGGGGTGATAGGTTTAGGGCAATAGTCCGCCAAGAAGCCCGATATTTGGGAGGAACGTCTGGCCACATTAGTTGCCCCGCCCCCCTCCTGAGCCAGAATGTACAGTTTAGAGTAAAATTTTTCAAAGTGTTTGGTTATTTCTTCATTCTTTGAAAGGAGTGTACCTTGGCTATCTCGGATAAGGTGAATCACTGATGAGGCCTTATCTGCCTGTATTGTGCGGGCCAACAGTCTCCCACTTTTGTTGCCGTGTTCGTAGAACACTTTCTGTCTAAGGACGTAACGCCTTCTAGTGCGCTTCCCCAGTTCTTCCACCAGAGTAGCGCGCGCTTGCAAAAGCTCCTGAAGTGTAGCTTGTATGGATGACTGTTTATGGGCTCTTTCCAGGCGATTTATTGTTTCAATTAATGATTTAATGTCTTCCTGGTGCCTTTTTTTGGCTTTCGTAGCTAGCGAGATTAGTTTTCCCCTTAGGACACATTTGTGTGCTTCCCAAAGCGTGATGGAAGAAACATCTGGGGTAGAATTTTCTTGAAAGTATAGTTGGATTCGGGTACGTGTTTGTCTAACATTTTCAGGGTCTTTGAATAGCGATGGGTTCAGTCTCCAGGTTTTCGTTGTCTTGTGGACTTCAGGAAACGTAAGAGTTACTGTTATGGGGTGGTGGTCTGATAAGAACATTGGCTCTATAGTGGCCTGCGAGAGAAAGGAAAGGTCCGTCTGCGAGAGAAAAAAGTAATCTATCCTGGAGTATTTCTGGTGAGGAGGAAAGAAAAAAGTGTAGTCTTTATCGGTGGGATACATGGTACGCCATGTGTCATGGAGCGTGAGGTATTGCATTTGAAGTCTAATCTGGCGAAGTGCCCGATGTGTGAGGGTGGATGTGCCTGTAGAGGAGTCTATAGTTGGGTTTAATGGAACATTAAAGTCCCCTCCCAAGAGTACAATACCCTCCTGAAACGTGACCAGCAGGTCACAAACTTTTCTAAAGAACGACACTTGGTGCTCGTTTGGACAGTACACATTGGCTAGTGTGATTGGTTTAGAGGCGAAGGAGCCCTTAATAAAAATGAATCTACCCTCAGGGTCAATCATCGAATCCGACAATCGAAAATCAGCACGTTTGGAGACCAGTATGGAAACTCCCTTAGTTTTGGAATCTGGGTTCGAAGAGTGTATTGCCTGTTTGTAAATATGGTTCCCCAATTTGGGGATTGCATCAGACCTGAAATGAGTTTCTTGGAGCATAAGAAAGTGAGCATTGTGTTTAGTCAATGCTGACAATACCTGTGATCTCTTTTCAGGGAGATTTAGGCCTTTGACATTGAGTGAGAGACATTTCAGTGAAAGATGTTGTGTAGTCATATTCTCCGTCCGCTTAGTGTAATCTAACGGAGAGTATAATCTGTATGTGCGCAGTCTAAGTGTTAGTGCGGTAAGTAGGACCTATCACGCTGTCCCTGACAGGTGTGAGGGAAGAGGAGCGCCCCCCACGAAGATAAGGGAAAATAAAAGAAAAGAAATGGGAAAGAAGGAAGAGAGAGAGAAAAAAAAAAAAGGGGGGGAGGTGGGGAAGTGGGGAAGGGAGCAAGTAGGGTTTAGAGAAAAATGGGAGGGAGTAAGTAAGGAAGTCAGGAAGAGGGGGGAGGGTAAGCGTACGGGGAAGTACAATGCACTAACGCGGGGAGGATCTACCGCGCGTGCGTTATAATACCGAAGGCGGGTAAATTTGAATCTAACCGCTGTGACAGCAGGAAGGTAAAGTCACCTGGTTGCATCCAGGGGGGTAGATATATTTCTCCCAGATTCAGGCTTTATGCCGACTTATACAACTAGGGAGTTGATGAAGCCCAGCTGAGGCTAGTGGGCTCATGAATGACTCATACCTCTAGGGAGAGTGCTGGGCGTCGTGAGACAGGGAGTTGATGAGACCAGCTGAAGCTTGTCAGCTCATTTAGGCCTCTATAAGAACTCCCAGCTTCATTAGATGTTAGCTCATGCCTGGAACCAGACCTGTGTGGACTGTCTAGGGAGAGTGAACCCCTGTGCGGTGAGGCAAAGCCTGTGTGGCTATTTGTTTGGACTTTTACTAAACCAGGGACTTAGGGACTAGGACAGCACCAGGCTGATCCCAGTTGTTAGTTTAGGAAACCTGCATGTTTAGTCAGAGGTCAAACTGACCAGGATTTATTTTGTTTGTTTCTTTTTGGCTTTGCTGTGTTTGTCACTGTACATAGAGAAATAAACCGCACCTTTTGATTTTGAAAACCACAACCTCCGTCTGCTGGCCCTGTTTTTGTGTGGGGAGCCCAACCAGGGGGTCACACACACCCGCTACCGAGTTAACCCCCTCACAGTTGGTGGAGAACCAGTGGCAGTTTTTTTTAAGCCAGCATGGAGGAGATACTGAAACAGCTGGCTCTAGCAAATGCCAATCAACAGCAGACAAATGCAGGTTTGCAAAGGAGCCTTGCAGCCCAGCAGCAAGCTCATCAACAAGCCCAGCAGCAATCTGAGGCCCGCTTCATAGACCTGTTACAGAAGCAAGAGCAGAGACTACAACAAATGGAAGCAGTAATGCAGCAACGTCCGCAGACCAGTGAGGAAAGCCGTCCCACTAATACCGCGTCCTTTGGGGTGAGTCGTTTATTGACAAAAATGACTGGAGAGGATGATCCAGAGGTATTTTTGACCACATTTGAAAGGACTGCTGAAAGAGAAAAGTGGCCTGAGGAGCAGTGGGCTGGACTGGTGGCTCCTCTGTTAACTGGTGAATCGCAGAAGGCTTACTATGACCTAGAGCCTGACCAAGCAAAAGACTATGTGATGCTAAAAGCTGAAATATTGGCAAGGCTGGGTGTCACCCTGGCTGTCCGGGCTCAGCGTGTGCATAACTGGACTTTCCAGCTTGGAAAACCCCCCAGGTCTCAAATGTATGATCTCATTCACCTGAGCAGGAAGTGGCTACAGCCAGAGACTTTGTCCGCACCAGAGATTGTGGAACGTGTTGTAATGGATCGGTTTTTGAGAGCTCTTCCTACTGCCATCCAAAAGTGGGTAAGCCATGGAGACCCAGAGACGGCCGGTGGTCTTGTGGATCGTGTAGAGAAATACTTGGCTACAGAGAACCTGACGGCCTCTTCCAGAGACACTCGGACTTTCCACCCTAAGACCAGACCATCCCCAGGGGCGGATAAGAGGATTCCAAGGGGTGAGGGTGGAGAGAGTGAGAGGGTGGGAGCTCTACCCCAAGTTTGGCGAGAACAGCCTGGGAAATCAGCGGCTCAAGAGGCCGCAAGAAGGATCGTTTGCTACCGCTGCCGGCAAGCGGGACAAATTGCAGCCAATTGCCCGGTTGTGGAGGAACCCATGCAGTGTGACTTTCTGACGGGCAGACGTCAGTCGCTGTGTGCGACAGTCGCATGCACTGCCATTCGAGGAACTGAGAAACATTTATGCAAAATGTGTATTAATGGTAGAAATGTTGTGGTATTACTGGATTCAGGTAGCCTTGTGACCCTGATAAAGGCTGAATTAGTTAAAACAGAGGTCTCTGGGAATAGCAAGGTAGCTGTTATTTGTGTGCATGGGGACACCCGAGAGTATCCAGTGACTACAGTGTGTTTCGAGACCCCCAAAGGTACCCTCTCTCATCCAGTGGGCTTAGTATCTCAGTTACCGCATGACGCCATTGTGGGAAGGGATTTTCCGAAGTTCTGGGAACTGTGGGATGATCCTGAGCCCCCCACTGGTGCCCCTATGTACCAGGAATGTGATAGCCAGAACTCCGAGAGTGGTGAGGACTCTCCAGAATTTCCCTTGTCAGTATTTGCAGGGGAGACTCAAGAAACTGGAGAGGAGCCCACCTCCTCAGACGAAAACCTACCGTCTGTGGAGTTTTCTGATCTGGAGGTTCACAGGGAAAATTTTGCCACAGAACAGTTAAAAGACCCCGCCCTAATAAAGGCACGGGAAAACGTAGTGGAAATAGATGGCGAGTTAGTGAACCCAGATAATACCTGCACTTACCCATACTTCAGCGTAGAGAAGGACCTACTGTATCGGGTGGCAAAAAGGGCAGAAGAAACCGTTGAGCAGCTTGTGGTGCCCAAACCTTACAGGAAGTTGGTGTTGGAGTTGGCCCATGGGCACATTCTTGGAGGTCATCTGGGGACAGAGAAAACCCGAGAGAGGGTATTACAGAGATTCTATTGGCCTGGGGTGATGAAGGACATAGAAAATTATTGTTCCTCCTGCCCTGTGTGTCAGAGGTCGGCCCCGATGCCACATTTCCGTAGCCCGCTGGTCCCTCTACCCATCATTGAGGTCCCGTTTGAGAGAATCGCAATGGATTTGGTAGGTCCTATAATCAAGTCCGCTAGGGGGCACCAGTACATATTGGTTATAATGGACTATGCCACCCGTTATCCAGAAGCGATCCCTCTCAGAAATACCTCGGCCAAAACCATAGCCAAAGAGCTATCTCTTGTTTTTAGCCGGGTGGGTATTTGTAAAGAACTGCTTACGGACCAAGGTACACCCTTTATGTCCCGGGTTATGAAAGAGCTGTGTAAATTGCTCAAAGTGACGCAATTGCGTACATCTGTGTATCACCCCCAAACCGATGGGCTGGTTGAAAGATTCAACAAAACCCTAAAACAAATGTTGAAGAAAGTGGTGGATAGAGATGGAAAGGATTGGGACTGTCTACTTCCTTATTTGATGTTTGCTATTAGGGAGGTGCCCCAATCCTCTACGGGATTCTCCCCCTTTGAGTTACTGTATGGGAGACACCCAAGAGGGCTGTTGGATATTGCCAAGGAAACTTGGGAAAGTGAGAGTTCTCCCCACAGGAGTGTGATTGAGCATGTCGCCCTGATGCAAGATCGAATTGCACAGGTAATGCCCATCGTGAAGGAACATTTGGCCCAAGCGCAGTTGGCACAGCAGAGAGTGTACAACCGTGGAGCAAAGACCCGTACCTTTTCCCCGGGGGATAGGATATTGGTACTTGTCCCTACGGTTGAAAGTAAATTCCTTGCCAAATGGCAAGGCCCCTACGAGATAATGGAAAAAGTGAGCGAAGTGAATTACAAGGTCAGACAACCAGGAAGGCGAAAGCCCGAACAAAATAAATCCTGGTCAGTTTGACCTCTGACTAAACATGCAGGTTTCCTAAACTAACAACTGGGATCAGCCTGGTGCTGTCCTAGTCCCTAAGTCCCTGGTTTAGTAAAAGTCCAAACAAATAGCCACACAGGCTTTGCCTCACCGCACAGGGGTTCACTCTCCCTAGACAGTCCACACAGGTCTGGTTCCAGGCATGAGCTAACATCTAATGAAGCTGGGAGTTCTTATAGAGGCCTAAATGAGCTGACAAGCTTCAGCTGGTCTCATCAACTCCCTGTCTCACGACGCCCAGCACTCTCCCTAGAGGTATGAGTCATTCATGAGCCCACTAGCCTCAGCTGGGCTTCATCAACTCCCTAGTTGTATAAGTCGGCATAAAGCCTGAATCTGGGAGAAATATATCTACCCCCCTGGATGCAACCAGGTGACTTTACCTTCCTGCTGTCACACCGCCTAAAGGGGGAAAAAATAAACAAATCAAAATCCAGAGTGTCAGCTTCCCGCCAAACGGGAAGCTGTGGAGGGATAGAAAGCCTAGAACGGGACACTGGAGTCACAAGAGGAACCAAAAGGGGATCGCGAAAGGATATAGGGATGAGGAAATCCCACACCCCGGTTGTTACTTCGGGACATCCCTTTGTTTAAAGGTAAAAGGGGCGATCAACAAACTTATCCGAAATATTTGATAGACCTGTCTAAACCTATTGCATCCGGACAAAAAAAAAAGGAACGGAACCACTACCTAGATATCAGAATAGATAATATGCAGTCTTAAACATTAGCACACATTTGTATAGATCGGTGACCCCTTGGGCCCACAAATACATAGGCCCCTATACTCACCGATCCAGAACCATAGAAACAAAAAACAACAAATAAACATTTACACACTGAAACAATGTAACGCTATAACGCTACCCCCCCTGACCTCCCAAGGAGTTTGGACTGTGTGTTGAACCAGTTGGGCTCCAATCTGGGGAGCCATTATCCAGGTTCAAGACCAGTCCCCCTGGTTACCCCAGGGTTGCGTTCAAGGTAAAATTATACTCTTCCCTTAAAGTCCTATGTCAACCCACTGAATCATGAACGTAGCTCAAGTTAGGTCTTATTATGAAAGAGGTAAATGCTTAGCATGGAGAGAGTAACTCAAACCACAGAATAAGTACAGTTTCGGCCCTGAAAAAAAACAAAAAAACAAAAAAAAAAACCCCCTGGGAGAATGGAGGAGTGGACCCGGTCCCCCACGTGAAATACGGTTTGGCGATTCCAGTAGGGTATTCCTAGAGCCGGGGCCACTATGTAGGGCAATGTATCTGGGTTGAAGAGACAATCTTCTAGCTGCCAGGAGCCGAGTCCATCCCCCCATAGCAGTCAGCAGGCATAAAAAAAAAAAAAAAAGGAAACCAGGAGCGATCTAAATAGACAAAGGCATATCCCTGAAATACAATACGTGCGATCACCTGATACCTTCTTGGTAGTATACCACACGTAGTCCCTGGAAGGAAAAAAAAAAAAAAAAGGGGGGGCCAATGAATGTTCCTGACGAGTTGGAAGACATCCAAGGGGCTCAGCTTAGAAACACCCGTCAAGGTGACAATGGATGATAGAGTTAGTTGGAGCCAGAGGGGGCAGTAAGTTCTGATCGGGCCTGGGGGGGTGAAGTCTTCGTGTTGGAACCATAAACAAAGTTAAACAGCAGTGGAACGTTCCTGTGAAATCTCAACTAGGAAGTGTAGAGGCTTTATGTATAAAGGAGCAGGGTCAAGCATCCTGATGTCCCTTTCTCGGGGTATCAGCAGGTTCCGGATGTTGCAGGAGGTTGTCTCGGCGGGCATAACGGTCTCCTGGCGAAGTCGGGTCCAATCTGCGGCGTCTGGAGTGTTGTCGTTGCGCTTTTGGTGAGGAGTTGTGAGAGACAGGTTTCCAAGGCTCCGTGGGGAAATAGGAGTACCAGTCAGGCAGGTCGATCAATGGTATGTCTAGCTGTTCACAGAATACAGGCAGATCTTCCGGTGTCCGTAAAAAGGCAGTACGGCCCCTGATGGACGCTGAGAGGCAAAACGGGAACTTCCACCTATACTGTATATTGCGGGCCCGCAGCGTATCCAGCAGGGGTCGCAGAGTGCGCCTATTCTGCAAAGTTATTTGAGAGAGGTCTTGGAATAATTTAATATCTACGCCATTGAACAAAATGCGTCCCCTGTCTCTCGCCTTCCTCAGTATCTCCTCTTTGAGGGGAAAATTGACAATGCAGCACACAATGTCTCTGGGGGGTTCAGAATCTCGGGGAGGGGGTCTCAGGGCACGATGTATTCTTTCCATCTCAATGGGAGAGTCAGCTGGGCACCCCAAGAGGTCATTGAAGATGGAGCAGACCGTTTGTGGTAGTGTAGAAGGGTCTATACCTTCTGGGACCCCCCCGCACCCTAACATTATGTCTACGACCCCTATTGTCTAAATCCTCCACGTGTCTGTGGAGTTCAAACATGTGGGAGAGTTGTGAGTCATAGGTCTTTTGAACTTGCCTGATCGCCACTGCCTGATTTTGGGTAGTTTCCTCCACCTCCGCCAGTCGGTGATTTATTGAATGGATATCTGACTTCAGATCCGCGAAGGCCGTTGTTAGAGTATGTTTGATGTCTAATGCCACTCTCTGCAGATCTCTTTGGAGGTCAAGTAGGCTCGGGTTAGGGTCTGTTGCGCCTCCAGCGGCTGATCTAGGACCAGCGGTGCTTTCAAGCGAGATCATGGATGAGGCCTGTGAGGTTTGTGAAGCCTGCATCTCCCCTTGGTCGCCTGAGGGCCGAGTTCTGAACATCTCCGGGATATTGTTGCTCATTTGTGTTCCCGAGTCTTTGAGTGTGCGTGGTGTGGAGGAACTTCTGGTAGATTTCCCCATGATTCAGCTAATTGTGGTGTCCAAATAAAGCGTTTCACGTCCCCGTCATGCAGGAGTTCTGTCTTTACGCTGTCATGATGGCCGCAGTCTGGGCCATTCCCCACCCAAAGAAATCTTCTATCATAGCAGCTCGGGTCACCCCTCTTGCAGGTGGGGTGTCAGAATTAGGCCGTGGGGTTTAAAGCCAGTGCAGGGGAGGACGGAGAAATTATCTGTAGGCCTGAGGTGTAGCAAGATGGCCGCCGTTCCCCTGCATAAACAACAAGCCGTTCCCAGGTGAATGCCTTCTCTGGCCTTCAGGGCTCCCCCTCTCCAGCCTGACTGTCCAGGTGAGGTGGGATAGCTGTGCCTGGGGGTGCTCAACGTTCGTCTCGAGGCTGCAGTACCAGAGGCTCGGGGATTCAGAGGTCCCGCAGGCCTCAAGATGGCGGCGGATCCCCCGTGTATGGGGGCAGCCCAAAAGAGTCTCAGAGAGCTCCCCCACCTAGGACAGGGCCCTGGATGGGGGACCGGATGAGTGCTGGGTGGAGATCCTGGCTCCCAAAGTCGGATCGGGTCGGCCGCGCTGCGCACTCGCGGGGATATATCCGCAGAAGAGACCGGGGATTCAAGGCCGCGTGGAATGGCGGCCGCCCCCGATGGCTCAGAGAGTCGGCTCTGCCTTCAGGTCAGTCAGGGTAGGAGTCTGGGTGGCGGATGGGGACGGATGATAGTCCCTTACCTCCGGGATTGCTGTGATCAGGCTCTTCCAGGAGACCTTAGGCCGAGAAGATGGCGGCGGCTGGAGAGAGCGGATCTCGGGCGTCCCCTGGACGAATCGCTCCGGGATAATGGCCCAGGGCACTGCAGAGGGGTGAGGAGAGCAATCCGGTGTGTGATTAGGACGTGGATGGGTAATCAGCAGCTCGGATGGCGGTGGATGAATTTCAGAAGTCCCGGAGCTCCTCTGAAGCACGTCCGCCGCTGATCACGTCAGGACACCAGAATAAATGGATTTACGCTGCTTGCTGCAATGGCCAGTTATAGATGGGGCAGTGTTTTTTTTTTTTTGGTATTACTGCTATATTGGTCAGGCAACGCACTGACACCTTTGCAGCCATTGTGTTATGTGCTGGGTGTTCAGTGTGCCCCTGTAACTTTAGGAAAGGGTGGGCTCCCTTCAGTCCATCTGCCCTCCATCTATCTATCAGAATGCATGTGCTTCCATTGTCGAGTCACTCATAAGCTAGTGATAGAACTACAGGGCTCTGTAGCTTACGCATTTATTTGCAAATATGTGCAGACTAAACCCCTGTTTTTAAAACTGTTAGACAGGTTAATTTGGTTGTCCGTGGGCTGGTCGGTAAGTGAGCTTGGAGTTTTCCTTGGATTTATCCTTGGCCTTTTTTTTGTAACATATGTTGCCTTCCAATGCTGCTTGCTGCAATTGCCAGTGGCTTTCTTTTTTGTTTTTCTTTTTTTTGTTTCTTTTTTTATATAAATAATCTTTCTTCATACAAATTCATTTTGCTACATTTCATTGGTAAATATAACCCAAATTAGTGTACTGTGTATTATTTAGTTTGTGTGAAATTAGAGCCTACAATCTATGGTATATATAATTAAAAATTGATCAATCCTGATGCCTATTTCATTTTTTGCTGCCCTAAAATTCCAGGACAGTACAAATACCCACCAAACTACCCCTTTTTGCAAGAGATACAGTCCAAGGTTTAGTAAGAGGCATGGAAAGTTTTTTCAGGTTGTAATTTTTTTTGTCAAAATTTTTTGGAAAATTAAATAATTTTTTTTTTCCCACATTGTTGTAACTTCCTACATCCCAAGTTGTCATTTTAATATGTTTTTGCCTCACACACGGCATAGGAATACTTATAATTACACCCCAAAACACATTCTGCCATTCCTCCCGAGCATGGGGATAGTTACATAGTTAATAGAAGAAGAGAAACAAGGGTGCACCAGCCTAGTGTATTATCATTAGGATAGATTTTAATTAAAAGAAAACATCAATACTACTCACAAATGTAGCAGAGAAAATCGCAGTACAAAGATGTTTCATGTAGGTGGCAACTGTAAGTAGGACTCGAAACCACACTCCACAAAGTCACCGAAAATATGATGAGGGCCACTGGCATCTTATGCGTTTCGAAGCACAGAGCTTCTTCCTCAGAGCCTGGGCTCTGAGGAAGAAGCTCTGTGCTTCGAAATGCGTAAGTCGGCAGTGGCCCTCATCATATTTTCGGTGACTTTGTGGAGTGTGGTTTCGAGTCCTACTTACAGTTGCCACCTATATGAAACATCTTTGTACTGCGGCGATTTTCTCTGCTACATTTGTGAGTAAATGTGTTAGTGATCTCGCGCCAAATAAAATTAACTAAGACAATGAATAAATATAACAGCTGCTTGACCCCAAAAGTTTCAATGAGAAACCAACATATGATAAAAATTATATATACACAGTATGTAAATATAGTGGGGGCGCTTATAAAAATAAAGTGATATATAACATACCACTGATTAAGTGACAAATCATGTACATACAGTGAATCAAATGAAATAACAATAAAATAACACCAGCCTGCCTGTATAACTTATAACATAGTGTTGTTGTCTACAGACTGAAGTGTGAGACAAAAACAAGCCCACCAATCAGTGGGTATCGAGTCCCCTCTTAACCTTGTGAACAAAAAATAAATTTGTTTCAGTGATAAATCATGACCAATTGACCAATCATAGGATAAACCATAGAGTCCCAATAGTCCACTAGATAAATCAATATTGATTGAAGTGATGCGACCCAAAACACATATGATGTGAAATGATGAATCCAAAACGTAAAAAACTTGCAGTGATTCCTTCACCAACTTAGCCTTATAAACACCCGATATTGCTCAAAATAAAGGTGGCAGCTTACCAGAGGTATTTGACCCTTTTATTTATAAAAGAGGTCAATAGCGCTTTTGGCAAACTCCACTTGTTCATAGGGATAGAGATGTCAGTAACCGGGATGGAATCCCAGCCTCAGGAAGCCCAGATCAGAAATGTGGAATAATGAGGAAATATAAAACCAGCAATAGTGTAACTCTGTTTTATTGGGAAAAACATCTATTTAAAAACAGCAAAATGCCCCCTTACTTGAATAGTGCCACAGACCCGGCACTGAGGCTGGATAGCATGGGTGGAGCAGCGCTGTGAGTCCCAGATGGAGGAAGATCCGGCGTGCGTTCCACCTACGACAGGCAGGAAACCAGCGGGACCGGAAGTTTCATCAGAACGTAGCCCTAGCGTCGCCTCGACAGCTGTTTCGTATTGCACGTCTTCAGGAAGCGTGCTGAAGCTACAAAGGTCTGACCTTAAATACATGTGGCAGTAATGTGTTAAGGGGAGGAGTGTGAGTGCTGATCCAGCCTCAGTCTCAGGTCACCGTATATGCAGCCTATGAGTCTACAGCAATGATATTAAAACTTAACTCGCTCCTATTAATGCGGAAGTAAACCCAACGATTTAATAGTTTAAAAAAACAGTTACATTCCCGGCATGCCGGAAATGCTAACTGTCACATTGGTTGTGCTCTCAACCAAACTGTCACACTATCCAATGGCTGGTGTCATAACTGATCACATGTGCAGCATCATGGAAGTTGAAGATTAAACAGAGGCCAAGATGGCAGCTTCCTTGGCTGAAAATGATAGGAGGGTTTACTTCCACTTTAACCACATATATAATAGACTATATAAAAATTATAAAATTAAATTATAGATAGCCCAACCAGCCCATAGCAAAAGGCCCATGCTGGATGAACATTCACATTAAATAAAACTGCATGGCGAATGCAAATTTAAAAAAATTTCATGAAAAATATAAGTAAAAATATTATGCCATAAAAATTGATATATATATAGGAGACAAACCCTATATGTAAAAATCTATGGATTACAGACCAGGGATGGATACCTAACAAGAACAGTTTAATCATTGGTTAAAAAACAATTGAGGTCCAAATCTATGTTGAGGCCCTGCGGCTGCATCGTGGACAGTCGGTACAGCCACTGGGTCTCATTCTGAGATATGGCCTTTTTAAAGATCCGTCCCTCTCCAGTTATATGTGGCTCTGTCGATCCCATAAAACGTGAGCTGGCGGAGATCCCTATCATGATGAAGAAGAAAATGGCGCGATACGCTATGGTTAGAGAAACCCTTAGCAATATTAGCCACATGCTCGTTGATCCTGACCCTAAGTTCTCGTGTGGTACGTCCCACGTAATGAAGAGAACCTGGACATTCCAAGACATAGGTCACATATCTAGAACAGCAAGTAATAAGGGGTTAAATTTTGAACTCTTCTTGTGTGACCAAAGATTTGAATTTTGTTAATTTCTTGTTTCGTCGCATGGTAGTACGGCAAGCCTTGCATCTAGTACAGTAATAAAAACCAGACCCATCAAGAAAAGTGAGGTTTTTTTTAGGGGGGTCCGGGACATTGGGTGCAATAATGTTCCTCAGGCCTGGCACCTTTCTATAGATGAATTTGGGTTTCAATGGTAATACCAATGCCTAATCCCTATCTTTTAAAAGAATAGACCAATATTTTTTGAACACCTGTTCTATAGTCTATTATTGCCTATGGAAACCTGAGATAAAGGCTAATTGTCCCTCATAGGGTGGTTTGTTCTTAGGCACTAAAAGAGTGTCTATCCATAGCCGAGACTTCATTTCTAGCTTTAATGAGGGCTTGCTGACTGTATCCCTTCTCATTAAACCTTTCTGTAAGAATTGCAGCCTGGGCGTCAAAGTCAGCAACATCGTCGCAGTTACGACATATCCGCATATATTGCCCTTTGGGAATGGCCCCAAGCCATTGGGGTGGGGACAGCTATTGGTTGGCACAAAGGCATTCCTGTCCGTTGTCTTGAAGAAGGTCCTCGTGCCAATCCTATTATCTTTTTTGACAAGGGTGAGATCCAAATAATTAACTGTAACCAGACTGGACTCCGCTGTGAAACTAAGTCCATACTGGTTTTGATTCATGCCACTTAAAAAGACCTGCAATGTTGCTTGGGATCCCTCGCACAGCAATATCACATCATCAATGTATCTTTTATAGTAAATTAAAGAATGTTGGTGATCCGTATATATTGTTTCCCCCTTCCATTTGTTCAATACTAGGTTGGCTACACTGGGGGCATAACGAGCCCCCATAGCAACACCCTTTATTTGGTTATAAAACTTGTCCTGAGCCCAAAAATAATTGTTGCCCATTGCTAACCGGAGTCCCTCAACCAAGAAGTTTACCTGGACTTGTTTTAAATGTGATTCTGCAGTCAACGCTAATTTTACTGCAACTAGGGCGTCCCCTTGCTTGATGTTAGTATAGAGAGACTCTATATCCACCGTAACCAATAGGGTGGCATCAGTAACCACTATATTGGAAAGGGATTGGATAAGTTCTCGACTGTCTTTAAGATAAGACCTCCCTCTTTTGACCAGGGGCTGTAAAAAAAATGTTGAGATATTCCCCCACCCTGGAATAGAGCGAGCCTATCCCACTAATGATGGGGCGGCCTAGGGGCTTATCCTTGTTTTTGTGGATCTTTGGTACTATATAAAGGACCGGAGTCCTTGGTACTTGTGGAAAAAGGTATTGGGCCTCTTTATTGTCCAAAATATTTTGGTTGACTCCCTTTTAGATCAAAATATTAAGTTCAATTTTCAACTTGGCCAAAGGGTCTGCCACCAATGGCTGATAAGTACTGGTATCATTTAACAAACGTTGGATCTCCCCATAGTATGGGCTGGTTGGGCTATCTATAAATGTATTTTATAATTTTTATATAGTCTATTATATATGTGGTTAATAGGAGCGAGTTACGTTTTCATATCATTGCTGTAGACTCATAGGCGGCATATACGGTGACCTGAGACTGAGGCTGGATAAAGCACTCACACTCCTCCCCTTAACACATGACTGGCACATGTATTTAAGGTCAGACCTTTGTAGCTTCAGCACGCTTCCTGAACATGTGCAATACGAAACAGCTGTCGAGGCTACGTTCTGACGACACTTCCGGTCCCGCTGGTTTCCTGCCTGTCGTAGGTGGAACACACGCCGGATCTTCCTCCATCTGGGACTCACAGCGCTGCTCCACCCATGCTATCCAGCCTCAGTGCCGGGTCTGTGGCACTATTCAAGTAAGGGGGTATTTTGCTGTTTTTAAATAGATGTTTTACCCAATAAAACGGAGTTACACTATTGCTGGTTTTATATTTCCTCATTATTCCGCATTTCTGATCTGGGCTTCCTGAGGCGGGGATTCTGTTCCAGTTACTGACATCTCTATCCCTATGAGCAAGTGGAGTTTGCCAAAAGCGCTATTGACCTCTTTTTTAAATAAAAGGGTCAAATACCTCTGGTAAGCTGCCACCTTTATTTTGAGCACTATCGGGTGTTTATAAGGCTAAGTTGGTGAAGGAATCACTGCGTTTTTTACGTTTTGGATTCATCATTTCACATCATATGTGTTTTGGGTCGCATCACTTCAATCAATATTGATTTATCTAGTGGACTATTGGGACTCTATGGTTTATCCTATGATTGGTCAATTGGTCATGATTTATCACTGAAACAAATTTATTTTTTGTTCACAAGGTTAAGAGGGGACTGATTGGTGGGCTTGTTTTTGACTCACACTTCAGTCTGTAGACAACAACATTACATTTGTGAGTAGTATTGACGTTTTTTTTTAATTAAAATCTATCCTAATGATAATACACTAGGCTGGTGCCCCCTTGTTTCTCTTCTTCTATTTGCTATTAGGACACCCCTGTCCATGAAGGGCTGCAAAGCCAGTGCAACCATCGTGCAAGATTGACTGTTTGATGATCCACTTGTGCGCAGGAGTGTTTGTTCTGTTATCATAGTTACATAGTTAGTCTGGTTGAAAAAAGACACAAAGTCCATCTACTTCAACCAATAAAAAAGGGAAAAAAAATAAAAAAATTTTTTTACAAGCCTATATACACAATCCCATACCCACAGTTGATCCAGAGGAAGGCAAAAAAAAAAAAAAAAAACAGCAAACCATGATCCAAATTGTTCCAGCAGGGGAAATTATTAATTCCTAATCCCCCAAGAGGCGATTGGATGATCCCTGGATCAACTTTACCTATAAATGTTAGTATCCAGTTATGTTATGTACATTTAGGAAAGAATCCAAGCCTTTTTTAAAGCAATCTATTCCACATTGTCACAGCTCTTACTATGAAGAATCTTTTCCGGATTTGGAGATTAAACCTCTTTTCCTCCAGACGTAAAGATTGCTCCCTTGTCTGCTGTGATGACCTTAAAGAGAATAACTCAATAATAGGGATAAGCCGAACACCCCCCCGGTTCGGTTCGCATCCAGAACATGCAAACAGGCCGAAAGTTTGCGCGAACTTTCGAACACCGTTAAAGTCTATGGGACTCGAACGTGAGAAATCAAAAGTGCGAATTTTAAAGGCTAATATGCAAGTTATTGTCCGAAAAAGGGTTTGGGGACCTGGGTCCTGCCCCAGGGGGCATGTATCAATGGAAAAAAAAGTTTTAACCACTTAACGACCGCTCACTGTATATATACGTCGGCACAATGGCACCGACAGGCACAATCACGTAGAGTATACGTGATCGCCTTTGTACAGTTGGGGGGTCCAATCGGACCCCCCTTCTGTACAGTGAGCGGTCGGAATTCGTCTGGGAGCGATCCGAGATGGGGGGGCGACCGTTCGATTCCGGCCACCCCCCCGCGATCGCTCCCGGCGAATGAGAATGCCCCCTCTGCCTGTGTAATGAAAAAACAGGCAGAGGAAGTAGGAGGAAGTGATGTCATCTCTTGTGCGGCGCTCACATATACCGAGCGCCGTACAAGAGAAGACATCAAGGTTAGTGCACAAACACTACACTAACACCAGCACACATAGGCACATAAATCGCCCCCCCAGATCACCCCCCAGCCCCCAGTCACAGTGTCACTGATTGCAGTGACCATTTATTTACTGATCACTGCAATCAGTGACATTTGTGACTGTAAAAGTGTCACTACA
Organism: Rana muscosa; assembly: GCA_029206835.1. NCBI lineage: Eukaryota > Metazoa > Chordata > Amphibia > Anura > Ranidae > Rana > Rana muscosa. The sequence goes on along the minus strand of CM055116.1, from coordinate 562,101,262 downwards.
TTTAGTTTTAGGTCCAGTGTAGCCCCCTAACCCCCCCTAATAAAGGTTTAACCCCTTGATCACCCCCCAGATAACCCTTTCACCCCCTAGCACCGCCGTCGCTAAGCGATCATTTTTCTGATCGCTGTCTTAGCGTCGGTGATGCAGATCGGTAGCCAGTAATTTTTTTTTTAGGTTCGCCGCAGGTTTTTATAGCGTCGGGTACCCCCATAAATTATCTAATAAAGGTTTAACCCCCTTGATCGCCCCCCAGGTAACCCTTTCACCCCCTATCACCACTGTCGCTAAGCGATCATTTTTCTGATCGCTGTCTTAGCGTCGATGATGCAGATCGGTAGCCAGTAATTTTTTTTAGGTTCACTGCAGGTTTTTATAGCGTCAGGTACCCCCATATATTATCTAATAAAGGTTTTAACCCCCTAATTGCCCCTAGTTAACCCTTTCATTAGTGATCATCATATAAGTGTTACGGGTGACGCTGGTTAGTTAGTTTGCTTTTTATAGTATCAGGGCACCCGCCGTATATATAACCCAATAAAGGTTTAACCCCCTGATCGCCCGGCGGGGGATATCAATTAGGTTTTAGCATCAGAGAGGGTCTGCGTCACACCCCAGGCAGCGGCAGGTTAGTGCCAGTAACGCTAACACCCACGCGTGAAGCATACACCCTCCTTAGTGGTATAGTATCTGAACAGATCAATATCTGATCAGATCTATACTAGCGTCCCCAGCAGTTTAGGGTTCCCAAAAACGCAGTGTTAGCGGGATCAGCCCAGATACATGCTAGCACCTGCGTTTTGCCCCTCCGTCCAGCCCAGGCCACCCAAGTGCAGTATCGATCGATCACTGTCACTTGCAAAACACAACACACATAACTGCAGCGTTCGCAGAGACGGGCCTGATTCCTGCGACTCCAGTGCTGTAGGAGGTGATTTCACCACCACATGCCGCGTACATACAGTCGAAATTCCGACGGAGGCTTGCCCGTGGAAAAGTCCGACCATGTGTGTGCGGCATAACTTTTTTGCGGGAGGATGCCCCCATGCTTCGGCATATATAAATGGATCATGTATGCCCATCATTAGAAGTGGGTGGATGAAGGGCGGTATTCTAATGGTGGGCATACCCACCCGATCAATCTCTTTTTTCGTTCAGCCAACTGGCTGCATGAAAAAAAAAAGATTACAATACATGTCCAACAAGGACCAGCAACGTACTGGTATGTTGCTGGACTTTGAATGGTTATACCAGATTGATGCCTGCGGGTTTAGGTATCATCTTGGTATCATTCTTTCAGCCAGCGGCCGGCTTTCATGTAAAAGCAATCCTAGTGGCTAATTAGCCTCTGGACTGCTTTTACAAGCAGTGGGAGGGAATGTCCCCCCCCCGGATATAAAAAGCGCCATTGGGAAATTGGGAAAGCATTTTATCACACCGATCTTGGTGTGGTCAGATGCTTTGAGGGCAGAGGAAAGATCTAGGGTCTAGACCCCAGTTTTTTCAAAAAAAGAGTACCTGTCACTACCTATTGCTATCATAGGGGATATTTACATTCCCTGAGATAACAATAAAAATGATAAAAAATAAATAAATATGGAAGGAACAATTAAAAAATAAAATAAAAAAGCAAAATTAATAAAAAAAAAAAAAAAAAAAAAAAAGCACCCCTGTCCTGCCCTGCTCTTGCCCAATGGCGAACGCAAGCGTCGGTCTGGCGTCATATGTAAACAGCAATTGCACCATGCATGTGAGGTATCACCGCGAAGGTCAGATCGAGAGCAGTAATTTTAGCAGTAGACCTCCTCTGTAAATCTAACGGGGTAACCTGTAAAGGCTTTTAAAGGCTTTTAAAAATGTATGTAGTTTGTCGCCAATGCGCGTTTGTGCGAAATTTTAAAGCATGTCGTGTTTGGTATCTATGTACTCGGCCTAAGATCATCTTTTTTATTTCATCAAACATTTGGGCAATATAGTGTGTTTTAGTGCATTAAAATTAAAAAAAGTGTATTTTTTCCCCAAAAAATGCGTTTGAAAAATCGCTGCGCAAATACTGTGTAGAAAAAAAAATGCAACACCCACCATTTTATTCTGTAGGGCCTTTGCTTTAAAAATATATATAATGTTTGGGGGTTCAACATAATTTTCTTGCAAAAAAAAATATGTTTTCATGTAAACAAAAAGTGTCAAAAAGGGCTTTGTCTTCAAGTGGTTAGAAGAGCGGATGTAAGCTTCCTAATGCTGTGTATAAAATGCCAGAACAGTTCAAAACCCCCCCAAATGACCCCATTTTGGAAAGTAGACACCCCAAGCTATATACTGAGAGGCATGTCGAGTCCATGGAATATTTTATATGTTGACACAAGTTGCGGAAAAAAGACAAATTTTTTTTTGCACAAAGTTGTCACTAAATGATATATTGCTCAAACATGCCATGGGCATATGTGGAATTACACCCCAAAATACATTCTGTTGCTTCTCCTGAGTACGGGGATACCACATGTGTGAGACTTTTTGGGAGCCTAGCCGCGTACGGGACACCAAAAACCAATCACCGCCTTCAGGCTTTCTAAGGGTGTAAATTTTTGATTTCACTTCTCACTGCCTATCACAGTTTCGGAGGCCATGGAATGCCCAGATGGCACAAAACCCCCCCAAATGACCCCATTTTGGAAAGTAGACACCCCAAGCTATTTGCTGAGAGGTATTGTGAGTATTTTGCAGATCTCGCTTTTTGTCACAAAGTTTTGAAAATTGAAAAAAAAAAAAAATTTCTTTCTTCATTTTCAAAAACAAATGAGAGCTGTAAAATACTCACCATGCCTCTCAGCAAACAGCTTGGGGTGTCTACTTTCCAAAATGGGGTCATTTGGGGGGGTTGTGTGCTATTTTGGCATTTTATGGCCTTTGAAACTGTGATAGGTAGTGAGGAGTCAAATCAAAAATTTGTGCCTAGAAATCCTGAAGGCGGTGCTTGGTTTTCGGGGTCCCGTACGCGGCTAGGCTCCCAATAAGTCCCACACATGGTATCCCCGTACTCAGGAGAAGCAGCAAAATGTATTTTGGGGTGCAATTCCACATATAACCATGGCATGTGTGAGCAATATATCATTTAGTGACAACTTTTTGTAATTTTTTTTTTTTTGTCATTATTCAATCACTTGGGACAAAAAAATAAAAATATTCAATGGGCTCAACATGCCTCTCAGCAATTTCCTTGGGGTGTCTACTTTCCAAAATGGGGGCATTTGGGGGGGTTTTGTACTGCCCTGCCATTTTAGCGCCTCAAGAAATGAGATAGGCAGTCATAAATTAAAAGCTGTGTAAATTCCAGAAAATGTACCCTAGTTTGTAGACGCTATAACTTTTGCGCAAACCAATAAATATACGCTTATTGACATTTTTTTTACTAAAGACATGTGGCTGAATACATTTTGGCCTAAATGTATGAATACAATTGAGTTTATTCGATTTTTCTTATAACAAAAAGTAGAAAATATCATTTTTTTTCCATTTATATCGCAAAAAATAAAAATCGCAGAGGCAATCAAATACCATTAAAAGAAAGATCTATTTGTGGGAAGAAAAGGACGCAAATTTTGTTTGGGTACAACATTGCATGTCCGCACAATTTACAGTTAAAGCAGCGCAGTGCAAAATTCTGAATTCACCTCTGGTCCTTTAGCTACCAAATGGTCCGGGGCTTAAGTGGTTAAAAACGGAAGTTTTTTCGGGAGCAGTGATTTTAATGATGCTTAAAGTGAAACAATAAAAGTGAAATATTCCTTTAAATATCGTACCTGGGGGGTGTCTATAATATGCCTGTGAAGTGGCGCGTGTTTCCCGTGTTTAGAACAGTCACTGCACAAAATGACATCTCTAAAGGAATAAAAGTCATTTAAAACTGCTTGCGGCTTTAATGTAATGTTGGGTCCTGGCAATATAGATGAAAATTATTGAGAAAACCCTCCCCCCCAGCCCATATTAACACTTTTGTCTCCTGTTACTTTTCTGAGCGAAGTCAAGAATACTTTAGAGGCCTTTGGAATAGTATCCTATCATAAAATAAACCCCAGCAAATGCTACGCCTTACCAATGAATATTCCACCAGATCAAGTTGACAATTTGCAGCAAAACTATGTACAACTGGGATAATCCATCTATCGCATATTTGGGGATCCGTCTCACTTACCCCACCACTAAGCTGTATGAGGTCAATTACACTATATTTTTGAAACAAATCACTCAAGACCTCCAATCCATCCAAAAATTTTTTTTATCTTGGATTGGTAGAATAACAGCATTCAAGATGCAAACACTAAAAATGATGTATTACTTCCGATCCCTTCCAATCCCATTACCGGCAAAGTTTTTTAATCAAGTCAACTCGAAATTAAACAACTTGATCTGGGAAGGAAAAAAACCTTGGGTTGCATTTTCAATTATGACCTCGGTGAGAGCGAAAGGAGGTATTACTAGATCATATGACGCTTTGTTTTGTATATTCTAATGATAAGTTATGGTTGAATATTGAACGTGAATTAGTTAAAGGTAGTGATGAGCCGAACACCCCCGGGTTCGGTTCGCACCAGAACCCGCGAACGGACCGAAAGTTCGAACGAACATTAGAACCCTATTAAATACAATGGATGCGAACGTTCGAATTCTAAAGTGCTAATTATAACAACTATTATGCATGTTATTGTCCTAAAAAGGGTTTGGGAACCCGGGTTCTGCACCAGGGGACATGTATCAATGCAAAAAGAAGTTTTAAAAACGGTCGTTTTTCGGGAGCAGTCATTTTAATGATGCATAAAGTGAAAAAAAAAAAGTCAAATATTCCTTTAAATATCGTACCTGGGGGGTGTCTAAAGTATGCCTGTGAAGTGCCACGTGTTTCCCGTGTTTAGAACTGTCCCTGCACAAAATAACATTTCTAAAGGGAAAAAAGTCATTTAAAACTGCTTGCGGCTTTAATGCAATGTCTGGTCCCGGTAATATGGATGAAAATCTTTAGGAAAAATGGCATAGCTACCCCATCAACACCCCCCCCCCTACCCCAGCCCATTACCAGCCCCTTTGGGTCTTGTATGGATATTAAGGGGAACCCCGCACATAAAATAAAAAAGGCCCTATATACTCTGAACAGCCGTATACAGGCGGTGCATACAAGACAGGGACTGTAGGTTTGTTCTTATGTAGAATGTGTTTGTAATTTTGAACAGGTACATTGTTGAAGTGTAGCTCCAGCCCAAAAATCTATTTTTAAACTTTTTGGGAAACATAGGTAAGGGTTATCACCCCTGTAACATTTGTTTTGCTGTCTGTGCCCCTGTTCAGAACATTTCACCTCACTTTCCGTCCCAATGACAACTGTTTTTGAAATGTGGTGTTTTTCTTGAAACAAGGATTGCTGATAAAGCATCAGTACAGATGAGACCCCTTTCTCCCATATTTATTCTTACAGGAGAGAATTTTCCTTTCTAGGGGTAGATTTCCTCTCACTTCCTGTTGTCTTCTTTCGTTTGCAAGTAGGAGTCATTTGTAAGTTGGATGTTTGAAAGTAGGGACCTGCCGTATATACTCTGCAGAAATAGGCCCCTTAGTTGTTGGTGTTGGCACAACACTGTAAGCACTCAGTTACTCTTGGTTGGTGCTGGAACGCCCTGCTGTCAACTATTATATCAGGAATTTTAATTACATATAATTGTTGAACAGTGGTAGTAAAAATTGGGGCTTTGATGGTGGTGTTGGTGCCACAACACTGTAAGCCCTGACAGTTACTCTTGGTGGGTGCAGCAATGGGCCCTGCTGTGAATTATTAGATCAAGAATTGTAATTACATGCCCCTTTTGAACAGGGGCTGAAAAATTGGGCCTTTCGTGGTGGTGGTGGTGGTGGCGTTGCCACAAGACTGTAAGCCCTCAGAGTTACTCTTGGTGGGTGCAGCAATGGACCCTGCTGTGAATTATTAGATCAAGAATTGTAATTGCATGCCCCTGTTGAACAGGGGCTGAAAAATTGGGCCTTAGGCACTGGTGGCACAACACTACAACCCCTCACAGATACTGTACTTGGAGCACAGCAATGAGCCCTGTTGCAAAGTATTGCTTCAAAAATTGTAATGACACGCCCCTGTTAAACAGGGGCTGAAAAATTGGGCCTTAGGCACTGGTGCCACAACACTCCAACCCCTCACAGATACTGTACTTGGAGCACAGCAATGAGCCCTATGGCAAATTATTGCTAAAAAAATTGTAATTACACGCCCCTGTAAAACAGGGGCTGAAAAATTGGGCCTTAGCCACTGGTGGCGGCACCCATAAACAAAAATATTCTTCCAAGCTATCATCATCAATCGTATCATTGAGGACTCGGAGGAGGAGGATAGCCAGTCAACATAACAGCACAGGCACTCAGCATCAGCATCAGTCTTGAAGGGATGTGACATGTTAAAATCAATTAGTCTGTTATATCAGCATCAGGTGTGTGGTAGCTGGTGGTGATCCAAGACTGGTTCATCTTGATGAAAGTCAGTCGATCAACCGAGTCGGTGGACAGGCGCACCCTGTGATCCGTGACAAATCCTCCAGCAGCACTGAATGTGCGTTCCGAAAGAACGCTGGATGCAGGACAGGCCAGTAGCTCAATTGCATACTGTGCAAGCTCTGGCCAGTGATCCATCCTCAAGACCCAGTAAGCCAGAGGATTTTCGGTGGGGAAGGTGTCCAAGTCTGACCTTGCCCCTAGATATTCCTGCACCATGTTTATCAGACGCTGGCGATGGTTGCTGGAACCGATCATACTTTGGGGCTGCGGACTAAAGAATTGTCTGAACGCATCGGTCAGACGGCCACCTTCCCCACCGCTCCTTCTTTGACTGGCCGAAGCCTCAGCAACTCGTTGTCCAGGACCAGGAGTTTGTAACCTCCCAGTCTCTGGGAACGCGTTGCACAGACCTTTCTGCAAGGCCTCCCGGAGTTGTCTCATCCTCTGCTCCCTCTGCGACGGTAACATAAGGTCCGCAACCTTACCCTTGTACCGTGGATCAAGGAGAGTGGCCAGCCAGTAATGGTCCCTCTCCTTGATCCGAAGAATACGAGGATCCTTCCGCAGACTTTGCAGGATCAGGGAGGCCATGCAGCGTAGGTTTGCTGAGGCATTCGCTCCGGAGTCCTCTGGGTCACTAAGGACGACATGATCCGCAGCCACCTCCTCCCAGCCACGTACAAGTCCACTGGTTTCTTGGGACTGTAAATCATCCCTAAAAGACTGCTGCTGATGATGCTGAGTGCCAGCCTCCACCTCCATGCTGACACAATCCTCCTCCTCCTCCTCCTCCTCCTCCTCTTCCTGTGCGATGGGTGGGACAGAAGGAACACTGTCTGGGTAAAGGGGGCCTTGAGAGGCAAGGAAGTCCTCCTCTTCCTGCCTCTGTTCTGCCTCAAGTGCCCTGTCCATTATTCCACGCAGCGTATGTTCCAACAGGTGGACAAGAGGTACAGTGTCACTGATGCATGCACTGTCACTGCTCACCATCCTCGTGGCCTCCTCAAATGGTGCCAGGACAGTGCATGCATCCCTGATCATGCCCCACTGGCGTGGAGAAAAAAAACCAAGCTCCCCTGACCCTGTCCTGGTGCCGTAGTCGCACAGGTACTCATTGATGGCCCTCTGCTGCGTGTGCAGCCGCTGCAGCATGGCCAACGTTGAGTTCCACCTGGTGGGCATGTCACATATAAGGCGGTTCTTGGGCAGGTTCAACTCCTTTTGCAGCTCAGCCAGGCGAGCACTGGCATTATAAGATCTGCGGAAATGCACACAGACTTTCCTGACCTGCCTCAGGACATCCTGTAAGCCCGGGTACCTGCCCAAGAACCGCTGCACCACCAGGTTAAGGACGTGAGCCACACAGGGCACATGGGTCAGTTGTCCCTGTCGGAGGGCGGAGAGGAGGTTGGTGCCATTGTCGCAAACCACCATTCCTGGCTTAAGCTGGCGTGGCGTCAACCACCTCTCGGCCTGGCCCTGCAGAGCAGACAGGACCTCTGCCCCAGTGTGGCTTCTGTCCCCCAAACACACCAGCGCAAGCACGGCATGGCATCTTTTTGCCTGCGTACTTGCGTAGCCCCGTGAACGGCTACGGAGCACCGCTGGTTCATAGGACAAACCACAGGAAGAGGCCATGGAGGAAGAAGAAGAGGAGGGGGTGGAGGAGAGAGGTGTGTCACAACCAGTAGTAGCATTTTGGAGGCGTGGCGGTGGGACAACCTCCAACACTACTGCACCTTGTCCTGCATCCTTCCCAGCTGCCAAAAGAGTGACCCAATGGGCCGTGAAAGAAAGGTAACGTCCCTGTCCATGCCTGCTGGACCATGAGTCAGCGGTAATATGCACCTTACCGCTGACCGCCCTGTCCAGCGAGGCCAAGACATTGCCTTCCACATGCCGGTAGAGAGCCGGAATAGCCTTCCGTGAGAAAAAGTGGCGTTTGGGAACCTGCCACTGAGGAACCGCACATTGCACAAACTCACGGAAGGGGGCCGAGTCTACCAACTGAAAAGGCAGCAGTTGAAGCGCTAGCAATTTAGCCAAGCTAGCATTCAACCGCTGGGCATGTGGATGGCTGGGAGTGAACTTCTTTCGACGGTCCAGCAGCTGGGGCAGGGAAATTTGCCTGCTAGAATCGGACGTCGGTGTACTGCTAGCAGAGTGGCCGCAAGTACTTGGCTGTGACACACCTAATTCTACACCTTCATTCCTCTCAGTGCATGTTTCAGAGAGGACTGAAGTTATAGTGGGGTTGGAGATCCCAGCTGATGCGGTGCAAGGAGAGGTCCGCTTTGTTCTTTGGTGTGGGTCTTTGAGGTAGGCTTGCCAACGAGCTGCATGGCAGGTCAACATATGTCTGGTCAGGCATGTGGTACCCAAGCGGCTGATGTTTTGGCCACGCGATATACGCTTGAGACATATGTTGCAAACAGCAGCTGTGCGATCTGATGCACTAGCCTCAAAAAAGGCCCACACCAAAGAACTTTTTGAATGACGGGCAGAGGCAGCGCCCTGCACAGGCGGAGCTCTGCGGTGTGATTCCGTCGGTGTACTGCCCTTACGCTGGCCACCAAAGGGCATCCTGCCTCGTTGGAGATGTGCCTCCTCCTCATCCTCCTCCTCCTCCTCTCTCCTATTAGGCACCCACGTGGAGTCAGTGACCTCATCATCACCTCCCTCCTCATCACTGGAGCCAATCTGGCAGTATGCTGCAGCTGCTGGAACATGACTGCCAGATTGGTGTCCTTCTTGAGCATCCCCTCTGTCTGCTCTCACGCTACTGCCTTCCTCTAGCTGGGTTTCATCATCAGACCCTTCGAAACGCTGGGCATCCTCCTGGAGCATGTACCCAACACTGTGCTGAAACAGTTCGGGGGACTCCTCAGGAGGAGGACATGGTGGGTCTAGGGAAGGAGTGACTGATGATGAGTCTGACATTGATACCAGGGAAGAGGACGCTTTGGCAGCTGCTTTTCCAGTACCCTGAGCCTGGGTGAGAGAGGATGAGGAGGAGGAGGAGGGCTTGGTCATCCACTCTACCAAGTCTTCGGCATGATGTGGCTCAACATGTCCAGCTGCCGAAAAGAAGGACAAGCGTGTCCCATGGCCATGTGCTGATGACAATGCACCGCGTCCACGACCAGCACTGTTGCCCCCAGACACAGAGCCTGCTTGCCCTCTTTTATTGCCTCCTGACTGTCTGCCTCTCCTTGTTTGCCTTCCAGACATTCTAATAGATGGCCTGCAGGGAGATGGGAAAAAAGCAATAAGGGCTACCTTCAGGTGTCCTTCTCTGTCCCTTGAAACAAGGACTTGCACAGTGAAAGAAACTGACACTCTCCCTACCTACAGTTTTCTGTCCCTAGAAAAAATGTTTTTTTTAAGCACAATTTAGCACAAGGAGAATTCACTCACTGTCCTTCCAGGTCCCTGGAAACAAGGACTTTGACAGTGAAAGAAACTGACACACTCTCCCTACTGTGACAGCAGGAAGGTAAAGTCACCTGGTTGCATCCAGGGGGGTAGATATATTTCTCCCAGATTCAGGCTTTATGCCGACTTATACAACTAGGGAGTTGATGAAGCCCAGCTGAGGCTAGTGGGCTCATGAATGACTCATACCTCTAGGGAGAGTGCTGGGCGTCGTGAGGCAGGGAGTTGATGAGACCAGCTGAAGCTTGTCAGCTCATTTAGGCCTCTATAAGAACTCCCAGATTCATTAGGTGTTAGCTCATGCCTGGAACCAGACCTGTGTGGACTGTCTAGGGAGAGTGAACCCCTGTGCGGTGAGGCAAAGCCTGTGTGGCTATTTGTTTGGACTTTTACTAAACCAGGGACTTAGGGACTAGGACAGCACCAGGCTGATCTCAGTTGTTAGTTTAGGAAACCTGCATGTTTAGTCAGAGGTCAAACTGACCAGGATTTATTTTGTTTATGTTTCTTTTTGGCTTTGCTGTGTTTGTCACTGTACATAGAGAAATAAACCGCACCTTTTGATTTTTGAAAACCACAACCTCCGTCTGCTGGCCCTGTTTTTGTGTGGGGAGCCCAACCAGGGGGTCACACACACCCGCTACTGAGTTAACCCCCTCACACTACCTACAGTTTTCTGTCCCTAGAAAAAATGTTTTTTTTAAGCACAATTTAGCACAAGGAGAATTCACTCACTGTCCTTCCAGGTCCCTGGAAACAAGGACTTTGACAGTGAAAGAAACTGACACTCTCCCTACCTACAGTTTTCTGTCCCTAGAAAAAATGTTTTTTTTAAGCACAATATAGCACAAGCACAAAACACACTGACACTCTCCCTACCTATCCTTCTCTTTCCCTAAACTAAAGGAATCCAGGTTAAGCAAGAAAGAAATAAAAGTCACTGTCCCTGCCTATGCTGCTCTATCCCTGCTCCGGAACACACTACACTAGGCCGCCGTGCTGGCGGCCTTTTATAGTGTGGGGCGTGTACTAAACACCCTCAGCAATAATTGGCCACAGGCATCCTGCCTGTGGCCAATCATTGCTCTCCTCGCTGCCGGCGCTGTGATTGGCCAAGCATGCGGGGTCACAGTGCATGCTTGGCCAATCACAGCGCCTGGATGACACTGCGATGGCGTAGTGCATTGTGGGCCGTTCGCGTCACTCGAATTTGGCGCGAACGGCCTAAATCGTTCGATCTTCGTCGAACGATCGAACAGCCGATGTTCGAGTCGAACGTATGTTCGACTCGAACACGAAGCTCATCCCTAGTTAAAGGTAACGATCTCCATTCTTTAACTTTTGCTTATTACCTACTCCCAAAAGTGAAGATACCTAATTACTTAACACTTAAAGCTACCTTAACAGCCTGGAAGTTTATTTTAACCAAATTACAACCTATAAATGACCCAGTCCATGTTCCATTACCAATAGACATGTGCAATGCCAAAAAATTAGTTTTTTTCGTTTCATTCGTTTTTTTGCTTTTTTCGGAAATTCTGGAAATTATAAAATTTGGGAAATTCTAAAATTCGGAAAATCTAAAATTCCGAATTTACGAAATTCGGATATTCGAAAATTCGAAAATCCAAATTTCCAAATTTACGAAATTCGGATAATCGAAAATTCTGAAATTCGAAATTTTGGAGATGTCGGAAATTCGGAAATTGAAAAATTCTAAAATTTTGGAATTAACTCATTTGTCAAAATTTGTTAAAAAACGAATTCAGAACTAAACGAATTGCACATGTCTAATTACCAATGAGAACTATTGAATACTGAAAAGCACGGCTTAATGTGACTCCCTGGATTAAGCAAGGCATTAAAAATTTTCTTAACCTGCCAGATACTCGAAAGACCCATTTCTCAGGTGAGCTTAATTCCAAACCACACCTCAAGAATTGAAATCCCAATAAGACTATGGAGATTCCTAGGGTGATCTGGGATTTTTTCACTTCTAGCAAAGTCAATAATAAAAGAGGCATAACACTATTTTATAAACTCATCTCCTCCTTTCCCCAAATACCAAGACTTCTAATATGCGTAAATGGGAGAATGATCTCTCCCAATCGTTCTCATGGGAAACATGGCATAAAGCCATAAGGATTAATAGCTCAGCATCTTCCTGTATAGAACACTGGGAAAACTCCCAAAAAATACTAAATCGTTGGTATCTAACCCCATACAGACTTTTCAACATGTTCCCCATCTTCATCCTCCCTATGGTGGAGATGTAACATCCAAATAGGTAATTTATTACATAAACTTTGGGGATGTAAAGCTTTCTCCAGTTTTGGAAGTCAATTTCCTTTTATAGCGTCTCTTACAGAAAATCTAATAGCACTCACACCAGCAATAGCCTTACTAGGTCTAAACTTAGATATATACCTATTTAATTATAGGACTATAGTAGCCAATATATTATTGGCCTCGAGACTCACCATAACTAAATTATGGAAATCCACTTTAGCTCCTAACCTACCTGATGTCATAAAACTCCAATTCTATAGCCCATTTTGAATTAATGTTAGCACACACAAATGGTGCCATAGCTAAATTTACAAAAGTTTGGCTTGCATGGACTTTACATCCTAGAGCTTAAAATTTCTTGAAAGATACCGAGAACTACTAATACTGTGTTTCTGGTAGATCACAAGACTAATGCCGCGTACACACGATCGGAATTTCCGTCAGAAAAACCTTGGATGGTTTTTCCCGACGGAATTCCGCTCAAGCTTGGCTTGCATACACACGGTCACACAAAAGTTCTCTGAACTTTCGACCTTCAAGAACGCGGTGACGTACAACACTACGACAAGCCGAGAAAATTAAGTTCAATGCTTTCCGAGCATGCGTCAAATTGTTACTGAGCATGCGTAGGAATTTTGCGCGTCGGAATTGCTACAGACGATCGGAATTTCCGATAGGAACTTTTTTCGTCTGAAAAATTGAGAACCTGCTCTCAATCTTTTGCTGGCGGAAATTCCGCCAGCAAAAGTCCGATGGAGCATACACACGGTCCGAATTTCCGACCAAAAGCTCACATTTAACTTTTGCTGTCGGAATTTCCGCTCATGTGTACGCGGCATATGAGATAGAACTCAGACGGTAACTTCCTGTCCTCCTTTCCTAATGTTTAGCAACCTACCCTTGTTTACAGAGCGTTCCCAATAGGGGTAAACAAGGATTAATTTATTAAATAATAATACACTGTTGTATTGAGTTAAGAACAAATCATAAAAAGATACTGGTAATGTATTTTGTTCACTTATATAAGTCTTATATCTGTTTATGATGACATTATTGATCCAAAATGTTGATGTACTACTTTTGTTATATATCTCAAAAATCAAATAAAAAATATTTGAACTAAAATAAACCCGCTGTTTAAATAAGCAAAACGGGTCCCACTTATTTCCCAAGAAAGTAGGAATGCTAACATAACTAAAATAAAATATTACAGAGCATATGAAACAAAAGAACATCAATAATGTGAGTATACTAATGCACAAACCAATATAGTGTGATTTCAATGAGTAGTTGCCAACATGAATGAGTCTTCCCACACAGTGACAATATAATAAATAAATTATGTGGAACTTCCTCAATATTAACTAAAGTGCTAAAATATGTAAATAAAGTGCAGATAACCTACAATAACTTCTTTGTATGTGTAGCGGGGTATTGCCCTTTAATTCCCCAGAGACTACACTACCCAGTACACCTTGAGGCACCCAGGGTGCATTTCCCCGTGCAAAGACTGCTGGGGTAGACTTTATAAGAGGGAGACGGGCCCGAGTTTCTTTCTCTTTGGACACCGCCCTCCCAGCAAGAGGATCCCTATGCTGACCTGCTGTGTGTACAAGGCCTGAAGCCTGGGCCTTGTGCTTTTCCAAAGAGCCTTCCGCTCCACCGAGGAGCCTGCGGAGCGTCTGGTCCTGTTGCTGAGTGCTGTCATCAGGAGGACCGAAGACCCGGGTGTCGTGGACACTGTGAAGCGGACAAGGACTAGTCCGGTCGGGTGAGAGAGCACCTGCTCTGAGCTACATTACAATATCTTTAGGCCTATTAACTTTATTCAGGGCCATCACAGTGATTGCAGTTACACTCTGTGGAGACTATCTGCTGAACTGAGTTATTAGTCTCCCTGGCATTACAAAGTTACCGATCATCATTTCTTTTTTGGATTACAATTACAATTGTTCCTGAATGTGCACCACCGTGTTTTTCTAGCGAAGATGTCTTCCACAGAACTATACCCAAATCATAGTCAGGCCTGACTGGGTAATATAGGACATTGCTGGGCGCCATTTTGCTCACGAGGGAGGGTAGCTGCAGCGGGGTCTGTTAAACTGTCTATCCTATTGCTGAACGTTTAATGTTTTAATAACTATACCCATATTGCTGGGCTCTGCATGTGACATTGCATACTGTTTTATCATTTTAACCTTTACCAACAGTAAAATAATAGAGTTAAGTATATTGGTTGTCAGTGTCATTTACTGGTCTATACCATTACTGTGTGCCTTACTGTGGGGTTGTGTCATAGAGAATATTAGAGTGATTGCAATTCTATCATCCCCTTTACTAACTGTGCCACGAGAGGTTAGAGCAGATTGCCAGGGGTTGACAGCGGTGCACTACAGGGCCCGAAACAATCAAGGCAGCCCTCTTAACTGGGGGTATCGCTATACGTGGGGGCTCGGGTCCGGGATTCCTGTACACTGCACGCTGCAATCAAGCCGGTCAGAAGCACCAGAATGGACCCTGCTGCCGTAGCCCGGTGGTGCAGGGATGAAGGCATCCTACCCGGAAATGGCCTGGTGGTTGAAATCCAGAGAGAGGCCTGGGTAGAGGAGCAGCTAACTCCAGTCTTGAGAGCATTGTCCACGGACAGGAAGCCATGGGTGATTGATATGAAGACAGATACTGTAAATCCCCACACTTATGCATTGTGTGAGTGGAGGAACGGAATCTGACTACTTCAAGGGTGCCAGCATAAAAACTACAAACCAAGTAGAACTCCTCCTGATACACCCAGTAGAGAACAAAGATGGCCCCACATCCACTACATCAGGGGGCCCCAGCACAGGAGGAAGCGTCCAACAACAGGGTCCCGGTTCACCACCATTGACCACCCTTAGCTCAGAATTATGCGCTGTCCTGGGGGAGATTGTGGCCAAGTGTAAAAAGGACCCTCCAGACTACCTGGTGTCAGGATACAGGAAACACAGGACTTTTTCTGGGAAGAAACCTGTACCTTCAGTGGAGGATGGATTTGAAGAGTGGCTAGATGACGTCACTCAGGCCCTAGAAGAATGGGAGGTGCCAGAACAACAAAAAAAACAAAGGATTGCGGAAAGCTTAAAGGGGCCTGCTCTGGAGGCCATACATAACCTCAAGTTAAGCAAGAAGGACTGCAATGCACAGGATTATCTGGATATTCTGCAGAATGTGTTCGGCGGGACGGAAAAGGTCACTGAACTCACTTACCAGCTGGAGCATTGCTACCAAAAGGAGGGAGAGAAGCTGTCAGAATTCATAAGACGTCTGGATAAGATCCTGCATCAGATCCTACTGAAGAAAGGGATCGATCCAAGAAAAGTGGATGAGGCCCGTGCCTAGCAGGTGTTGAGGGGAGCTCAACCCTTGGACCCCATTGCATTAATGCTACGCACCCGGCAGGACGGGAGCAGCCTGGAATACCCTGACTCGATCCGGATAGTCAGGGAGGAGGAGGCCATGTTGGAAGACAAAAGGAGGAGTCAACACACTGAACCAACTGCCCGAGTCAGAATGGTAAGTGCAGAAGGAGGTGATTCAGAAGTTGAACTCCTAAAGACCCAGGTGTCACAACTAGTAGAAATGGTATCCATGCTGACTAGCCAGGCCTCCGTGCTACACAATAAGAACACGTCAGAGGAGCTAAAAAACCCTCCTAGCTCCAATACGGAACTAGTACAGAAGCCTAAGAGATTGATAACATGCTTCAAATGTGGGGGAATCGGGCATGTTAGAGCAGTGTGTCCCAGCCCAGATGAAGTTGCATCCAGATATCGCAAGCCGGCGGAAAACTTCAGAGGGCCCCGGTGAAGGAGTCAGCCGGGCGCCCACGAACCAGAACCTCTCCAGAACCTCTCACCCACTACTTTACAGAAAGCTCCAAAAAGATTCAAAAGCAAGAAGAGGCAAAAGAGAAGGGAAACAATGCCCCTCCTAAAACCCCCCATACCACCTGTCAGGAGTTGAAATTTAACAATCTGAGGGAAACCAATGCATACCAGGTCCAAAAAGGGTTGAGGTCCAGAGAGAAATGGAAGAAAAAGAAAACATCAATAGGAAAATCAAGGAGTCCAAAGAAGGAAACACCCCAGAAGAGGTTTCCAGACAAGTTAATAGGACCCTCCCCTCTAGTCTCCGTTCAAGTGGAGGGAGTCTACACCATGGCTCTCCTAGATACAGGAGCCCAAGTGACTCTTTTATACAGAGACTTTTACCAGAAGCATTTGAGTCACATGCCCTTACAGAAGCTGGAAGACCTACAGATAGGGGGAATTGGCACTCGTAGCTTTCCCTACGCCAGTTATGTCGCAATCAGGCTGGCCTTTGATCCCTCGGTGAAAGGAAAGGCGGAAGTCTTTGACACCCTGGCGGTAGTTTGTCCGGGGGGGCCAACACCAGTTCCATGCTAATAGGGACCAACACTGACCTGGTCAGGAGGCTGCTGACCCCTCTAGTGCAGGAGTGGAGTCCTACCACAGACAAGATTCACCCCATGCTGCGACAGGTCTACCAGAAGTTGGTCCTGGAACAAAAGGCCCCGGAAGAGGCGGTGGGAAAAGTCTGGAGACTGTCAAGAAAGGAGAAAATATTTCAGCCTGGTGAGGTGACCTGTCTTCAGGCTACGGTAAAACTCTCCTGGGAGCAGCCTGGCCCCTTTGTGGTATTGGAGCCAGACCCCTTGAACACCCACCCAGGATTGGAAGTGATCCCTGAAGTGGTCCCGTTGAGGGCATTGAAGAAGGCGAAGGGCCAGATTCCAGTGAGCATCAGAAATGTCACTAGTTCTCCTATGAAGATTCCAGCCCGGGTACTACTGGGCAAAGTAGATCCTGCTACCCCAGTGACCCTGTCTGAATTGAAGAAAGCTGAAGGAGGGGAACTCATCCTGGAGGGACTCTGTCTGGAAGACACCACCTTGCCACCGAAGTGGAAGGAGAGAGCCAAGGCCCAGCTGAATAGATGAAGAAAAATATTCCGAAAGATGAGTTTGACGTGGGGTGTGCGAGGAATGCCACCCATAAAATCCATCTGCAGGAAGACAAACCCTTCCGGGAGAGGGTCCGGCGAGTCCCCCTGGCTGACTTGGAAGATTTGCGTGAACAGTTGACAGAGCTCAAGAGAACAGGGGTTATTCGAGATTCCAGGAGTCCATATGCCTCCCCCATCGTGGTGGTAAGGAAAAAGAACGGGTTGTTGAGACTCTGCATGGACTACAGGACTCTCAATAGGAGGACCATATCCGACCAGTACACTACCCCCAGGATAGAGGATGCCTTGCAGAGTCTGTCTGGGGCCAAGTGGTTCAGTGTCATGGACCTGAAGAGTGGGTATTACCAAATCCCAATGCACCCTGAAGACGGCCTTCATCACCTTGGTGGGATTCTATGAGTTCAATAGGATGCCTCAAGGCCTGTCGGGAGCCCCCGCCACTTTCCAGAGGTTGATGGAGAAGACAGTGGGGGACATGAATCTTATCAAAGTTCTGGTGTACCTAGATGACATCATTGTCTTTGGCAAGACTCTGGAGGAGCATGAAGAGAGATTGGAGAAAGTCCTGAAGAGACTCAGTGAAGAGGAACTAAAACTCTCCAGGGAAAAGTGCCAGTTTTACCAGTCCTCGGTCCACTATCTGGGACACATAGTGTCTGCAGAAGGAGTGTCTACAGATCCTGACAAACTGGACGCAGTTACCTCCTGGCCCAGACCAACTACAGTGACTGAGCTCAGATCCTTCCTTGGGTTCTGCTCCTACTACCGTAGATTTGTGGAGGGGTTTGCGAAAATTGCCAAACCCCTGAATGAGCTACTGAAGACAGAAGGAGAGGAGGATGATACTGGCCCCAGAAAACCTGGAGAGTCCGTGGAAGGCCAGTGGACAGAGAAGTGTGAAGAAGCCTTCAAAATGTTGAAAAGTCTGACCACTGCCCCAGTCCTGGCCTATGCTGACCCTAAGAAACCATATAAATTGCATGTAGATGCCAGCCATGATGGTCTGGGAGGTGTGCTGTACCAAGAGTATGAAGGACAGTTAAGGCCAGTTGCCTATGTTAGTAGAAGTCTAACACCAACAGAAAAGAGGGGGAGGGGGGGGGGAATGTGGGACTTTAAATGAAGCATGTCGTTGTGAAATAAAAAGGGAAAGAGAACATTAATTAAAATGTATATTTAATTATATGCCATATACCCCTAGGGGCTGTCCATATTATGAAAAAGCAAAAACATTCATTTATATACCATAATAAATTATAGGCAATCATACATGATTTACAGGATAATCATGGTATTAAATGTTCAGCTAATATTCAAAGGACATAGTTGAAACAATCAGTATACACATAAATACAGAAGTTACAAGATCGGGACACAAAAGCAAATAAATATAATAAAAATTCATGATTAGAAAGACAAAGGCTGAGCTGAACATCATAGACTAACAACCGAATAATACAGAAAAAAATGGACTGGACATCATGAGTTGAGAACCCGACGCGTTTCTTGGCTTCTACCAATCATCAGGGGTATGATGTATAATTATATAAACTCTAAAAATTGGGAAAATAAATAGGTAATTAGTTGGTAAAAGGGGATTGAAAATTACAATGGGAGATTGACAGTGGGGGCCATATGATGGAATTACTCACAGAGCAGCCCATGAGTTAAGTCCAGATCCGGCGGCAGATTTAAAAGTGATTCAGACAAGCCATCTCACCCGGGGTTGAGGCAGGGTATAAACCGTTTCCACATGGACCAAGGGGCTAAGGGTAGGCACGGCAGCCAGGATAAGGGATGCAGCAAAAATTAGGTGTAAAATCAATTCTAAGATAAAAAAAAGGAGAGAATGGAAACGTCAAAGTGAGGGACTGCAAATGGAGTGAAAGGTGTTTGTATGGATGAGGGAGATACCATATATCCAAAAGATATACGAGGTAAGTGAAGTGATGAGGTATGGGTGTGTGTGTGTGAGGATGGAATGTGGATTGTAGGGCAATTAGTGGATAGGTGGAATGTGAAGGTTACCTGCTAATGGCACAGTATTGAATATAGTGATCTTTGAATCAAAGGGGAGTGAGGGAATGAGCTGCCAGTCTGACCCCGCTAAATACCCGTGGTCCTGGGCGGATCCCTGCCAACGTCATGTAGGGACGTCTAGAGGAGGCGGTAAGGACCCCCATCTAGGGCAAATAGTGCCCCAGTGGGTGGTCCATCCACCTCCACCAAGGCGTGCGGTGGAATAAGCAAGCAAAGTACCCGCCTGCGAGTGGGGGGAAGAGACTGAGTGAGTCGCAACCCCGGAAGTGAGAAAAACAGTGTTCCGGTCTTTTATAAAAGTAATTTTATCACCATTGTTCATTTATTAGTAACTAATTAGATCCCATTTAAATAACCAATAAATCCCCCCTTCCCAATTCCTTTTCCCTATCCCCATACTTCAAGACAGCCAGTCCGGTTTGCAGATGTGAGACCGGAACACTGTTTTTCTCACTTCCGGGGTTGCGACTCACTCAGTCTCTTCCCCCCACTCGTCCTGTGACGGGGGCGGGGTTGAACCTCAGTGCGTCGGCGTCATGACGCCAGCGGGTCCCGCAAATGGCGCCTTCAGACGCCGCAGGCGGGTACTTTGCTTGCTTATTCCACCGCACGCCTTGGTGGAGGTGGATGGACCACCCACTGGGGCACTATTTGCCCTAGATGGGGGTCCTTACCGCCTCCTCTAGACGTCCCTACATGACGTTGGCAGGGATCCGCCCAGGACCACGGGTATTTAGCGGGGTCAGACTGGCAGCTCATTCCCTCACTCCCCTTGATGATTCAAAGATCACTATATTCAATACTGTGCCATTAGCAGGTAACCTTCACATTCCACCTATCCACTAATTGCCCTACAATCCACATTCCATCCTCACACACACACACCCATACCTCATCACTTCACTTACCTCGTATATCTTTTGGATATATGGTATCTCCCTCATCCATACAAACACCTTTCACTCCATTTGCAGTCCCTCACTTTGACGTTTCCATTCTCTCCTTTTTTTTATCTTAGAATTGATTTTACACCTAATTTTTGCTGCATCCCTTATCCTGGCTGCCGTGCCTACCCTTAGCCCCTTGGTCCATGTGGAAACGGTTTATACCCTGCCTCAACCCCGGGTGAGATGGCTTGTCTGAATCACTTTTAAATCTGCCGCCGGATCTGGACTTAACTCATGGGCTGCTCTGTGAGTAATTCCATCATATGGCCCCCACTGTCAATCTCCCATTGTAATTTTCAATCCCCTTTTACCAACTAATTACCTATTTATTTTCCCAATTTTTAGAGTTTATATAATTATACATCATACCCCTGATGATTGGTAGAAGCCAAGAAACGCGTCGGGTTCTCAACTCATGATGTCCAGTCCATTTTTTTCTGTATTATTCGGTTGTTAGTCTATGATGTTCAGCTCAGCCTTTGTCTTTCTAATCATGAATTTTTATTATATTTATTTGCTTTTGTGTCCCGATCTTGTAACTTCTGTATTTATGTGTATACTGATTGTTTCAACTATGTCCTTTGAATATTAGCTGAACATTTAATACCATGATTATTAGGCTTGTGCAATTCGTTTCGTAACGAATTGAAATTCGTCCGAATTTAGCAACTTTCGGACATTCGGAAGCATTCGAATTTCCGAACAAAGCAATTACGAATAAGACCGAATCCGAAATAAATTATACCGCAAATAGCGAATGCCCGAATGTCTTCGGCATAATTCGTTATGAAAAAGTTACGAATGTACGAATCCATACGAAGCACAATAACACTCACTCTGCTCTGCTCTCTGCTTCTCCCTCACCGTGCTGAACCCTCTCAAAATGGTGTACAGGGGCGGAGCCTATAGCCGCATGTTAAAAACGAAAGTAAAATACGAGATTTCGAATCGTTACAAATAACCGCAATGTATTTAGAAAAGTACAAATCCATTCGAAGCACATTAGGCATAATAGGCAGCGTCGTTGTGAGAGAGACACGGAAAATTACGAATCAACGAACCCAAAAAAAGTTAAGTAGGAGTTGTGTCCAGAATCAACGAAAAACAACGTACTCTACCGAAAGTACGAACCCAAAAAAAGTTACGAAAGTAGGAGTTGTGTCCAGAATCAACGAAAAACAACGTACTCTACCGAAAGTACGAACCCAAAAAAAGTTACGAAAGTAGGAGTTGTGTCCAGAATCAACGAAAAACAACGTACTCTACCGAAAGTACGAATTATAAAGCAACAAAAAATTCAACGAAAAATGTCGCTTGCAAAAATACGAATGAGTCCGAACACGAAAAATCCCGTCTAGCAAAATTACGAATGATTACGAATCAACAGGACCGGAAAGAAACGAACCGAAACGGAACGAATTTTTCCGTTGTGCACAAGTCTAATGATTATCCTGTAAATCATGTATGATTGCCTATAATTTATTATGGTATATAAATGAATGTTTTTGCTTTTTCATAATATGGACAGCCCCTAGGGGTATATGGCATATAATTAAATATACATTTTAATTAATGTTCTCTTTCCCTTTTTATTTCACAACGACATGCTTCATTTAAAGTCCCACATTCCCCCCCCCCCCTCCCCCTACTTTATACGTTTATACAGGGATGGAAGCATGCCCTTGTTTCCCTTGAGTGCGTCGGGTCATTTTCTATTTTTGAGTTTCTTTACCAACAGAAAAGAACTACCCCACAAGTTGAAATTCCTGGCCCTAAAGTGGGCAGTCGTGGATAAGCTCAGAGATTACCTGTATGGAGCTGACTTTACAGTAAAGACTGACAATAATCCACTCACCTACCTCTTCACCACGGCCAAGCTGGATGCCACTGGCCACCGTTGGTTGGCAGCCCTGGCCAGGTTCAACTTCAGTCTCAAGTATAGGCCTGGAGCTGGGAATCGTGATGCAGATGCATTGTCCAGAAGGGCTCATGCACCCACCACACAGAAGACTGGAAACAGGTGACCCCGGATGGGGTACGGGCCTTGTATCAAGGAGCACAACTTCAAGCTAGTGGTGGGTCAAGGGTGGAAGAGATCGGAGTTTCGGTAGTGGGGGTGCCCAAGTGTTATTGTGACGTGACCCAGATTGTCGAGGACGACCTGCCAAAGCTGTCCAAGAAGGACATAAGAAGAGACCAGTTGGAAGATCCCTGGGGAAGATTAGCTTTGAAGGCATTGGAAGACCAGGATCCAGGCAGGCTCCTGCAGGACTCCTCAAAGGTGGCTCAACTGGTCCACAAAGAATGGGATAAGTTACAGGTGCATCAAGGGGTGGTCTACCGAAGGGGCCCCTCTGATGACCTGGAAGAGAAGTGGCAACTGTTCTTGCCGGAAAAACACAGAAGAACTGTCTTGGCTGCCCTACATGATAACCATGGCCACTTGGGGGCCGAACGAACCTTCCAGCTTGTGAGGAATAGGTTCTATTGGCCTTGTATGTGGGCTGAAGTGGAGGAGTACTGTCACTCATGTGCTCGCTGCGTTCAAAGGAAGACATTACCACGTCAAGCTGCCCCAATGGGCCATCTGCAGAGTCAAGGACCCTTGGACTTGGTATGCATCGACTTTTTCTGTCTAGAACCTGACTTGGGTGGACATGGAAATTTTCTGGTGATAACCGAGCATTTCACCCATTATGCCCATTTCTTTCCAACTAAAGACCAGTAGGCCTCCACCGTAGCCAAAATCTTGGTGGAAAAATACTTTGTGCATTACGGGCTACCACAGCGCCTGCACTCAGACCAAGGCCAAGACTTTGAGAGTCGACTGATTAGGAAATTGCTGGACTCTTTAGGTATAAAGAAAACTCGTACTACCCCTTATCACCCCCAAGGTGATGCCCAACCAGAAAGATTCAACAGGACTCTGTTAAATATGTTGGGGACTCTGAGCAGCGAGAAGAAGCAGCATTGGAGCAGCAATAGTGCATGCCTATAACAGCACAACAAGTGATGCCACAGGGTACTCTCCCTACAGAATAATGTTTGGCAGGGAAGCAAGACTGCCTGTGGAACTGGCCTTCGGCATATCGATGGATCACACATCAGCCACCTCGCACAAGGGATATGTAGACAGGCTGAGGAGGAGCCTGAAACTGGCGTTTGAACAGGCCCAAGCGGCATCAGAGCAAAGAGGAGCCCGGAACAAGAGGAACTTTGATCTTAACATTCGGATCCAGGATTTGCAACCCGGAGACAGAGTGCTTTTGGCGGAACTTGGGAGTCCCTGGGAAGCACAAACTAGCAGACAGATGGAGACCCGAACCTTATGTGATCTGCAAAAGGTTACCAGGCTTGCCGGTATATCAGCTGAAGCCAGAAGGGAAGATAGGGCCGCTGAAGACCTGGCACAGAAACCATTTACTTCCACTTTCAGAAGCAGTTCGGATACCTCCTGTAGAGGATTCTCCTGGACCATCCTCAAGTCCCAATACACCTAGGCTCAACACTCAGTCTCAGGCACCTCAGTCTGGAGGAATGGATGTCACTGATCAAAGTGATGATGAAGAAGAAGAGCTTGAATGGTTGTGGCCGACCCAGGCCCCGGAGCCTCTGTCCATAGACCTTCTGCCCTCTGAAGATACTTTAGATAGTACATTGAATGTAGAAGCCACCGAGTTTGTCCCGTCCCGTTTTCACTCTGAGTAGTGGGAAGATGCCATAGAGTCGCCTCCTGCTGAAGATCAAAGGAATTCTCTGTGTCTGCCTGCACCTGATCTGGATGCTCCAGAAATATTGGAACCCAATACACCTACCCCAGAGGAAGAGCCTGTGGAGACGGAGACAGCTACCCCAAGAGAACAGAGAGCAAAGAGAACCATTTGTCCTCCACGGAAGTTAACCTATGCCCAAATGGGAGAAAGCTCTGAGGACACAGTAACTACTGCAAGAAGGACAATACAAACACCTGGTCCCTCCACTGTGCACTTTCTGACACAGTTAGGCAGGTTACCCCCATTGATGTGACCTGTGGGCAGGACTAGCTCCCTTCCCGGTTTTGGTGGGAGCTTCCCCTGCCAACTTTCCTTGCAGCCCTCAATGAACTTGTTGGTACTTGTTGTTAATACTGTCTTTGGGGACCAAAGATTCTAAGTGTGTAGCGGGGTATTGCCCTTTAATTCCCCAGAGACTACACTACCCAGTACACCTTGAGGCAGGGTGCATTTCCCTGTGCAAAGACTGCTGGGGTAGACTTTATAAGAGGGAGGTGGGCCCGAGTTTTTCTCTTTGGACACCGCCCTCCCAGCAAGAGGATCCCTGTGCTGACCTGCTGTGTATACAAGGCCTGAAGCCTGGGCCTTGTGCTTTTCCAAAGAGCCTTCCGCTACATCGAGGAGCCTGTGGAGCGTCTGATCCTGTTGCTGAGTGCTGTCATCAGGAGGACCGAAGACCCGGGTGTCGTGGACACTGTGAAGCGAGTCACAGTAACGGAAGTAACGGACAAGGACTAGTCCGGTCGGGTGAGAGAGCACCTGCTCTGAGCTACATTACAATATCTTTAGGCCCATTAACTTTATAAAGGGCCATCACAGTGATTGCAGTTACACTCTGGGGAGACTATCTGCTGAACTGAGTTATTAGGCTGCCATTACAAAGTTACCGATCATAATTTCTTTGTTGGATTACAATTGTTCCTGAATGTGCACCACCGTGTTTTTCTAGCGAAGGTTTCTTCCACAGAACTATACCCAAATCATAGTCAGGCCTGACTGGGTAGTATAGGACATTGCTGGGCACCATTTTGCTCACGAGGGAGGGTAGCTACAGCGGGGTCTGTTAAACGGTCTATCCTATTAAGCAAAAAATATGTGTAGTGGCCCTTCCCAAGAACAAGCGCTCATGGAGGCGAATAAAACACTCAGAATAAGAAATGCAGGGAGAGGTACTACAAAACACCTCCCTCCTACTACCAATTGCAGGTAAAGCAGTTGCCTAATCCTGTCAAAGCAGGAAAAAAAATAAAAACAGACAATATACAGTACAATATATATATTGGGCAGCGCTATTGCAGTAAATAGGGGGCAAGAAAGGAATGGTTACGTAATGTACTAGCTATATGGAATAGTAATGAGGAGGTACCAGGGCGGATGTCCTTTTTACTCCCTCTGAGTCTACCAATTAGCTGTGAGAGCTGCTCCATATAAACACGGCAGCGTGTGTCACTGGTCTACACCCACAGATTATGTCAAGTAACGACGAAACGCGTCTGGGTTGGATACAGTGACTGCCAATCATAGTGACGTCACGACGCTGCTCGCTGCAATTGGATGCTAGCAGGCCGGATATATTGAACAGAGGCTGGAGATGCCGCTCTGATACCTCGTAGTGTCCGTGAGTGATATCACCTAATGCGATGTATGATTTTATATAGTGTAAGTGCGGTCGTTTACAGGGGATTGTATTAATAAAATTGATTGCGGAATTACACTATTGAGGCCATTTCCTTTTTCATGATATATGAGCACCTGATTGGATATCAGCACTTATCGTTCAGTACCTACCGTTCGGTTTTGAGTGATGAGGATTCCATCTATAATTAATCAAGGTGTTTGATCCAGCGCCCTCTGGTAAGAGCAATTACCACAGGGGTGGTCCACATCCCCCCGCTATTTCTCACGAGTGGTGGTGCTGGTGTTAGAAGGAGATTGCTTTATCAACTGAAACTACTTCCTTCAAGCTCTTTTCTTTCACGGACTGGCTCTTGGATCTTTTCATTCATTTTTTCTGATTAATGGACTCATATATATTAACTGACTTCCCGTGCTAATATTTACTGCAATAGCGCTGCCCAATATATATTGTACTGTATATTCTTTGTTTCTATGTCTATCCTATTGCTGAACGTTTGATGTTTTAATAACTATACCCATATTGCAGGGCTCTGCATGTGACATTGTATACTGTTTTATCATTTTAACCTTTACCAACAGTAAAATAATAGTTAAGTATATTGGTTGTCAGTGTCATTTACTGGTCTATACCATTACTGTGTGCCTTACTGTGGGGTTGTGTCACAGAGAATATTAGAGTGATTGTAATTCTAGCATCCCCTTTACTAACTGTGCCACGAGAGGTTAGAGCCGATTGCCAGGGGTTGACAGCGGTGCACTACAGGGCCCGAAACAATCAAGGCAGCCCTCTTAACTGGGGGTATCACTATATATGCTGAAAATATACTGTGCAAAATGTGAATAAAGTGCAAATAGTTCAAATGCAAGAACATCGTGTCGGGGATGAATTGCCATTTATGACTCTTCATTATCACTACCCTGCTGGGTGAACTTGCTCTGCTGGCATTCCAGGCCAGGTGTAATTAGGTTTCAACCATCCAGAAACATCTAATAATAAAACAAAAAAAACATGTTGCCTTCCAACACTATCTATCTATCTATCTATCTATCTATCTATTGTAAGATTGGGGGTTGTTAGCTCTCGTGGTAGATGCGTTTTTCCAGTGATTCCAGCCAGTCAGGAACTATTTTTAAGGGCATGGTAGCCCACTTTTATTTAAAAGCACAAAAAGTTCACAAATACATCAGTAGCCCTCACAGGGGGTTCCACCATTACTGTATCTTGCATACTCAACAGTTTAGTCTTCTGGCTTTCATTCTAGCTACCGGCCCTGCAGCCTCTCCATTTAGCATAGCAGAAATTGTGTCCACCCCACTGTTACCCACTGAGCCTTCCTTATTTAAATGCACTTGTGGCAAAACATTTTTAAACACAACAGGCTGCAATAACATAACTTCACCACTTTGCTCGGGTGGCGCTTCACTAAACCCATTATCACTACAAGTTATTTCAAACATTTCAGTTTTACCATTTTTCTCATCACCAAGGTCAAGTACCCTCTTATCCATCAGAGCGGCACCACAGTTGTCCCAGGCAACCTCTGGCTCCAACACACAGAGCTCCCTGGAGGTTTCTAGGGACACCTCTGCAGCCTTATATACTGTTGCCAAGGAGAATCGCATATCCTGCTTAGCGATCACCCCTACCTCATTAAGCATCACATTACCATAAGTACATGTATCATCAGCGATATCTTCATCATCAGCATTCATAACCATAGCAGTTTACAAGCTCTATCAAATTGACTTGTGTCATAATGCATGGCACCCTGCGTGCCACTCAGCACACCACCCTTCCTCTCCAAAGGAATTATTTTGCCCACTAGGGCGTCTTCACAGTTGTCCTGGGAAACCACTTGCCTCACCACTGCAGGCTCCTTGGTGGTTTCCCTTGGCAACTGCGCAGCACCTGTCACTGTCACTAGGGAACATGGCATACCAACTGCTTTGGTCACCCCTAGAGTCCATATGTCCTTTTCAATTTTTGACCTCGCTGCAAGCAGGGTTTTAACCTGTGGCCTCGTACACACGGCCGAGATTCTCGTTGAAAAAAACATGTTTTTTTCGACGAGATTCTTGGACAAGAAACTTGTCCCGGCCGAGTGTACACACGCTCGTTTCAAAGAACCCGCGGTTCTTTGAATGGAGCGTACGCGGTGACGTCATCGACTACGACGAGCATGCGCTCGTCACATTCGATGCCGTCGCCGCCATCTTGGTATACCCTACGTATGCCTAGGAAGCTACCGCGCATGCGTCGAATTCATTTCGAACATGTGCGGGCTTCCGGGAGGACAGGTAAGTGTACACACACTCACTTTTCTCGTCGAGAAACATGCCAAGGAGAATCTCGACGAGAAAATAGAGAGCAGGTTCTCTATTTTCTCGTCGAGGTTACTTGTCGGTTTTCTCGACGAGAAACCCGATAGCCGCGTACACACGACCGATTTACTCGGCAAGACCTCTCTGCCAGCAAGTTTCTTGCTGGTTCTTGCTGAGAAAATCGGTCGTGTGTACGAGGCCTGAGTCTCCCCACTGATCTGGGTAGCACACTGCAGCAAGTTCATTTTTACACCTTCAGTGGATCTCCCCTCTGGGGTCACTTACACTTCAGTGTGAGCAACCACACAGTCAGTCTTTCCCATGATTTTAACAGGAACAGTCTTACTATTCTCTTTAGCAGGGGTTGAAGGCTTCAATTGAGAGCGTTGTCCCTTCTTTGCTGTGCTCTCACAAGATGACGCCCCCTCCTGGACACAGGGTAACATTACATCCCTCTTGGATTTTCCAACATCGCCTGCAGGCAAAACTAATTTCCTGTTGCCAGGGGTAACAGCAGACCCACACACCTGGTCATACCCCTTGCAGGATGCTGGATATGATAGGCTCTTCTCTGGGATTGCAGGCAAAGCATTAAGCCCAACAACACGATCAGCAGCTGTATTCCACAAGCTTGGACAAGAAAAGATCCCTTGGCCCAGCTGACCACATTCCAGGCATGGCACTTGGCGACTTTCTCCTGTTGCCAAGGGAGACGGCCCTCTCCCAACATGCAGACTTTCACTGGTATCTCTATGAGGATGGCGGTATACCTCCTCTCTGTAGCTCCTCCTTTCTGAAAACATACTTTCTCCGGTTGCTATGGGAGACCACATTCTCCCCGCTGATCTTTTCCAGCGCTCTCTAGACTGGACTGCTCCTAGAAAATTGCCGTAGTAATCTCCGTTACTATACATCCCACGGTACACCTCCTGGTACTCCTCGATCAGAAAAGGTTGCACCAACTCAACCCAGCGATTTCTGGGCCATCCTCTGGAGGAAGCAATCATCGCA
Organism: Rana muscosa; assembly: GCA_029206835.1. NCBI lineage: Eukaryota > Metazoa > Chordata > Amphibia > Anura > Ranidae > Rana > Rana muscosa. The sequence goes on along the minus strand of CM055116.1, from coordinate 562,072,239 downwards.
AACTCCTCCAAAAAATCTTCAACATATTCCGAAGGTAACATAGGCCATATGAAGTCAGCTGTACGGATTTCTGCTTTGTTGCCACGGGCAACCGCACCCATCTGCTCACTCTTTACACTCAGAGCAGGCTTCTCATACCTTTGCTTTACTGGAGCCTGGGACAAAGGGCACTTGGAAACTTTATGCCCCCACTCACTGCACCGCAAACAGCGCACTGGGTTCTTAGCACTTTGCTCATTGATAGCTGGCCATCTTGCACCAGTGTTGCCAGGGGCAACAGCATGCACTTCCCCTTTAACTTGGTTCAGTGCAGCCAAGTGTCACATGCACCAATCCACTGCAGACTCTGGTGAACTCTCCATACTTGCAGTCACCTGTGCACTCCTTGCACCAGTGTTGCTAGGAACAATACCCGTTCTGTCTCTCATCCCAGCAAACATTGCTTCCTTTTTGCGTTTTGACCGCGCCATCTCTGCAGTCAGGCCAACAACGTTTTTTAACACAGTTCCTTTTAACACAGGAAAATTTGAGGTACTGTCTCCAAGACTTGCAAACAACACACTTTCACATGCAGACTTCACTCTCTGCTTGAATCATTCATCCACTGGACCTTCCTAAGTGGACACATCATCTCAAGTCACGTTGAGCTCACTTCCACAGGCACATCTCCTATATACAACACAGTCCATTAATTGAACTCCTGTGCAATGCAGTTTGCCTGGCTGTCCCACACAGCTAACAGCAGTTCACCGCAGAAAACTTTGACTTTTCATTCAGATTGGCTGTTCATCACAGTATTGCTGCAAAACACACGGTTTCTTTCTACTCACTGTTTTTGGTATGTGCGGATCTGGAACTCTTCCAAAACTGCCCGACAATACCGCCACCATATGTAAGATTGGGGGTTGTTAGCTCTCGTGGTAGATGCGTTTTTCCGGTGATTCCAGCCAGTCAGGAACGATTTTTAAGGGCACGGTAGCCCACTTTTATTTAAAAGCACAAAAAGTTCACAAATTCATCAGTAGCCCTCACAGGGAGTTCCACCATTACTGTATCTTGCATACTCAACAGTTTAGCCTTCTGGCTTTCATTCTAGCGATCCGGCTGTCTCAGGCCTTTAGCCTAGGCCTAAAGTCTGCTCCTCAGATCAAACAGAGTTTCCTAGAGATAAGCTTACTCCTCGCTTACTCCTGGTCAGCACCTTCTTGCTTAATTCACCAATGACATCTGCCTCCTGCAGACATGCATACTCTGGCTGCACCCATGCAGCGTCTGACCCCTCTCAAAGGGATGGGAGTCCACCTTACTCCCATGTACAGACTTCCTGTCTGTTGGGTGGGGCCCTGATCCATAGTCATGTCAGAACTAAATAGCTGAACACACAGCTGTTCAATCAGCATGTCTTTCTCTACCAAATCTGGTGTAAACCAACACACTTTAAGAAAGCACAGGGTCCCACCGTCACACTATCTATCTATCTATACATAGTTACATAGTTAGTCAGGTTGAAAAAAGACACAAGTCCATCCAGTTCAACCATAAAAATAAAAAATATCATACAATCCCATACACCCAATTCTATACCCACAGTTGATCCAGAGGAAGGCGAAAAACCCCAGCAGAGCATGATCCAATTTGCTACAGCAGGGGAAAAAATTCCTTCCTGATCTCCCGAGAGGCAGTTGGATCAACTTTACCTATAAATGTAACCCAGTTATATTATGTACATTTATGTACATTTAGGAAAGTATCCAGGCCTTTCTTAAAGCAATCTGAGCTGGCCAGAACCACCTCTGGAGGGAGTCTATTCCACATTTTCACAGCTCTTACTGTGAAGAAACCTTTCCATGTTTGGAGATGAAATATCTTTTCCTCTAGACGTAAAGAGTGCCTCCTTGTCCTCTGTGTTGACCGTAAAGTGAATAACTCAACACAAAGTTATATGAACCCCTTATATATTTGTACATGTTGATCATATCCCCCCTTAATCGCCTCTTCTCAAGAGTGAATAAATTTAGTTCCTCTAATCTTTCCTCATAGCTGAGTTCCTCAATGCCTCTTATCAGTTTGGTTGCCCTTCTCTGCACTTTCCCCAGTTCCCAATTATCCTTTTTGAGAGCTGGTGCCCAAAACTGAACTGCATATTCCAGATGAGGTCTTACTAATGATTTGTACAGGGGCAAAATTATATCTCTTTCTCTCTCTGGAGTCCATACCTCTCTTAATACAAGAAAAGACTTTGCTCGCTTTGGAAACCGCAGCTTGGCATTGCATGCTACTATTGAGTTTATGATCTACCAAAATCCCCAGATCCTTCTCCACTACGGGTCCCCCCAGTGGTATTCCCCCTAGTGTGTATGATGCATGCATATTCTTAGCCCCCAAGTGCATAACTTTACATTTATCAACATTAAACCTCATTTGCCACATAGTTGCCCAATTAGACAGTGCATTGAGGTAGGCTATATGTATATATATTGTAGCGGGGTGTCTGTAAAACAAGTTAAAATGACAGGAGAAGTGATTGATGGGATATATGTTCCTCCACGGATGCTTAGATTTACAATCTAAGATAATACCAGCAAAGACTTTAGGATAAAGAAACATAGTTCTTTATCCTGTGTTGGTAAAGTTCGTTCCGGGGCTGGTTTTATTGGGAGCCTGATAGAGCTCTGGGTAGGACAGGCTCCCAGGTCAGTGGAGCCGCAGTTTGTTGGTTTCCTTCCAGGCCTTGATTAAGGCAGCTGGTCTCAGCTCTCAGGGAGAGAGTGTGTCTGTGAGTGAGGAGGCATACTGGAGTATGGCTGCTTATCCCTGATTTTGAATTCAAGTTTGTGCAACTGTAAGGACACTTATTACCAAACCAAAGGACTGTTCAGACTAAGGATACAGTAAGGCTCGGTAAAGCAGAAGTTTATTTTGTTTGTTTGATGGCAAGATGCCTTTTTTCTTCTGTTGGAAATATCCTGTGCATTAAACATGGTGTTTTCCTAAAGAGACTGTGAGCTGTCCCTGCATAGAGTCTGATCCCCCTACAAATTGGTGGCCTGAAGCGGGCACAAGACCCAGAGACTGTATCTCTTGCAGCTGCATTTTTTTTGTTGAAAAAATAAATAAAGGCCAGCTCTCTTAAAGAGACAGTACGCTAAGAAAATATTTTTTGTTATTCACTGGTACCAGTAAACTGTTAAGAAAATGGAGGAAATAATCAGACAGCTGGTGCAAGCACGCAAAGACCAACAAGAAACAAATCGCTTGTTGATAACGGCTACCCAAGTGGCCATGCAGGAGCAGAAGGAGTTCAATAAGCTCATACAGACTCAGGTAGAGTCCCTGACTGACAAACTCCTACGTGTGGATAATGTTTCAGGTCTACGCAAGCGAGTGCAGGCTGCATTACAGAAAATGACGGCCGAGGATGATGTGGAGGCTTTCCTCACGGTTTGAGAGGGTGGCAGAGCGTGGAGGGCTACCCCAGGACCAATGGGCTGAGGTCCTTGCCCCCTTTTTGACCGGGGACCCACAGAAGGCCTATTTTGATCTAAATGCTGCTGAGGCCCGGCAATATGAAACTTTGAAAACTGAGATTCTGGCCTGCCTTGGCGTAACCATGGCTCTGAGAGCCCAGCGCGTCCATGCTTGGCAGTTTAAGGTGGACCAACCTGCAAGGTCCCAGATGTATGACCTCATCTACCTCACACAGATGTGGTTACAGCCAGAGGTCGCCACCCCAGCTCAAGTATTGGAGAGAGTTGTAGTAGACCGCTTTGTGAGAGCCCTTCCATCCTCTATACAGCGATTTGCTGGGAGAGCTGATCCTAAAAATGGCAATAATAATATAGTTGGCGGCCCTCGTGGAGCGGTACTTGTGTACTGAAGATTTTCTTAGGGGTGTAGTACCCACAGAATCCTTCTCCAAGAGACAGAAGCCCACAAACCTGGGAAAAAGCGATCCCGCCCTAAAGTGGGGGAAGAAGGAAGTAAATGCGATTGAGGTTCCTGAGGCGCAAGGAGTGAAGAGACTCAATCACCAAAGGGAGACCCGCCAGGACCGGGGTCCTATAGTGTGCTGGCATTGCCAAGAACCGGGGCACCTGGCTGCCAGTTGTCCGCTAAACCAAGAATCTATGGATTACAGTGTGACCCAGAAAGGCTCTTTTGTTGCTACACCAGGTGACACCCCACAACAGCCCGGCAGCACTGAGAAACAGATTGGTGTCATTAAAGTGGATGGTTGCCAGATGACTGCCTTGCTGGATTCTGGCAGTTTAGTAACTTTGTGCATGCCAGCCTCGTGAACCCCCAAAAGTTGCAGCGACAGCTAATGGGCGTAGTTTGTATTCATGGGGATACCAAGTGCTAACCCACGGCCGTGGTATCTATTGAGTCTCCCTGTGGCACTATGGACCATGAGGTTGGAGTAGTCCCAAATCTCATGTATAACACTGTCCTGGGACGAGACTTCCCTTTTTTCTGGGATCTATGGGATAACGCCAAGGGAGCAAGGCCCCCAGTGGGATCGGATTCCTACTGCCCAGAACCGCTGGAGGAACCGAACAAAGAGAAAGAGTCTGCCCATTTTCCTTTGGAGGTCCTTGCAGGGGACACAGAGAACCCCCATCCAGAGTTAGACCTGCCGGATCTACCCACGACCCGCGAAAAGTTTGGCACGGCCCAGCTTAGGGATCCTACTCTAGCTAGGGCAAGGGAACAGGTAAAAGTGGTAAATGGGGTACCCCAAGAGCCAGGGGAGGAGGCCATATTCCCACATTTTGCTATGGAAAATGACCTGTTATACAGAGTCGATGAAGTACGAGGAGAGAGACTTGAACAGTTGCTAGTATCTAAACCTCATAGACGCATGGTACTGGACCTGGCACATTCTCATGTTCTTGGGGGAGATTTGGGGGTGGTTAAAACTAAGGAAAGAATATTGCAACTGTTTTATTGGCCAGGTTTACACAAGGTGAAAGTGTACTGTGAATCCTGCCCAGTTTGTCAGCTCACTGCTCCGGTCTCACATTTCCAGAGTCCATTGGTACCTTTACCCATCATTGAGGTGCCCTTTGACAGGATTGCCATGGATATTGTAGGTCCCTTGGTTAAGTCCGCTAGGGAGCACCAGTATATTCTGGTTGTTTTGGACTATGCCACCTGGTACCCAGAGGCAATCCCGCTAAGGAACCCCTCAGCTAAGAGTATTGCTAAAGAGCTTTCTCTTATGTTTTCATGTGTCGGTATTCCTCGGGAGCTGCTAACAGACCAGGGCATGCCCTTCATGTCAAAGATTACTAAAGAGTTATGTAAATTGTTTAAAATTAACCACTTACGCACTACTGTGTACCTCCCACAAACAGATGGTCTAGTGGAAAGGTTCAACAAAACGCTGAAATGAATGTTAAAGCGAGTGGTCTCGGCAGATGGTAGGGACTGGGACTGCCTCTTGCCCTATCTCATGTTTGCTGTACAGGAGGTACCCCAAGCCTCCACTGGCTTTTCCCCTTTTGAGTTGCTGTATGGCAGACACCCGAGGGGCTTATTCGATATAGCAAAAGAGACCTGGGAACAAGAGGCAACCCCACTCAAAAGTGTAGTGGAACATATTGCCCAGATGCAAGACCGGATTGATAAAGTCATGCCCATTGTTATGTCCTACTTGCAACAGGCTCAGCAGGCTCAAGCTAGAGTCTATAACCGTTCAGCTAGGATCCGAACCTTTAACCCGGTGACAGAGTTCTGGTGCTGGTACCTACGGTGGAGAGTAAATTTCTGGCGAAATGGCAACGGCCATACGAGGTTGTAGAACAGGTGGGGGAAGTTAACTATAGAGTACACCAGCCTGGAAAAAGGAAACCCTACCAAATCTACCATATCAATCTATTGAAGCCCTGGAAGGACAGAGAATCCCTTATGGTTCAAGCACCCTTGGCGATGACTACCGCAGGTCCTTCAACCCTGCCAGCGGTGGAGATCACTGAGGCCTTGTCCATAAGCCAAAAACAAGAGACCAAGGAATTTCTGCTAAGAAACAGGGAGTTCTTCTCTGATCTTCCAGGGGTAACTTCAGTAATAAAGCATGATATTGTGACCGAGCCAGGGGTGAAAGTTAACTTAAAACCTTATCGCATCCCAGAGGCTCGACGCCAAGTAGTCTCAGAGGAAATAAGGAGGATGTTGGAGCTTGATGTAATAGAAGAATCCCATAGTGAGTGGTGTAGTCCAATCGTCCTTATTCCCAAACCAGATGGAAGCATCCGATTTTGTAATGATTTCAGAAAGTTAAATGAGGTGTCAAAATTTGACGCTTATCCAATGCCCAGGGTAGATGAATTAATTGAGCGTCTAGGACAGGCCCGATATATCACCACCCTGGACCTCACGAAGGGGTATTGGCAAATACCACTTACAGAACGGGCAAAAGAGAAGACAGCCTTCTCCACGCCTGAGGGGCACTGGTAGTATAAGAGGATGCCATTCGGCCTACATGGGGCCCCAGCCACTTTTCAGAGGATGATGGATCGCATCCTTAAACCCCACCACACCTATGCATCTGTGTATTTAGATGACGTGGTAATTTTTAGTGCAGATTGGGAGAGCCACTTACCTAAAGTGCAGGCTGTTATTAACGCCCTCCGTCGTGAGGGTCTGACAGCCAATCCTAAGAAATGTGCTATGGGACTAGAGGAGGCCCGGTATCTAGGGTGCATTATTGGCCGGGGGATAGTAAAACCCCAAGTCACAAAAATCCAAGAAATCCAAAGTTGGCCAAGACCCCTGAATAAAAAACAGGTCAGGGCTTTTTTGGGGTTAGTAGGCTACTACAGAAGATTTGTTCCCAATTTTGATACTTTAGCCGCTCCCCTTACAGATCTTACCAAGGGGGGTAAGTCCTCAGTGATAACTTGGTCCCCAGAAGCTGAGAAAGCTTTCCAGAACTTAAAGACTGGCCTGTGTAATAGCCCTGTCTTAATCACCCTAGATTTCACACAGGAATTTATAGTGCAGACGGATGCTTCAGAAGTGGGATTAGGTGCAGTGTTATCCCAAGTGCTGAATGGGGAAGAACACCCCATAGCGTTCTTAAGCAGAAAGTTGACCCCTGCTGAAAAAAGGTACGCCATTGTAGAACGGGAATGTCTAGCCATCAAGTGGGCCCTTGAAAGTTTGAAATATTATCTGTTAGGGCAACAGTTTAGGCTCCTAACTGACCACGCCCCACTCAAATGGATGGCCCAAAATAAGGAGAAAAATGCAAGAGTTACCAGATGGTTCTTGGCTCTACAGAATTTTAAATTTCTAGTTGAATTTCTAGTGCCAGGTAGCCAGCAAGCTAACGCAGATGCCCTCTCCAGAGTTTACAGTCTGTTTGCCCAAGGTGCTCAACCCCCCGAGTTTGAGCAGAGGGGGGAGATATGTAGCGGGGTGTCTGTAAAACAAGTTAAAATGACAGGAGAAGTGATTGATGGGATATATGTTCCTCCACGGATGCTTAGATTTACAATCTAAGATAATACCAGCAAAGACTTTAGGATAAAGAAACATAGTTCTTTATCCTGTGTTGGTAAAGTTCATTCCGGGGCTGGTTTTATTGGGAGCCTGATAGAGCTCTGGGTGGGACAGGCTCCCAGGTCCGTGGAGCCGCAGTTTGTTTGTTTCCTTCCAGGCCTTGATTAACCACTTAACGACCGCCCACTGTAAATATACGTCGGCAGAATGGCACCGACAGGCAGAATCACGTATATGTACGTGATTACCTTTGTATAGTTGGGGGGTCCGATCGGACCCCCCTTCTTTACAGTGAGCGGTCGTTTTACCTTCGGGAGCGATCCGGCATGAGGGGACGGCCGTTCGATTCCGGCCACCCCCTCTCGATCGCTCCCGGCGAATGAGAGCTTCCCCTGCCTGTGTACTTGTTTACACAGGCTGGAGGAAGTGATGTCATCTCTCCTGCGGCGCTCACATATACCGAGCGCCGTACAGGAGAAGATGCAGGTCAGTGCACACAACACTACACTAGGACACATAGGTACATAAATCGCCCCCCCAGGCCCCCCCAGACACCCCCAGATCACCCCCCAGTCACAGTGTCACTGATTGCAGTGACCATTTATTTACTGATCACTGCAATCAGTGACATTTGTGACTGTAAAAGTGTCAGTACATTTAGTTTTAGGTCCAGTGTAGCCCCCTAACCCCCCCTAATAAAGGTTTAACCCCCTGATCACCCCCCAGATAACCCTTTCACCCCCTAGCACCGCCGTCGCTATTCGATCATTTTTCTGATCGATGTCTTAGCGTCGGTGATGCTGATCGGTAGCCAGTATTTTTTTTAGGTTCGCCGCAGGTTTTTATAGCGTCGGGTACCCCCATATATTACCTAATAAAGGTTTAACCCCCTTGATCACCCCCCAGGTAACCCTTTCACCCCCTAGCACCGCCGTCACTAAGCGATCATTTTTCTGATCGATGTCTTAGCGTCGGTGATGCTGATCGGTAGCCAGTAATTTTTTTTAGGTTCGCTGCAGGTTTTTATAGCGTCAGGTACCCCCATAAATTATCTAATAAAGGTTTAACCCCCTTGATCGCCCCCCAGGTAACCCTTTCACCCCCTATCACCACTGTCACTAAGCGATAATTTTTCTGATCGCTGTCTTAGCGTCGGTGATGCAGATCGGTAGCCAGTAATTTTTTTTAGGTTCGCCGCAGGTTTTTATAGCGTCAGGTACCCCAATATATTACCTAATAAAGGTTTAACCCCCTTGATCGCCCCCTAGGTAACCCTTTCACCCCCTATCACCACTGTCGCTAAGCGATCATTTTTCTGATCGCTGTCTTAGCGTCGGTGATGCAGATCGGTAGCCAGTAATTTTTTTTAGGTTCGCCGCAGGTTTTTATAGCGTCAGGTACCCCCATATATTATCTAATAAAGGTTTAACCCCCTGATTGCCCCCCAGGTAACCCTTTCACCCCCTATCACCACTGTCGCTAAGCAATCGTTTTTATGATCGTTGTCTTAGTGTCGGTGATGCAGATCGATAGCCAGTAATTTTTTTTTAGGTTCGCCGTCAGGTTTTTATATAGCGTCAGGTACCCCCATATAATACCTAATAAAGGTTTTAACCCCCTAATTGCCCCTAGTTAACCCTTTCACCAGTGATCATCATATAAGTGTTACGGGTGACGCTGGTTAGTTAGTTTGCTTTTTATAGTGTCAGGGCACCCGCCGTATATAACCCAATAAAGGTTTAACCCCCTGATCGCCCGGCGGGTGATATCAATTAGGTTTTAGCGTCAGAGAGGGTCTGCGTCACACCCCAGGCAGCGTCAGGTTAGTGCCAGTAACGCTAACACCCACGCGTGAAGCATACACCCCCCTTAGTGGTATAGTATCTGAACAGATCAATATCTGATCTGATCAGATCTATACTAGCGTCCCCAGCAGTTTAGGGTTCCCAAAAACGCAGTGTTAGCGGAATCAGCCCAGATACCTGCTAGCACCTGCGTTTTGCCCCTCCGTCCAGCCCAGGCCACCCAAGTGCAGTATCGATCGATCACTGTCACTTGCAAAACACAACACACATAACTGCAGCGTTCGCAGAGACAGGCCTGATCCCTGCGACTCCAGTGCTGTAGGAGGTGATTTCACCACCACAGTTAAAAAAAAAAAGCACATATATGCCGAAGCATTGGGGCAGCAGGGGCGGAGGAGTGATTTTGCTCCTAATGCCGCGTACATACAGTCGAAATTCCGACGGAGGCTTGCCCGTGGAAAAGTCTGACCATGTGTACGCGGCATAACTTTTGCGGGAAGATGCCCCCATGCTTCGGCATATATAAATGGTGCATGTATGCCCATCATTAGAAGTGGGTGGATGAAGGGCGGTATTCTAATGGTGAGCATACCCACCGATCAATCTTTTTTTTTCGTTCATTCGTTCGTTTCCCTGTCCTGCCCTGCTCTTGCCCAATGGCGAACGCAAGCGTCGGTCTGGCGTCATATGTAAACAGCAATTGCACCATGCATGTGAGGTATCACCGCGAAGGTCAGATCGAGGGCAGTAATTTTAGCAGTAGACATCCTCTGTAAATCTAACGGGTTAACCTGTAAAGGCTTTTAAAGGCTTTTAAAAATGTATGTAGTTTGTCGCCAATGCGCGTTTGTGCGAAATTTTAAAGCATGTCGTGTTTGGTATCTATGTACTCGGCCTAAGATCATCTTTTTTATTTCATCAAACATTTGGGCAATATAGTGTGTTTTAGTGCATTAAAATAAAAAAAAGTGTATTTTTTCCCAAAAAAATGCGTTTGAAAAATCGCTGCGCAAATACTGTGTAGAAAAAAAAAATGCAACACCCACCATTTTATTCTGTAGGGCCTTTGCTTTAAAAATATATATAATGTTTGGGGGTTCAACATAATTTTCTTGCAAAAAAAAATATGTTTTCATGTAAACAAAAAGTGTCAAAAAGGGCTTTGTCTTCAAGTGGTTAGAAGAGTGGATGTAAGCTTCCTAATGTTGTGTATAAAATGCCAGAACAGTTCAAAACCCCCCCAAATGACCCCATTTTGGAAAGTAGACACCCCAAGCTATATACTGAGAGGCATGTCGAGTCCAAGGAATATTTTATATGTTGACACAAGTTGCGGAAAAAAGACAATTTTTTTTTATTTATTTTTTTGCACAAAGTTGTCACTAAATGATATATTGCTCAAACATGCCATGGGCATATGTGGAATTACACCCCAAAATACATTCTGTTGCTTCTCCTGAGTACGGGGATACCACATGTGTGAGACTTTTTGGGAGCCTAGCCGCGTACGGGACCCCAAAAACCAATCACCGCCTTCAGGCTTTCTAAGGGTGTAAATTTTTGATTTCACTTCTCACTGCCTATCACAGTTTCGGAGGCCATGGAATGCCCAGATGGCACAAAACCCCCCCCAAATGACCCCATTTTGGAAAGTAGACACCCCAAGCTATTTGCTGAGAGGTATTGTGAGTATTTTGCAGATCTCGCTTTTTGTCACAAAGTTTTGAAAATTGAAAAAAAAAAGAAAAAAAAAAAAATGTTCTTTCTTCATTTTCAAAAACAAATGAGAGCTGTAAAATACTCACCATGCCTCTCAGCAAACAGCTTGGGGTGTCTACTTTCCAAAATGGGGTCATGTGCTATTTTGGCATTTTATGGCCTTCGAAACTGTGATAGGTAGTGAGGAGTGAAATCAAAAATTTACACCCTTAGAAATCCTGATGTGCTTGGTTTCCGGGGTCCCGTACGTGGCTAGGCTCCTAAAAAGTCCCACACATGTGGTATCCCCGTACTCAGGAGAAGCAGCAGAATGTATTTTGGGGTGCAATTCCACATATAACCATGGCATGTGTGAGCAATATATCATTTAGTGACAACTTTTTGTAATTTTTTTTTTTTTTGTCATTATTCAATCACTTGGGACAAAAAAAAAAATATTCAATGGGCTCAACATGCCTCTCAGCAATTTCCTTGGGGTGTCTACTTTCTAAAATGGGGTCATTTGCGAGGGTTTTGTACTGCCCTGCCATTTTAGCACCTCAAGAAATGAGATAGGCAGTCATAAATTTAAAGCTGTGTAATTTCCAGAAAATGTACCCTAGTTTGTAAACGCTATAACTTTTGCGCAAACCAATAAATATACGCTTATTGACATTTTTTTTACTAAAGACATGTGGCTGAATACATTTTGGCCTAAATGTATGACTAAAATTGAGTTTATTCGATTTTTCTTATAACAAAAAGTAGAAAATATCATTTTTTTTCAAAATTTTCGGTCTTTTTCCGTTTATATCGCAAAAAATAAAAATCGCAGAGGCAATCAAATACCATTAAAAGAAAGCTCTATTTGTGGGAAGAAAAGGACGCAAATTTCGTTTGGGTACAACATTGCATGTCCGCACAATTTACAGTTAAAGCAGCGCAGTGCAAAATTCTGAATTCACCTCTGGTCCTTTAGCTACCAAATGGTCCGGGGCTTAAGTGGTTAAGACAGCTGGTCTCAGCTCTCAGGGAGAGAGTGTGTGTCTCTGAGTGAGGAGGCATACTGGAGCATGGCTGCTTATCCCTGATTTTGGATTCAAGTTTGTGCAACTGTAAGGACACTTATTACCAAACCAAAGGACTGTTCAGACTACGGATACAGCAAGGCTCGGTAGATCAGAAGTTTATTTTGTTTGTTTGATGGCAAGATGCCCCTTTTCTTCTGTTGGAAATATCCTGTGCATTAAACATGGTGTTTTCCTAAAGAGACTGTGAGCTGTCCCTGCCTTGAGTCTGATCCCCCTACAATATATATATATATATATATATATATATATATATATATATATATACACACACACACACACACACACACAGTATCTCACAAAAGTGGGTACACCCCTAACATTTTTGTAAATTGTTTGTTATATCTTTTCATGTGACAACACTGAAGAAATTACACTTTGCTACATTGTAAAGTAGTGAGTGTACAGCTTGTATAATAGTGTAAATTTGCTGTCCCCGCAAAAAAACTCAACACACAGACATTAATGTCTAAACTGCTGGCAATATTTTGTATGGCCACCATTATTTTCCAGCACTGCCTTAACCCTCTTGGGCATGGAGTTCACCAGAGCTTCACAGGTTGCCACTGGAGTCCTCTTCCACATCACGGAGCTGGTGGATGTTAGAGACCTTGCACTCCTCCACCTTCTGTTTGAGGATGCCCCACAGATGCTCAATGGGGTTTAGGGCTGGAGACATGCTTGGCCAGTCAATCACCTTTTACCTTCAGCTTTTTTAGCAAGGTAGTGGTCGTCTTGGAGGTGTTTTTGGGGTCGTTATGTTGGAATACTGCCTGCGGCCCAGTCACGAAGGGAGGAGATCATGTTCTGCTTCAGTATGTCACAGTACATGTTGGCATTCATGGTTCCCACAATGAACTGTAGCTCCCCAGTGTTGGCAGCACTCATGCAGCCCCAGATCATGACACTCCCACCACAATGCTTGACTGTAGGCGAGACACACTTGTCTTTGTACTCCTCACCTGGTTGCCGCCACACACGCTTGACACCATCTGAACCAAATAAGTTTACCTTGCTCTCATCAGACCACAGGACATGGTCCATGTCCTTAGTCTGCTTGTCTTCAGCAAACTGTTTGCAGGCTTTCTTGTGCACCATCTTCAGAAGAGGCTTCCTTCTGGGATGACAGCCATGCAGACCAATTTGATGCAGTGTGTGACGTATGATCTGAGCACTGACAGGCTGTCCCCCATCCCTTCAACCTCTGCAGCAATGCTGGCAGCACTCATATGTCTATTTCCCAAAAACAACCTCTGGATATGACGCTGAGCACGTGCACTCAACTTCTTTGGTCGACCAAGGCGAGGCCTGTTCTAAATGGAACCTGTCATTTTAAATCGCTGTATGGTCTTGGTCACCATGCTGCAGCTCAGTTTCAGGGTTTCAGGGTCTTGGCAATGTTCTTATAGCCTAGGTCATCTTTAGGTAGAGCAACAATTCTTTTTTTCAGATCCTCAGAGAGTTCTTTGCCATAAGGTGCCATGTTGAATTTCCAGTGACCGGTATGAGAGAGTGAGAGCGATAACACAAAATTTAACACACCTGCTACCCATTCACACCTTAGACCTTGTAACACTAACGAGTCACATGACACCTGGGAGGTAAAATGGCTAATAGGGCCCATTTTGGCTGTGTGTTGAGTTATTTTGAGGGGACAGCACATTTATACTGTTATATAAGCTGTACGCTCACTATTTTACATTGTAGCAAAGTGTTGTTTCTTCAGTGTTGTCACATGAAAAGATATAATAAAATATTTACAAAAATTTTAGGCGTGTATTCACTTTTGTGAGATACTGTATATCTATCTGAAATAAATACTGGGTGGTTATGGATTCCCCCTATTTTTTATAAATATGTATTAACTTGTCTATTCCTATAATTAGCTAGTCTATCAAAGCTCTAATAATGTTAATGGTAATGGTACCAACTGGGACAAGTCCCAAATATTGCCAATTGACACTGCAGAAAAATCTTTGGAAGACCCTAAATACCTGGGAATCTACATTTCCTCATCTACTGCTGACTACTATACATTGAATCTAGCTCCATTGATACAAAATATGAAAGCTAGACTGAAAGCGTGGGCTCATTTCCCCCTTTCCCCGATTGGGCGAATTAATGTATTTAAGATGAAGCTCTTACCTGCCTTTCTCTATGCTCTTAGACATTCCCCTATGTGCATGCCCAAAAAGGTTTTCCGCTTAATAAATACTACCCTGCTTTCCTTTCTCTGGGGCGCAGGCCAGCCAAGATTCAAGCTGACGGTGCTACAGAGACCTTGGAAGGAGGGAGGTTTGGCTTGCCCTGGCCTGCATAAATACTTCCTGGTGGCCCAGTTGTCACATGCACACAATTGATTAGTGTCTGATGAGTCCAACGCAGCAGTGGTTCTGGAAGCAGCCTTTTTGGGCTCCTATGAGGCTTTGCGGAACTTACTCTACCGTGGACCCTCTGCACCTTTTCACCTGACGGTGGCTATGAGGACTTTCCTGAGGGCATGGTCAGCGGCTCTTTCCCTGTGCCCCATGCCTTCTGGACATATTTCACCACATATTTCACCACGTCCCCTTTGGTTTAACCCATCGCTGTCAGAGTTCATGTCAATACCGGATCCTAGTATTTGGGCACTTAAGGGTATTAAATACAGTATGTAGATCAGATTTGTACTGGGGGAAGTTTGCAAACCTTTGATGGGTTAAAACAAAAATACGACCTGCCTAACTCTTATCTGTTTAGGTTTTTGCAGCTTAGGCATGCTTTTAATACTCAATTTGAAAACTCTCAAGTGGCTTTTTATACTTCGACTTTGGAGGACTTATTTAGAGACTAATCTATGAACAAGCCTTTGTCCAATATTTACAAAGTATTGTTGCCTAATTTACATACAGGACTTGAAACTCTTAGGGCTAAATGCGTGGAAGACTTCCCTGCCCTGGATACGGAGGATTGGGAAGAAGTGTGGGACTGTTCCTTCACACAATTAATTTTTGCAAGGGATAGACTAATGCAGTTTAAAATTATGCATAGAGTGTATTACACACCCCCACGTTTACATAAAATATACCCGTCTATCTCAGCTTCTTGCTGGAGGTGTGTTGCACCATCAGCGGGTTTTATTCATGTATTCTGGACCTGTCCCCAAATAAAACATTTTTGGAAAGAGGTTGTTACGGTCATTTCCACTGTTACCACCATCCAGATCCCACTGACGGTGGAGGTGTGCCTGATGGGTCTAGTCAACCCTCTGGCTCATAGTCGTGCAGTCAGAACCCTCCTAGGACTATTGTCTATTATGCCCGCAAGGCCATAGTACTCCGGTTGAAATCCTCTGCTGCGCCATCCGTTAATCTTTGGAAACAAATAATTAACTCTGCCCTCCCATTGTACAAGGACACTTACTTGTCCAGAGGTTGTGCTAAAAAAATTCACAAAATGTGGGACATATGGGTGGAATCCCCGTCTACAAATGTGGACTTACTAGATGACTAGAATATACTCTGTATAGTATTTCACCGTTTCTCAGTTAACAAGACTTTGATCTCATGTTCCAGTAACCAGATACCCAAGGTGCCATGCTCATCCTCATAATGAGCCAGGCTCTGAAGACTTATAGGGAATGACATGTTTGTTTCAACCTGCATAGATGGTTCGAGCGTACTGTTTTTATTGGTTGCTTCTAGTTTTTGTTTGCTATGTCAGCGTTTTTTTATGTTCGAGCCTGGGTATGCCTGCCCAAATAATTACTCTTTTGTTCATGGACGGACACAGCTTCCTATTGACAAGTGGGTATTATCCTTCATTTAGGAGTGACTAGACAGAAAACTTGTAGAAAGTGTTAACACATCACACCTTATACAGTACCGCCCAGGGGGCAGACCCTCTGGGTATAACCGCTCTCTCTACACCTCGCAGTTGAGTTTTTTTCTGCCTAGCATAGGAGAAGGCCATGGCTCCCGTCGGGCCCATTGGACCGGGGTTTTTTTTCTTCTAATTTTTCTACGTTTTTTGTTCCTGCGATCTTCGATCAACTGCCGACTGGGTGACAGGCTGGATCCCAGATCCTTGTAGTCTCCCCAGTTTCGGCCATCAAGCGTGTGACGACCCTAGCTACGCGCTGGGTTTTTCATGACATGCCCATCGCTCCACGGGTGGCCGGTGAGCTTATGCTTATCATCTGTCTCTATGGCTCAATCGCAGCATGCCGGGCCAACAGTCACCTCCGTAACTGCATGGAATATGATCTGTCCGGAATGTCTTCCAGCATAATCCACGCAGGAAAGGTAAGTAGCTCCCCTGCTTAGGCATGAAGACTTGGCTGGACATTCCTTGAGAGATCAAGTAAGTGGTTTTGCCCTTTCTTTCGTCTCTCCCTGCCTTCCCTCCTCCCTGAGCTCTGCAAGCTAAGGCCGGCTGCTTGGTGCTGGGGGTCACCTGGGGTGCTCCATCTGGAGCGGGGCTGCGCTATAGGCTGTCATTAAATATGTCAATGTGTTGCTTACCTGTGTGTGTTTTCTCCCTCCATGCTGTCGGCGGCTATTTTCTTGTGGTCCACGCCTGTTTTGGCCTCTATCTGTCGCTCGGCGGCCATTTTCTTGTGGTTTGTGCCTGTATGGATCTACTGCCGCTCGGCGGCCATTTTCTTGTGGTCCGTGCCCGCTTTGACCTCTGTCGACTGTTCGGCGGCCATGTTCTTGTGGTTCGCGCCTGTATGGATCTACCGCTGCTCGGCGGCCATTTTCTTGTGGTCCACGGCCGCTTTGGCCTCTGTTGACTGCTCAGCGGCCATTTTCTTATGGTCCACACTGTTATTCAGCACGGCCGCTCGGCAGCCATTTTGTGGAAGTCTTCGGCCTCTAGGGTGCATTCTACAGGCGCAAAAGTATACAGACACACGCTGACGGGATCAGACTGACACAGGCAGCGGTGGGAGAGCATCTCAGGTGGGAGCAGACGGCAGCAGTAGCGGTACCGTTCTAAGGGTGGTGAGTCCTCTGGGAGACCCTGCATCTCTGTAGCAGCTTGGAGGGTGGCCTATTGATACCTTGCCTGGAGTCCCTGTGGGTGTCAGGCGCGTGGGTCAGCATGACGTCAGAAGCAGACTTCTTTTCTCCTGAAACACATGAGTTGGCAGCTGGTGCCCCTGATGTATCTGTGGACGCTATGTCGGCAATCCTGGAGGCTTTTGTTGCCAAGGTAGAAGCGGCGCATGGAAACACGGGGGGTAGTGTTGTAATATGTTGGCCGATTTACGTGGGACATCATATGTATGTATGTATGTATGTATGTATGTATTGTGAGGGGGTTAGCTCGGCAGCGGGTGTGTGTGACCCCCGAGATGGGCTCCCCACACAAAAACAGGCCCAGCAAACGGAGGTTGTGGTTTTCAAAATCAAAAAGGTGCGGTTTATTTTCTATTTACAGTGACAAAACACAGCAAAGCAAAAGAAACATAAACAAAATAAATCCTGGTCAACTTGACCTCTGACTAAACATACAGGTTTCCTAACTAACAACTGGGATCAGCCTAGTGCTGTCCTAGTCCCTAAGTCCCTGGTTTTAAATGTCCAAGCAAATAGCCACACAGGCTTTGTCTCACCGCACAGGGGTTCACTCTCCCTAGACAGTCCACACAGGTCTGGGTCCAGGCATGAGCTAACATCTAATGAAGCTGGGAGTTCTTATAGAGGCCTAAATGAGCTGACAAGCTTCAGCTGGTCTCATCAACTCCCTGTCTGCACGACGCCCCACACTCTCCCTAGAGGTATGAGTCATCCATGAGCCCACTAGCCTCAGCTGGGCTTATACAACTCTCCACCTAGTTGTATAAGTCGGCGTAAAGCCTGAATCTGGGCGAAATATATCTACCCCCCTGGATGCAACCAGGTGACTTTACCTTCCTGCTGTCACATACCCCCCCCCTCTTGTTTTAACCTCGGGGTTGGAACACCAGCAATCAGGCATTCATGTACTCGAGACAAAGCATCCACATTCCCCATTTGAACGCCAGGGCGATGCTTTACTGTGAAGTTGAATTCCTGGAGGGCCAGGAACCACCTATTCACTCTTCTATTTGTTTCCTTGTTTTGAGCCATCCACTTTAACGGAGCGTGATCCGTAACCATGTCAAAATGCCTACCTAGCAGGTAGTACCAAAGGGAATCTAGAGCCCACTTCACCGCTAAACACTCCTTTTCAACGGTGGCGTAATTTACCTCATGGGACTTCAACTTCCTGCTGAGGTACATGACTGGGTGCTCTTCCCCGTTCCAGACCTGGGACAATACTGCTCCTAACCCCACATCTGACGCATCACTTTGTACGACAAAGTCTTTAGAGAAGTCGGGTGAGTACAACACTGGCTGGCTACATAAGGCTTGTTTCAAGAATTGGAATGCTGCCTCAGCCTCGGGGGTCCATTTAATCATGACTGACCCTTTCCCCTTCGTCAGGTTGGTTAGGGGCACAGCCTTAGAAGCAAAGTGGGGAATGAATCGCCGATAATACCCAGCGATTCCCAGAAAGGCTCGTACCTGCTTCTTGCTGTTGGGACGTGGCCAACTCTGGATGGCCTCGACTTTGTTGAGTTGGGGTTTTATTACTCCCCTCCCAATGGTGTACCCAAGATATTTGGCCTCCTCCTGCCCAATGGTACACTTCTTGGGGTTAGCCGTAAACCCCGCTTCCCGAACAGAGTCCAGGACTGCTTGCACTTTTGGCAGATGTGAGGCCCAATCTGTGCTATGGACAATTATGTCATCCAGGTAAGCCGCAGCATACTTCCGATGGGGCCTCAGCATCTGGTCCATTTTCCGCTGGAATGTGGCCGGCGCATTCTGTAACCCGAACGGCATTCTTTTATATTGGAACGCCCCGTCTGGGGTTACAAATGCGGTTTTCTCTTTGGCCGACTTGGCCAGGGGGATTTGCCAATACCCTTTTGTGAGGTCAAGAGTCGTCATGTATCGGGCTGTTCCCAGCCGGTCGATCAACTCATCTATACGTGGCATGGGGTAGGTGTCAAATTTTGTAACTTTGTTCAACTGACGAAAATCGTTACAAAATCGCCAGCTCCCATCCGGTTTAGGCACCAACACAATGGGACTAGACCAATCACTTTGGGACTCCTCTATCACCCCTAAGTTCAGCATTTTCTGTACTTCCTCCCGTATTGCCTCCCGTCGGGCCTCTGGGATCCGATAGGGTTTTAACTTCACCCTTTCACCGGGCGGGGTAATGATGTCATGCTCTACCCCAGATGTTTGTCCCGGCAGCTCAGAGAATACCTCCTTGTTGCGAAGCACAAACTCCTTAACCTCCTGTTGTTGGGGTTGTGACAAGGTGGCTGCTATTCCAACCTCAGGAATCACGCAACCAGTTTGAGCTGGTGACCAAGTGTCTGCGACTAGGGACTCTCTATCCCTCCAGGCTTTCAACAGATTAACGTGATAGATCTGTTCGGGCTTTCGCCTTCCTGGTTGTCTGACCTTGTAATTCACTTCGCTCACTTTTTCCATTATCTCGTAGGGGCCTTGCCATTTGGCAAGGAATTTACTTTCAACCGTAGGGACAAGTACCAGTATCCTATCCCCCGGGGAAAAGGTACGGGTCTTGGCTCCACGGTTGTACACTCTCTGCTGTGCTAACTGCGCTTGGGCCAAATGTTCCTTCACGATGGGCATTACCTGTGCAATTCGGTCTTGCATCAGGGCGACATGCTCAATCACACTCCTGTGGGGAGAACTCTCACTTTCCCAAGTTTCCTTGGCAATATCCAACAGCCCTCTTGGGTGTCTCCCATACAGTAACTCAAAGGGGGAGAATCCCGTAGAGGATTGGGGCACCTCCCTAATAGCAAACATCAGATAAGGAAGTAGACAGTCCCAATCCTTTCCATCTCTATCCACCACTTTCTTCAACATTTGTTTTAGGGTTTTGTTGAACCTTTCAACCAGCCCATCGGTTTGGGGGTGATACACAGATGTACGTAATTGCGTCACTTTGAACAATTTACACAGCTCCTTCATAACCCGGGACATAAAGGGTGTACCTTGGTCCGTAAGCAGTTCTTTACAAATACCCACCCGGCTAAACACAAGAGATAGCTCTTTGGCTATGGTTTTGGCCGAGGTATTTCGGAGAGGGATCGCTTCTGGATAACGGGTGGCATAGTCCATTATAACTAATATGTACTGGTGCCCCCTAGCGGACTTGATTATAGGACCTACCAAATCCATGGCGATCCTCTCAAACGGGACCTCAATGATGGGTAGAGGGACCAGCGGGCTACGGAAATGTGGCATCGGGGCCGACCTCTGACACACAGGGCAGGAGGAACAATAATTTTCTATGTCCTTCATCACCCCCGGCCAATAGAATCTCTGTAATACCCTCTCTCGGGTTTTCTCTGTCCCCAGATGACCTCCAAGAATGTGCCCATGGGCCAACTCCAACACCAACTTCCTGTAAGGTTTGGGCACCACAAGCTGCTCAACGGTTTCTTCTGCCCTTTTTGCCACCCGATACAGTAGGTCCTTCTCTACGCTGAAGTATGGGTAAGTGCAGGTATTATCTGGGTTCACTAACTCGCCATCTATTTTCACTACGTTTTCCCGTGCCTTTATTAGGGCGGGGTCTTTCAACTGTTCTGTGGCAAAGTTTTCCCTGTGAACCTCAAGATCAGAAAACTCCACAGACGGTAGGTTTTCGTCTGAGGAGGTGGGCTCCTCTCCAGTTTCTTGAGTCTCCCCTGCCAATACTGATAAGGGAAATTCCGGAGAGTCCTCACCACTCTCAGGGGAGTTCTGGCTATCACATTCCTGGTACATAGGGGCACCAGTGGGGGGCTCAGGATCATCCCACAGTTCCCAGAACTTCGGAAAATCCCTTCCCACAATGGCGTCATGCGGTAACTGAGATACTAAGCCCACTGGATGAGAGAGGGTACCTTTGGGGGTCTCGAAACACACTGTAGTCACTGGATACTCTCGGGTGTCCCCATGCACACAAATAACAGCTACCTTGCTATTCCCAGAGACCTCTGTTTTAACTAACTCAGCCTTTATCAGGGTCACAAGACTACCTGAATCCAGCAATACCACAACATTTCTACCATTAACACACATTTTGCATAAATGTTTCTCAGTTCCTCGAATGGCAGTGCATGCGACTGTCGCACACAGCGACTGACGTCTGCCCGTCAGAAAGTCACACTGCATGGGTTCCTCCACAACCGGGCAATTGGCTGCAATATGTCCCGCTTGCCGGCAGCGGTAGCAAACGATCCTTCTTGCGGCCTCTTGAGCCGCTGATTTCCCAGGCTGTTCTCGCCAAACTTGGGATAGAGCTCCCACCCTCTCACTCTCTCCACCCTCACCCCTTGGAATCCTCTTATCCGCCCCTGGGGATGGTCTGGTCTTAGGGTGGAAAGTCCGAGTGTCTCTGGAAGAGGCCGTCAGGTTCTCTGTAGCCAAGTATTTCTCCACACGATCCACAAGACCATCGGCCGTCTCTGGGTCTCCATGGCTTACCCACTTTTGGATGGCAGTAGGAAGAGCTCTCAAAAACCGATCCATTACAACACGTTCCACAATCTTTGGTGCGGACAAAGTCTCTGGCTGTAGCCACTTTCTGCTCAGGTGAATGAGATCATACATTTGAGACCTGGGGGGTTTTCCAAGCTGGAAAGTCCAGTTATGCACACGCTGAGCCCGGACAGCCTGGGTGACACCCAGCCTTGCCAATATTTCAGCTTTTAGCATCACATAGTCTTTTGCTTGGTTAGGCTCTAGGTCATAGTAAGCTTTCTGCGATTCACCAGTTAACAGAGGAGCCACCAGTCCAGCCCACTGCTCCTCAGGCCACTTTTCTCTTTCAGCGGTCCTTTCAAATGTGGTCAAAAATACCTCTGGATCATCCTCTCCAGTCATTTTTGTCAATAAACGACTCACCCCAAAGGACGCGGTATTAGTGGGACGGCTTTCCTCACTGGTCTGCGGACGTTGCTGCATTGCTGCTTCCATCTGTTGTTGTAGTCTCTGCTCTTGCTTCTGCAACAGGTCTATGAAGCGGGCCTCAGATTGCTGCTGGGCTTGTTGCTGAGCCTCCAGACTCTGTTGCAAAGTTGCGTTTGTCTGCTGCTGGGCTGCAAGGCTCTGTTGATGAGCTTGCTGCTGGGCTGCGAAGTTCTGTTGTTGAGCTGCAAGGCTCTTTTGCAAACCTGCATTTGTCTGCTGTTGATTGGCATTTGCTAGAGCCAGCTGCTTCAGTATCTCCTCCATGCTGGCTTAAAAAAAAACTGCCACTGGTTCTCCACCAACTGTGAGGGGGTTAGCTCGGCAGCGGGTGTGTGTGACCCCCGAGATGGGCTCCCCACACAATAACAGGCCCAGCAAACGGAGGTTGTGGTTTTCAAAATCAAAAAGGTGCGGTTTATTTTCTATTTACAGTGACAAAACACAGCAAAGCAAAAGAAACAAACAAAATAAATCTTGGTCAACTTGACCTCTGACTAAACATACAGGTTTCCTAACTAACAACTGGGATCAGCCTAGTGCTGTCCTAGTCCCTAAGTCCCTGGTTTTAAATGTCCAAGCAAATAGCCACACAGGCTTTGTCTCACCGCACAGGGGTTCACTCTCCCTAGACAGTCCACACAGGTCTGGGTCCAGGCATGAGCTAACATCTAATGAAGCTGGGAGTTCTTATAGAGGCCTAAATGAGCTGACAAGCTTCAGCTGGTCTCATCAACTCCCTGTCTGCACGACGCCCCACACTCTCCCTAGAGGTACGAGTCATCCATGAGCCCACTAGCCTCAGCTGGGCTTATAGAACTCTCCACCTAGTTGTATAAGTCGGCGTAAAGCCTGAATCTGGGCGAAATATATCTACCCCCCTGGATGCAACCAAGTGACTTTACCTTCCTGCTGTCACAGTATGTATGTATGTATGTATGTATGTATGTATGTATGTATGTATGTATGTATGTATATATATATATATATATATATATATATATATATATATATATATATATATGTGTGTATGTATGTGTATATATATGTATATATATATATATATATATATATTGTATAAGTACAAGATTGACCAGGCCCTATTTCAGCTGACTTTGGTATCTGTAATCTAATTACACATATTAAAGGGTGGTTGCTGATCAAAGGGGTTAGTGGCCAAACAAGGTTTACTACACATATCAGAGGGGACACATAATGGCTGATGTGCTAATCTTATGCAAGCCTACCTACAGGTGTGTGAGGTGGCCTGTTAACTGAATTGAACACTGACATTTCAAAGGGTGTTTGATGACCAAAGGGGCCAAACAGGATTTACTACACATATCAAGGGGACTTGTTTATGTCAATATGCAAGAATCCAGGACGAGTCTATTTTTACGTATCAAAACGGTGTTCAGGCCACCTTTCGTATCTGTAATCTAATTGCATGTGTCAAAAGAGAGCTTGTTGATGTTATTATGCAAGAATGCAAATGATGGCTGTGGTCGTCTCTGGCTAGGTGGGGGGTCATTCTCTGTCATCCTGAATGACAGAGTGTAGATCAAAGACAGCCAATCAAATTGCTCAGTCATTCAATAGATAAGCCATATAAGCTGATATTCAGTCTCCAGTCTTGTCACTCTGCATGGATAGGAAAGCTCAGGTCTAGAATATGATCTATGAGATGTGGGACTCTGAAATATATATATACTCTGATTGGATTTGTTGTCATCTGTGCAAGTATTGGACTTTGTTCTGTTTTGAAAGTTAAATAAACTGCACTCTCTGGAGAACTTGGGTGATACTGCGGAAACATAACTTATATCATCATACTAATACTTAAACATCAATTATCTACTGGTAGGAAATGCCCCCTTCCCCTGCCATCTTCTGGGGATAATTCTGATGCAGAACCAGGCCCGGCTGTGGCTCATGGCCCTGATTCTGATGCATCAGAGACTGCGGACTGTCACCGGTCGGACAGTGAGAATGACTCCAGGTCCGGGTCAACACGCGAAAAGGCTTTGGTATCTGACCTTATCACTGCAGTGTGGGAAACTCTGAAATTGGAAAATGCTGCAGAAACAGCAGAGACGGCGGTCCCCTTTGGGTTCCGTAAGCCGGCCTGCACTGCTAAGGTGTTTCCTTGTGTGTCTTATCCTGATAAGCTTTTATACAAGGAGTGGGAAACCCCACTGAAGGTTTTTGCAGCCTCAAAAAAATTGGCGGTCCGGTACCCCATTGAGGAGAGTTTCCTGAAAAAATGGTCCTCTCCCCCGGTAGTGGACCCCCCTGTGTCCAGACTTAACAAATTCCAGTGGAAGGGGCTCCTGTCTTCAAGGACCCTATGGACAAGAAGGCTGAGGCACTCGCTCGCTACCTATACACAGGTGGGCTCAGCGGTGCGTCCAGCATTGCCTGGGGCTTTGGTGTCTCAGACACTTATTGAGTGGGCAAAGATGCTACTCCAGGGGTTAAAGGCACGGGAGGCTCCTCCGCATGAGGTAGCTTTGGCCGACCAGTTGGTACAGGGCCTTAAGTTTGCGAGTCAGACATGGATACTATCCCCTTGCTGTCTAGAGCCTCGGTTTATGCGGTGGCATTACGCTGCCTGATCTGGCTAAAGTGCTGGTCTGCGGACCAATCTTCCAAGAAGGCCCTGTTGGATCTGCCCTTTAAGGT
This sequence comes from Rana muscosa, assembly GCA_029206835.1. NCBI lineage: Eukaryota > Metazoa > Chordata > Amphibia > Anura > Ranidae > Rana > Rana muscosa. The sequence goes on along the minus strand of CM055116.1, from coordinate 562,047,447 downwards.
CGACAGACTTTTTGGGGCCTCTCTGGATGACATCATTAAAGATGCCACAGGGGGTAAGAGCACGTTGCTTCCGCAATCCAAAAAGGGTAAGGAGCCACGCCATAGGCAAGGGCCCTCCTTTACTACACACAAGCGTTTTTTTCGTCCGCCCAGGGCGGCAGGTAAAAGATCCCAGGCCGATAAAGCGCCTGCTCAGAGACAAAAGCGCCCTTGGTTTCGCAAGCCCAACAAGCATGCGGACAAATCTACATCTTCATGAAGGTCTGCCCCCACCCATCTCTCGGGTGGGGGACGTCTTCGCGAATTCGCGACACGGTGGACATCTCTGATCTGCGACCGGTGGGTTTGCGAAGTAATCTCCTCAGGCTACAAGATAGAGTTTCTCTCTTGTCCGCTGAACAGATTCTTTCCCTCCAACCTCCAGCTTTAGCCGACCCGTCGGGAGGCCCTGTATGGGTCGGCCCAGGATCTGCTGGAATGCGGGGTGATCATTCCTGTCCCAGGGCAGGAACGGTTTCAGGGGTTTTACTAGAATCTGTTCGTAGTGCCAATGAAGGATGGGGTTCGTCCAATCCTGGATCTCAAGGCCCTCAATTGCTTTGTGAAGGTACAAAGTTTCCGGATGGAGTCGGTTCGGTCTGTAGTCACTGCTCTCCATCCAGGGGACTTTCTGGCGTCCTTGGACATCAAGGACGCTTACCTGCATGTTCCCATATGCTCCAGGCATCAGAGGTTTCTGCGCTTCACAGTCGGGGAGGACCACTATCAGTTTGTGGCCCTCTCGTTTGGCCTGGCATCGGCACCCAGGGTGTTCACCAAGGTGCTCGCCCCGATTCTGGCCCTTCTAAGACAGCGGGGCATCGCTATCATGGGCTACTTGGACGACCTTCTTCTGAGGGCCGCTTCAAGCTCAGAATTAGAGTTGTGTGCGTGTCTATAACCTGTCAGACTCTCCGAGACTGTGGTTGGGTGCTAAGCACGCAAAAGTCAGTGTTGGTGCCGACTCAACGCCTAGTATATCTGTGGTTGATTCTGGATTCTTCAGAGGCAAAGGTTTTCCTTCCTGTGGAAAAGTTGCAGACCCTTCGGGCTGCGGTGCGGCAGTTGACATCCGAAAGATGGTCGTCACTCCGTTTTTGCATGCAAGTCTTGTGCCTCATGGTAGCCTCCTTTGAGACGGTTCCATATGCTCAATATCACACTCGAGTGTTGCAGAAGGAAATTCTGTCCAGATGGGACAAATGCCCATTATCCCTGGATTATCAAATCTGGGTAAGCCACCTAGTCAGGACCTCCCTGGTATGGTGGCTGACATCACCGGCACTTCTGTCCGGAAAGTCGTTCCTTCCTGTTCACTGGATGGTAATCACGACGGACGCCAACCTTACCGTTGGGGGGGAGTCTGGGGTGTTCAGTCGACGCAAGGTCGCTGGACCCCGGAGGAATCCTGCCTGCCGATCAATGTCCTGGAACTCCGGGCGATCAGGCTGTGCCTCTTCAAATGGTCTCAGAGGCTGCAAGGGCGTCCAGTCAGGATCCCGTCAGACAACGCTATGGCGGTGGCATATGTCAATCATCAAGGAGGAACAAGAAGCTCAGCTGCATCATCGGAGGCCGCTTGCATCCTGAGGTGGGCAGAAAGGAGCGTACCGACTCTGTCAGCCGTGTACATTCCAGGTGTGGAGAACTGGCAGGCGGACTACCTGAGTCGCCAAATGCTGGACCAAGGAGAGTGGGCCATACACCCGGGGGTGTTCCAGCTCCTCTGCCAAAGATGGGGCATGCCAGACGTAGATCTCCTGGCTTCCCGACTCAATTGGAAGGTATTGAGGTTTGTGGCCCGGTCAAAGGACCCATGGGCAGACGCGACGGACGTGTTAGTGGCATCGTGGGGTCAGTATCTGCTATTCTATGCCTTCCCTCCCATGAGGCTCCTTCCTCATCTGCTTCACAGAGTGGAGGCAGAGGGGATTCCAATGATCCTGATCGCTCCAGATTGGCCCCAGCGTCCTTGATACGCTGATCTAGTACGTCTGGTAGCAGACGTCCCCTGGCGCCTACCACTACGGGAGGACCTGCTGTCGCAAGGTCCCATACTCCATCCTGCTTTACAGTCACTGGCTTTAACGGCATGGCTATTGAGAAGCAGGTTCTGAGAGACTGGGGCCTGTCAGATCCAGTGATCTCTACCATGAGAAGTGCTCGGAAGCTGTCCTCTAGGAAGGTTTACCATCGCACTTGGGAGGCCTACATATACATGTGTGAGGAAATGAAGTGGCATCCGCGTACTTATTTGGTCTCCAGAATCCTGCTGTTCTTACAGTGTGGGGTGGACCAAAGGCTTGCCTTAAGTACGATTTAAGGGGCAGATATCTGCCCTGGCTGTCTTTTTTCAGCGACCGCTGGCGGCTTACTCTCTCGTGAGTACGTTTGTGCAGGGGGTTCGACATGTGGCTCCTCCGGTCCTTCCCCCACTGGGACTTGAACCTGGTCCTCTTGGTGCTTCAGATGTCACCGTTTGAGAACATTAGGGAAATTCCCTTGTTGACACTTTCTCAAAAAGTGGTCTTTTTGGTGGCTGTTTCGTCAGTTAGACGGGTTTCTGAGCTGGCAGCCTTGTTATGCAAGGCCCCTTATCTGATCTTCCACAAGGATAAGGTGGTTCTGCGTCCGCAGCCTTCCTTTCTTCCAAAAGTCGTTTCGGCTTTTCATCTCAATGAGGACATTGTACTTCCATCCTTGTGTCCTAATCCGTCAAATCCTAAGGAGTCGGCGTTGCATTCCTTGGACGTTGTCCGAGCTCTGAGAGTATACTTATCTGCTACTGCTCTGTTCCGGAGGTCAGACTCACTGTTTGTTTCGGTGGCTTGTCCCAAGAAGGGCCTAGCGGTCTTGTCGGCCACCATCTCTAGGTGGATCCGACAGATAGTGTTTCAGGCTTATGCCATAAAGGGTCGGGCACCCCCCTTTCCTGTCACGGCGCATTCAACCAGGGCAATAGGTGCCTCTTGGGCTTTCCGACATCAAGCGTCTGTTTCCCAATTATGTAAGGCAGCGACTTGGTCGTCCGCTCACACTTTCACTAAATTCTACAAGGTTGATGTAGGTGCATCTTCGGATGCTTCTTTCGGCCGCAAAGTTTTGCAGGCGGCCGTTTAGAGTTTAGAGTGAGGAGCTCTGTTTTGTTTTGGGGTGAAGTTTACTTTTATGCTGTTCCCACCCCTTGTTTTTTGACACTGCTTTGTCAATAGGAAGCTGTGTCTGTCCATGATCGAAAGAGTAAATAGGATTTTTGTACTCACCGTAAAATCCTTTTCTCTGAGTTCATGGACGGACACAGCACCCACCCCTCCTTTTTTTAAGTTTGTACTGCTTTCTGACGAACTGATCTGCGAGGTGCAGAGAGAGGAGTTATACCCAGAGGGTCCGCCCCCTGGGCGGTACTGTATAAGGTGTGATGTGTTAACACTTTCTACAAGTTTTCTGCCTAGTCACTCCTAAATGAAGGATAATACCCACTTGTCAATAGGAAGCTGTGTCCGTCCATGAACTCAGAGAAAAGGATTTTACGGTGAGTACAAAAAACCTATTTTGTACCTTGTACTTAAATATTCCAATAAAAATTATTTTCCCCCCCAAAAAAATGGTAATGGTACAATAACAATGTTAGCTATAAAATAAACACACTGTTTAAATAAGCAAGATTCCCATTTATATTCCAAGAAAGTAGGAATGCTAACATAAAACACTAAAAATACTTTACGTTAGGTCGTCCTCCTGTGTTCAGTAGGTTTCCGCTGGGCTCGATGGCAAGAGTCTAGTTCCCTCCAGCCGGTCAATACTTTTAAACTGCATTCAGACACCACCCACTGTCCGCCTATTTAGCCATCTGTATCCAATAAGAATCTTTAAGAGTTTGTCCTTCTTCTTCTGTCCATCCTCCAGGAAGCATGCTGTAGTGTCCACTAGGGGCAGCAAATAGTCCATGAATCACTGATTCTGACCCGGGTCATCTTTCCGTAACAGCTGGCTTTTGATGTTCTGTAACCCATTCACACCTGAGACCTTGTAACACTAACGAGTCACATGACACCGGGGAGGGAAAATGACTAATTGGGCCAAATTTAAACATTTTCACTTAGGGGTGTACTCACTTTTGTTGGCAGTGGTTTAGAAATTAATGGCTGTGTGTTGAGTTATTTTGAGGGGACAGAAAATTTACACTGTTATACAAGCTGTACACTCACTACTTTACATTGTAGCAAAGTGTAATTTCTTCAATGTTGTTACATGAAAATATATAATACAATATATACAAAAATGTGAGGGGTGTACTCACTTTTGTGAGATAGTGTGTGTGTGTGTGTGTGTGTGTGTGTGTGTGTGTGTGTGTGTGTGTGTGTGTGTGTGTATTATATATATATATATATATATATATATATATATATAAAATATATATCATTTATATTAACGTTTAACCCTTGGGTGCTGATATATAGGAAGAAAGAACTCTTCTTCCTCTAATCACACCAGCTTCTCTACTAGATTCTTCACCTCTGAGCAGGAGAATCTGGGACAGAGATATTTCTGTGACAGAATGGTTGTGTGCTGTGATGAGAAGCCGAGGACATGTTCTCGTTTCCTCATCTCAGCTACTGTACATAAACCGATACACACGAGAGATCAGCCATGATCCTAAGGATCACGGCTTTTCCCTGTTTCATAAACGGACACCCAAGTTCACTATAACTTCTACTTATGATACTTTGTTAGAAAAAAAAAAAAACTTCCACTTATGCATCTATACATGTTTTACATATCACCCTTAATCTCCTCTTCTCAAGAGAGAATACATTCAATTCCTCTAATCATTCCCCATAGCTAAGCTTCTCCATGCCTCTTATCAGTTTGGTTGCCCTTCTCTGCACTTTCTTCGGTTCCCCAAATGGGGATATCACATGTTTGAGACTTTTTCACAAGCTAGATACATAGAGGGGCCCAAAATCAAATTTCACATAAATTATGCATCTAATTTCCTGGCTGCCTTTCATATTTTGGAGGCCCTGGAGCACCAGCCCAGCCCTGGATAAGCCCTGGATATTAGGGTTCAGGCGAATTCTGCTAAGGAATGGTTCCAAGGATAGGGCGAATAACAAGGGGGAGAGCGGACACCCCTGTCTAGTGCCGTTTGTTATAGGGAATGGGTCAGATAGAACACCATTGACCTTAACTTGAGCCGTAGGTTGGGAGCATACTTTGGTGATCCAGTTGAGGATAGTTTCTCCAAGGCCTAGGTGTCGAAGGACTGTAAACATGTACTGCCAATTCACGCGATCGAACGCTTTTTCAGCGTCCGTGCTAAGGAAGACACATGGTGTGTGGGTAGAACTGGCCACGTGAAGTAAGTTAAGAACTTTAACAAAAATATGTTAAAATAAAAATTATTTGAACATTAATAGCGCTTGAAAGTTCTTTAACAATTAATACACTGTCCACTTAGACTGTGACAGCAGCAGAATATGAGATGAAAGAAAGTTCCCTCCAAGAGTAGGTAAACACAAATCCGTGAAAATTAATGTTCCAAAATGATCATCTTCAACTCTCTGCTTGTCTGAAAATCCCCCAAAGGTAATTCACTTACCAGATGTAGGTAGATTCAAAGCGTATCTTTAGATGGTTGATGTCATCAAACTTTTATATATCTCCATCGAATAATACTGGATCAATCAGCGGGTATTGTGTGATTGTTGTCAGCAGACTCAGCATACCTCCATCTGAATATTGCTCGTCACAAGCAAGAAAAAAGTGCACATAGCGTAATCCAATAACTAAAAATTGTTTATTAAAAGATAATCCTTTATAGGTGTACACTTACAAAGTAGCAAACTATAAAAAGCATAAGTAAATCTCCTTGTCGTGTCGTTCACTCCTGATGTACCTTTCACTGATACAGCGGTATTCCCGGGTAAGGCAGAACAGGTGATCCGACGGCGTGGGTTGCTGCGTGGTCACGCCCTGACGCTTTTCGTCATTGCTTTCGCCAGATGGCGTGGCCACACAGCGCAGCTCCCAGCTTATTTAAGGATTAGGATTTATTTAACTGATACCCTTAACTCGGAAAGGAATGAATGTTGAGTTGGATTTAAATTGTTTTATCAGCGATTATTGATTCATAAATATAATTTTATAGATGGAATTTTATCAATTTTCTAGCATTTAATATGTTTTTTTATTAATTTTTTATAAATTTTATAATGATATACAGTATTTTATGGACATGTATAATTTTGACTATGCACTTTTGAATCTTATTGACATTATCTGTAATTTAATGATATTGGGATTTAATTATCGGTATAGCACACATTAATATTATCATATATGTAATGTAAAGATACATGTTCGATTTAAGATATTTTTTATGCATTACATGCAGATTGAATTTATATGGTTGTAATAACTGGTCCTACTCACCCGCGATGTCGGTCCCGCCACGGCGATCGACCGCTGCTGGCAGCTCCCGGCTCCTTCATCCTGACTAAGGGAAACAGGCAGTGAAGACTTACGGCTTTACTGCCCGTTTCCTACTGCGCATGCGCCACTCGCACTGCGCTTTGTGAATGGGCGGCTTGCCTCCTGGGATACACACAGTTCCCAGAAGGCAGCGTGCCCCATTCACAAGAAGAGGAAGCGGAAGGAGACCCACCGCGGACGAGAAGAGGCACATTAGAGGCAGATTAGGGGACTTCCGCATAGCAACAGGCATTTAGGGTGAGTATAAAATTATAATTTTTTTCTATAATTTTTTTTTTTTTTTTTTTTAGGATTTTTAATGTGAACATTTTTTCAGGGTGGACCTCCGCTTTAAGAAACAAATAATGGGTTTATATGCAGATTTTGGAAGGTATATTACTATTATCCAACTGAACTCATCTAATGTTTATCCATTGGATGGACATTATAGTAGTCGGATACAGACAAAAACCTGTGGGAGCGTGTATCCATAAAATAAATTTGGATTAGAATCTCGGCTGCTTCTTCGCACTGCATTTAGCAGTAGGTGGGGGACATACACTGAACGATCGACTATGAGTACGATCTGCTTATAGGTTGATCTGGGTATGTGCTGTGTTGATGGTATCTAATATAGACCTATTGGCAGTAGATATATTGGGGAGCTAATAGCTTTCTTTTAGATTAGTCAAGTTATGTATTTAGTATTGTTTGGCAATATAAGATTGCTAAATTATGACCGATTGATGGCGAAGAGCCGCATATTGGTCTAATCAATGATACGAGCGTGGAGTGGGTTGATTCTCCGGCGCTCGTATGGGGATATTAAGCTGGGAGCTGCGCTGTGTGACCACGCCCTCTGACGAAATGCGTCAGGGCATGACCACGCAGCAACCCAATGCCGTCGGATCACCTATTCTGCCTTACCCGGGAACACCGCTGTAGCGGTGAAAGGTACATCAGGAGTGAACGACACGACAAGGAGATTTACTTATGCTTTTAATAGTTTGCTACTTTGTAAGTGTACACCTATAAGGGATTATCTTTTAATAAACAATTTTTAGTTATTGGATTACGCTATGTGCACTTTTTTCTTGCTTGTGACAAGCAATATTCAGATGGAGGTATGCTAAGTCCCGCTGATTGATCCAGTATTATTCGATGGAGATATATAAAAGTTTGTTGACATCAACCATCTAAAGATACACTTTGAATCTACCTACATCTGGTAAGTGAATTACCTTTGGGGGATTTTCAGACAAGCAGAGAGTTGAAGATGATCGTTTTGGAACATACATTTTCACGGATTTGTGTTTACCTACTCTTGGAGGGAACTTTCTTTCATCCCATATTCTGCTGCTGTCACAGTCTAAAGCCTTGTACACACGACCGGTTTTCTGCCAAAAAAAAACGTTTGTGTGTATGTTTTATTGTCAAGAAAACTGCCGGGAATCTTGATGAGAAAAATAGAGAACCTGCTCTCTATTTTCTCGTCAGGATTCTCGTTTTTCTCGTCGGGATTCTCGTCGCGTGTATGCTTTTCCGAGTCTTAAAAAATCATGCATGCTCAGAATCAAGTATGAGACGGGAGCGCTTCTTCTGGTAAAATGAGCGTTCATAATTGAGATAGCACATTCGTCACGCTGTAAATTATTGCATCGTTTAAATGTTGCGCATTTAAATCTTCTTTAGAATGGTACAATAATGAAAAATAATGAACTTGTTTTGCTGCTGATATTCACACAGAGTTCTGACTAACTTTTTAAAACATTTTTCATGCTGATCTCATGAATATTTTGTTGTATTATACAGAGCAAGATCTCCTTAATATTTATATATTTTTCATTTTGAATACAGATCTTCATTTTAAATGATTATTTAATTTCTAGTGATCTCCATGATTAGAATTTTAATTTTGTTGTGTCAAGTTTACCAAATTAATTTTATTATCTTGTATTTTTGGACCTTCAAGGAGATTGTTTTGTGTTTTCTGTCCTTTTTTTCTTTATAAATGTATCTGCCTACTAGGGATGAGCCGAACACCCCCCTGTTCGGTTCTCACCAGAACCTGCAAACAGCCAGAATGTTCGCTCGAACTTTAGAACCCTATTAAATACAATGGACTCGAACATTCGAAATCAAAAGTGCTAATTGTAAAGGCTAATATGCAAGTTATTGTCCTAAAAAGTGTTTGGGGACCCGGGTCCTGCCCCAGGGGACATAAAGAAAAAGAAGGGTAGGGTCTGACTACACTAAGTAAAAAATACTATGTCAGATGGCAATCCTGGCACAGTATCCCATTTTAGGGCGGACTCACCAATTGAGGTGCGGTCTCTGTGGCATAAGGCAGTAACAATACAAAAAACATCCCCCTGGGGTGGAATAAGAGAAGAAATACCCCCCCCCCCCCCCCGAGAAAGGATAAAGGAGCCACAGGCGGACCACGCCGTCATGCAAAAATGGTTTATTGGTAGAAAAAATACATTAAACACAATGAAAGATGCTCAAAACCCTCCACCAACACCCAGATATTAAGATAAATAGGACAACGTTGTCGTATCTAAAATCAAACAGCTACGTGGGGATGCATGCATGCAATATACTCAAACAGTGCAATTGGTTGGACAGTGGGTCCAGTCAGTTGCACTGTATATCATGTGGTCTGAGAACATAGATGAGACCAGGCCCTTAAATGGGTTGAGAAAGTATAATAGAGTAGCTAGGTACTGATTTAAAAGTGATGAAAATGGTTGCAATAGCAGTATAGACTTTGGTTGTGGAGAGATTGATCTCCAATGGATAGCTATTTGGTTGCAGCCAAATCATGGACTGGGTCAGTTCACAAATGAAGCTAGGCTTGAAAGCAGTCTATTAGATTGGACAGTGTGTTCATATGCATAGGCAGTCCAAATAAACCACAGATAACAAGCTATGAATAAAGCAAAAAGTCACAGAGCAGGGTCAGCGTTGAAGTGAGATGCCAGCATATTGAAGTACTATGGACCATAGGTCCACTCACCAAGCCTTGATAGTAGTTAGGGACATCCTCAGTTCCGGGTTGAATCCTCTCCCCATGCATATGGGGGGAACCCGCAGCAGCAGGAAAGAAGAGTTGCACACTAGGATACACTCGTCCCCATGCAGGGGATTATAACTTCTGCTGTCCCTATAGGGGTGATAACGCTGGTAAAAGACTAAAGATAACGCTGGTAGTGTCTGCTTGCTGATGCTGATTTTTCCGCTCGTTCTGCCGTTCAAAACGAACGAATCATGGAGCCGCCTCCGGGATTCGTGACCCACGTCCTGCAGAGCCCAGTGCGCATGCGTCCGCAAACGTAGCTGTAGGTGACGTGAATAGCGTCACATAGGTAACATTAACCCGACATGTTTCAGCCAATCTGCATGGCTTTCATCAAGGGAATGGGAGTGACTCACCGTGAGCCTCTATTTATATTAATTACAGATCAATGGCAATGTTGTACTACAGGAAAAGGTCCACTAGATGTCGCTCTCCATTGAAATGTTATACTGAAATAAAAATAAACTCTATTCGCCAGACGCAGGAATCTCCACAATGTGCCTCATCTGCTGAGTAAAATTGTATTCAATTCAGATTATGGACTGAGCAGGAATATGTTTATTTATTTTTATTATAATTTTTATTTCTATTAATGGCACACTAATACAGCCTAGATATATGGAGTTGGTAATTACCACAATTGGGTTCAAGCTGCTGATTGATTACTATTAGGGAACAGATGCCAATAGATATAAAAAAAAGGGGCAAAGGAGAGGAAGAAGGAGAATAAATGGGATTATAATGGAGTAATTAAAATTGGGAGGCAAAAAAAAGGGGTAGATGAAATTAAATTAAATTAAATAAAATGGAATAGAGCTAAGGGGTGAATGGGATAGTATGTAATAAATTGGTACTATAAGTTGACACCAACATTGTTTTTGGGTGTAAATTTTATATATCAAGTGGTGAGCATAAATAGCAAATACAGATATATGGAGGGGCATATAGTTACATATGGCACATGCCATTAATCTAATTTTTTCCTATGTTATCCTATATTATCCTGCTCGAACTCCCTACATAACAGGCCATAGTGTCAAAAGAACTAGATACCGCTTGGTGCATCGAATTTGTCATGATGACAGGGAATCCAGTCACTGACAATGAGATAATAGAATGAAGTTAAGTATAAGGTATCAATCATCAAATAAAAATGATATAAAGATGATATCAAATTCAGATAGAAAGTAGGGAGGGTTGGATAATTAAAAAGGAAACAGAGGAAAGGGACCCTAGGACATATATGACCAACTCATCTCAGAGGTAACATATACATATATGTACACCTGAATGTAATAGCCTCACATACATATATACATATACAATCAACAGATATTAACATCAAGGGAGATGGTATTGGGTATCAAGAAGTATATTGGGTACCAAGAGATGCTACAGCCTAGCAAATATCTCCTCTCACATTCATTACCTTGTCAAAAAGGGCTGAAAACTACATTCAACCTTTAGGCCTAAAGGTGCTAGAGTCCCTAATCTAAAGATCCCCATCTTTTCATTCTGGAGGAGGACTGTATCGAAGTCCCCCCTCCTAGCTGGCAAGTCAAGGGTATAGATTCCCGTGACCTTCAAGCCAAATATTTTACTCTGGTGGAAATCAGCGAAGTGTAGTGCTATGGTGGGTGACATTTCCTCTCTAGTCCTACTTTTGGGTGTCTGGGCATGGCCCAAGTCCTTGATATTTTTAGTTGAGTTTTTTATACTACATAAATGTTCACTGATATGGATACGCAGTTGCCTCTTCGTCTTGCCAATATAATATTTATGGCAAGGACACTCCATCATATAAATTACCCTTGTAGTGGCACAATTAATGAACTTATTGATGGAGTATCGGGTCTCACCATCCGCACTTGTGAATTCAGCAGTTCTATCCACGTGGCTGCATATTTGACAGTGGCCACATGCATACATCCCCTTTAAAGGTGGAAGGTCCTTCAACCAGCTGGTAGTCCGTTCCCTCTTATGTTCAGAGTGGACTAATGTGTCCCTAAGGTTGCGGGCTCTCCTAGCCACCATTAAAGAGGAGAGTCCAACAATACCATTCAGTTGAGGAGACCTGGTGAGTATCCCCCAATGTTTGGTCAGAACAGACCTGACCTCATTCCATTGAGTACCGTAGGTGGTAATGACACGTGGGAAATTGTTTTTGGCTGCTATTTTTGGTTGATTTTTAAGGAGGTCCCTCCTATTGGTTTTCCAGGCTTTAATGCGTGCTCTATCTAAAGACCTCTGTGGATATCCATGTTCCCTAAATCTATCATGCATCTCAGCTGCCTCCCGTTTGAAGGCAGCATCACTGGAGCAGTTCCTGCGAAGTCGCAGGAACTGACCCACTGGTATACCCCTGATCAAATGATCAGGATGATGGATAGATGCCTGAAGCAGGGTGTTATCAGCAGTGGGTTTATGGAAAGTGCACGTAGATACATGATTATCCAAGATAGAGACCCTCAAGTCCAGAAAATAAATAGTTTGAGAGTCAACCACGTGGGTAAGTCTGATGTTCCTTTCATTAACATTAAGTTCATCCAGGAACTCACATAATTGCTCACTGGTGCCCTGCCAGATCAAAAGGATATCATCGATGTACCTCAGCCAGGTAAGTACCTGACTGAGGTACATCGGCATCGCATAGACCACCTCCAGCTCCCAGAGGCCGAGTGTCAAGGTCACCTGTGGCCAGGTGACAGATGCACACCGTAGGGGGACAGGAGTGCACCGCAAGGTAGTGAACCCTATGGCTGACTGCTGCGGATAGGAAACTGGGTGGTTGTGGAAAGCGGGACCAGAGGAGCACAACCGGGATCCTAACGGAAGCTAGAGCCAAGATTCCCCAGGGCGCGGAGTCTAAGACCCAGCAGGTCTTCTCCAGGGCCTCTAGTGGTGAGGATGTTATGCTGCAGGCTGGGACCAGGTCGCGGCCCCTGGAGTTTCCTAGCTCACGCCCCGTAGGATAAGGGGAAAAGAGGGGAAGCAGCAGCACAAGATATGAGAGAACCGAATAACAAGCTGAAGGTCAGGGGCCACAAGCAGACAAGGATAACGAAAGAACGAGCCGAAGGTCAAGGGTCACGAGCAGACAGGGATAGTCGGGGACAAGCCAAATATGTAACAGAGAGACAGACGTAGCACACGGCAGGCAGGAACCCAAACACACAATGCCTAACAAACACGTTGATCAGCAGGCTTGCAGTGCACAGGTTAATATAGTGTTCTGTGATAGGGCCTGGGGTGGAGTCTGGCTGGGAGGAGATTATAAAGGAAGCCAGGTGAAAGGGCTCAGGCCTCTAAGGTGAACACATGGGAAGGAAGGTAAGCTGACAGACAAACACTACTGCATATCCATGACACCGAGGTGGAGGCAGGCATAAGAGGGCGCCCAAGGCGCACCCATTGCGGTGCCCCTAACCTGCTGGTAAAAGCACTCAAGGAACTGAAAGTGGTTGTTAAAAAGGGCAAATTCCAGGAGCTCAAGGATGAATTCATTCTGGGCTCCAAATTCTGCCCCAGGGGACATGTATCAATGCAAAAAAAAGTTTTAAAAACTGCTGTTTTTTCGGGAGCAGTGATTTTAATAATGCTTAAAGTGAAACAATAAAAGTGAAATATTCCTTTAAATTTCATACCTAGGGTGTGTGTATAGAACTGTCCCTGCACAAAGTGTCATTTCTGAAGGAAAAAAAGTCATTTAAAACTCACTCGCGGCTATAATGAATTGTCGGCTCCCGGCAATACATAGAAAAGTCATTGGTAAAAAAAAAAAAAAATGCGTGGGGGTCCCCCCAAATTCAATTACCAGGCCCTTCAGGTCTGGTATGGATATTAAGGGGAACCCTGCCGCAAATTTAAAAAAAAAATGCGTGGGGTTCCCCCAAATATCCATACCAGGCCCTTCAGGTCTGGTATGGATTTTAAGGGGAACACCACCCCAAATTAAAAAAAAAAATGGCTTGGAGTTCCCCCAAAAATCCATACCAGACCCTTTATCCGAGCACGCAATCTGGCAAGCCGCAGGAAAAGAGGGGGGGAAGAGAGAGCGCCCCCCCTCCTGAACTGTACCAGGCCACATGCCCTCAACATGGGGAGGATGTCCCCATGTTGATGGGGACAAGGGCCTCATCCCCACAACCCTTGCCCGGTGGTTGTGGGGGTTTCACAAGGAAAGTGTAAAAAAAATTAAAAAAAAACACACAGACACCTTGGAAAAGTCCTTTGTTAAAAATAAAAAAAAATAAAAAAAGTAAAAACAATTCTAGCGATGAAATCCAGTGTCCCCCGGCGATTCGATGTCTAGCGCTGTCCACACGAAACGTCATTGGCTGAGCCTGAGCGGACCTGATGGGGAACTTCCTCCGCAGTGTATTAAATGAATAGACCCGCCCCTTCTAAAGTTCCCCATCAGGTCCGCTCAGCCAACGTAGGTGTAAGGCTAAGCGGACCAGATGCGGAACGTGAGAAGGGGCGGGTCTATTCATTTATTACACTGTGGAGGAAGTTCCCCATCAGGTCCGCCCCCTCGTATGTCAGACCCTGCCTACGTCATTGGCTGAGCGGACCTGATGGGGAACTGTCTCCGCAGTGTAATAAATGAATAGACCCGCCCCTTCTCACGTTCCGCATCTGGTCCGCTTAGCCTTACACCTACGTCATTGGCTGAGCGGACCTGATGGGGAACTTTAGAAGGGGCGGGTCTATTTATTTAATACACTGCCGAGGAAGTTCCCCATCAGGTCCGCTCAGGCTCAGCCAATGACATTTCGCGTGGACAGCGCTGGACATCGGATCGCCATGGGACACTGGATTTCATCGCTGGAATGGGTTTTTTATTTTTAATAAAGGACTTTTCCAAGGTGTCTGTGTGTTTTTTTTACATTTTTTTTACACTTTCTTTGTGAAATGGTAGGGGTACAATGTACCCCTTACCAATTCACATGGGGGGGCCGGGATCTGGGGGTCCCCTTTGTTAAAGGGGTCTTCCAGATTCCGATAAGCCCCCTGCCCGCAGACCCCCACAACCACCGGGCAAGGGTTGTGGGGATGAGGCCCTTGTCCCCATCAACATGGGGACATCCTCCCCATGTTGAGGGCATGTGGACTGGTACGCTTCAGGAGGGCATGGGGACATCCTCCCCATGTTGAGGGCATGTGGCCTGGTACAGTTCAGGAGGGGGGGCGCTCTCTCGTCCCCCCCTCTTTTCCTGTGGCCTGCCAGGTTGCGTGCTCGGATGAAGGGTCTGGTCTGGATTTTTGGGGGAACTCCACGCCATTTTTTTTTTATTCGGGGTGGAGTTCCCCTTAAAATCCATACCAGACCTGAAGGGCCTGGTATGGATATTTGGGGGAACCGCACGCATTTTTTTTTAAATTTGCGGCAGAGTTCACCCTAATATCCATACCAGACCGGAAGGTCCGCTCAGGCTCAGCCAATGATATTTCATGTGGACAGCGCTGGTCATCGGATCGCCATGGGACACTGGATTTCATCGCTGGAATGGGTTTTTTATTTTTAATAAAGGACTTTTCCAAGGTGTCTGTGTGTTTTTTTTACATTTTTTTTACACTTTCTTCGTGAAATGGTAGGGGTACAATGTACCCCTTACCAATTCACATGGGGGGGCCGGGATCTGGGGGTCCCCTTTGTTAAAGGGGTCTTCCAGATTCCGATAAGCCCCCTGCCCGCAGACCGCCACAACCACCGGGCAAGGGTTGTGGGGATGAGGCCCTTGTCCCCATCAACATGGGGACAACCTCCCCATGTTGAGGGCATGTGGACTGGTACGGTTCAGGAGGGGGGACGCTCTCTCGTCCCCCCCTCTTTTCCTGCGGCCTGCCAGGTTGCGTGCTCGGATAAAGGGTCTGGTATGGATTTTTGGCCATTTTTTTTAAAATTTGGGGTGGAGTTCCCCTTAAAATCCATACCAGACCAGAAGGGCCTGGTATGGATATATGGGGGAACCCCACGCATTTTAAAAAAAATTTGCGGCAGGGTTCCCCTTAATATCCATTCCAGACCTGAAAGCCTTGGTAATTGAATTTGGGGGGACCCCCACGCTTTTTTTTTTTATCAATGACTTTTCTATGTATTGCCGGGAGCCGACAATTCATTATAGCCGCGAGTGAGTTTTAAATGACTTTTTTTTCCTTCAGAAATGACACTTTGTGCAGGGACAGTTCTAAGCATGGGAAACAAGCGCAACTTTACAGGCATACTATACACACACCCTAGGTACGAAATTTAAAGGAATATTTCACTGTTATTTTTTCACATTATTAAAATCACTGCTCCCAAAAAAACGTCAGTTTTTAAAACTTTTTTTTGCATTGATAAATGTCCCCTGGGGCAGTACCCGGGTCCCCAAACACTTTTTATGACAATAACTTGCATATAAGCCTTTAAAATTAGCACTTTAGATTTCTCCCATAGACTTTTCGAATTTGTCGCGAACACCCCAAATTGTTCGCTGTTCGGCGAACGGGCGAACAGGCAATGTTCGAGTCGAGCATGAGTTCGACTCGAACTCGAAGCTCATCCCTACTGCCTACTCCAAAGATATTTTTTTTATTTTTAGAAAAACACATAGTCAAGTATTAACTGTAAAAAAAAAACACATTTATTCTGGTATATAACAAAATAAATAGAAGGCAGCGCTGGAGAACCTGCTGCCATTTGTGCATCCATGGGACCCCAGAGCACACATCAACTCTGTGTGGACAATAAAATTGGGAGCTTGAGAAGCACATCAGTTGTGAGCACAATCTGGTCCTGAACTCCCAGAGGTCAGGAACAGCAGCAGGTGGGATACATGTCCAAAGTCTGTGGTACTACAACAGGCTGCCTTCTGTCAGACCACATTGAAGCAAGGCCATCACTTCCTGTTCTTCTTGGCAGCCTTCCCTGCAGCCTTCTCTGCAGCCTTCCTTCTGCATGTGGCTGGAGGCTGTGCCACTGGAGGTGTACTCCTGTCAGGAGGAGGAGAAGGAGGTGGAGAAGAAGAAGGTGGAGGAGGAGGAGGAGGAGGAGGTTGAGGTTGAGGTTGTGAAAGCTGGGCGACCTCACATATCGCCGTATTGGGGGTAATTCTCCCCATCACCCCCTTGTTCAGTAAGCTGAGCAGCAGGGGCTCACATAGGAGGTGTTGTTCCATGCTCATAGTTTGAAATTTGGCCCCAACTAGGCCGGCATAGGCCTCTCCGGTGGTTGTTGGCTCCTGGAGGGTGGCATGTGCCTCTCTGATCAGGGCCATTGCTGCCTGGCTGGTGGTCCTCTCCCTCCTGGTCCTTCTTGTAAAGCAGGTGGGAGGCACCTGCGATCTGGTCCTGCTACTTGGCCCTGCCACCTCCTGTGTGGCACTGGGCCCTGCCACCTCCTGGATCACAGTGGGCACTGCCTCCTCCTGGCTCACAGTGGGCCCTGCCTCCTCCTGCCTGACACTTTCCAGACCCTCATCTTGGTTGATGTCATCCTGAATATGAAAAAGGGACATAGTTTTAGTTTTTGGTTCATCAATCACACACAATTTTCAGCTCATGACTGTTGCAAATTGAATGTAAATCAATAGAAAAGATTATCATTATGAACCCAGCAGTCTTCATTCTACTCCCCAAATTTTTGGGTCACTACTGTCTATTGAAATTTAGAACACTTTTTGATCAAACATTGTTTTTTTCTTTCCATATTAACATTTTTTTTTGCTGCATTCATTCTATCACAATGAATGTTTATAAAATACTATACCTGGCTCCAGATGTCCAAATCAGGCTCTTCCAGGATGGCTGCCTCCTCTTGCTCCAGAGAAGGCTCAGGTTGGCTGCAGGGAAGTCTGGGGGGAAGACTGGACAGTAATGTCCTTGCTTCAAGGTGGTCATTCAGAAAGGACATCCTGCTGTAGTACCACAAAGTCGGGACATATACATCCACTGCTGCTGCTCCTGACCTCTGAGAAGCCAGGACCCTAAAGCGCTCAGTCCTGTATGTACCTCTCAAGCTCCCAATTTTACTATCCACCTGTTGGATGGTTGCTGTGGGTACCCTGGTATGCACAAATGGGAGCAGGCTCTCCAGCGCTGCTTTCCTTACACCATTTTTCCGGTGAATGGGGTTTTTGGTCTCCCACAGAGCGGGCAGCTCCCTTACCCGATCAATAAATTCCCCCAGGAAATCTTTTTCCAAGAAAGCATTCATTTTGTCTGCAAGACAAAACACAAGACAAAAATAGTAATGTCAGTCACACAGTCTAAACTCAAGCAAATCTTTATCCTCATATATATCCTCAAACAATCTCTAGGCAGTATAGGCCACCGATTTCACAAAGTATAAAAATCATACCTTCGCTCTGACGTCCGTCACTTTTCCTCCTCTCTTCGCACACAGAATGTATTAACGTCACGTGTGTTTGCTTTATATACACTACGCATGCGTGAAACTCCGCACACGTCGCCCGTCCATGACGTTCACATTATCAACTTTTCCCCACCCCTTCTCTTTCGGCACGCAAACGATATGGCGGAGTCACAGCAGGTGTCTGGTAATTCATCTAATAACGATGAGTCAAGCCCAGAGCCTGAGGAAACGTCACGATCAAGGAGGAGATTCAAGGCATCTAATATGTCCTTCGCGGAGATGGTGGACATATTGCTAAAGTTGGATTATGATGCAAAGCATGGGCCGTATACCCACCCTAATCTAAGGAAGGCCAAAATTATGAAGAAAGTAGTGAAAAGTCTGAAGAGACATTTTGAGGTGAAAAGATCAAAGGAGCAGCTTAGAAAGAGGTGGTCTGACCTGAAACTGAGGGAGCCAGAGCAGTTAAGGAGCATTAAGAGAATGCTAGAAAAAAGTAAGTACTTCTCCTGTGTTCCTATTATTGTATTTCAGAACTTGCATGTTGCTCCATGTTGTTGCTTTTTACTATTGGACCTTAGAAAATGTCATCTCGCCAAATTTAGTGGGCCCAGTAATCGGTCGTTACAGACACATCGTTCACCCACTACATACGATGTTTTGAGAAGATACAGGGTTAAAATAATTTAGACATGCCTGTTTTTATTCCATAAATGTTATTACATTGTTGTCTAGATGATGTGTTTGGAACTAGAATGAAATGCAACTTGAATCAGTGTAAAGGAGAGGACACTCAGCAGCTGTTTACACATCTGCACTCTGGAGCACTATAGTGTGGGCCACTAGAACAACCTTTTTAGGGTGCCCCACACAGGTGCATCAGTGTATTCTTGGGGTGTCTCCATGTGTAAAACTTGTCTCAAAAAGGTGAATAGTCAAGATTTGTTTATTTTGGTTTATTATTTTTGTTTATTTTTAAATAATGTCTTCAGCTTGTAACTCTGCCCAAACAGACATTATTTCCATTAAATATCTGTGTGTTAAGTATACCTTTGTTTCATTCTCATAGGGGAGAGAAGACTGGGAGGAAACCACTCCAGGGAGCACAGGAACCCCACAACTCAGAGAGAACCCCAACCTCACCAAGAACCCCAACCTGAGGATGTTGATTAAGTAGAAGTGGAGGAAGGAGAAGTGGAGGAAGGAGAAGTGGATGACGTGGTGGAACTTGTCACCACAACAGGTCAGTGTCTGTCACCACAGCTTCAGGTAAGAGATGTAGGTCTGTAGAGTTATAATACCTTTTATTTTATTTTTTAGGGGACGAAAATGTTGTTGTTGAAGAAAGTCCTTGTTTCTCTAGTGATAGTGCCCAAAGAATCATCCAGCAAGTTATGGAGTGTAGTAGTGAACTGGACAGAATGAAGAAAAGGATGAATGTTATGGAGCAAACATTTAAGGACATCATTGATGTTTTAGGGCGAATTGAATGAAGCAAAAAAAACCTTTTTCTAGTTTTCTATGTTTTATAGTCTAAATTTTTTCACTTTTATTACAATCAAGCCAAAATTTGAAGATGCACACAGTGTGTCAACATGTGCTATCTGCCATCAGGGGATATCCATGTACGGGTTTTGTGGGTGCAACCCCTTCCTCGCATCTCAAGAAGGTGAAAGGAAGAAGGGGTTGCGCCCCCAAAACACGTCCATTGATCACCCATGATGGCAGATAGCACATGTTGACAATAAGGATCAGGAGGGAAATACCCCTTTTTAAAAACCCTCTAAATTGTGTGCATCTTCAAATTTTGGCTTGTTCTGGGGTGACAACACCCCATATTATGAAGGGCAGATAGAGACATTGTTACTAAAATAGAATGTCTGATATTGCCGAGAGGTTTACAATATTGTATTTTGTTGTATGGTAATGAGAGTTTTGTATTTTCTTACCAAAAAAAAAAGGCCTGTTTATGGCCAACAAAAAAAATAAATAATCTTTTATAACAGCAAAAATCTTAGATTTACCATGTGTGAATGTGCACAGAGTAAAATTTATGAACAACAACAAAGTGTAGCTTCTTTATCAAATCCGCTATAACCATTTTGTGTATATTTTTGGTGTTACCAGTGAAATGGTTGGTATTTACTAAAGGAAAATACACTTGGCACTGCAAGTGCACTAGGAAAAACTAGGAGACAGCTAAAAGAAACACAAGCAATTACATCCAAAAAACAGATTAAACCAGATTTTTATTTTTTGTTTGTAAAAAAGGTTTTATGCATTGCCTGGCATAGGAATTGCCCCCCTACCCGTGAAATATTCAACATATTTCTGCCGAACCTTACGGGCGTTTTGGGGGGGCATGCCAGGACGGCCAGATTCAAGGCCGGCAAAAGATTGTCCCCCGAAAGTCCAGCCTCAGGCCCAATTGAGGCCATATAATTTGGGGACTTGATGCGCAAATAATTATGCAGCATGCAGCAACAGAATACGATGTAGTTCAGTTTGTACTACGCCAAGTTTATTGGTGTCATGAAAAGGCGGAACCGGCTGGCCATTATTCCGAAGGCATTCTCCACAACTCTTCGGGCCCTGGCCAGCCGGTAGTTGAACACCCTCCTCTCTGGGGTCAGGGTCCTTTGGGGAAAAGGCCTCATGAGATGCGGTCCAAGTCCAAAGGCTTCATCAGCCAAAAAGTCAAAGGGGAGTCCTTCAACATTCCCTGCATCTGGTGGCAATGCAAGGTCGTCACTCTGGAGACAGAGGGCAAACACCGTCTGGCTGAAGGCTCCCCCATCGGACATCCAACCGTTCTTCCCCACATCCACATATAGGAATTCATACTGTGCTGACACCACCGCCATCAGCATGATGCTATGAAACCCCTTATAATTGAAGAAATAGGACCCAGACCGTGGTGGTGTCACGATGCGGATGTGCTTCCCATCTATTGCCCCTCCGCAGTTGGGGAAGTCCCACCACGTGGCAAAATGGGATGCCACAGTCTGCCATTCCTGTGGCGTGGAAGGAAGCTGTGGAGTCAAACAAGTTAAAGAAATATTACTACTTTTGCACATAACATTGCAAGCAGATTATACAAAAATACATTCTTGGCCAACATCAGTAGAACTTTCAGTTTAATGTGTTTTTAAATACTAAAATAGGCTCAAGTATCATATTCATCACCCCCTCTGATGGCCCATTGTAAAAATATTTTGGGGGGGCTAGATAAGTTTGTGAACCCCCCCAAAAAAAGAAAAGGAAAATATACATTTGTAATCATTTTAGGGGGTGTTTAGGGGGGGGGGGTAAAGCACTACAATGGAGCTGACACAATACATTGGGAATTGACTAGGCTAGGTGTGTATGGGCCCAGGATAGCATGCTGGAGAGGTTAGTAAATGGAAATATGCATGGAGGACAAAAAGGGGCATTAAAAGCTTACAGCATGCATGGGGACATTCCAAGCATATTACAATCATGGTAATTAGGGAAGGATGAAAGAAATACAATACATTAGCATACATGAAGTACATAGAATGTGATGTTAAAGGAGAAAACTTACCCTAATATAGTCCTCCTACAGGACTTGGATGATGGCAGAACAGGTGTCTGGGATTATGAGGCCCAGAGCCTGGGGGGAGATGCCTGTCGTGAACTTCAGGTCCTGCAGACTTCTCCCAGTCACCAGGTAGCGTAACGTGGCGATGAGCCTCTGCTCAGCACTGATGGCTTCCCGCATAACGGTGTCCTGTCTGGTGATATAGGGGGACACCAAAGCCAAAAGATGCTGAAAAACTGGGTCAGACATCCTAAGAAAATTCCTGTAGTCATCAGTATTATTCTCCTGGATCTCCCGCAGCAGAGGCATATGACAGAATTGGTCCCGCTGGAGCAACCAATTCTTGGTCCATGAACTCCTCCTCACCCTGTTCATGGACTCGTCTTGGTCCAAGACAAGCAGACCAACACCAAGCGGCCGCACAGCACGAACTCTACGATGAGAACGTACCCGCGACATGGCTAGAAGACGCTCGTCTGATCAGAACGTACTAAATAGAACGCACTTAAGAACAGCAAGGCCTATGAAGAACGACCTGAAAATCAGAAACGACCGGACAAGAACACACTTTAAAACAGATACGACCTGACTACACGCCCTGAAAGACAAATACGAACCCACAAGCACAAACTGAACCGCAGAAAATGAACTGAAAGCATGAAGACTGAAAAGCGCGAATCGTCTCTTCCCAAACTTTTACTAACACGCGGTAACACGAGATCAGCAAAAGCAGCCCAAGGGGTGGCGCCATTGAAGTCGAACTTCCCCTTTATACTGCCGTCGTACGTGCTGTACGTGACCGCGCTTTACAACGACGAGATTTGGAATTGACAGTGTGTATGCAAGGAAAGCTTGACAAGAAGCTCGTCAAGCTTGACAAGAATCTCGTCGAGAAAAACTATGTTTTTTTTTACAACGAGATTCTCGGTCGTGTGTACGAGGCTTAAGTGGATTGTGTATTAATTGTTAAAGACCTTTCAAGTGCTATTAATGTTCAAATAACTTTTATTTTAACATATTTTTATATAGTATTTTTTTATTATAGTAGCAGCTTCTACCACTTTATTTATTCCCATGAGCGCTGAGGGAGAGATATTTATTGTTTAAATTATTTCTAATTTTTTGCCAAGTTAAGAACTTTAGTTGTATTGTCTCTTGCTTCCCTAGTAGGAATGAAGCCCACCTGATCTAAATGCACCAGTTCCGGTAGATGGCTTGCCAAGCGGGTCGATTTCCATGAACAGTTTCAGGTCAGCATTTAGAAGAGAAATTGGCCTATAGCTACTGCACGAGGTTGGGTCCTTGCCTTCTTTCGGGATGACAGAAACATGCGCCTTCAGAGTATCCCTAGGGAGGGTTATGTCAGTTCCAAGATCATTAAATAAGTCTACCATGTGGGGACTAGGGATGAGCTTCGTGTTCGAGCCAAACTCATGTTCGACTCGAACATCGTCTGTTCCGCCGTTCACCGAATTTCAAACAATATGGGGCGTTCGCGCAAAATTCGAGTGGCGTGTCACAGCCCATAATTCACTGCGTCATTGCAGTGCATTGCTGGCTGATGATTATCCAAGCATGACCTGCATGCTTGGCCAATCACAGCGCCGTCAGTACAGAGAGCCGTAATTGGCCAAAGGCAGGGTGCCTTTGGCCAATCATGGCTCAGGGGGACTAAGTACACGCCCCACACTATATAAGGCCGCCCATGTAGTGTGTTTCGGCATTGAAAGAGAGAGATAGAGACAGAGAGAATGTAATTTAATTTCATTTCAGTTACTTAGAGCAGGCTGGTGATTGAGTTAGCTTCAGTCAGTGTATTTAGTATATATATGCACCCCAGGCGTTGTGTATATATATATGTATATACACTGTGTTCAGTTTAGCTAGATCTGTTCCTGTTCTACTGTTGCTAAGATACTACAGGCAGGCAGTTGATTCAGTAAGCTGCTGTATATCACTCAGTATACTGTATTCAGTTTAGCTACACTGCAGACTGTTTGTCACGTACCTAGCGGTGATGAGCCCGGACTTGCAGAGGAAGGCCTCCCTTACGGCTCCCACCAGCGGCCCCTGGTAAGGTAACAGCAGGCGCGGAGGTAGGAGGGGTACGAGTGCCTGGCAGGATCAACCAAGGTGAAGGTAGGTATGCAGACTTGGTAGGCACACTGGAACACAGCAGGTCGAACTGGAATCAGGAACACTCAGCAAACTGGAATCGTTCAGCAGACGGGACCGGAACCAGGAACACAGGAACTCAGCAAACTGGATCAGCTTAGCAGACTGGACCGGAACCAGGAACACAGGAACTCAGCAGACTGGATCAGCTTAGCAGACTGGACTGGAACCAGGAACACAGGAACTCAGCAAACTGGATCAGCTTAGCAGACTGGACCGGAACTAGGAACACAGGAACTCAGCAGACTGGATCAGCTTAGCAGACTGGACTGGAACCAGGAACACAGGAACTCAGCAAACTGGATCAGCTTAGCAGACTGGACCGGAACTAGGAACAGTGAGCTTGGTCAGACAAGCCGGGTCGGTTAACTGGCTGGCAGCAAGGTACAGAGGGATCAGACAGAGGAGAGGTCACAACAAGCCAGGGGTCGGATGCAGGCAGAAAACTGGAGAAGTCACAGGCAGGCCGGGTCAAACACAGGTAAGTCTTCAGATCAGGTTTTCAGGTACTCAATGCTGTAGAGCAGACAGCAGGGACTGTCTGCGATTGACAGGTTTAAATAGCCCCTCTGGCGCCACCTGCAGGGCGGAGCATGCGCAACCGAGAATCAGGAAGACCAGGACGCCTGCTTCTGGCAGGACCTCCATGACATTGCCCCCCCCCCCAAGGGGCAGCCTCCGGATGCCCATCCGGGCAAACTTCTCAGGGTGATATCTCTTGAAGGACTGCACCAGGCTTCTAGCATGGATGTTCTCCTCAGGCTCCCAAGAGTTTTCTTCGGGTCCGTAGCCCTTCCACTTAATCAGGAATTGGTTCTGGTTATTCCTTCTTCTAAAATCCATAATGGCTTCCACTTCGAATTCCTCCTCCCCGTCTACAATGACAGGATCAGGGAGAGCCGGACTTCGGCCTGGAAATGGGTTGGGAACCGAAGGCTTCAGCAGAGATACATGGAAGACCGAATGGATCTTGAGGGAGTCAGGGAGCTCCAGTTCATAAGCCACTTCATTGATTTCCCTTTTGACTGGAAACGGCCCTAAGAATTTGGGGCCCAGTTTCTTAGAGGGACATGCCATCCTCAAGTTTAAAGTGGATAACCATACTTGGTCGCCGGGTGCCAGCATTAATTCACCCCGTCTCTTCCTGTCAAAAATTGTTTTGTTGTGTTCCTGAGTCTTGGTCATGGTTTCCTGCAGAAGTTGGTTGTTGGATGAAAAGAAGTTCAACTTTTCCTGGACTGCGGGCACCGTATATTCAGGAAGGGAATTGGGCAGGAATGTAGGATGGAAACCGTAGTTTGCGAAGAATGGGGACTGCTTGGTAGCGGAATGCGTAGAGTTGTTATAGGCAAACTCGGCCAATGGGAGCAGGGAAACCCAGTCATTCTGAGCGAATGAAGAGAAGCAGCGCAGGTACTGCTCAAGGGTCTGGTTAGTCCTCTCAGTCTGTCCATTGGTCTGGGGATGGTAAGCAGAGGAAAGTGACAATTCTATCTCCAGAGCCTTGCAGAGGGATCTCCAAAACCGGGAGGTAAATTGTACCCCTCGGTCGGAGACAATATTGGCTGGTACCCCGTGGAGTCTGACGACCTCTCTGATGAACACCTGTGCAGTTTCGGGAGCTGAGGGAGTCCCCTTCATGGGAATGAAATGTGCCATCTTGGATAGACGGTCTACTATCACGAAGATAGTGGTGTGACTCTCAGCCGGAGGCAACTCGACAATAAAGTCGATGGACAGCATTTTCCAGGGTCTGTCTGGGACGGGTAGGGGTCTCAGTAGTCCCCAGGCCTTGGATTTGTAACCCTTGTTTCGGGTACAAACTATGCAGGACTCCACAAACTTCCTACAGTTCTCGCGGAGCCGAGGCCACCAAAAGGTACGCTGTACCAAGTCGGTGGTCTTGGCAACGCCAAAGTGCCCGGCAAGGGCATGGTCGTGGCAGAGTTCCAGTACGGTTATTCTCAGCTCTTCAGGTACGTAGATCCTGTTCTGGTACCAAAACAGCCCATCTTTGGCCTGCAATTCCGGTTCGGAGGGGAGTCTCTGCCCAGTGGAGGCTTGCTTGATCCGGGAGAGTAGGTCTTCCTGAAGCAGAAGGAAGTTTCCAGGAGCAAGAATGGTGTCTGGAGGAGAGGTTTCCTTAGACTTATGGAACATCCGAGAGAGGGCATCGGGCTTAATGTTCTTGGAACCGGGACGGTAAGTGACATGGAAGGAGAACCGGGAGAAGAAGAGCGCCCACCTGGCTTGTCGTGGTTTTAGCCTTTTCGCTGCCTTCAGGTACTCCAGGTTCTTGTGGTCGGTGAATATCAGAATCGGGTGGGCAGCCCCCTCCAACAGATAACACCACTCCTCTAATGCGGACTTGATCGCCAGCAATTCCCGATCCCCCACGTCGTAGTTCCTCTCTGCCGCAGATAACTTGCGAGAGAAAAAAGCTACTGGGTGGAGCAAGGCTCTGGTTCCCTGTCTTTGGGACAGTATTGCTCCTACCGCAATTTCCGAGGCGTCTACCTCCAGGACGAACGGTAATGAGGAATCTGGGTGCTTCAAGATAGAGGCAGAGGTAAAGAGACCCTTCAGGGCCTCAAAGGCCTTTTGGGCCTCAGGGGACCAGTGGAAACGGATCCCTTGTTTGGTCAGCTGGGTGATGGGTGCGATGATGGCTGAGAACCCTCTGATGAATTTGCGGTAGAAGTTGGCGAATCCAACGAAACGTTGGATCCCCTTCTTGTCCGCCGGGACTGGCCAGTCCAGGATTGCAGCAATCTTTTGAGGGTCCATCTTGATGCCCTCACTGGAGATAATTAGTCCCAAGAACGATATACTTTCCAGCTCAAATTCACACTTCTCGGCCTTCGCATACAGGCCGTGCTGGCGAAGCCGAGCCAATACACTTCTGACGTGCCTGCGGTGGGAATCAAGGGAGGAAGAAAAAATTAGTATATCGTCTAGGTAGACAATGACAAAGAGATCTAGGAAGTCCCGGAGCACATCGTTAATGAAATACTGGAAAGTGGCAGGGGCGTTGCACAACCCGAAGGGCATTACCCGGTACTCGAAATGTCCGAATCGGGTGCGGAAAGCGGTCTTCCACTCATCCCCCTCCTTGATGCGGACCAGATTGTAGGCTCCGCGGAGATCAAGTTTGGTAAAAATGATGGCTGTTCCCAGTCTCTGAAATAGTTCCGGTACCAAGGGGAGAGGGTAGCGTTTTTTTACTGTGATTTTATTTAATTCACAATAGTCCACACAGGGTCGAAGGGTATGATCCTTCTTCTCTACGAAAAAGATGCCTGCACCGGCTGGAGATGTAGACGGACGAATTAACCCTTTCTGTAGGTTTTCATCGATATAGTCTTTTAGTGCCCCCTGTTCTACCTCTGTTAACGGGAAGATCCTGCCAAACGGAACTGCCGCTCCGGGAAGTAGGTCAATGGGGCAATCATAGGCCCGATGAGGTGGTAGAGTCTCTGCCCCTTGTTTGCTAAACACATCAAGAAAGTCATGGTAGACCTCAGGGATGGATTGCCGTATTCCAGCCTCCGTATTGATACATAAGAGGGTGGCCGGCCCAGGGGTTTTGAGTGTCCCGCAGGATTGCTGGCAGTAGGGAGAAGAAAAGGTCACCAACCCCGTGGCCCAGTTGATGGTAGGGTTGTGGACCTGTAGCCAAGGTATACCAAGGATCACAGGGAACAATGGGGAAGAGATAATGTCCAGGCGTAAGTATTCTTGGTGGGTTCCGGAGATGGTGGAGATGGTAGCGGGTAAAGGGGCGGTCTCTTGGACCACTGGTCCAGACTTAATGATGGACCCATCAGCCAAATGCACACATAGTCCATGGGTCTTGGTGACAAGAGGGATCTGGTGCTTGATGGCAAAGGCTGAGTCCATAAAGCAGCTGCAAGCCCCGGAATCAATAATAGCGGGCACTTGCAGAGTCCTTCCTGGGAGCTGTAACGAGACAGAGAGAGCAAGGTGAGATGTGGACTTGGCCTGTGGGTTGGTAGTGTCAGAAGATACTGAAAGACACTTACGAAGTTTCAGGGGACAATTTATAACGAAGTGTCCGGGTTCCCCGCAGTACAGGCACAGATTGTTCACTTGGCGACGTTGGCGTTCCTGTTGGGAGAGGGGAGGACGAAGCACTCCGAGCTGCATGGGCTCGGGTATGTCAGATGTAGCGGCTGGAGGTGCAACAGGTGCTGGGTGCAGATGGCTGGGAGCCCGGGGAAGCATCCAGGTCAGGCGGGAGAAGCCCGTGGACCTCTCAGCCCTTCGTTCCCTGAGACGTCGGTCGATCTGGATTGTTAAGTCAATTAGTGAATTCAGGGTTGGTGGTATGCCAACCCTAGCGAGCTCGTCCTTCAGAGGGTCGGACAGACCTATGCGGAACTGATGGCGGAGGGCGGCGTCATTCCAACTGGTATCTGCGCTCCACCGTCTAAATTCCGCTACGTAGTCCTCTGCTGCTCTGCGCCCCTGCTGAAGGGTGCGCAAGGTGGTCTCTGCGGTTACTGAGAGCTGGGAATCTTCATATAGCTGAGCCATGGCGTCGAAGAAGGCAGTAAGGTTGTTTAACGCCATATCTTTCCGTTCCAAGAGACGGTGGGCCCAGCTCTGAGGGTCTCCGGAAAGCAGGGACATCACAAAGCCCACCTTGGTGGCTTCCAAGGAGAAGGTGCGAGGCTGCAGAGCGAAGTAGAGTTCGCAGGAATTACGAAAAGCCCTAAACTTGCTTCGATCCCCGGAGAATCTTTCGGGTGTAGGGACCCTGGGCTCCGGAGGAAGCATGACAACTGTGGGTGAGGATCCTGCCCCAGCAGTGGAGGTAGAGGTATGGGATCCCCCTTGGGCTCCAGAGGGGTTGGAGAGGACCTGCACTTGTTCTTCCAGATGGGTGTAGCCTTGCTGGAGGTTCTTGACCGCTTCAGCCAATCCTGCCAGGTGCCGACATAGTTCCTCCATAGGTGAGGCTCCCTGCTCTGGCTTAGACATGGCTGTCTGCTACTGTCACGTACCTAGCGGTGATGAGCCCGGACTTGCAGAGGAAGGCCTCCCTTACGGCTCCCACCAGCGGCCCCTGGTAAGGTAACAGCAGGCGCGGAGGTAGGAGGGGTACGAGTGCCTGGCAGGATCAACCAAGGTGAAGGTAGGTATGCAGACTTGGTAGGCACACTGGAACACAGCAGGTCGAACTGGAATCAGGAACACTCAGCAAACTGGAATCGTTCAGCAGACGGGACCGGAACCAGGAACACAGGAACTCAGCAAACTGGATCAGCTTAGCAGACTGGACCGGAACCAGGAACACAGGAACTCAGCAGACTGGATCAGCTTAGCAGACTGGACTGGAACCAGGAACACAGGAACTCAGCAAACTGGATCAGCTTAGCAGACTGGACCGGAACTAGGAACACAGGAACTCAGCAGACTGGATCAGCTTAGCAGACTGGACTGGAACCAGGAACACAGGAACTCAGCAAACTGGATCAGCTTAGCAGACTGGACCGGAACTAGGAACAGTGAGCTTGGTCAGACAAGCCGGGTCGGTTAACTGGCTGGCAGCAAGGTACAGAGGGATCAGACAGAGGAGAGGTCACAACAAGCCAGGGGTCGGATGCAGGCAGAAAACTGGAGAAGTCACAGGCAGGCCGGGTCAAACACAGGTAAGTCTTCAGATCAGGTTTTCAGGTACTCAATGCTGTAGAGCAGACAGCAGGGACTGTCTGCGATTGACAGGTTTAAATAGCCCCTCTGGTGCCACCTGCAGGGCGGAGCATGCGCAACCGAGAATCAGGAAGACCAGGACGTCTGCTTCTGGCAGGACCTCCATGACACTGTTCCAATCCTGTTCTACTGTTGCTAAGATACTACAGGCAGGCAGTTGATTCAGTAAGCTGCTGTATATCACTTAGTACGTTGTATTCAGTTTCGTTACACTGCAGACTGTTCCAATCCTGTTCTACTGTTGCTAAGATACTACAGGCAGGCAGTTGATTCAGTAAGCTGCAGTATATCACTCAGTGTACTTTATTCAGTTTAGCTACACTACAGAGTGTTCCAATCCTGTTCTACTGTTGCTAAGATACTACAGGCAGGCAGTTGATTCAGTAAGCTGCAGTATATTACTCAGTGTACTGTATTCAGTTTAGCTACACTGCAGACTGTTCCAATCCTGTTCTACTGTTGCTAAGATACTACAGGCAGGCAGTTGATTCAGTAAGCTGCAGTATATCACTCAGTGTACTTTATTCAGTTTAGCTACACTGCAGACTGTTCCAATCCTGTTCTACTGTTGCTAAGATACTACAGGCAGGCAGTTGATTCAGTAAGCTGCAGTATATCACTCAGTGTACTCTATTCAGTTTAGCTACACTGCAGACTGTTCCAATCCTGTTCTACTGTTGCTAAGATACTACAGGCAGGCAGTTGAATCAGTAAGCTGCTGTATATCACTCAGTATACTGTATTCAGTTTAGCTACACTGCAGACTGTTCCAATCCTGTTCTACTGTTGCTAAGATACTACAGGCAGGCAGTTGATTCAGTAAGCTGCTGTATATCACTCAGTACACTGTATTCAGTTTAGCTACACTGCAGACTGTTACAATCCTGTTCTACTGTTGCTAAGATACTACAGGCAGGCAGTTGATTCAGTAAGCTGCAGTATATCACTCAGTACACTGTATTCAGTTTACCTACACTGCAGACTGTTCCAATCCTTTTCTACTGTTGCTAAGATACTACAGGCAGGCAGTTGATTCAGTAAGCTGCTGTATATCACTCAGTATACTGTATTCAGTTTAGCTACATTGTAGGCATGTTTTCCCCTTCCGGATCCGTCTTATGGTGCGTCCAGCTCGTCAGGATGTTTTCTCCTGACGAGCGGGGTGGCGCTTCCGGCAGACGTCTCCAGTTTTCAGTGGTGGAATCGTCACTTCCGGGTCGGATCTGACGGTGGGCGGATGTCGGAACTGACGTGCCCGCTCCGTCCATTGATTTGGCGCCATTGTGCGTCCAATGGGAAGGAGGAGGGGGGTATATAGTCCGGATCGCAGCCTTGCAAATCAGTAGCATGACCAACATCTTGGGGAGAAGACGTTCTTAGATATCAGTCAAAGGTAAATTACTTAGGCACTAGATTTCTTCACGGGCAACATTGGTTTTTATCCTGTTGTCTGGTTTACTTGGTCTTTAATCTAAAATGTTTTTTTATATTTTATATATATATTTTTTCAGTAAACTGATTGATCGGTTTTGTAAAACAAGCTTTTCGGCAGAGATGCCCTAATGTGGACACACTTTATCCAATTGGGTTAACCAGGTATATATCAGTTAGCAAGTATATGGCTAAAATTCTGATTACCAACTAGAGTGGATTATTATATATTTATAGTAATTTCCACTAATTCTTTTTCCTTTAGAGTGGACACTGATTGGGGTACTTTGGAGATATTACCCCCCTTTTTGCCTATTCTAATATTTTTTACTATCAACAAGCCATAAACAGGTAAATACTGATGGGGTATGTGCCGTATAATTAGATGGAGACACCTTTTCTCTTATATATAGATTGTTATTTGACTTCATTAGATTTTTCTTTGTAATTTCCCCCAGATGGCCCTCTGTTCCTGTGCTAGTAATATCCGGGTGGTTATCTGTGCCAGTATTTCTCCCCCTCTATGATACACCATATGATCCCCTCCTTACGGGCGCCCCCGTGTGGGATAGCTCATTGGCTATCTGGTCATTCTTCTTTTTAGATTGTACCATCAAAATTTACAGGTAATGTACTCACAACTGATATTAATAGGGTCATTTATACTTTGAATAAATAGATCCAATTCTGAGATGAACTTTTGAGCAACCATTGGGCTGGTTATGGTTTTCAGTCATCCTTTTTTTTTTTTTTTTTTTAAATATACAAAAAAAAAAAGGAAAAGGGGGAAGGAAAAAAAAAAAATATTATGTTTTGTAATTTTGAGTTTGAATTTTGAGTAAATATTGTATTTATTTTCTTTTCTTTGTTTCCAGTATTTGCATGACAAACTCCTGAGGAAGCCTAATAAATGGCGAAACATGTAGAGAATTTTGTCTGTATGCACTTTGGAAACTCTACTATGTTTATTTTGATGGTTCATGTATATTTGTACATATGATTTTTCATATATTTTTTGTAATAAAATTATATTTTTATATTGAATATTGTGTAATTGTTGCACCTTAAAAGTCCCAATACCTTCATATTTCTATTTACATTGTAGACTGTTCCTGTTCTACTGTTGTTAAGATACTAAAGGCAGGCAGTTGATTCAGCCAGCTGCAGTATAATCAGTATATATATATATACATCCCAGCGTTGTGCAGCTACACTACACATCTCACTGCAGGCCATTCCTTGTGTACCTATTCCAATACATCAAAGACAGTATGTCTGGAAGGACAACAAGGAGAGGCAGACACACACAGGCCAATAAAAGAGGGCAAGCAGGCTCTGTGTCTAGAGGCAATAGTGCTGGTCGTAGACACGGTGCATCCTCATCAGCACATGGCCGTGGGGCACGCTTGTCCTTTTTTTCGGCAGCTGGCCGTGTTGAGCCTCAAAATGCAGAAGAGTTGGTAGAGTGGACGACCAAGCCGTCCTCATCCTCCTCATCCTCTCTCACCCAGGCTCAGGGTACTTTGTCTGCCAAAGCAGCTGCCAAAGCGGCCTCTTCCCTTGGCTCAATGGCATCAGTCACTCCTTCCCTAGCCCCACCATGTCCTCCTAAAGAGTCCCCCGAACTGTTTGACCACAGTGTTGGGTACATACTGCAGGAGGATGCGCAGCGTTTTGAGGTCTCCGATGATGGTACCCAGCTTGAGGAAGGCAGTTATGTGAGCCCAGAGAGAGGGGGTGCCCAAGAAGGACAGCAAACTGGCAGTCATGTTCCCCCAGCTGCAGCATACTGCCAGGTTTGCTCCAGTGACAAGGAGGGAGGGGATGATGAGGTCACTG
This sequence comes from Rana muscosa, assembly GCA_029206835.1. Classification (NCBI taxonomy): domain Eukaryota; kingdom Metazoa; phylum Chordata; class Amphibia; order Anura; family Ranidae; genus Rana; species Rana muscosa. The sequence continues at coordinate 562,014,753 of CM055116.1, read as the reverse complement.
ACTCTACATGGGTGCCTGATAGAAGAGAGGAGGAGGAGGAGGAGGAGGCAAATCTCCAACGAGGCAGGATGCCCTCCAGGGGCCAGCTTAAGGGCAGCCAACCGACTGCATCACACCGCAGAGCTCCGCATGTGCAGGGTGCTGCTGTCTCTGCATGTTATTCCAAAAGTTCTTTGGTGTGGGCCTTTTTTGAGACATGTGAAGCAGATCGCACTGTTGCTATTTGCAACATATGTCTGAAGCGTATCTCACGTGGCCAAAACAGCAGCCGCTTGGGCACCACATGCTTGACCAGACATATGTCGACCTGCCATGCAGTCCGTTGGCAAGCATACATAAAAGACCCACACCAAAGAACAAAGCGGACCTCTCCTTGCTCCTCATCAGCTGGAATCTCCAACCCCACTATACCTTCAGTCCTCTCAGAAACCTGCACTGAGAGGAATGAAGGTGTAAAATTAGGTGTGTCACTGCCAAGTACTTGCGAGCAATCTGCTATCGGTACACCAACGTCCGATTGTACCAGGCAAATCCTTTTGTGAGTTTGTGGAATGTGCGTTTCCTCAGTGGCAGGTTCCCAAACGCCATTTTTTTCACGGAAGGCGATTCCGGCTCTCTACGGGCATGTGGAAGGCAATGTCTTGGCCTCGCTGGACAGGGCGGTCAGCGGTATGGTGCATATTACCGCTGACTCATGGTCCAGCAGGCATGAACAGGGAAGTTATCTATCTTTCACGGCCCACTGGGTGACTCTGCTGGCAACTGGTAAGGATGCAGGACAGGGTGCAGTAGTGTTGGAGGTTGTTCCGCCACCACACCTCCAAAATGCTACTAGTGGGGATTCTGACACACCTCTCTCCTCCACCCCCTCCTCTTCTTCTTCCTCCATGGCCTCTTCCTGTGCTGATTTGTCCTCGGAACCAGCGGTGCTCCGTAGGCGTTCAAGGGGCTACGCAAGTATGCAGGCAAAAAGATGCTATGCGGTGCTTGAGCAGGTGTGCTTGGGGGACAGGAGCCACACTGGGGCAGAGAATCTGTCAGCTCTGCAGGGGCAGGCTCAGAGGTGGTTGACACCATGCCAGCTTAAGCCAGGAATAGTGGTTTGCGACAATGGCACCAACCTCCTCTCCGCCCTCTGACAGGGACACCTGATCCATGTTCCCTGTTTGGCTCACATCCTTAACTTGGTGGTGCAGCGGTTCTTGGGCAGGTACCGGGGCTTACAGGATCTCCTCAGGCAGGCCAGGAAAGTCTGTGTGCATTTCCACCAGTCATATAATGCCAGTGCTTGGCTGGCTGACCTCCAAAAGGAATTTAACCTGCCCAAGAACCGCCTAATCTGTGACTTTCCCACCAGGTGGAACTCAATGTTGGCCATGCTGCAGCGGCTGCACACGCATCAGAGGGCCATCAATGTGTACATGTGCGACTATGGCATCAGGACAGGGTCAGGGGAGCTTGGTTTTTTTCCCCACGCCAGTGGGTCATGATCAGGGATGCATGCACTGTCCTGTCACCATTTGAGGAGGCCACGAGGATGGTGAGCAGTGACAGTGCGTGCATCAGTGACACTGTCCCTCTTGTCCACCTGTTGGAGCACACTCTGCGTGGAATAATGGACAGGGCACTTGAGACAGAACAGAGGGAGGAAGAGGAGGACTTCCTTACCTCTCAAGGCCCCCTTTATCCAGACAGTGTTCCTGCTGGCCCGCCGATCACACAGGAAGAGGAGGAGGAGGATTGTGTCAACATGGAGGTGGAGCCTAGCACTCAGCATCAGCAGCAGTCTTAAAGGGATCATTTACAGTCCCTGGAAACCCATGGACTGGCTGGGAGGAGGTGGCTGCGGATCATGTCGTCCTTAGTGACCCAGAGGAGTCCAGACCGAATGCCTCAGCAAACCTACGCTGCATGGCCTCCCTGATCCTGCAAAGCCTGTGAAAGGATCCTCGTAGTCGTGGTATCAAGGAGAGGGATCATTACTGGCTGGCAACCCTCCTTTAACAAAGTTGCAAGGGTGAGGTTGCGGACCTTATCCAGCCGTCGCAGAGGGAGCAGAGGATGAAACATCTTCGGGAGGCCTTGCAGAAAGGTTTGTGCAACGTGTTTCCAGAGCCTGGGAGGTTACAAATTCCTGGTCCTGGACAACGTGTTGGTGAGGCTTCGGTCAGTCACAGAAGGAGCGGTGAAGAAGGTGGCCGTCTGACCGATGCGTTCAGACAATTTTTTAGTCCGCAGCCCCAAGGTATGATCGGTTCCAGCAACCATCGCCAGTAGTGATGAGCCGAACACCCCTGGGTTCGGTTCGCACCAGAACCCGCGAACGGACCGAAAGTTCGCACGAACATTAGAACCCTATTAAATACAATGGATGCGAACGTTCGGATTCTAAAGTGCTAATTATAACGACTATTATCCATGTTATTGTCCTAAACAGAGTTTGGGAACCCGGGTTCTGCACCAGGGGACATGTATCAATGCAAAAAGAAGTTTTAAAAACGGACGTTTTCCGGGAGCAGTCATTTTAATGATGCATAAAGTGAAAAAAAAAAGTCAAATATTCCTTTAAATATTGTACCTGGGGGGTGTCTAAAGTATGCCTGTGAAGTGCCACGTGTTTCCCGTGTTTAGAACTGTCCCTGCACAAAATAACATTTCTAAAGGAAAAAAAGCCATTTAAAACTGCTTGCGGCTTTAATGTAATGTCTGGTCACGGTAATATGGATGAAAATCTTTAAGAAAAATGGCATAACTACCCCATCAACCCCCCCCCTACCCCAGCCCATTACCAGCCCCTTTGGGTCTTGGATGGATATTAAGGGGAACCCCGCACACAAAATAAAAAAGGCCCTATATACTCTGAAGAGCCATATACAGGCGGTGCATACAAGACAGGGACTGTAGGTTTGTTCTTATGTAGAATCTGTTTGTAATTTTGAACAGCTACATTGTTTAAGTGTAGCTCCATGCCAAATTCCTTTTTTTAAGCTTTTTGGAAAACATAGGTAAGGGTTATCACCCCTGTAAGATTTTTTTTGCTGTCTGTGCCCCTGTTCAGAACATTTCACCTCACTTTGCGTCCCAATGACAACTGTTTTTGAAATGTGGTGTTTTTATTGAAACAAGGATTGGTGATAAAGCATCAGTAGAGAGGAGACACCTTTCTCCCATATTAATTCTTACAGGAGAGAATTTTCCTTCCAAGGGGTAGATTTCCTCTCACTTCCTGTTGTCTTCTTCCGTTTGCAAGTAGTAGTCGTTTGTAAGTTGGATGTTTGAAAGTAGGGACCTGCCGTATATACTCTGCAGAAATTGGCCCCTTAGGTGTTGGTGTTGGCACAACACTGAAAGCACTCACAGTTATTCTTGGTGGGTGCTGGAACGCCCTGCTGTCAACTATTATATCAGGAATTGTAATAACATATAATTGTTGATCAGTGGTAGTAAAAATTGGGCCTTTGATGGTGGTGCTGGTGCCACAACACTGTAAGGCCTGACAGTTACTCTTGGTGGGCGCAGCAATGGGCCCTGCTGTGAATTATTAGATCAATAATTATAATTGCATGCCCCTGTTGAATAGGGGCTGAAAAATTGGGCCTTTGGTGGTGGTGGTGGTGGTGGTGGTGGTGATGGTGGTGCTGGTGCCACAACACTGTAAGGCCTGACAGTTACTCTTGGTGGGCGCAGCAATGGGCCCTGCTGTGAATTATTAGATCAATAATTATAATTGCATGCCCCTGTTGAACAGGGGCTGAAAAATTGGGCCTTTGGTGGTGGTGGTGGTGGTGATGGTGGTGCTGGTGCCACAACACTGTAAGGCCTGACAGTTACTCTTGGTGGGCGCAGCAATGGGCCCTGCTGTGAATTATTAGATCAATAATTATAATTGCATGCCCCTGTTGAACAGGGGCTGAAAAATTGGGCCTTAGGCACTGGTGGCACAACACTGCAACCCCTCACAGATACTGTACTTGGAGCACAGCAATGAGGCCTGTTGCAAAGTATTGCATCAAAAATTGTAATTACACGCCCCTGTTAAACAGGGGCTGAAAAATTGGGCCTTAGCCACTGGTGGCGTCACCCATAAACCAAAATGATCTTCCAAGCTATCATCATTAATCGTATCATTGAGGAGGAGGAGGAGGATAGCCAGTCAACATAACAGCACAGGCACTCAGCATCAGCATCAGTCTTGAAGGGATGTGACATTTTAAAATCAATTAGCCTGTTATATCAGCATCAGGTGTGTGGTAGCTGGTGGTGATCCAAGACTGGTTCATCTTGATGAAAGTCAGTCGATCAACCGAGTCGGTGGACAGGCGCACCCTGTGATCCGTGACAAATCCTCCAGCAGCACTGAATGTGCGTTCTGAAAGAACGCTGGATGCAGGACAGGCCAGTAGCTCAATTGCATACTGTGCAAGCTCTGGCCAGTGATCCATCCTCAAGACCCAGTAAGCCAGAGGATTTTCGGTGGGGAAGGTGTCCAAGTCTGACCTTGCCCCTAGGTATTCCTGCACCATGTATATCAGACGCTGGCGATGGTTGCTGGAACCGATCATACTTTGGGGCTGCGGACTAAAGAATTGTCTGAACGCATCGGTCAGACAACCACCTTCCCCACCGCTCCTTCTTTGACTGCCCGAAGCCTCAGCAACTCGTTGTCCAGGACCAGGAGTTTGTAACCTCCCAGTCTCTGGGAACGCGTTGCACAGACCTTTCTGCAAGGCCTCCCGGAGTTGTCTCATCCTCTGCTCCCTCTGCGACGGTAACATAAGGTCCGCAACCTTACCCTTGTACCGTGGATCAAGGAGAGTGGCCAGCCAGTAATGGTCCCTCTCCTTGATCCGAAGAATACGAGGATCCTTCCGCAGACTTTGCAGGATCAGGGAGGCCATGCAGCGTAGGTTAGCTGAGGCATTCAGTCCGGAGTCCTCTCGGTCACTAAGGACGACATGATCCGCAGCCACCTCCTCCCAGCCACGTACAAGTCCACTGGTTTCTTGGGACTGTAAATCATCCCTAAAAGACTGCTGCTGATGATGCTGAGTGCCAGCCTCCACCTCCATGCTGACACAATCCTCCTCCTCCTCCTCCTCCTCCTCCTCTTCCTGTGCGATGGGTGGGACAGAAGGAACACTGTCTGGGTAAAGGGGGCCTTGAGAGGCAAGGAAGTCCTCCTCTTCCTGCCTCTGTTCTGCCTCAAGTGCCCTGTCCATTATTCCACGCAGCGTGTGCTCCAACAGGTGGACAAGAGGTACAGTGTCACTGATGCATGCACTGTCACTGCTCACCATCCTCGTGGCCTCCTCAAAAGGTGCCAGGACAGTGCATGCATCCCTGATCATGCCCCACTGGTGTGGTGAAAAACCCCGAGCTCCCCTGACCCTGTCCTGGTGCCGTAGTCGCACAGGTACTCATTGATGGCCCTCTGCTGCATGTGCAGCCGCTGCAGCATGGCCAACGTTGAGTTCCACCTGGTCGGCATGTCACATATAAGCGGTTCTTGGGCAGGTTCAACTCCTTTTGCAGCTCAGCCAGGCGAGCACTGGCATTATAAGATCTGCGGAAATGCACACAGACTTTCCTGGCCTGCCTCAGGACATCCTGTAAGCCCGAGTACCTGCCCAAGAACCGCTGCACCACCAGGTTAAGGACGTGAGCCATACAGGGCACATGGGTCAGTTGTCCCTGTCGGAGGGCGGAGAGGAGGTTGGTGCCATTGTCGCAAACCACCATTCCTGGCTTAAGCTGGCGTGGCGTCAACCACCTCTCGGCCTGCCCCTGCAGAGCAGACAGGACCTCTGCCCCAGTGTGGCTCCTGTCCCCCAAACACACCAGCGCAAGCACGGCATGGCATCTTTTTGCCTGCGTACTTGCGTAGCCCCTTGAACGCCTACGGAGCACCGCTGGTTCCGAGGAGAAGCCACAGGAAGAGGCCATGGAGGAAGAAGAAGAGGAGGGGGTGGAGGAGAGAGGTGTGTCACAACCAGTAGTAGCATTTTGGAGGCGTGGCGGTGGAACAACCTCCAACACTACTGCACCTTGTCCTGCATCCTTCCCAGCTGCCAAAAGAGTGACCCAATGGGCCGTGAAAGAAAGGTAACGTCCCTGTCCATGCCTGCTGGACCATGAGTCAGCGATAATATGCACCTTACCGCTGACCGCCCTGTCCAGCGAGGCCAAGACATTGCCTTCCACATGCCTGTAGAGAGCTGGAATCGCCTTCCGTGAGAAAAAGTGGCGTTTGGGAACCTGCCACTGAGGAACCGCACATTGCACAAACTTACGGAAGGGGGCCGAGTCTACCAACTTAAAAGGCAGCAGTTGAAGCGCTAGCAATTTAGCCAAGCTAGCATTCAACCGCTGGGCATGTGGATGGCTGGGAGTGAACTTCTTTCGACGGTCCAGCAGCTGGGGCAGGGAAATTTGCCTGCTAGAATCGGACGTCGGTGTACTGCTAGCAGAGTGCCCGCAAGTACTTGGCTGTGACACACCTAATTCTACACCTTCATTCCTCTCAGAGCAGGTTTCAGAGAGGACTGAAGGTATAGTGGGGTTGGAGATCCCAGCTGATGCGGTGCAAGAAGAGGTCAGCTTTGTTCTTTGGTGTGGGTCTTTAAGGTAGGCTTGCCAACGAGCTGCATGGCAGGTCAACATATGTCTGATCAAGCATGTGGTGCCCAAGCGGCTGATGTTTTGGCCACGCGATATACGCTTGAGACATATGTTGCAAACAGCAGCTGTGCGATCTGATGCACTCGCCTCAAAAAAGGCCCACACCAAATAACTTTTTGAATGACGGGCAGAGGCAGCGCCCTGCACAGGCGGAGTTCTGTGGTGTGATTCCGTCGGTGTGCTGCCCATACGCTGGCCACCCAAGGGCATCCTGCCTCGTTGGAGATGTGCCTCCTCCTCATCCTCCTCCTCCTCCTCTCTCCTATTAGGCACCCACGTGGAGTCAGTGACCTCATCATCCCCTCCCTCCTCATCACTGGAGCCAATCTGGCAGTATGCTGCAGCTGCTGGAGCATGACTGCCAGATTGGTGTCCTTCTTGAGCATCCCCTCTCTCTGCTCTCACACTACTGCCTTCCTCTATCTGGGTATCATCATCAGATCCTTTGAAACGCTGGGCATCCTCCTGGAGCATGTACCCAACACTGTGCTCAAACAGTTCGGGGGACTCCTCAGGAGGAGGACATGGTGGGTCTAGGGAAGGATTGACTAATGAAGATAATGATACCAGAGAAGAGGACGCTTTGGCAGCTGCTTTGCCAGTACCCTGAGCCTGGGTGAGAGAGGATGAGGAGGATGAGGTGGGCTTGGTCATCCACTCTACCAAGTCTTCGGCATGATGTGGCTCAACATGTCCAGCTGCCGAAAAGAAGGACAAGCGTGTCCCATGGCCATGTGCTGATGACAAAGCACCGCGTCCACGACCAGCACTGTTGCCCCCAGACACAGAGCCTGCTTGCCCTCTTTTTTTGCCTCCTGACTGTCTGCCTCTCCTTGTTTGCCTTCCAGACATTTTAATGGATGGCCTGCAGGGAGATGGGAAAAACAGCAATAAGGGCTACCTTCAGGTGTATACTGTGCAGGAGGCTTAGCAACAATGACACTGACACTGTCCCCTGCCTATCCTTCTCTGTCCCTAAACACAAGGATTTGCAATATGCTTCAGCAAGATTGGTTTAGCACAGAATAGCACACTGACAGTTTCCTTCACTGTCCTTCTCTGTCCCTACAAACAAGATTTAGCACAGAATAGCACACTGATAGTTTCCACGAGTGTCCTTCTCTGTCCCTAAACTCAAGGATTTCAAATATGGTACAGCAAGATTGGTTTAGAACAGAATAGCTCACTGACACTTTCCCTCACTGTACCTCTCTGTCCCTAAACTCAAGGATTTCAAATATGGTTCAGCAAGATTGGTTTAGAACAGAATAGCACACTGTCAGTTTCACTCACTGTCCTTCTCTGTCCCTACAAACAAGATTTAGCACAGAATAGCACACTGATAGTTTCCACGAGTGTCCTTCTCTGTCCCTAAACTCAAGGATTTCAAATATGGTACAGCAAGATTGGTTTAGAACAGAATAGCTCACTGACACTTTCCCTCACTGTACCGCTCTGTCCCTAAACTCAAGGATTTCAAATATGGTTCAGCAAGATTGGTTTAGAACAGAATAGCACACAGACACTTTCCCTCACTGTACCTCTCTGTCCCTAAACTCAAGAATTTCAAATATGGTTCAGCAAGATTGGTTTAGAACAGAATAGCACACTGTCAGTTTCACTCACTGTCCTTCTCTGTCCCTACAAACAAGATTTAGCACAGAATAGCACACTGATAGTTTCCACGAGTGTCCTTCTCTGTCCCTAAACTCAAGGATTTCAAATATGGTACAGCAAGATTGGTTTAGAACAGAATAGCTCACTGACACTTTCCCTCACTGTACCTCTCTGTCCCTAAACTCAAGGATTTCAAATATGGTTCAGCAAGATTGGTTTAGAACAGAATAGCACACTGTCAGTTTCACTCACTGTCCTTCTCTGTCCCTACAAACAAGATTTAGCACAGAATAGCACACTGATAGTTTCCACGAGTGTCCTTCTCTGTCCCTAAACTCAAGGATTTCAAATATGGTACAGCAAGATTGGTTTAGAACAGAATAGCTCACTGACACTTTCCCTCACTGTACCTCTCTGTCCCTAAACTCAAGGATTTCAAATATGGTTCAGCAAGATTGGTTTAGAACAGAATAGCACACTGTCAGTTTCACTCACTGTCCTTCTCTGTCCCTACAAACAAGATTTAGCACAGAATAGCACACTGATAGTTTCCACGAGTGTCCTTCTCTGTCCCTAAACTCAAGGATTTCAAATATGGTACAGCAAGATTGGTTTAGAACAGAATAGCTCACTGACACTTTCCCTCACTGTACCTCTCTGTCCCTAAACTCAAGGATTTCAAATATGGTTCAGCAAGATTGGTTTAGAACAGAATAGCACACTGACACTTTCCCTCACTGTACCTCTCTGTCCCTAAACTCAAGAATTTAAAATATGGTTCAGCAAGATTGGTTTAGAACAGAATAGCACACTGTCAGTTTCACTCACTGTCCTTCTCTGTCCCTACAAACAAGATTTAGCACAGAATAGCACACTGATAGTTTCCACGAGTGTCCTTCTCTGTCCCTAAACTCAAGGATTTCAAATATGGTACAGCAAGATTGGTTTAGAACAGAATAGCTCACTGACACTTTCCCTCACTGTACCTCTCTGTCCCTAAACTCAAGGATTTCAAATATGGTTCAGCAAGATTGGTTTAGAACAGAATAGCACACTGACACTTTCCCTCACTGTACCTCTCTGTCCCTAAACTCAAGAATTTCAAATATGGTTCAGCAAGATTGGTTTAGAACAGAATAGCACACTGTCAGTTTCACTCACTGTCCTTCTCTGTCCCTACAAACAAGATTTAGCACAGAATAGCACACTGATAGTTTCCACGAGTGTCCTTCTCTGTCCCTAAACTCAAGGATTTCAAATATGGTACAGCAAGATTGGTTTAGAACAGAATAGCTCACTGACACTTTCCCTCACTGTACCTCTCTGTCCCTAAACTCAAGGATTTCAAATATGGTTCAGCAAGATTGGTTTAGAACAGAATAGCACACTGTCAGTTTCACTCACTGTCCTTCTCTGTCCCTACAAACAAGATTTAGCACAGAATAGCACACTGATAGTTTCCACGAGTGTCCTTCTCTGTCCCTAAACTCAAGGATTTCAAATATGGTACAGCAAGATTGGTTTAGAACAGAATAGCTCACTGACACTTTCCCTCACTGTACCTCTCTGTCCCTAAACTCAAGGATTTCAAATATGGTTCAGCAAGATTGGTTTAGAACAGAATAGCACACTGTCAGTTTCACTCACTGTCCTTCTCTGTCCCTACAAACAAGATTTAGCACAGAATAGCACACTGATAGTTTCCACGAGTGTCCTTCTCTGTCCCTAAACTCAAGGATTTCAAATATGGTACAGCAAGATTGGTTTAGAACAGAATAGCTCACTGACACTTTCCCTCACTGTACCTCTCTGTCCCTAAACTCAAGGATTTCAAATATGGTTCAGCAAGATTGGTTTAGAACAGAATAGCACACTGACACTTTCCCTCACTGTACCTCTCTGTCCCTAAACTCAAGAATTTAAAATATGGTTCAGCAAGATTGGTTTAGAACAGAATAGCACACTGTCAGTTTCACTCACTGTCCTTCTCTGTCCCTACAAACAAGATTTAGCACAGAATAGCACACTGATAGTTTCCACGAGTGTCCTTCTCTGTCCCTAAACTCAAGGATTTCAAATATGGTACAGCAAGATTGGTTTAGAACAGAATAGCTCACTGACACTTTCCCTCACTGTACCTCTCTGTCCCTAAACTCAAGGATTTCAAATATGGTTCAGCAAGATTGGTTTAGAACAGAATAGCACACTGACACTTTCCCTCACTGTACCTCTCTGTCCCTAAACTCAAGAATTTCAAATATGGTTCAGCAAGATTGGTTTAGAACAGAATAGCACACTGACACTTTCCCTCACTGTACCTCTCTGTCCCTACAAACAAGGTTTAGCACAGAATAACACACTGACACTCTCCCTACCTATCGTTATTTGTCCATAAACACAAGGAATCCAGGATTAGTAAAGGAAAAAAAATGACACTGTCCCTGCCTATGCTTCTCTTTCCCTGCTCCGGAACACACTACACAAGGCCGCCGCGCTGGCGGCCTTTTATAGTGTGGGGCGTGTACTAAACCCCCTCAGCAATAATTGGCCACAGGCATCCTGCCTGTGGCCAATCATTGCTCTCCTCGCTGCCGGCGCTGTGATTGGCCAAGCATGCGGGGTCACAGTGCATGTGTCATGGAAACCCTGTCAGGAACAGACGCCCTGGACTTCCTGGTTCCCGCCCCTGCAGGTGACGCCCGAAGGGCTATTTAAACTCCTCACTTGCAGACAGTCCCTGCTGTCTGCTCTACAGCGTTTATCCCAGGTGACCTGATCTGCCTTGTTTACCTGTATCTGATCCGGCTTCCTGTGACCCTCCTGCTATCTGCCTGTACCTGACCATCGGCCTGTTTTCTGACTTCGGTATTGCCTGATCCTTTTGTGCCTCGCTGCCTGCCAGTTTACCCGACCCCGGCTTGTCTGACGATCCTGCCTGACCTTGGCTCTTGTTCACCTGCTGCTGCCTAGTGGTTCCAGTTTACCTGCTGTGCCTCCCGGTCCGGGTCATCTGCTGAGTTCCTGGTTCCTGTCTGCTCATCTGCTGGTTCCTGTCTGCTCATCTGCTGGTTCCTGTCTGCTCATCTGCTGGTTCCTGTTCACCTGCTGCTGCCCAGTGGTTCCAGTCTACCTGCTGTGCCTCCCGGTCCGGGTCATCTTCTGAGTTCCTGGTTCCTGTCTACTCACCTGCTGTAGTTCCTGGTTCCTGTCCACTCACCTGCTGTAGTTCCTGGTTCCTGCCTCCTCACCTGCTGGTTCCTGATCACCTGCGGTAGTTCTTGATCCTGCCAGGCACTCGTACCCCTTCCACCTCCGTGCTTCCTGTTATACCACCAGGGGCCGCCGGTGGGAGCCGTAAGGGAGGCCTCCCTCTGCTAACCGGGCTCGTCACCGTCAGGTACGTGACAGTAGCAGACAGCCATGTCTGAGCCCGAGCAGGGAGCCTCACCTATGGAGGAACTATGCCGACATCTGGCGGGACTGACCGAGGCCGTTAAGAGCCTCCAGCAAGGCTACACTCACCTGGAAGGACAAGTGCGGGCCCTCACCAACCCCGATGGAGCTCAAGGGGGTCCACGTGCCTCCACTTCTTCCGCCGGGGCAGGAGCTGCGCCCACGGTGGTCATGCTTCCCCCTGAACCCAGGGTCCCTACACCCGAAAGATTCTCCGGGGACCGGAGCAAGTTCAGGGCTTTCCGGAACTCTTGTGAGTTGTACTTTGCCTTACAGCCCCGCACCTTTTCCTTAGACGCTACCAAGGTGGGCTTTGTAATTTCGCTGCTTTCCGGTGACCCACAGAACTGGGCCCACCGCCTGCTAGAACGCAAAGATGCGTCCTTGGACAGCCTTACACTTTTTTTTGACGCCATTGCCCAATTGTACGAGGACCCTCAGCTCTCGGTCACTGCAGAGAACGCCCTGCGGACCCTTCAGCAGGGACGCAGAGCAGCGGAAGACTATGTAGCTGAATTCAGGCGCTGGAGCGCAGACACCAGCTGGAATGACGCTGCCCTCCGTCAGCAGTTTCGTATAGGCCTTTCTGACCCCCTGAAGGACGAACTGGCTAGGGTAGGAATACCAGAAAATTTGAACCTACTGATCGATCTGACAATTCAGATCGACCGACGCCTGAGGGAACGGAGGGTTGAGAGGGCCACGGGCTTCACCCGGCCGACCTGGATGCTTCCCGGGGTCCCCAGTCATCCGCACCCAGCTTCTGCAGCACCCTTGACCCCCTCGTACGATGCTCCTGAACCCATGCAGCTTGGGGTCCTCCGCCCTTCCCTTACTCCGGAGGAACGCCAACGCCGACGCGCGCACAACCTGTGCCTGTACTGCGGGGAGCCCGGTCACTTCGTTAGGAACTGTCCCCTGAAGTTCCGTAAGGGCTTGTCAGTATTCCCTGCTGTGATCAACCCTCAGACTAAATCCTCCTCTCACTTCGCTCTTTCTATCTCCCTGCAGCTCCCAGGAAGGACCCTGCAAGTCGTCGCAATTATTGACTCTGGGGCTTGTAGTTGCTTCATGGACTCAACTTTTGCCCGTACTCAACTTATTCCTCTACTTCCCAAGACCCATGGACTACGGGTTCACCTGGCTGATGGGTCCCTTATCAAGTCGGGGCCCGTGATCGAAGAGACGGCTCCCCTACCTGTCACTGTCTTCTCCTCTACCGGGGTGCACCGAGAATATCTACGGCTGGATATTATCTCCTCTCCACTGTTCCCCATAATTCTCGGTATGCCCTGGCTACAAGCCCATAATCCTACCATTAACTGGGTCACGGGGGTGATCACGTTTCCTTCCTCCTACTGCCAACGGTCCTGTGGCTCACACAAACCCCCTGGGCCTGCCACCTTAATGTGTACCGACACTGAGGCCGGAATACGTCAGGCCATCCCTGACGCTTATCTGGACTTTCTCGATGTGTTTAGTAAACAGGGGGCAGAGACACTACCACCCCACCGAGCCTACGACTGCCCCATTGATCTACTTCCCGGAGCACCTATTCCTTTCGGTAGGATTTTCCCTTTAACGGAGGTGGAACAGGGGGCCCTGAAGGACTACATTGATGAGAACCTTTTAAAGGGGTTCATTCGCCCCTCTACGTCGCCAGCAGGCGCAGGCATTTTCTTTGTAGAAAAGAAGGACCATACCCTCAGGCCATGTGTGGACTACCGTGAACTAAATAAGGTCACCATTAAAAATCGTTATCCTCTTCCTCTGGTACCAGAGTTGTTCCAAAGATTGGGAGCTGCCGTTATTTTTACTAAGCTTGACCTCCGGGGAGCCTATAACCTGGTCCGAATCAAGGAGGGCGATGAGTGGAAAACCGCCTTCCGCTCCCGGTTCGGACATTTCGAATATTTAGTGATGCCCTTCGGGCTGTGCAATGCCCCTGCCTCCTTCCAGTATTTAATTAATGATGTTCTTCGGGACTTTTTAGATCTCTTTGTGATTGCTTATTTAGATGACATACTAATCTTCTCTTCCTCCCTTGACTCTCATCGCAGGCATGTCAGAAGTGTGTTAGACCGGCTTCGGCAGCATAAACTATATGCGAAGGCTGAGAAATGCTAGTTTGAGCGGGAGAGCATAGCATTTCTGGGATTAATCATCTCTGGCGAAGGCATCAGGATGGACCCACAGAAGATCACCGCAATCTTGGACTGCCCAGCGCCAGTGGATAAGAAGGGAATCCAACGGTTCGTTGGATTCGCCAACTTTTATCGTAAATTCATCCGGGGGTTCTCCGCCATCATTGCACCCATTACTCAGCTAACCAAGCAAGGTATCCGCTTCCACTGGTTCCCTGAGGCCCAAAAGGCCTTTGAGGATCTCAAAGGGCTCTTCACCTCTGCATCCATCTTAAAACACCCAGATTCCTCCCTACCATTTATACTTGAGGTAGATGCTTCTGAGGTTGCAGTAGGGGCAATATTGTCACAGAGGCAAGGAACCAAGGCTTTGCTTCATCCGGTGGCTTTCTTTTCTCGCAAATTATCTGCGGCAGAAAAGAACTATGACGTGGGAGACCGGGAACTCTTGGCGATTAAGTCCGCCCTGGAAGAATGGAGGTACTTACTTGAAGGTGCTGCTCACCCGATCTTAGTATTCACCGACCATAAGAACTTAGAGTACCTGAAAACTGCAAAAAGACTAAAACCACGACAAGCCAGATGGGCCCTGTTTTTTCCCGGTTCTCCTTCCATGTGACATACCGCCCCGGTGCCAAGAACACTAAACCTGACGCCTTGTCCCGAATGTTTCATGGATCCAAAGAACTCTCCTCACCCGATACAATCCTCGCTCCTGGGAATTTTCTCCTACTTCAGGAGGACCTACTCTCCCGGATCAGACAAGCCACCACTAGACAGGAACCCTCTCCTGAACTGGATCTGCAAACCAAGGATGGATTACTCTGGCACCAAGACAGGATATTCATACCAGAAGAACTAAAGATAACCGTGCTAGAGCTCTGCCACGATCATGCCCTTGCTGGGCACTTTGGCGTGGCTAAGACCACTGAGTTGGTACAACGTACCTTCTGGTGGCCTCGACTACGCGAGGATTGCAGGAGGTTCGTGGAGTCCTGTACTACATGTACCCGGAATAAAGGGTCCAGATCCAAAGCCTGGGGACTACTGAAGCCCTTACCCGTTCCAGAGAGACCGTGGAAAATGCTTTCTATCGACTTCATAGTTGAACTCCCCCCGGCTGAGAATCACACCACCATCTTTGTGATTGTGGACCGTCTGTCCAAGATGGCACATTTTGTTCCTATGAGAGGGACCCCCTCGGCCCCGGAAACTGCACAAATGTTCATTAAAGAAGTCGTCAGGCTCCACGGGGTACCTGCTAATATAGTCTCCGATCGGGGGGTACAATTTACCTCCCGGTTCTGGAGGTCCCTCTGCAAGACTCTGGGAATAGAGCTATCATTCTCTTCGGCTTACCACCCTCAAACCAACGGACAGACTGAGAGAACAAATCAGACCCTTGAGCAATATTTGCGTTGTTTCTCCTCCTTTGCTCAGAATGACTGGCTCTCCCTGCTTCCGCTAGCGGAGTTCTCCTACAATAACTCCATCCACTCCGCAACTAACCAGACCCCATTTTTTGCGAACTTCGGGTTTCACCCCACATTTCTGCCCAACTCTCTCCCTGAGTGCTCAGTGCCCGCAGTTCTGGAAAAAGTGAATTTCTTCTCCTCTAACAACCAGCTTCTACGCGAAGCCATGGCAAGAACTCAGGAGTATAACAAGACGGTCTACGACAGGAGGAGACGGGGTGAATTAGCGCTGGCACCGGGCGACCAAGTATGGCTTTCCACCATCAATCTAAGATTGGCTTGCCCGTCCAAGAAATTGGGCCCCAAGTTTCTAGGGCCTTTTCCTATCAAAAGGAAAATCAACGAGGTGGCTTACGAGCTGGAGCTCCCCGACTCCCTGAGGGTCCACCCTGTTTTTCATGTTTCTCTATTGAAACCGTCAGTCTCCAACCCATTCCCAGGTCGGACCCCGACTCGCCCTGATCCCGTCATCATAGACGGGGAACAGGAATTCGAGGTAGAAGCTATTTTAGACGCACAAAGAAGAAATAGCCAGAGTCAATTTTTAATAAAATGGAAGGGTTACGGACCAGAGGAGAACTCCTGGGAACCCGAAAAGAACATTCACGCCAAAGACCTGATACAAGCCTTCAGGAGGTCTCACCCCGAGAAGTTTGCTCCTAGGGGCATCCGGAGGCTGCCCCTTGGGGGGGGCAATGTCATGGAAACCCTGTCAGGAACAGACGCCCTGGACTTCCTGGTTCCCGCCCCACAGGTGACGCCCGAAGGGCTATTTAAACTCCTCACTTGCAGACAGTCCCTGCTGTCTGCTCTACAGCGTTTATCCCAAGTGACCTGATCTGCCTTGTTTACCTGTATCTGATCCGGCTTCCTGTGACCCTCCTGCTATCTGCCTGTACCTGACCATCGGCCTGTTTTCTGACTTCGGTATTGCCTGATCCTTTTGTGCCTCGCTGCCTGCCAGTTTACCCGACCCCGGCTTGTCTGACGATCCTGCCTGACCTTGGCTCTTGTTCACCTGCTGCTGCCTAGTGGTTCCAGTTTACCTGCTGTGCCTCCCGGTCCGGGTCATCTGCTGAGTTCCTGGTTCCTGTCTGCTCATCTGCTAGTTCCTGTCTGCTCATCTGCTGGTTCCGATCTGCTCATCTGCTGGTTCCTGTTCACCTGCTGCTGCCCAGTGGTTCCAGTCTACCTGCTGTGCCTCCCGGTCCGGGTCATCTTCTGAGTTCCTGGTTCCTGTCTACTCACCTGCTGTAGTTCCTGGTTCCTGTCCACTCACCTGCTGTAGTTCCTGGTTCCTGCCTCCTCACCTGCTGGTTCCTGATCACCTGCGGTAGTTCTTGATCCTGCCAGGCACTCGTACCCCTTCCACCTCCGTGCTTCCTGTTATACCACCAGGGGCCGCCGGTGGGAGCCGTAAGGGAGGCCTCCCTCTGCTAACCGGGCTCGTCACCGTCAGGTACGTGACAGCATGCTTGGCCAATCACAGCGCCTGGATGACACTGCGATGGCGTAGTGCATTGTGGGCCGTTCGCGTCACTCGAATTAGGCGCGAACGGCCCAAATCGTTTGATCTTCGTCGAACGATCGAACAGCCGATGTTCGAGTCGAACGTATGTTCGACTCGAACACGAAGCTCATCCCTAATCGCCAGCATCTGATTTACATGGTGCAGGAATACCTAGGGGCAAGATCAGACTTGGACACCTTTCCCACCGAAAATCCTGTGGGTTACTGGGTCTTGAGGATGGATCACTGGCCAGAGCTTGCACAGTATGCAATTGAGCTACTGGCCTGTCCTGCATCCAGCGTTCTTTCAGAATGCACATTCAGTGCTGCTTAAGGCTTTGTAACCGATCACAGGGTGCGCCTGTCCACCGAATCGGTTGATCGGCTGACCTTCATAAAAATGAATCCGTCTTGGATCACCAGCTACCAAGCACCTGATACTGATGTAACCGATACATTTGTTTATGAATGAGATCCCTTCAAGACTGCCTATGCTGATGCTGATTGCTGAGTGACTATCCTGTTATGCTGAGTGACTATCCTATTCCTCCTCAATGTTCATGTTTTGAATTTTGTTTTTTTTAATGTGAGATCCCTTCAAGACTGCCTATGCTGATAGCTTGTAAGAACAATTTTGGTTCTGGCCACCGCCACCAGTGCCTAAGGCCCAATGTCAGGTCACCTGTGGCCAGGTGACAGATGCACACCGTACGGGGTTAGGAGTGCACCACAAGGTAGTGAACCCTATGACTGACTGCTGCGGATAGGATACTGAGTGGTTGTGGAAAGCGGGACCAGAGGAGCACAACCGGGATCCACAGGAAGCTAGAGCCGAGATACCCCAGGGCGCGGAGTCTAATGCGGCGTACACACGATCGTTTTTCATGCCATTTTTTAAACCGACGTTTTTCACGTCGTTTTTTTTCATGTTTCCTCTCAAGCCTGTCTTGCGTACACACGATCATTTTAAAAAACGTTCAAGCAAAGCGCAGTGACGTACACCACGTACAACGGCACTATAAAGGGGAAGTTCCATTCTAATGACGCCACCCTTTGGGACGCTTTTGCTAATTTCGTGTTACCACGTGTTAGTAAAAGTTTGGTGAGAGACGATTCGCGCTTTTCAGTCTTCGTGCTTTGAAGATCGTTTTGTGGAGTTCAGTTTGTGCCTGTGGGTTCGTATCTGTCTTGCAGTGCTTGTAGTCAGTTCGTATCTGTTTATTCAGTGCGTTCTTGTCTGCTTGTTCCTGCTTTTCAGCTTGTTCTTCATAGGCCTTGCTGTTCTTCCGTGCGTTCTTCTAGTTTGTTCTGAGCTGCCGACCGTTATCTAGCCATGTTGCGGCTACGTACTCGTCGTAGAGTTCGTGCTGTAGTTGGTGCCAGGGTTCATGCTGTATCCCGACTCCAGGCCATGAACAGGGTGAGGAGGAGTTCATGGACCAAGAATTGGTTGCTCCAGCGGCACCAGTTCTGTCATATGCCTTTGTTGCGGGAGATCAGGGAGAATAATCCTGAGGACTACAGGAATTTTCTCAGGATGTCTGACCCCGTATTTCAGCATCTGTTGGCTTTGGTGTCCCCCTACATTACCAGGCAGGACACCGTTATGCGTGAAGCCATCAGTGCTGAGCAGAGGCTCATTGCCACGTTGCGATACCTGGCGACTGGGAGAAGCCTGCAGAACCTAAAGTTCTCCACAGGCATATCCCCCCAGGCTCTGGGTATCATTATACCAGAGACGTGTTCTGCCATCCTTCAAGTTTTGCAGGAGGACTATATTAAGGTAAGTGTTCTTATTTAAAACCTCACATTGTATGTATTTCTTTGTTAATATTTTTTTTTGGGGTTTATTAGCAGTCCCTAATTCCCATGATTCTTAGCTGCAGGGAATGTCCCCTTTCTCCACATGTTTTTTTTTTTTTTGGGGAATGTTTTTATTAGGCCTACATTTAAATTTGCCTTACCTAACCTCTCCAGCATGCTATCCTGGGTCCATACCCACCTTGCCTAGTCATTTCCATGTATTTTAATCTATGCTCCATCGTAGTGCTTTACCCTAAACGCCCCCTAAAGATTGCCCAGGAATGTAACATTTTTCAATAATTCATACAGAGTGCTACAGCCTACATTTGTGATCTCCCCAACTCATCTTCAACCCCCCCCATTTTTTTGGGGGGTTTTTTTTTTGGTTTGTTGTTGCTTACTAATAATGTTTTAATTTTTCGGTTTCTCCCAATGTTGGCCATGAATGGTTTTCTTAAATCTGCTTTCAATGTTTCTGTCTCAAAGTATTATTTATTTTTTTATTTAATTCCACAGTTCCCTTCTACGCCACATGAATGGCAGAATGTGGCATCTGAGTTTGCCCAACGATGGAACTTTCCGAACTGTGGAGGGGCCATCGATGGCAAACATGTTTGGGTCGTCCCACCACCCCATTCGGGATCCTTTTATTATAACTATAAGGGGTTCCACAGCATCGTCATGATGGCAGTGGTGTCAGCCACCTACGAATTCCTCTATGTGGACGTTGGCAAGAATGGCAGGATGTCTGATGGAGGAGTCTTTGCACAGACGGAGTTTGGGGAACGGCTCCTTTTGGATCAGCTGGCCTTGCCACCAGCGGAGCAGAATGTGGAGGGACTCCCATTTGTCTTTGTGGCGGATGAGGCGTTTGGCCTGGGTCCCCATTTGATGAGGCCATTCCCGCAACGCACCCTCACCCCTGAGAGGAGGGTGTTCAACTATCGGCACCCTCACCCCAGAGCAAGAAGGGTGGTGGAAAATGCCTTTGGCATCATGGCCAGCCGATTCCGCCTGTTCCTCACCTCCATCCACCTTGCCCCTTACAAATGGAACCATGTTGTAATGGCTTGTTGTGTGCTCCATAATTATCTCAGGGTGCATTCAAGCAATTATCTGACTTTGACTGGGCCTGAGGCCTCATTATTTGAAGCGGAAAATCTTGTGGCCCTGGAAGCTGGCCGTCCAGGCTTGGCCCTCCAAACCGGACGTGAGGTCCGTCAATTATGTCGATTATTTTGTGGGTAGGGGGGCCATTGATATGCCTGATGAATTTTAACCTTATTATTTTTAAAAATAAAACCTTTTTTTGATAAAATATTGTTTGTGTTTTCATTTAATATTCTTTTAGGTTTCTCGTCGGTTTACCTAATGCACTTGTATTGCCATGTGTATTTTGCATTCTTAATTAGCCTTCATTGTCAGTGTAAACACAAAACATTGTTTAGTTCACTTTGCACAACATTTACATAATGAAGCCACAAATTCTGGTTAAGAAAATACCTTTTTTAATTATTTTTGAGGAAACTTCCTTTGAAGTGTAGATGTTATTAAAATATTTTTGGGGTTAAAACGCATGAACAGCCATGCCTAAAAAAATTAACAAATAAAAAAACGTGAAAATGTAAACATGTACTATTCATTATCAAGCTTAAAACAAAAAGAAACCTGCCAAAACACAGCAAGTTCAACGTTCTTTTGTGTTCAAACATTATACACGCCCAAGCACAGCCATTATTTTTTGTAGCTTTTCCTCAACCCGCTTGGTATTTTGCCTGATCTCTATCAAGTCTCCCTTTATTTTTTCAAGGTCACGACAGCAGACCATGAGGTATTGGATCAGGATCTGGGCACTATGATGTGTAAACTTTTCGGGGTCTCCGGCCAGAACTGCACCTAAACAAAAAAAAATCATGTAGTATAGAATATGTAGGCCTACATCTATTAACCTGCATCTGTCTGGTTTGACACTGACCTCTTGTGGTGCCACTTTCCACTTCCACAACTTCACGTTCCTCTCCATCATGTGGTTCTGGGGGTATTGTTGAAGGTGTTGGATTTATAGGCTCATCTGACGTAGCTTTTTGAAGCCCTATGGAGATTGCAATAAAAGGTAGAGTTTCATTAGTAACTAATAATTTTTGGGCCACAAAAAACAAATAAAAAGAGATTTCTAAATATTATTTGGAAGTGTGGTCCATATTTAAATGTACCCTCAGTGACAACCGGAACACATGATTGGATACATTGCCAAAACCAGAGCATATACTTTTTGAAAAAAGTTTGACACTTTGTAACACCCCAAAGTATATACACAGGATCACCTGTGTGTGACACCCTAAAAATTTAGGGGTTTTGTCCCACACTTGTACTACTGCGTTCAGATGTTTAAGCAGCTGCTGAGCATTCTCTCCCTTAACATTACAATGCCTACCCTTTTTCCCCCAAAAAAATGTCATTTGGATTCTAAATATAAAGCAAATTGTTTACCAAATTTGCTCCCCAAAACAAAAACAAAAACAATTGTGTGTTCACACTGGATGATCCAAAAACATCGTTTTAGGAACTGGACGGAGAAAGAGGTTTACTACGTCCGTTTAGTGTGCGGACGAACATTGAAAGTTGTTATCTTTCACTGTACTATATCAAAGTCTAAATATACACGACTTAATACAAGTAATAATCTTTTGCAGGGAAAATGAAGAAAAAGTACTTACTTTTTCCTATAACTTTCTTGATTCTTTTGTATTGGTCGGGCTCCCGCAACTTCAGATCAGACCATCGTTTTCTGAGCTGTTCCTTCGTTCTGCACACCCCGAATTTTTGGTGAAGAGTTTTGACCACTTTGCCCATAATTTTTGTCTTGACAAGATTAGGTCTTTTATACGGCCCATGCTTGGCATCATAATCCTCCCTCCTCAAAATGGCGACCATCTCCACCATTTCCTCGAATGACATGTTGGATGCCTTATATCTCCTGGATCGGGATTTGGGCTCCTCAGGAATTTCCTCCTCTGTAGAGGTAATCTCAGCCACCTGTGTCTCCGCCATGTTGTTAAGCACTACGACGAGCGAGAAGGGGCGGGGAAAGTACAATCTCGAACGTCGGGGGCGGGGAAAGTGTGCGGAGTTTCACGCATGCGCAGTGTATATCAAGTGAAGATCCATGTGTAGAAAATACGTTCATTTGGCGGGAGAGGGAGTTAGCAACGAACGTGTTGACCAAGGTACATACGTTTTTAAGGATTTGGGTTTCATCAGAGGAGGAGATTTTGGCCTTGAAAATCTGTCAAAAATGCTGATTTGATGAATGTTGCCTGAAACCAACCGTATTTTTCGGACTATAAGACGCACTTTTTCCCCCAGAAATTTGGGGGAAAATGTCCCTGCGTCTTATGGTCTGAATACATAACAGGGGCCCCGCCCCCCGCCGTCGCTGGCACCGCCCCTGCCATCCGCTCACAGCCTCTGGAATCCCCCGACCGCCGCCACTGGCTCTGCCCCCCCGCCGAAGTGTCAGGGGCTTTGCGAATCGAATTAGAGCCGCTCTCTCTCTCTTTCTCTTTTGCTTACAGAAAGGGAGGGGGGCGGCGGGGGATATCCGCAGCTCTCCTCTCCCTGTCACAGCGCCGCTGCCGAGTTCTCTGGCAAATAGAGCAGCGGCGCTGTGACAGTGAGAGGAGAGCTGCAGGCTGTCTGTATATCCCCCGCCGCCCCCCTTCCCTTTCTGTAAGGAGAAGAGAAAGAGAGAGCGGCTCTAATTGGATTTGCTGGGTCGCCACCCAGCTTCCTGCCCACTGTTTCCCCCCCCCATGATTGGCCACAGCAGAGGGCCAATCAGAAGACACTAGGAGCATCATGGGAAATGAAGTCCCTGCAGAGTTTATGGCACCAGTTCCCCCAGCATGCAAGCACTCTGCTGGAGGGGAGGGAGGGGGTGTTATAACTTGAAGAGGAGCAAAAGAGAATACTCTGCTGGGGGGCACCACCAGAGAGCCACGCTGTACCCCGCACCACCAGAGAGCCACGCTGTACCCTGCACCACCAGAGAGCCACGCTGTACCCTGCACCACCAGAGAGCCACGCTGTACCCTGCACCACCAGAGAGCCACGCTGTACCCTGCACCACCAGAGAGCCACGCTGTACCCTGCACCACCAGAGAGCCACGCTGTACCCTGCACCACCAAGGAGCCACGCTGTACCCTGCACCACCAGAGAGCCACGCTGTACCCACACCGCCAGAGAGCCACGCTGTACCCCGCACCACCAGAGGCACGCTGTACCCACACCGCCAGAGAGCCACGCTGTACCCACACCGCCAGAGAGCCACGCTGTACCCACACCGCCAGAGAGCCACGCTGTACCCACACCGCCAGAGAGCCACGCTGTTCCCGCACCACCAGAGAGGGAGCCACACTTTAACCGCTGTACCCGCACCACCAGAGAGGGAGCCACATTGTACCCGCAACACCAGAGAGGGAGAAAGACCGAGCCACTGCCAGGATACAGACATGCTACACTACTGACTAGAGTAACCCCAGGCAACCCAGAGTGAGCGAACGTCCAGCCAGAGGGATCACTGTTGCGATTTCGCTGGGTCTGGTAAGAGGGCCTGTTGGCCATTATTCATTACTGTTCCCAGGGACTGAGCCATTAGGAAGTGCCTAACCTGATATCCTCTAGGCCTTATTGACCGCCACAACGTCCCTCTCTGTCCTCTTCCCGCGGCGTCCCCTCTGTCCTCTTCCCACGGCGTCCTTCTCCCAGGGCGTTACTCTGTCCTCTTCCCAGGGCGTTACTCTGTCCTCTTCCCAGGGTGTCCCTTTGTCCTTCACCCACGGCAACCCTCTGTCCTCTTCCCACAGCATCCCCTCTGTCCTCTTCCCATGAAGATAACAGGGCGGGCCTTGACAGGAAGGGGTGGGTCATATTTAAATTAGGGGGTGCGCAAGTTTAGTCAGGCCTAGGGCAGCACAAAACCTAAATACACCACTGATGGCATGGTCACTCTGCGTTTACTGTGGCATGGTCACTCTGCGTTTACTGTGGCATGGTCACTCTGCGTTTACTGTGGCATGGTCACTCTGCGTTTACTGTGGCATGGTCACTCTGCGTTTACTGTGGCATGGTCACTCTGCGTTTACTGTGGTATGGTCCCTCTGTGTTTACTATGGCATGGTCCCTCTGCGTTTACTATGGCATGGTCCCTCTGTGTTTACTATGGCATGGTCCCACTGAGTTTACTATGGCAATGGTCAGGCTGCATTTAATGGGCACTGAAAAATATTTTAGTACACAATTTGGTTCAGAATTTTTTCTTCTTGTTTTCCTCCTCTAAAACCTAGGTGCGTCTTATGGTCAGGTGCGTCTTATGGTGCGAAAAATACGGTATATATTTTCTTGTTGCTTGATTTTACAGAGAGAATGAATAGTTTCAAAAACCCAGACTTTATGGGGGAGTTCATTGATAAATGGAAAGACCTCCCTATCCTTTGGCAAACAAAAAGTGGTGGAAATAAAAATAAAGTGGCCAGGAGAGCAGCACTGGAGAGCCTGCTTGCATTTGTGCAAACACAGATACCCACAACAACTCTCCAAGATGTGAAAACCAAAATTGCTACCATCAGGGGGACATGCAGGACCCAGAGGAATATGGTCCTGAAGTCCCAGAGGTCAGGTGCTGCAGCAGATAAGGTTTATAAACCCAGTCTGTGGTACTACAGCAGGTTATCTTTCCTGGATGACCAGCTGGAAGTGCGAGAATCACTGTCCACCCTTCCCCCCAGAGGTCAATCCAGCCTTCCTTGTAGCCAGCCCTCCAGCCTTCCTTGTAGCCAGCCCTCCAGCCTTCCTTGCAGCCAGCCCTCCAGCCTTCCTTGCAGCCAGCCCTCCAGCCTTCCTAGCAACCCTGCACTGGCTTCCCCTGAGGATCAAGATGAGGTCCTTGAGGAGGCAGATTTGGATATATGGAGCCAGGTAAAGTATTGATATCTCCATTTATATGTTACAAAAGTGATGATTTAAAATTGTTGTTAGTATTGTTAGGTATTTAATGTTCAAAAAAAAAAGGATTTAAAGAGCAAGATACAGTAGTGGTCAAATTTTGATGGGGACAAGGCAACAATATCAGGAGGCGGAATCTATGCAAAATTAATACCTTTTGACATTCAATTCAAAAATGTCTGGAGGTGAACAATGTGTGTGATTGATGGTGGCAAAAAATAAAGAATGTCCCTTTCTTTTTTTACAGCCAGAGCTGAGCCAGGAAGAGGGTGATGTTGGGGACCAGGAGGAGGCAGGGCCCAGTGGCACACAGGAGGAGGCTGGGCCCAGCACAAGAGCCCAGATGCCTCCCCTGATAATGAAACAATGAGGGCCAAGGAGAGCAAGGCAGGTGGAGGAGGAAACAAGAGCCTTTCTAAAAGAGGCTACTGTGGCCCTCAGAGAGGCACCCTCTGCTGAGGAGGGCTTTGCCGCAGTCCTGGCCCATAAGTTAGGCCAAATGGACTTGCGGCAAAAGCTCTATAGTGAGAACCTTTTGCTGAAGGTGATTAACAAGGGGTGCTCGGTGAACTGACCAAGTTCACCGACATCACTGAGGTTGTCCCTACTCCTCCTCCTCCTCCTACTACTCCTCCTGCCACCTCCTCTCCTACTGATCCCCAGCCTCCGAGGAAGCAACCAACAAAGGCTGCAGGGAAGGCTGCAGAGAAGGCTGGAGAGAAGGCTACAAGGAAGAGAAAAAAATAATGCCTGCTGTAGTACCACAGACTGGGGACATATATGACTTATCTGCTGCTGTTCCTGACCTCTGGGAGTTCAAGCCAAGATTCGGCTCCTTTTTTTTATTTAAATTAAATAGTTCGGTTTTGACATCTTGGATGGTTGTTGTGGGGTCCAAAGGATGCACAAATGCAAGCAGGCTCTCCAGTGCTGCCTTCACCTTTAATTTGTAATGTACCTAAATAAAGGATTCTTTTTTTTGGCTTCAAATACTTGACTATGTGATTTGTATTTCAAAAGAGACTTTGCTAGGGAGTAGGCAGGGACATTTCAAATAATATTATTGTTATTAACAAGGGACACAAACCTCCTTGAGGCAAAATGAGACAAATTTTGAAGGTAGGTGTGGTAACTTTACACACCAATAATTTAAGCAAAATCACCCAAAAAAAAAAAGAAGAAGCCTACATATATCAAAGAAGCCCATCAAAAATAATAAAGCTAACTTAATTACTAAAATAAAAACTAAAAAAACAAAAAAAACAAATTATAATTATTGTGATCTTTACATTTAGTTATGAATTTATGAGGGAGATGTGGCTTCAAAAGAATATTTTACAATCATTAGATCAATTAGGAATTACTTAAGAACCCAGTTTGGCATAACTCTCAAATGTCATTAGCAAAAGAAGGTAATTATTTAAGCATTATCAAAAGAAGAACGGAATGCGCAGCATTAAAACGATGCTATTAATTCCACTGTGACGAATGTGCCATCTCCATTTCCAACGCTAGTTTTACCAGAACGAGCGCTCCCGTCTCATACTTGATTCTGAGCATGCGCGTTTTTTTCACGTCGTTAAAGCATACACACTATCGTTTTTCACGTTGTTAAAAAAAACTACATGAAAAACGACGTGAAAAAATAGAGCATGTTCGAAATTTTTAATGGCCGTTTTTCACGTCGTTAAAAATGCTCTGGAGCATACACACGATCGGTTTTAATGGCCATTTTAAAAAATTGCATTTTTAACGGCATGAAAAATGATCGTGTGTATGGGGCATAAGACCCAGCAGGTCTTCTCCAGGGCCTCTAGTGGTGAGGATGTTACGCTGCAGGCTGGGTCCAGGTCACGACCCCTAGAGTCTCCTAGCTCACGCCTCGTAGGGTAAGGAGGAAAGAGGGGAAGCAGCAGCACAGGATACAAGAGTAGTGAGGGGAAAGGCCAAGGTCGGGGTCACAAGCAGGCAAGGATAAACGAAGGACTAGCCGAAGGTCAAGGGTCACAAGCAGACAGGGATAGTCAGGAACAAGCCAAAATCGTAACAGAGAGACAGACGTAGCACACGGCAGGCAGGAACCCAAACACACAATGCTTAAACAAACACGTTGATCAGCAAAGCAGGCTTGCAGTGCACAGGTTAATATAGTGTTCTGTGAAAGGGCCTGGGGTGGACGTCTCTTCTCAAAGAATTGAAGAAGCACAGCTCCCACCCCCATTGAGGAAGCGTCCACTTCAATAAAAAATGCATCCCCAGGATTTGGTCTCCTCAAGAGAGGTCCAGAAACAAAGGCCTGTTTCAGGTCGTGAAATGCAAAGACAGCTTTGGGAGGCCAGTCTTTGGCATTCGCACCCTTCTTGGTTAAAGCGATAATAGGCGTGGCAATGGAAGAGTAATTCCTTATGAACTGCCTATAATAATTTGTGAAGCCAAGAAAGCGCTGTGTGGCCTTGAGGCTAGCAGGAAGAGGCCAGTTGGTAATAGCCAAGACCTTCGCAGGATCCATACGAAGACCCGAACATGAGACAAAGCACCCCAAAAACAGGACCTCAGAACATTCAAAGGAACATTTCTCCAGCTTGGCATAGAGATTGTTCTCTCTAAGACGCTGAAGTACAGTGCGGACATGGTTTCTGTGGACGAGCAGATTTTCAGAAAAGATCAGAATGTCATCCAGATAGATGACAACAAACTGGTACAGCAGATCTCTGAAGATTTCATTGACGACGTTTTGAAACACGGCTGGGGCATTACACAAACCAAAAGGCATCACCAGGTATTCGTAATGCCCGTCTCTAGTGTTGAATGCAGTCTTCCATTCGTCACCCTCCCGTATTCAAATGAGATTGTACGCGCCTCTGAGGTCCAACTTGGTGAAAATGGAGGCACCCTTTAACCTATCGAATAGCTCAGATATTAAGGGTAAGGGGTATCGATTTTTAATAGTAACCGCGTTTAAACCTCGATAGTCGATGCAGGGTCTTAGGGTACCATCCTTTTTGCCAACGAAAAAGAACCCTGCCCCTGCAGGCGATGCGGATTTCCGGATGAAACCTCTCTCCAGATTCTCTGCAACATACTCAGACATGGCCTGGGTCTCTGGGATGAACAGAGGGTAGGTACGACCCCTGGGCAGAGTTGCTCCGGGGACAAGATCAATAGCACAGTCAAAAGACCTGTGGGGAGGAAGCACCTCAGCTGATTTCTTACAGAACACATCCCGATAATCGCTGTATGCAGGGGGAAGATCAGAAGAAACAGAAGTGGTAGCAACCGGAAGTCTCTCCTTGGGGGCCACCTTGAGAAGACATGACGAGAAACATGAGGGACCCCAAGCCAGGACCTGCCCAGAGGCCCAGTCCACATGTGGAGAGTGGAGCTGCAGCCAAGGAAGGCCCAATACAATGGTGGTAGAGGCCTTGGGTAGAATGAGAAAGGATATCCACTCCTGGTGGAGAATCCCTACCGACATCCTAATGGGTAGCGTCTGGAAGCGAATAGGGCCTCCTGGGAGAACAGTGCCATCAATTGCCGAGACTACCAATGGGGTAGCGAGAGGTGAAAGGGTAAGCTTCATAGAAGAAGCAGTTCCCCAATCCATAAAATTGCCGGCAGCCCCTGAATCCAGATATGCAAGGGTTGATTGAGGAGAAGTGCCTACATGAAGGAACACCGGCAGGAGAAGGCGAGAAGGTGATGTTTCAGGGTCCAATACTCCACCTTCCAAATGTATTAGGCCCGAGCGTTTCCTGGACAGAAGCGAGCAAAAGTCACGAAAATGACCCTTGCCCCCACAATAAAGGCACAAGCCCAGAGTTCTGCGCCTAGCACGTTCTTCGGGGGTTAGTCTGGTCCGGCCTAGCTGCATAGGTCCCTCAGCAGGCAGAAGATGCTCCCCGGGACGAAGGGAGGGGAGCTCAGACTGGCTAGGACCCAGAGAGTGCTGGCGTCTTTTTTTCTAGCGACCTCTCCTGAAAACAAATGTCGATCTGGTTGCACAAAGAAATTACATCGTCCAGACCAACGGGAATGGCTCTTCCCGCTAATTCGTCTTTCACTCGGTCAGAGAGGCCATGTAAAAAGGTAGCGACCAGGGCCTCATTATTCCAGCTCAATTCAGCTGTGTGGATACGGAACTGAAGAGCATATTGTCCCACTGAACTAGCTTCTTGGCGAAGACGTAAGACAGCACTAGCCGCTGAAGAAGCCCGAGCCGGCTCCTCGAGGATGTTACGAAAGAGTTCCAAGAAGTCGGACAGGCTGGAAACCATCGAATCATTCCTTTCCCACAGGGGGGCAGCCCAGGCTAAAGCTACACCGGAGAGGAGGGAGATGATATAGGCTACCGTAGCCCGATCAGACAGGAAGTTTTGAGGCTGAAGCTCAAAATGAATTGTACATTGGCTGAGAAACCCCCTGCAGGCCTTGGAGTCCCCAGATAAACAGAACGGAGCTGGCAGTTCTAGTGAGTGTGTGGCTGCGACTGATGCGAAAGGCACAGCCGCTGGTTGTACTTGAGGTTGCAGATTTGGGGTTCCCAAGGAGGTCTAAAGCTGCTCGAAGCGAGAAGCCAGATCCTGGAGGAATCGCATCACCTGAGTCTGATCTGATTCCTGGGTCTCAAGTCTACGAACTATGCCCTGTAATGGATCATCCGCGGGGAGCGGCATGTCAGCCGGGTCCATGGCTGATCAAACTGTCAGGTCACCTGTGGCCAGGTGACAGATGCACACCGTACGGGGTTAGGAGTGCACCACAAGGTAGTGAACCCTATGACTGACTGCTGCGGATAGGATACTGAGTGGTTGTGGAAAGCGGGACCAGAGGAGCACAACCGGGATCCACGGGAAGCTAGAGCCGTGATACCCCAGGGCGCGGAGTCTAAGACCCAGCAGGTCTTCTCCAGGGCCTCTAGTGGTGAGGATGTTACGCTGCAGGCTGGGTCCAGGTCGCGACCCCTAGAGTCTCCTAGCTCACGCCTCGTAGGGTAAGGAGGAAAGAGGGGGAGCAGCAGCACAGGATACAAGAGTAGTGAGGGGAAAGGCCAAGGTCAGGGTCACAAGCAGGCAAGGATAAACGAAGGACAAGCCGAAGGTCAAGAGTCACAAGCAGACAGGGATAGTCAGGAACAAGCCAAAATCGTAACAGAGAGACAGACGTAGCACACGACAGGCAGGAACCCAAACACACAATGCTTAAACAAACACGTTGATCAGCAAAGCAGGCTTGCAGTGCACAGGTTAATATAGTGTTCTGTGAAAGGGCCTGGGATGGAGTCTGGCTGGGAGGAGATTATAAAGAAAGCCAGGTGAAAGGGTTCTGGCCTCTAAGATGAACACATGAGGAGGAAAGGTAAGATGGCAGACAGACATTAATGCATATCCATGACACCCAATTTTTCTGCCCCTGTTTAACAGGGGCGTGTAATTACAATTTTTGCTGCAATAATTTGCAGCAGGGCTCATTCATGCACTCCAACTAAAGTTTCTGTGAGAGATTGCAGTGTTGTGGCACCAGCACCTGTGCCTAAGGCCCAATTTTTCTGCTCCTGTTCAACAGGGGCATGTAATTACAATTCTTGATCTAATATTTCACAGCAGGGTCCTTTCCTGCGCCCACCAAGAGTAACTGTGAGGCCTTACAGTATTGTGGCAACACCCCCACACCGTCCACCACCAAAGGCCCAATTTTTCCGACCCTGTTCAACAGGGGCATGTAATTACAATTCTTGATCTAATATTTCACAGCAGATCCCGTTCCTGCGCCCACCAAGAGTAACTGTGAGGGCTTACAGTGTTGTGGCAACACCAACACCTAAGGCCCAAATTTCTACAGAGTATAAAGGGCAGGCCCCTACTTTCAAACATCCAACTTACAAACGACTCCTACTTGCAAACGGAAGGAGACAACAGCAAGTGAGAGGAAATCTACCCCTAGGAAGGGAAATTCTCTCCTGTAAGAGTTCCTTGTTTCACTAAAAACCCCAAATTTTCAAAATCCAATTGTCATTGGGACAGAAAGTGAGGTGAAATCTTCTGAACAGATGCACAGACAGCAAAACAAAGGTTACAGGGGTGATAACCCTTCCCTATGTTTTCCAAAAAGCTTAAAAATAGATTTTTAGGCTGGAGCTACACTTTAAAAATTTACCAGTTCAAAATTACAAACAGACTCTACTTAAGAACAAACCTACAGTCCCTGTCTTGTTTGCACCGTCTGTATACTGCTGTTCAGAGTATATAGGGCCTGGGGGCCCCACGCCTTTCCTTTTTTTTAATTTGGGTGCGGGCTCCCCTTAAAGCGGGGTTCCGGGCATAATTTTTTTTTGACAGATAAAATTAATCACATTAAATAGTCCCTAAAACATATTAATAGCTCCCCAATCGTTCCAGAAATCATTGCAAACACTTGCCTTATATCCTCCAGCTCATGTTGTGGCCGTATCCATCATATGTGTGGGCATGTGAAGCCCAGTTCCTTTTTCTTCCTGGTTTTCAGGGAGAGGTGCATGCTGGGCGATTTTTAGGCACAGTGATGCCCAGAGACTCCTGGGAAAGGAGTGTCATCATTTCCCAGGAGGCAATGGGGTCTCAGGACAGGAAGTTGAACCACCTAGGACTAGGAACTAGGCAGATTACGAAATCTGCCTAGTAACAGCCAGATAGAAGTGAGTAAAAAATATTTTTTTTTTTTTATATTAAAGGCAAGCTGTTAATAGAAAGTAAATTTTTGGGGTGGAACTCCGCTTTAATATCCATACAAGACCCAAAGGGGCTGGTAATGGCCTGAGGGGGGGGGTACCCATGCCATTTTTCTCAATGATTTTCATCCATATTGCAGGGACCAGACATTACATTAAAGCCACAAGCAGTTTTAAATGACTTTTATTCCTTTAGAAATGTCATTTTGTGCAGGGAAGGTTCTAAACACGGGAAACATGTGCCACTTTACAGGCATACTATAGACACCCCCCAGGCACGATATTTAAAGGAATATTTCACTTTTATTTTTTCACTTTAAGCATCTTTAAAATCACTGCTCCTGAAAAAACTGCA
Source organism: Rana muscosa (assembly GCA_029206835.1). Taxonomy (NCBI): domain Eukaryota; kingdom Metazoa; phylum Chordata; class Amphibia; order Anura; family Ranidae; genus Rana; species Rana muscosa. The sequence goes on along the minus strand of CM055116.1, from coordinate 561,983,012 downwards.
GTTTTTAAAACATTTTTTTGCATTGATACATGTACCCTGGGGCAGGAACCGGGTCCCCAAACTCTTTTTAGGACAATAACTTGCATATTAGCCTTTAAAATTCGCACTTTTGATTTCTCACGTTCGAGTCCCACAGACTGTAACGGGGTTCGAAAGTTGGCGCAAACTATCGGTCCGTTCGCAAGTTCTGGTGCGAACCGAACCGGGGGGTGTTCGGCTCATCCCTAGTGGGACCTAAGATAGGGAGCACTGCCCGATAATACTGGAGCGTGAGGACCTGAGCCTTACCTGGCTTTGTAGAGCTGTTTGCCAGTTCTAGCTCCTCCAGACTAACCGCCTCGTCCAGTGCCACTCTAACTTCAGGTGAGATTGTGGGCAATTGAGACCATTAGATTTTGGGATTTGGTGTCAGGGGGTATGTTATAGAGAGACGCATAGAAATCTCGGAAACGTCCGAGATCTGTGAAGGTAGTGTAGTCTTCTGGGCATTCTATGACATGATGTGTGGTATACAATATATGATTGGAGTTTCTGTTCCTTGATTGACCTAGCCAGAGTTTTCCCGCACTTGTCCCCATATTCGTAGCAAATTTTTCTGCATTTCTGTAGTGCTACCTTGACCTTGTACTGTAGTAGATCATTAATCTTGGTACAGAGCTGAGAGAGTTCCCGTTCTAGGGCAGGGGGTGGGGCATGCTTGTGTTGCGATTCAGTAGTGTGAAGTTTGGTCAGGAGTCAACTCAATTGCTTTTTCCTTTCCCTTTTCAGTCTGGCGCTGTGTTTAATGAGGATGCCCCGGACGACTGTCTTGTGGGCTTCCCACACCATACCCGGGTTACTGTCCGGGGTGCAGTTTGTCTGAAAGTATAGAGGTAGTTCTTTAGTGATTTCTGCGAGTATTTCTCGTGTTTGTAGTAGGCTTTCATTTAGCCTCCATACGCGTGTCACCTGAGAGGCAACCTGCGACAGAGCATACGTCTCGAGAATGGGAGCATGGTCAGACCATGTGATCGAACCAATGGAAGTTGCTCGAACTGCATGTAGCTGAGCATGTGGAAGTCAAAATAAATTGATTCTCAAGTAAACCTTGTGGGGAGGAGAATAGAAAGTGTAGTCTCTTTCTTCTGAGTGTTGGAGTTGCCATACATTGATCAGCTGGGCAGCGTGTAAAGATTGTGCAATTCTTTTGTGGGTGCCAATGGGAAGAGAGGATGAGCCTGAAGAGGTGTCTGCTGTAGGGGTCAGGGGGACATTGAAGTCCGCGCCTAAGATCAATTGACCCTCTTTAAAGTCCAGCAATTTGGTCAGAATTCGACGGATAAAGATATCCTGGTGATCGTTGAGTGCATAGATTGTCGCCAATGTCAGGCGTACTCCACCGAGGAGGTCTTTTATGAATGCAAAGCGCCCCCCCCCTCATCCAGCAAAGTCTCACTGCAGGTCCATGGAAGCTTACTAGATATTAGGATAGAGACACCCCTAGGTGTTTCTTATGCCACGTACACACGACCGTTTTTAATGTCATTGAAAAAAACTGCATTTTTCTCGACGTGATTTTTTCGTGTTTCCTCTCAAGCCTGCCTTGCCTACACACTATCGTGGAAAAAAATTTTGAGTAAAGCGCGGTGACGTACAACACGTACGACGGCACTATAAAGGGGAAGTTCCATTCGGATAACGCCACCCTTCATGTTAGTAAAGTTTGTTGAGCGACGATTCGCGTATTTCAGCCTCGTGCTTTTCAGTCCGTTACAGCGTGACGAATGTGCTATCTCCATTACGAACGCTAGTTTTACCAGAACGAGCGCTCCCGTCTCATACTTGATTCTGAGCATGCGCATTTTTTTTTCACGTTGTTAAAACCCACACACGGCCGTTTTTCATGACGAGAAAAATGACGATGTAAAAAACGACGTGAAAAATTAGAGCATGTTCCAATTTTTCTCGTCGTGATTCTCTGCATTTTTCTCGTCAGGAAAACTGCTGGAAAGCCCACACACGATCATTTTTAATGACCATTTTAAAACTGGTGAATATGAAAAAGTGTAGCGCTTATTTTTGTGAAAGAGTCAGTTACCAACACATAACAAATGTTGCAAACATGCATATATATTAATTTCAGTGATACCAAGTGACTGAGTGTGATCCGTGAAAAAAATATTATATGTAACAAATAAATCAGAACGAAGCAGTCCTCTATTGTGACCACACACAAATGACAGTCCAAAAGTGTAGAAAAAACTGCAAGGTTGAAATAAAGAGTCCCACATGGATATGACCCTCTCTGTGAAAGGATAGAGACACCACCACCGATATAAGGAGGAGGCTTACCAGATGGTATTGACTTGGTAATGTGTATACCACCCAAGTCAAAACAGGCTTAAATAATCAGTCAGCAAGGTGTATCCAGCTGGTCCTGAATCCGCATATCAGTCGGCACCGCAAATTCCCGTAAACACCAGGAAGTGTGAATACATATAGTCTTGTTGGAGCCAGAGATACGGTAACCACATAACATGTGTAATGGGGAAAAAAAAACTCACATAGTGTGATACCGTACAAGGAAGTATTTATTAAAAAAAGATTAAAAAATGTACACTCACATTTGGAAGAACATCATAGGCATATCACAAAATGCAAGAGTGATGTGTGTGAATGGGTCCACCCGACGCGTTTCAACTAAAAAGTCATCATCTGACCATTTTAAAAAATTAATTTTTTTCGTCATTAAAAACGGTCGTGTGTACGCGGCATAAGAAGTGTGGTGAGTCTTTTGAAGTCTTCATTTTTTTTGCCACAAGTCTTGGGAAAATGTAGAAAGAAAATGAAAATGTTTTTTTGCACAAAATCAGCAGTTTTAAAAGATATCTCTCACACACAGCATGAATTACACCCCAAAACACATTCTGCTATACCTTCTGAGTAGGGCGATGTTACATGTGTGAGACTTTTTCAATGCTTGGACTGATTATGTACAAGACATTGTATCTTGGGTATCATATTGTATCAAAACCAATGTACCATAATGGTTGCCTCTATACAAGTGATCAGGGATTATAGCTTAATGTAGCATCAACTAATGGAGTCCAAGTTCCTATAAACAGGGCCTATCCGCCCTATAGGCTTGCTAGGCAAGCTGCATAGGGCCCCGAGTAATTACTAGGGGCCCCCGAATCTTCACCGCAACCGCCGCCGCCGCCACTAGAGGTCCGCAGGCCGGGCGGAGACAATTTTCATTTTCTTGTAAACCAAGAGGAGGGTCAGGGTGGCTGCCAATAGGAATTGAGCTGCGGCATCGCCCACCTCCCGCCCCGCTAATGTCTGTCTGTGTGTGAGTGAAATGTGGGAAGGGGCGGGGGTGGGCGGCGGCGCCGCAGCTTAATTCCTATTGCCAGCCACCCGGCCGGCTCCTCCACTGTCCCCTCTGCGTAATGGCGGCGGAGAGAGTCTCTGCTGCTGGGGCATCACACCTGGTGTAAGGGGAGCCTCTGCTGGGAATGCCTGGTGTAAGGGGGGCCTCTGATGGAGAATGCCTGGTGTAAGGGGGGCCTACCCTGGTGTAAGGCCTCCGCTGGGAATGCCTGGTGTAAGGCAGGCCTCCACTGGGAATGCCTGGTGTAAGGGGGGCCTCCGCTGGGGAGGCCTGGTGTATAGGGGGGCCTCCACTGGGAATGCCTGGTGTAAAGGGGGCCTCCGCTGGGGAGGCCTGGTGTAAGGGGGGCCTCCGCTGGGGAGGCCTGGTGTAATGGGGGTATACCTATTGGGCAGTTCCTGCAGATCAAGAGGAACTGTTCCAGTAGGTTGGACTATAGACGGGAGAGTGATGCCCTCTACCTTAGATTTAGGGAGAGGGGGTACTCCCACAAACAATTGAGACAAGCTAAGTCCAAAGCAGCAAGCCGTGATCGAAAAGATCTACTGTCCAACATCCCCAAACAGGAAAAATTAGAACTGGGACCAGTCAGAATTATAACCCAGTTTGGTTCCCAATGGGATACAGTAAGAAACATCCTCAAGAAACATTGGGATGTCCTCACAAACACCCCGGGAATAGCCAAGATAGTGGGCCCAGCCCCTTTGATGGTGGCAAAAAGGGCCAGAAATCTAGGGGACTCGTTGATTCATTCCGAATTCACGAGAACAACTGAACCCAACTGGCTTTCTGAATATCCACGCAGTAAAGGCATGTTCCCCTGTGGACATTGCCAGGTATGTCCCTTTGTGGAAAGGACTGATACTTTCTCTGACTCCACTAATACATGTAGTTATTATATTAAGAACACCATTAATTGTGCGACATCCAGGATTATCTACATGTTGACGTGCCCGTGCAAAAAGATTTACATCGGTAAAACTAAACGCCAACTAAGGGTGCGCTTGGGGGAACACATGAGGGAAATCAGGGAAAAGAACCCTGAAAAACCGTTGGCTAGACACTTTGCTCAATATCATGATGGGAATCTGAATGGCATGAAAGTCAAGGGCATTTATTCACTTAATCTACCCCCGAGAAGGGGGGACTTTGATCAAATACTCCTGCAAAAGGAGAAAATGTGGATTTTCCGCTTGGGGTCTCTCACACCACTGGGCCTCAACAACGAGTTAAATTTACAGCCCTTCCTAACAATTTAGTGCATGTCTGAAGTACCTACATATTTGCCACATTCGGTTTTTTCCTATTCTGTGTTCTCTCTATTTCTTTATTTCTTGGTTTCTCTATTTCTTTGTCTCTTTTTTTTTTTTTTTGCCTTATTGTGTACATTACTTCCAGTCATCCGGGCAATATAATATAATATATGGTACCGGATGGTACTATGGTTCTATCTTCTGTTTGGCACAATTTTAGACAACTATTATGCCCTCAATGGGCAGGGTGCCCCTTATAGATTCATAATGATTGTACAATCATTACAACGGGTGTCCGTTTGAGCCTCCTATCATGTGGACTTGAGTAGTGTCTCTACTCCACTTACTGACCGTTATAATTTGTGCTGACTATATTGCAATAATGTACCATCTACCACAAACATGTATTTAACTACTGTGTGTTATGGCGGTTATGGGTCTGCCATGGCACCTGCTATACTTCTTCCAAAAAAAAACCCAAGCTACAAACCCTGCTCCCCTGTCCTAGATAATGGGGGGGGGGGGGTTTGTTTGTACTTGTATTTATGTGGGTTTGCATTTGCATATATTTGGCCCCATGTCTGTCTATTAGCTGTCTGTGGTCCGCTATGTGTGTTTTTTCCTATCACCCACTTCCATACATATCCAAGCCATTTTTCACAATCACTATTATTAACATTGTTCATTGTTCTCAGATATTGGTACTTGTTCATTAACGCATCAAAAAATATAAACTATCATGTATTGGCCCCTTTAATGAAGTTTGGAGATATATGCACTCAATGCTTTCTGTCCTCCGACATGATATGGAATTAATATATTCTACTTATACTCAGGGGGGACCTGGTCTATAGCCAAACACTATCTATGTTTGCGCACATACACCGCAATGTCCTTTTTTTCTCCTTTAAAATACATGTACTGGGCGGAGTGAGACGAGGGAGGGACGCTATAAGAAGGACCCCTCGCCCTCCGTCACTTATACGTCCAGATGAAGCTACGCATACATCATATGCGAAACTAGTCAACGTCACTTCCGCCCGGACGCCACGCTGCGACACGGCTTCATGCCCGCACAGTGACGACGAGCCCCGGAGGGAGGGGAAGGAAGAGGAGGAGGAGGAAAGCCAAGCAGTCGTGAGTATCAGCTGTGGGACATGAAAAGGACTTAACAAATCCCTCTACACGTACCGCAAAACACAGCAGTATCCTGACACAATTCATGTAAGCCAGGAGGGAGCAGCAAAGTGACTCTATGCGGACGTGGCAGTGTATCCGAGCATCGGAGAAGGGGTAACTTCACTGACAGCCACTATACTTAACTACGTGCAGGTTCACACGTCTTTACCCCTGGTTACTGGCTACTCCAGTATGCTTTACTATCACTAGCAGTGAGGACTGTTCTTATTTGCATTACATCTGTCCCCAGCTGTACTTCACATGTGTTTCTCTGCTTGCCTCCAGGAAGATATTATCTCATGGACACAGCATCCCAACGCTGAGGCCTTGTACACACGACCGAGTTTCTCGTCGTAAAAAACACGTTGTTTTTTTCGACGAGATTCTTGT